>OW121785.1:35541664-36149933 GCA_933228815.1 Machimus atricapillus | reverse complement strand
ATGAAGCGATGGTTCACTGCACCATTAACGGATTTTGAGCAGTCAGCTGTGGGCTTGAATTGCTGTCAAATGCATTTTTGGGGCATTAGTCCGTTTTAATTGCATAAATCCATCAAATATTTACTCCAAAAATTATAAAATAATTCCTTTTGTATCTTAATGGCTAATCTCCATAAAAAACCAGCCCAAACCAAAACCAAAAAACCAACTGCTGACAAATCAAGTCTGTACACATATTAGCAATGTAGTTGAGAAATGTCAGTCAGCTACTGCTTCACTTACCGGTCCAATAAAAGGGCATTTTGTAATAAAAATATAATTATTATGACACAAATATGTGGCACTCTTTACCGGCAAAACACAACAACCGATTTAACATCAATTTATTTTTGACTTTGCAACTTTTCGAGTAACTAACCTGTACTAAATGCGCTGAATTGCATGTGGCAACGCCAAATGGTTTTGAAATGGTTTAACTCACACAGAAGAAAGAGCTAGCGGCTGGTGATCAAAATGAGCGAGATAGGTGATGAAACTGCAATGCGAATAACAGAGCTGCAGATATTTTTGGTTTGGTTAGTTGGTCTGGTCGTGTATGGAGATTAGGCATAAGTCACTTCAAGGGAATGCAAACATTAAATTACTCCTTTGTAAGATACAACTGAATGTTACACAATTTCTCATTTTTCGATAGAAATTGTGTTGTTAAATTATTAAAATTAGTCTTTTCTTATCTCATATTTCAAATTCTTCTTATCTTATGTCTGATTTACGGCAAAAATGGCACAAAAACCACAAAAAAACCTGAGTGGTGTAGTACAGCGAATCAATTCGGAATTAATTGCATTTATGTCCTTTAACTGTAACTAAATTAAGTGAAGTATACAGCAAAACCACAAAATTGCTCTAATTTTTCCTTTTGAGTTCTTAAAACAGTTGTTTAGCGATATAAATCGGGTATCAAGAAGAGAGCATTTCAACGTTTTGCTTGAGAATTTTTCAATGAAAAATGTGTTATTCCATAAACTTTTCGCCGCGAAATTATGACTTAGAATGACGTCACTTAGCTAGTCATGCATTGCCATCCAAACTAAACGTGTATGCAAAATTTCAGCTCAATCGGAAACCGGGAATTGTGTTATTTAAAAAAAGTCTATTAAACAAACTCTCCTTAAACATCCCCAGATAGGCAGGGACACTCAAAAAAAAACAAAAAAACAAAAAAAAAAAAACATTTTAGTAAATAAGTCAGAAATATTGATCAGCTGATCAACTTCTTTATCACCTTCGTGTGAGGCATTTAGGGTAGACGGTTGCGGGGACGGCGGCGGGCGGCAGGCGAGAATTCGTGCGAGACAGCCAGCGAGTGTGATGCCCGATTTGTGCGCAGGATAGTCTGATTGGCGCGCCGCCGCCCGTCAAGGGGTGGCGTGGATGGCGTGGATGGCGATCATAGAAACTAACACGGAACGGCTGTACCGTGTAAAAAACATGTACGTGAGCCCACACTCAAAAATAGCTTGACCAAATAGTACAGCAATAGTGTGCAAGAGGGACGCTGATACCGAAATGTCAGCAGCATGTCTTATTTAGTGAATGGTGGCGTGCAAATTCAATATTCGGAGGGGCATAGTGTTTATGCCAGGAGCTTTGCAATTTATTTTTATGAATATGTTCTCAAATTTTCTTTGATATTGTTTCATTTACCGCCTTTATTTCTAGAATTTTGCAGTAAATTCAAACTATTCAAATTTCTTTAAATGCCCCTCTTATTATTTCTACAAATATTTACGCCTGCAATGGCTGACCACAAATGCATAGCGAATTCTAACCCATCTAGAGAAAGTGTACGCTTAATTTGGCTTACAACCATTCCGTGCTTAGTTTATATTTCTATGATGGCGACCGACCGAGAATCGCCGCTGAGCTGCGTGTCGAGCGGACGAATCGTGGGGAATGAATTCAATTGGTTTACAGGGTGCTTCAAAATAAATCAACAAAATTTCAAGTAGTCAATAAATGAATTATTAATGTTCTTTAAAAAGTTTTTGCAACATTTTTAAAAATTAGTTTTTAATTATTTAAAAAAAAAATAAATTTTACAAATAATACAAAAAAAAATTTTTCTATATATTGTGATGTACTGTAATTTTATTTCTTGAGCACTGATTTCGATTACTGTATTTAACCACGACTCATTGTGTTGTTCAAGCTTTCATGCATTTCTAGTGCTAAGTTGCCACTTTTTCTTTTAAAGTGCGAAAGAAAAATCGCAGAACTCTTTCTTCGTCCAAAATTTTACGCATCGCGCTAAGAACAAAATCACCCGAAAAGGTCATGTGAGACATTTTGGAGTATTAATTTGGTGGAAGGGTTGGCTTTGGATTTGCTTTGCGGGGTAAGGGGGTCACGCAAAAATATGGGCTAAAGATCAAAAAGTTGAGAACATGATAGGCTATCCTGTAAAAGTTATAGAATGCAAATCGGTGAAGAGATGGCTGAGCAATTAGCGTGAGAGTTGAAACACAATTTTCACGCAACGCGCTAAGTGCAATTGCACCCGAAAAGAGCGAAAAATATTTTGCCTTGCAATGGGCTTGAATTATTTTTGTGCAAATATGTTTTCGTTAAATTTTGTATGAAAACGTTCTCGTAGAGAGTCCAGGGTGGAATTAAAGTGAAGGTCTCTAGATTATCTTTGCAATAACAGAAAGTTTAAGAAGATGCGTTTTGTATTTTAGTCTTTCTGAGGGAAAGAATTTTTCAGAATTTTTCAGAGGTAGTGTTTGCTTTGGATTTGATTAGCGGGGTTAAAGCAGTGACGCAAAAATGTGTGGTAAAGATCCAAAGGTTGAGAACATGATGAGCTACCCTGTAAAAGTTACATAATCGAAATCGGAGAAGAGACGGCTGAGCGATTAGCATGAGAAATATGAAAATCAGTTTTCCCTCATCGCGCTAAGCATAAAATCACCCGAAAAGATCGTGTGAGGCATTTTAAGTATTAATTTGGTGGAAGGTTTGGTTTTGGATTTGTTTTGCGGGGTAAGAGGGTCACGAATATGTATACAGTACACTTCAAAGTTCTCCTGGCTCAAAATACTATTATTATTTAATTTGAATTTGCCAATTATTCAAAGCAGTGCTGAGTTTTCTGTCTTCATTTAAGATAGAGAATGTTCAATACGCAAAATATCTTTCTTGTAAGTTAGCTAAGATTTCCGTTAATTTCAACTACCTGGAACTTATGCTCTTGAACACAAACAATTAAAATTTAAAATTCTCCCGTATCTCAGCTAATTTTAATAATCAATATATTAATTAGGTGTTATGATAAGCAAAATCAATAATCATCATATGTATTTACTGGAATGTCATACATTCAGTACTAAACACATACTGAAAAATAGGACTCATATACAGAGTAAGCCAAAGTCAATTAAAAATGTCATAAAACGTAATAATATAACTTCTTTAATTATTAATAATGATGTCATTAATCCTAAAGGTTTAATAGGAGAACTGTAATTTATTTCCAAAACAACCATTATGCAGCCTTCAAATTCATAAAATTCCTGCATAAGTGGAAAATTTGTATGAAAATACGCAGAAATCAACAAAGTAGACTTTACTTCAAATGCAATTTCTCCGAAGCCCGCAGGTCGCGCCAGCAAATTTTTGTTGAAAATTGATCATTTTTACCCACTGTGGGTGGGTGGGTGGTCGGATGAAGCGAAATATATTTTTTACAGGTGAAGCTAATAAAAGTGTGTTAAAGAGAAAAAATAAAAAAAAGTGTATTAAAAAACTCTCCTTAGAGATCCCCAGATTGGCAGGTACACTCAAAAAAAAAAACCAATTTTATTAAATAAGTCAGAAATCTTGATCAGCTGATCAAAGGAATCCAGCGAACGATTTGTGGGCGCGGGGCTGCGCGGCGTCGAGGGTGGTGCTCGATTTGTGCGGCAAGAAAAGTTGCCTTGCAATGGGCTTGAATTATTTTTGTGCAAATATGTTTTCGTTAAATTTTGTATGAAAACGTTCTCGTATAGAGTCCAGGGTGGGATTAAAAAGAAGGTGTCTAGATTATCTATGCAATAAAAGAAAGTTTAAGAAAATGCGTTTTGTATTTTAGTCTTTCTGAGGGAAAGAATTTTTCAGAATTTTTCAGAGGTAGTGTTTGCTTTGGATTTGATTAGCGGGTTAAAGGAGTGACGAAAAAATGTGTGGTAAAGATCCAAAGGTTGAGAACATGATGAGCTACCCTGTAAACGTTACATAATCGAAATCGGAGATGAGACGGCTGAACACTTAGCATGAGAAGTGTGAAATTCAGTTTTTCCGGATCGCGTTAAGCACAAAATCACCCGAAAAGATCGTGTGAGGCATTTTAAGTATTAATTTGGTGGAAGGGTTGGCTTTGGATTTGTTTTGCGGGGTAAGGGGGTCACGAAAAATATGGGCTAAAGATCTAAAAGTTGAGAACATGATAGGCTATCCTGTAAAAGTTATAGAATGCAAATCGGTGAAGAGATGGCTGAGCAATTAGCGTGACACATATACAGAGTAAGCCAAAGTCAGTTAAAAATGTCATAAAACGTAATAATATAACTTCTTTAATTATTAATGATGTCATTAATCCTAAAGGTTTAATAGGAGAACTGTAATTTATTTGCAAAACAACCATTATGCAGCCTTAAAATTCATAAAATTCCTGCATAAGTGTAAAATTTGTATGAAAATACGCAGAAATCAAGAAAGTAGACTTTACTTCAAATGCAATTTTCTCCGAAGGCCGCAGGTCACCCCAGCAAATTTTTGTTTTCAACGATGCATAAGGATCTCTACTTTAATTTGATACCAGTGAGAGCGCGGGCAAATGCGGCAATTTTTTTAAAAGTTAAAAAGAAATACAAATTTTGGGGAAAAATCCCCCTTTTTAATTAAAATGCTATTATTAAAAAACTATTTCACTTTTATCATAAGTTATTGGCGTAATAATAGCTTCTCATATTTAGTAAGTGATTTCATTAATAACAATTTACCCTCCCCATACAAATATTTTCAGAATATAGCTTTGAAATCATAGAAAATTTGAAAATTTTTTTAAAAAATGAGCCCTTCAAATTTTTCTCTGACTTTAGCTATTCGAAACACAGAGAGGGGGGGGGAAAAAAAAAAAAAATTATTGCCAGAAGGTAGTACATTTTGTTTACTATGGAATGGCATTAAAAGTTTTAAAATCTATGACATGACGAAAATTGATCATTTTTACCCACTGTGGGCGGATGAAGCGAAATATATTTTTTACAGGTGAAGCTAATAAAAGTGTGTTAAAAATAAAAAATAAGAAAAAGTCTATTAAAAAACTCTCCTTAGAGATCCCCCCCCCCCCCCCCCCCCCCCCATAAAAAAAAAAACCAAACACAAAACCAATTTTATTAAATAGGTCAGAGATATTGATCAGCTGATCATCAAAGGAATCCAGCGAGCGACTTGTTGGCGCGGGGCTGCGCGGCGTCGAGGGTGGTGCTCGATTTGTGCGGCAAGAAAAGTTGCCTTGCAATGGGCTTGAATTATTTTTGTGCAAATATGTTTTCGTAAAATTTTGTATGAAAACGTTCTCGTAGAGAGTCCAGGGTGGGATTAAGGTGAAGGTCTCTAGATTATCTTTGGAATAAAAGAAAGTTTAAGAAAATGCGTTTTGTATTTTAGTCTTTCTGAGGGAAAGAATTTTTCAGAATTTTTCAGAGGTAGTGTTTCCTTTGGATTCGATTAGCGGGGTTAAAGAAGTGACGAAAAAATTTCTGCTAAAGATCCAAAGGTTGAGAACATGATGAGGTACCCTGTAAAAGTTACATAATCGAAATCGGAGTTGAGACGGCTGAGCAATTAGTATTAGAAGTGTGAGAATGAGTATTCCCTGATCGCGCTAAGCACAAAATCACCCGAAAATGCGAGTTAGCCAGCGAGGGATCTGATTGGTTGCGCCGCCGCCCGTGTGGTGAATGACAACAGACCGAGAATCGCCGCTGAGCTCGGTGTCGAGCGAACGACTCGTGGGGATAAATGTGAAATGATGAGTTTTTGGGCGAAAAACAGGTGAGATAATGGGGTGATTATCTCACGAAAAACGTATAGAAAGTTTATAATTTTTTAATATAAGATGTCAAATGACTTCTTCTTGCACATATTTAAAAATGAAAAACTTCTAGAGATCGGTGTGGGAGAGAAAAAATAAAAGCCGGAAAAATGGTCAAAAAGAAGGCGAAAAAAGGGGTGACTTTGCAAGTGGTTGGGGGGGATTTGGAGATGAAAAAATAAAAAAACTAAAAATGTGAATCTGGTGAAAGTTGCGGAAGGGTTGAGAGTAGGTAGTTGTGAAGAAAAAAAATGTTTAGATTAACGTAATGGGGGTGAAAAAAAATAGTTAATAAAATTGTTAATGGTTGAGTGGGAGAAGAGTGAAAAATGGTTAATAATTTTCAAACGCTAGCTCTGGGATCTGGGTGGGGGGTAGGGGGGAAAAAAAATATGACGATAAAGTAGAGAGGGTAGAAAGTATGAGAAAATTATTGAGAAGAAAAAAAAACGTGGAGAAAGTGTAAATGTTGTTGTTGGAAAATGGGTATGTCGGTGTAAAAACGTAAAAGATTGGGAAAAAAGTGGTTGACTTTGAATGACGTTGGGGGGGATATGAAAATAATATAATTAAAAAAATAAAAATATGAATATGGTGAAAGTAGGAGAAGAGTCGAAAGTAGGTAGTTGTGAAAAAATGAAATTTTTAGGATAATCCAATGGGGGTTAAAAAAATAGTTAAAAAAAAGAATTGGGTAAGAAGTGAAAAGAGGTGAAATTTTTTCAAACGCTAGTTCTGGGATTTGGGTGGGGGGTAAGAAAAAAAAAAATATATGTCGATAAAGTAGAGAGGGTAGAAAGTATGAGAAAATTATTGAGAAGAAAAAAAAACGTGCAGAAAGTGGTAATTTCGTCGGTGCAATGTCGGCAAGTCACCAAAAAATGATAAAAATTTTTAGAAATAGTAGAATAAAAAAAAAGGTAAAAAACAATCGCGAAAACCATTTCGATACGAAGTTGCGCTAATTTTTTGTCGATTTTTTGAGCCCATTTTTATCGATTTGCCCCAATATAAATTCAAATGAGCGGACCAACTGTCAAAAAAAGCTTGTAGTTGTATATAACTAGTGCGACCCACATATCCGGCTTCGCCGGCTTGTGCGGGATACAGGGGTCAGCGAAATGGTAAAGGTTGGCCAATACACCTATTCAAAATTCAGCTCAATCGGAAACCGGCAAGTGGGTCAAATTGGAAGTTATCCAAAAATAACCAAAAAAAGAGCTCCACATTTCGCCATATTGGACTTGGAATGAGGTCATTTAGCTAATTATGCATTGTCATCCAAACTTAACGTGTACGCAAAATTTCAGCTCAATCGGAAACCGGGAAGTGGGTCAAATTTAACTTCCAAGAATCCTCTACACATAAGCGAAAAGCGCTCCACACTCCGCCATATTGGACTTGGAATGACGTGACTTAGCTAATCAACTAACTATCGTCCAAACTAACAGTGTATGCAAAATTTCAGCTCAATCGGAAACCGGGAAGTGGGTCAAATTGAACTTCCAAGATTCCTTTACCCATAACCGAAAAGCGCTCCACAGTCCGCCATATTGGACTTAGAATGACGTCACTTAGCTAGCTAATCATGCATTGTGATCCAAGCTAACCGTGTATGCGAAATTTCAGCTCAATCGGAAACCGGGAAGTGGGTCAAATTGAACTTCCAAGATTTGTTTACATAAATAATAATAATAATAAATAAAAAATAAAATAATAATAATAAAAAAATAAAAATGTGTTCAAAAATAATCCGACATGAGGGGAAAATTGTTTCCATCACGCACTGCACTTAATTTCTAACACATATTAACCCGTAAGAAGTTTACATGCTACGTACGGAATCCAATTAAAAATCTTGAAAGATAAAAAAAATCTTAAGGTAGTTGTCTCGTCAAATCAAAAACTATAGATTTTGATGTAATTTTGCGTGTCACTTCTCTGTAACATTATTTATTTGGTAATGAAATTTCAGTTAGCCCTGCGGTACATTTTCAAAGATATTTCAAGTGAAAATTTGACTTATTAACACAGGATCTTATGGGGATGCTATGAAAATAATTGCGTTTGCTCAAACTATTTTTTACCTATACTATTCTTTTTGATAAAAAACTAATCAGTGATTCTTTAGACAATGAAGAATAACATACAGAAAGTTGTGAGGTGCTAGCGGTACCGTTTTTTATTGATTATCTTGCAAAGTTATACTATTTTATTCGAGAATGTAATGAACCGATAGATATGGCAACAGCGCGCACTGCATTTCTAGCTATATTTTATTTTTGTAACAAACAATGATTTTCCTAACCTATGGTAACATATCATAATCATTTCTTATATATTTTTTATCGTAGATAACATCACAAAAATATTGCTGTACAGTCGGCATCAAAAATTTTGATCTTCTTGCGTGTACTGAACATGCGCGTTCTCGCTGCGCTTAGCTTGAAACTTTTGATCTCGACTGTAGCGGAACAACTACCTTAATACAGATCCCCAAGATTGGCAGGTACACACAAACAAAAACACAAAACACACCTACCAAAAAGGAATACAAAAATCTTTTCGATATAATTATTTCCTTTATTATAAAATTAATATCTTTAGTTTTAAGTTTTGCCTAAATTAAGGCACCCTTTATTATATAAAAATAAAAAAAAGTCTATTAAAAAACTCTCCTTAGAGATCCCCAGACTGGCAGTAACACTCAAAAAAAAAAAAAAAACACAAAACCAATTTTAGTAGATAGGTGAGAAATCTTGATCAGCTGATCAAAGGAATCCAGCGAGCGACTTAAAGGCGCGGGGCTGGGCGACGTCGAGGGTGGTGCTCGATTTGTGCGGGCGGCAAGAAATGTTGCCTTGCAATGGGCTTGAATTATTTTTGTGCAAATATGTTTACGGTAAATTTTGTATGAAAACGTTCTCGTAGAGAGTCCAGGGTGGGATTAAAATGAAGGTCTCTGGATTATCTTTGCAATAAAAGAAAGTTTAAGTAAATGCGTTTTGTATTTTAGTCTTTCTGAGGTAAAGAATTTTTCAGAGGTAGTGTTTGCTTTGGATCTGATTAGCGGGGTTAAAGGAGTGACGAAAAAATGTGTGGTAAAGATCCAAAGGTTGAGAACATGATGAGCTACCCTGTAAAAGTTACATAATGTAAATCGGACAAAAGACGGCTGAGCAATTAGCATGAGAATTGCAAAAAAATCAGTTTTCCCGCATAGCGCTAAGTACAAAATCACCCGAAAAGGTCGTGTGAGGTATTTTAAGTATTAATTTAGTGGAAGGGTTGGCTTTGGATATGCTTTGCGGGGTAAGGGGGTCACGAAAAAATATGGGCTAACGATCTAAAAGTTGAGAACATGATAGGCTATCCTGTAAAAGTTATAGAATGCAAATCGGTGAAGAGATGGCTGAGCAATTAGCGTGAATTAGCGTGATACATATACAGAGTAAGCCAAAGGCAGTTAAAAATGTCATAAAACGTAATAATATAACTTCTTTATTTATTTATGATGTCATTAATCCTAAAGGTTTAATAGGAGAACTGTAATTTATTTCCAAAACAACCATTATGCAGCATTAAAATTCATAAAATTCCTGCATAAGTATGGATAATTTGTATGAAAAAAAGTAGAAATCAAGAAAGTAGACTTTACTTCAAATGCAATTTGCTCCGAAGGGCGCAGGTCGCCCCAGCCAATTTTTGTTTTCAACGATGCATGAGGATCTCTACTTTAATTTGATACCAGTGAGAGCACGGTCAAATGCGGGCAATTTTTTTAAAAGTTAAAAAGAAATACAAATTTTGGCGAAAAATCCCCCTTTTTAATTAAAATGCTATTATTAAAAAACTATTTCACTTTTATCATAAGTTATTGGCGTAATAATAGCTTGACCTATTTAGTAAGTGATTTCATTAATAACAATTTACCCTCCCCATACAAATATTTTCAGATTATAACATTGAAATCATAGAAAATATGAAATTTTTTTAAAAAAAATTAGCCGTTCTAATTTTTCTTTGACTTTAGCTATTCGAAACACAAAGAGGGGGGGGGTAAAAATAAAAAATTATTATTGCCAGAAGGTAGTACATTTTGTTTACTATCGAATGGCATTAAAATTTTTAAAATCTATGACATGACGAAAATTGATCATTTTTACCCAGTGTGGGTGGGTGGGTGGGCGGATGAAGCGAAATATATTTTTTACAGGTGAAGTTCTAATAAAAGTGTGTTAAAAAGAAAAAATAAAAAAAAGTGTATTAAAAAACTCTCCTTAGAGATCCCCAGATTGGCAGGTACACTCAAAAAAAAAAAAAACTAATTTTATTAAATAAGTTAGAAATCTTGATCAGCTGATCAAAGGAATCCAGCAAGCGACTTGTTGGCGCGGGGTTGTGCGGCGTCGAGGGTGGTGCTCGATTTGTGCGGCAAGAAAAGTTGCCTTGCAATGGGCTTGAATTATATTTGTGCAAATATGTTTTCGTTAAATTTTGTATGAAAACGTTCTCGTAGAGAGTCCAGGGTGGGATTAAAGTGAAGGCCTCTAGATTATCTTTGCAATAAAAGAAAGTTTAAGAAGATGCGTTTTGTATTTTAGTCTTTCTGAGGGAAAGAATTTTTCAGAATTTTTCAGAGGTAGTGTTTGCTTTGGAATTATTTAGCGGGGTTAAAGCAGTGACGCAAAAATGTGTGGTAAAGATCCAAAGGTTGAGAACATGATGAGCTACCCTGTAAAAGTTACATAATCGAAATCGGAGAAGAGACGGCTGAGCGATTAGCATGAGAAATATGAAAATCAGTTTTCCCTCATCTCGGTAAGTACAAAATAACCCGAAAAGATCGTGTGAGGCATTTTAAGTATTAATTTGGTGGAAGGTTTGGTTTTGGATTTGTTTTGCGGGGTAAGAGGGTCACGAATATGTATACAGTACACTTCAAAGTTCTCCTGGCTCAAAATACTATTATTATTTAATTTGAATTTGCCAATTATTCAAAGCAGTGCTGAGTTTTCTGTCTTCATTTAAGATAGAGAATGTTCAATACGCAAAATATCTTTCTTGTAAGTTAGCTAAGATTTCCGTTAATTTCAACTTCCTGGAACTTATGCTCTTGAACACAAACAATTAAAATTTAAAATTCTCCCGTATCTCAGCTAATTTTAATAATCAATATATTAATTAGATGTTATGATAAGCAAAATCAATAATCATCATATGTATTTACTGGAATGTCATACATTCAGTACTAAACACATACTGAAAAATAGGACTCATATACAGAGTAAGCCAAAGTCAATTAAAAATGTCATAAAACGTAATAATATAACTTCTTTAATTATTAATAATGATGTCATTAATCCTAAAGGTTTAATAGGAGAACTGTAATTTATTTCCAAAACAACCATTATGCAGCCTTCAAATTCATAAAATTCCTGCATAAGTGGAAAATTTGTATGAAAATACGCAGAAATCAAGAAAGTAGACTTTACTTCAAATGCAATTTCTCCGAAGCCCGCAGGTCGCGCCAGCAAATTTTTGTTGAAAATTGATCATTTTTACCCACTGTGGGTGGGTGGGTGGTCGGATGAAGCGAAATATATTTTTTACAGGTGAAGCTAATAAAAGTGTTTTAAAGAGAAAAAATAAAAAAAAGTGTATTAAAAAACTCTCCTTAGAGATCCCCAGATTGGCAGGTACACTCAAAAAAAAAAATCCAATTTTATTAAATAAGTCAGAAATCTTGATCAGCTGATCAAAGGAATCCAGCAAGCGACTTGTCGGCGCGGGGCTGCGCGGCGTCGAGGGTGGTGCTCGATTTGTGCGGCAAGAAAAGTTGCCTTGCAATGGGCTTGAATTTTTATTTGTGCAAATATGTTTTCGTTAAATTTTGTATGAAAACGTTCTCGTATAGAGTCCAGGGTGGGATTAAAAAGAAGGTGTCTAGATTATCTATGCAATAAAAGAAAGTTTAAGAAAATGCGTTTTGTATTTTAGTCTTTCTGAGGGAAAGAATTTTTCAGAATTTTTCAGAGGTAGTGTTTGCTTTGGATTTGATTAGCGGGGTTAAAGGAGTGACGAAAAAATGTGTGGTAAAGATCCAAAGGTTGAAAACATGAAGAGTTACCCTGTAAAAGTTACATAATCGAAATCGGAGAAGAGACGGCTGAGCAATTAGCATGAGAAGTATGAAAATCAGTTTTCCGTCATCGCGCTAAGCATAAAATCACCCGAAAAGATCGTGTGAGGCATTTTAAGTATTAATTTGGTGGAAGGGTTGGCTTTGGATTTGTTTTGCGGGGTAAGGGGGTCACGAATATGTATATAGTACACTTCAAAGTTCTCCTGGCTCAAAATACTATTATTATTTATTTAATTTGAATTTGCCAATTATTCAAAGCAGTGCTGAGTTTTCTGTCTTCATTTAAGATAGAGAATGTTCAATTTGCAAAATATCTTTCTTGTAAGTTAGCTAAGATTTCCGTTAATTTCACCTACCTGGAACTTATGCTTTTGAACACAAACAATTAAAATTTAAAATTCTCCCTTATCTCAGGTAATTTTAATAATCAATATATTAATTAAGTGTTATGATAAGCAAAATCAATAATCATCATATGTATTTACTTGAATGTCATACATTCAGTACTAAACACATACTGAAAAATAGGACTCATATACAGAGTAAGCGAAAGACAATTAAAAATGTCATAAAACGTAATAATATAACTTTTTTAATTATTAATGATGTCATTAATCCTAAAGGTTTAATAGGAGAACTGTAATTTATTTGCAAAACAACCATTATGCAGCCTTAAAATTCATAAAATTCCTGCATAAGTGGAAAATTTGTATGAAAATACGCAGAAATCAAGAAAGTAGACTTTACTTCAAATGCAATTTTCTGCGAAGCCCGCAGGTCGCCCCGGCAAATTTTTGTTTCCAATGATGCATAAGGATCTCTACTTTAATTTGATACCAATGAGAGCACGGTCAAATGCGGCAATTTTTTTAAAAGTTAAAAAGAAATACAAATTTTGGCGAAAAATCCCCCTTTTTAATTAAAATGCTATTATTAAAAAACTATTTCACTTTTATCATAAGTTTATGGCCCAATAATAGCTTCTCCTATTTAGTAAGTGATTTCATTAATAACAATTTACCCTCCCCATACAAATATTTTCACAATATAACTTTGAAATCATAGAAAATTTGAAGATTTTTTTAAAAAATGAGCCGTTCAAATTTTTCTCTGACTTTAGCTATTCGAAACACAAAGAGGGGGGGGTAAAAATAAAAAAAAATTATTGCCAGAAGGTAGTACATTTTGTTTACTATGGAATGGCATTAAAATTTTTAAAATCTATGACATGAGGAAAATTGATCATTTTTACCCACTGTGGGTGGGTGGGTGGGCGGATGAAGCGAAATATATTTTTTACAGGTGAAGCTAATAAAAGTGTGTTAAAAATAAAAAATAAAAAAATGTCTATTAAAAAACTCTCCTTAGAGACCCCCCCCCCCTAAAAAAAAAACAAAACACAAAACCAATTTTATTAAATCGGTCAGAGATATTGATCAGCTGATCATCAAAGGAATCCAGCGAGCGACTTGTTGGCGCGGGGCTGCGCGGCGTCGAGGGTGGTGCTCGATTTGTGCGGCAAGAAAAGTTGCCTTGCAATGGGCTTGAATTATTTTTGTGCAAATATGTTTTCGTAAAATTTTGTATGAAAACGTTCTCGTAGAGAGTCCAGGGTGGGATTAAAGTGAAGGTCTCTAGATTATCTTTGCAATAAAAGAAAGTTTAAAAAGATGCGTTTTGTATTTTAGTCTTTCTGAGGGAAAGAATTTTTCAGAATTTTTCAGAGGTAGCGTTTCCTTTGGATTCGATTAGCGGGGTTAAAGAAGTGACGAAAAAATTTCTGCTAAAGATCCAAAGGTTGAGAACATGATGAGGTACCCTGTAAAAGTTACATAATCGAAATCGGAGTTGAGACGGCTGAGCAATTAGTATTAGAAGTGTGAGAATGAGTATTCCCTGATCGCGCTAAGCACAAAATCACCCGAAAATGCGAGTTAGCCAGCAAGGGATCTGATTGGTTGCGCCGCCGCCCGTGTGGTGAATGGCAACAGACCGAGAATCGCCGCTGAGCTCGGTGTCGAGCGAACGACTCGTGGGGATAAATGTGAAATGATGAGTTTTTGGGCGAAAAACAGGTGAGATAATGGGGTGATTATCTCACGAAAAACGTATAGAAAGTTTATAATTTTTTAATATAAGATGTCAAATGACTTCTTCTTGCACATATTTAAAAATGAAAAACATCTAGAGATCGGTTTGGGAGAGAAAAAATAAAAGCCGGAAAAATGGTCAAAAAGAAGGCGAAAAAAGGGGTGACTTTGCAAGTGGTTGGGGGGGATTTGGAGATGAAAAAATAAAAAAACTAAAAATGTGAATCTGGTGAAAGTTGCGGAAGGGTTGAGAGTAGGTAGTTGTGAAGAAAAAAAAATTTTTAGATTAACGTAATGGGGGTGAAAAAAAATAGTTAGTAAAATTGTTAATGGTTGAGTGGGAGAAGAGTGAAAAATGGTTAATAATTTTCAAACGCTAGCTCTGGGATCTGGGTGGGGGTTAGGGGGGAAAAAAAAATATGACGATAAAGTAGAGAGGGTAGAAAGTATGAGAAAATTATTGAGAAGAAAAAAAAACGTGGAGAAAGTGTAAATGTTGTTGGTGGAAAATGGGTATGTCGGTGTAAAAACGTAAAAGATTGGGAAAAAAGTGGTTGACTTTGAATGACGTTGGGGGGGATATGAAAATAATATAATTAAAAAAATAAAAATATGAATATGGTGAAAGTAGGAGAAGAGTCGAAAGTAGGTAGTTGTGAAAAAATGAAATTTTTAGGATAATCCAATGGGGGTTAAAAAAATAGTTAAAAAAAAGAATTGGGTAAGAAGTGAAAAGAGGTGAAATTTTTTCAAACGCTAGTTCTGGGATTTGGGTGGGGGGTAAGAAAAAAAAAAATATATGTCGATAAAGTAGAGAGGGTAGAAAGTATGAGAAAATTATTGAGAAGAAAAAAAAACGTGCAGAAAGTGGTAATTTCGTCGGTGCAATGTCGGCAAGTCACCAAAAAATGATAAAAATTTTTAGAAATAGTAGAATAAAAAAAAAAGTAAAAAAAAATCGCGAAAACCGTTTCGATACGAAGTTGCGCTAATTTTTTGTCGATTTTTTGAGCCCATTTTTATCGATTTGCCCCAATATAAATTCAAATGAGAGGACCAACTGTCAAAAAAAGCTTGTAGTTGTATATAATAAGATAAAGACTAGTGCGACCCACATATCCGGCTTCGCCGGCTTGTGCGGGATACAGGGGTCAGCGAAATGGTAAAGGTTGGCCAATACACCTATGCAAAATTCACCTCAATCGGAAACCGGCAAGTGGGTCAAATTCAACTTCCAACATAACGATAACTTGCAAGATTCCTTTACACATAACCAAAAAAAATAACCAAAAAAAGAGCTCCACAGTCCGCCATGTTGGACTTAGAACGACGCCACTTTGCTAACCATGCATTGTGATCCAAGCTAAACGTGTTTGCAATATTTCAGCTCAATCGGAAACCGGGAAGTGGGTCAAATTTAACTTCCAGGATTCCTTTACTCATAACCGGAAAGCGCTCCACAGTCCGCCATATTGGACTTAGAATGACGTCACTTAGCTAATCATGCATATCCGTCCAAACTAACAGTGTATGCGAAATTTCAGCTCAATCGGAAACCGGGAAGTGGGTAAAATTTAACTTCCAAGATTTGTTTACATAAATAATAACAAAAAATAAAAAAAATAAAATAATAATAATAAAAAAATAAAAGTGTGCTAAAAAATAATCCGACATGAGGGGAAAATTGTTTCCATCACCCACTGCACTTAATTTCTATACTATTCTTTTTGGTAAAAAACTAAGTGATTCTTTAGACAATGAAGAATAACATACAGAAAGTTGTGAGATGCTAGCGGTACCGTTTTTTATTAATTATCTTGCAAAGTTATATTATTTTATTCGAGAATGTAATGAACCGATAGATGTGGCAACAGCGCGCACTGTATTTGTAGCTATATTTTATTTTTGTAACAAACAATGATTTTCCTAACCTATGGTAACATATCATAATCATTTCTTATATATTTTTTATCGTAGATAACAACACAAAAATATTACTGTACTGTCGGCATCAAAAATTTTGATCTCCTTGCGTGTACTGAACATGCGCGTTCTCGCTGCGCTTAGCTTGAAACTTTTGATCTCGACTGTAGCGAGACAACTACCTTAATACAGATCCCCAAGATTGGCAGGTACACACAAAAAAAAAAACAAAAACACAAAACACACCCACTAAAAAGGAATACAAAAATCTTTTCGATATATATAATTATTTCATATATAAAAATAATAATCCGTCATGCGGGGCAAATTTTTTCCATCACGCACTGCAAAAAAAAAAAAACACAAAACCGGTTTTATTAAATAGGTCAGAAATCTTGATCAGCTGATCAAAGGAAAACTCGCTCGCTCGAGACTTCTTGGACGGGGGTTTTTGGCTGCGCGGCGCGGCGTCGAGGGTGAGGCCGATGAAGCGAAAAATATTTTTCCTTGCTTTGCCTAAATTAAGGAACCCTTTATTATAAAATTAATATCTTTAGTCCGTTTTAATTGCATAAATCCATCAAATATTTACTCCAAAAATTATAAAATAATTCCTTTTGTATCTTAATGGCTAATCTCCATAAAAAACCAGCCCAAACCAAAACCAAAAAACCAACTGCTGACAAATCAAGTCTGTACACATATTAGCAATGTAGTTGAGAAATGTCAGTCAGCTACTGCTTCACTTACCGGTCCAATAAAAGGGCATTTTGTAATAAAAATATAATTATTATGACACAAATATGTGGCACTCTTTACCGGCAAAACACAACAACCGATTTAACATCAATTTATTTTTGATTTTGCAACTTTTCGAGTAACTAACCTGTACTAAATGCGCTGAATTGCATTTGGCAACGCCAAATGGTTTTGAAATGGTTTAACTCACACAGAAGAAAGAGCTAGCGGCTGGTGATCAAAATGAGCGAGATAGGTGATGAAACTGCAATGCGAATAACAGAGCTGCAGATATTTTTGGTTTGGTTAGTTGGTCTGGTTTTGTATGGAGATTAGGCATAAGTCACTTCAAGGGAATGCAAACATTAAATTACTCCTTTGTAAGATACAACTGAATGTAACACAATTTCTCATTTTTCGATAGAAATTGTGTTGTTAAATTATTAAAATTAGTCTTTTCTTATCTCATATTTCAAATTCTTCTTATCTTATGTCTGATTTACGGCAAAAATGGCATAAAAACCACAAAAAAACCTGAGTGGTGTAGTACAGCGAATCAATTCGGAATTAATTGCATTTATGTCCTTTAACTGTAACTAAATTAAGTGAAGTATACAGCAAAACCACAAAATTGCTCTAATTTTTCCTTTTGAGTTCTTAAAACAGTTGTTTAGCGATATAAATCGGGTATCAAGAAGAGAGCATTTCAACGTTTTGCTTGAGAATTTTTCAATGAAAAATGTGTTATTCCATAAACTTTTCGCCGCGAAATTATGACTTAGAATGACGTCACTTAGCTAGTCATGCATTGCCATCCAAACTAAACGTGTATGCAAAATTTCAGCTCAATCGGAAACCGGGAATTGTGTTATTTAAAAAAAGTCTATTAAACAAACTCTCCTTAAACATCCCCAGATAGGCAGGGACACCTAAAAAAAAAAAACAAAAAAGCAAAAAAAAAACATTTTAGTAAATAAGTCAGAAATATTGATCAGCTGATCAACTTCTTTATCACCTTCGTGTGAGGCATTTAGGGTAGACGGTTGCGGGGACGGCGGCGGGCGGCAGGCGAGAATTCGTGCGAGATATACAGCGAGGGACTTGTTGGCGCGGGGGTTTTTTGCTGCGTGGCGTCGAGTGTGATGCCCGATTTGTGCGCAGGATAGTCTGATTGGCGCGCCGCCGCCCGTCAAGGGGTGGCGTGGATGGCGATCATAGAAACTAACACGGAACGGCTGTACCGTGTAAAATCCCTGTACGTGAGCCCACACTCAAAAATAGCTTGTCCAAATAGTACAGCAATAGTGTGCAAGAGGGACGCTGATACCGAAATGTCAGCAGCATATCTTATTTAGTGAATGGTGGCGTGCAAATTCAATATTCGGAGGGGCATAGTGTTTATGCCAGGAGCTTTGCAATTTATTTTTATGAATATGTTCTCAAATTTTCTTTGATATTGTTTCATTTACCGCCTTTATTTCTAGAATTTTGCAGTAAATTCAAACTATTCAAATTTCTTTAAATGCCCCTCTTATTATTTATACAAATATTTACGCCTGCAATGGCTGACCACAAATGCATAGCGAATTCTAACCCATCTAGAGAAAGTGTACGCTTAATTTGGCTTACAACCATTCCGTGCTTAGTTTATATTTCAATGATGGCGACCGACCGAGAATCGCCGCTGAGCTGCGTGTCGAGCGAACGAATCGTGGGGAATGAATTCAATTGGTTTACAGGGTGCTTCAAAATAAATCAACAAAATTTCAAGTAGTCAGTAAATGAATTATTAATGTTCTTTAAAAAGTTTTTGCAACATTTTTAAAAATTAGTTTTTAATTATTTTATTATCTTCATTATAATATTTATTTAAAAAATAAATAAATTTTACAAATAATACAAAAAAAAATTTTTCTATATATTGTGATGTACTGTAATTTTATTTCTTGAGCACTGATTTCGATTACTGTATTTAACCACGACTCATTGTGTTGTTCAAGCTTTCATGCATTTCTAGTGCTAAGTTGCCACTTTTTCTTTTAAAGTGCGAAAGAAAAATCGCAGAACTCTTTCTTCGTCCAAAATTTTACGCATCGCGCTAAGAACAAAAGCTGTGTTTTTTTCATGATCTGATCCGAATCAGATTTCGCGGCAAATTTTGTATTGAATTGGAATTTGCAAATAATGACTCCTAACAAATCTTTTTACTTTTGTGAAAAGAGCATCACATTGCATTGACTTAGAACCAATTTGCGTCAAAAACTAGATCCAATAAAATTTTCAGTTCATGACTTGAAGTTTGGATGGGCTAAAATCATTGCAATGTGATGAATTTTTTGCCAAGTTTAAAAATTTTGCTCTAGATTACAGTTTAAAATATTCAATTCAACGCGAAATTCGAGATCCAGATCAGATCATGAAAAAAACACAGCTAAAATCACCCGAAAAGGTCATGTGAGACATTTTGGAGTATTAATTTGGTGGAAGGGTTGGCTTTGGATTTGCTTTGCGGGGTAAGGGGGTCACGCAAAAATATGGGCTAAAGATCAAAAAGTTGAGAACATGATAGGCTATCCTGTAAAAGTTATAGAATGCAAATCGGTGAAGAGATGGCTGAGCAATTAGCGTGAGAGTTGAAACACAATTTTCACGCAACGCGCTAAGTGCAATTGCACCCGAAAAGAGCGAAAAATATTTTGCATTGCAATGGGCTTGAATTATTTTTGTGCAAATATGTTTTCGTTAAATTTTGTATGAAAACGTTCTCGTAGAGAGTCCAGGGTGGAATTAAAGTGAAGGTCTCTAGATTATCTTTGCAATAACAGAAAGTTTAAGAAGATGCGTTTTGTATTTTAGTCTTTCTGAGGGAAAGAATTTTTCAGAATTTTTCAGAGGTAGTGTTTGCTTTGGATTTGATTAGCGGGGTTAAAGCAGTGACGCAAAAATGTGTGGTAAAGATCCAAAGGTTGAGAACATGATGAGCTACCCTGTAAAAGTTACATAATCGAAATCGGAGAAGAGACGGCTGAGCGATTAGCATGAGAAATATGAAAATCAGTTTTCCCTCATCGCGCTAAGCATAAAATCACCCGAAAAGATCGTGTGAGGCATTTTAAATATTAATTTGGTGGAAGGTTTGGTTTTGGATTTGTTTTGCGGGGTAAGAGGGTCACGAATATGTATACAGTACACTTCAAAGTTCTCCTGGCTCAAAATACTATTATTATTTAATTTGAATTTGCCAATTATTCAAAGCAGTGCTGAGTTTTCTGTCTTCATTTAAGATAGAGAATGTTCAATACGCAAAATATCTTTCTTGTAAGTTAGCTAAGATTTCCGTTAATTTCAACTACCTGGAACTTATGCTCTTGAACACAAACAATTAAAATTTAAAATTCTCCCGTATCTCAGCTAATTTTAATAATCAATATATTAATTAGGTGTTATGATAAGCAAAATCAATAATCATCATATGTATTTACTGGAATGTCATACATTCAGTACTAAACACATACTGAAAAATAGGACTCATATACAGAGTAAGCCAAAGTCAATTAAAAATGTCATAAAACGTAATAATATAACTTCTTTAATTATTAATAATGATGTCATTAATCCTAAAGGTTTAATAGGAGAACTGTAATTTATTTCCAAAACAACCATTATGCAGCCTTCAAATTCATAAAATTCCTGCATAAGTGGAAAATTTGTATGAAAATACGCAGAAATCAACAAAGTAGACTTTACTTCAAATGCAATTTCTCCGAAGGCCGCAGGTCGCCCCAGCAAATTTTTGTTGAAAATTGATCATTTTTACCCACTGTGGGTGGGTGGGTGGTCGGATGAAGCGAAATATATTTTTTACAGGTGAAGCTAATAAAAGTGTGTTAAAGAGAAAAAATAAAAAAAAGTGTATTAAAAAACTCTCCTTAGAGATCCCCAGATTGGCAGGTACACTCAAAAAAAAAAAACCAATTTTATTCAATAAGTCAGAAATCTTGATCAGCTGATCAAAGGAATCCAGCGAACGATTTGTGGGCGCGGGGCTGCGCGGCGTCGAGGGTGGTGCTCGATTTGTGCGGCAAGAAAAGTTGCCTTGCAATGGGCTTGAATTATTTTTGTGCAAATATGTTTTCGTTAAATTTTGTATGAAAACGTTCTCGTATAGAGTCCAGGGTGGGATTAAAAAGAAGGTGTCTAGATTATCTATGCAATAAAAGAAAGTTTAAGAAAATGCGTTTTGTATTTTAGTCTTTCTGAGGGAAAGAATTTTTCAGAATTTTTCAGAGGTAGTGTTTGCTTTGGATTTGATTAGCGGGGTTAAAGGAGTGACGAAAAAATGTGTGGTAAAGATCCAAAGGTTGAGAACATGATGAGCTACCCTGTAAACGTTACATAATCGAAATCGGAGATGAGACGGCTGAACACTTAGCATGAGAAGTGTGAAATTCAGTTTTTCCGGATCGCGTTAAGCACAAAATCACCCGAAAAGATCGTGTGAGGCATTTTAAGTATTAATTTGGTGGAAGGGTTGGCTTTGGATTTGTTTTGCGGGGTAAGGGGGTCACGAAAAATATGGGCTAAAGATCTAAAAGTTGAGAACATGAAAGGCTATCCTGTAAAAGTTATAGAATGCAAATCGGTGAAGAGATGGCTGAGCAATTAGCGTGACACATATACAGAGTAAGCCAAAGTCAGTTAAAAATGTCATAAAACGAAATAATATAACTTCTTTAATTATTAATGATGTCATTAATCCCAAAGGTTTAATAGGAGAACTGTAATTTATTTGCAAAACAACCATTATGCAGCCTTAAAATTCATAAAATTCCTGCATAAGTGTAAAATTTGTATGAAAATACGCAGAAATCTCGAAAGTAGACTTTACTTCAAATGCAATTTTCTCCGAAGGCCGCAGGTCACCCCAGCAAATTTTTGTTTTCAACGATGCATAAGGATCTCTACTTTAATTTGATACCAGTGAGAGCGCGGGCAAATGCGGCAATTTTTTTAAAAGTTAAAAAGAAATACAAATTTTGGGGAAAAATCCCCCTTTTTAATTAAAATGCTATTATTAAAAAACCATTTCACTTTTATCATAAGTTATTGGCCTAATAATAGCTTCTCATATTTAGTAAGTGATTTCATTAATAACAATTTACCCTCCCCATACAAATATTTTCAGAATATAGCTTTGAAATCATAGAAAATTTGAAATTTTTTTTAAAAAATGAGCCCTTCAAATTTTTCTCTGACTTTAGCTATTCGAAACACAGAGAGGGGGGGGTAAAAAAAAAAAAAAATAATTCCCAGAAGGTAGTACATTTTGTTTACTATGGAATGGCATTAAAATTTTTAAAATCTATGACATGACGAAAATTGATCATTTTTACCCACTGTGGGTGGGTGGGTGGTCGGATGAAGCGAAATATATTTTTTACAGGTGAAGCTAATAAAAGTGTGTTAAAAATAAAAAATAAAAAAATGTCTATTAAAAAACTCTCCTTAGAGACCCCCCCCCCCCCCCCCTAAAAAAAAAAAAAACCATAAAACCAATTTTATTAAATAGGTCAGAGATATTGATCAGCTGATCAAAGGAATCCAGCGAGCGACTTGTTGGCGCGGGGCTGCGCGGCGTCGAGGGTGGTGCTCGATTTGTGCGGCAAGAAAAGTTGCCTTGCAATGGGCTTGAATTATTTTTGTGCAAATATGTTTTCGTAAAATTTTGTATGAAAACGTTCTCGTAGAGAGTCCAGGGTGGGATTAAAGTGAAGGTCTCTGGATTATCTTTGGAATAAAAGAAAGTTTAAGAAAATGCGTTTTGTATTTTAGTCTTTCTGAGGGAAAGAATTTTTCAGAATTTTTCAGAGGTAGTGTTTCCTTTGGATTCGATTAGCGGGGTTAAAGAAGTGACGAAAAAATTTCTGCTAAAGATCCAAAGGTTGAGAACATGATGAGGTACCCTGTAAAAGTTACATAATCGAAATCGGAGTTGAGACGGCTGAGCAATTAGTATTAGAAGTGTGAGAATGAGTATTCCCTGATCGCGCTAAGCACAAAATCACCCGAAAATGCGAGTTAGCCAGCGAGGGATCTGATTGGTTGCGCCGCCGCCCGTGTGGTGGATGGCAACAGACCGAGAATCGCCGCTGAGCTCGGTGTCGAGCGAACGATTCGTGGCGAAAATGTGAAATGATGAGTTTTTGGGCGAAAAACAGGTGAGATAATGGGGTGATTATCTCACGAAAACCGTATAGAAAGTTTATAATTTTTTAATATAAGTTGTCAAATTACTTCTTCATGCACATATTAAAAGGTGAATATGATCTGTAGATCGGTGTGGGAGAGAAAAAATAAAAACCGGAAAAATGGTGAAAAAGAAGGCGAAAAAAGGGGGTGACTTTGCAAGTGGTTGGGGGGGATTTGGAGATGAAAAAATAAAAAAAATAAAAATGTGAATCTGGTGAAAGTTGCGGAAGGGTTGAGAGTAGGTAGTTGTGAAGAAAAAAAATTTTTAGATTAATCGAATGGGGGTGAAAAAAAATAGTTTGTAAAATTGATAATGGTTGAGTGGGAGAAAAGTAAAAAATGGTTAATAATTTTCAAACGCTAGCTCTGGGATCTGGGTGGGGGGTAGGGGAAAAAAAAAAATATGACGATAAAGTAGAGAGGGTAGAAAGTATGAGAAAATTATTGAGAAGAAAAAAAAACGTGCAGAAAGTGGAAATTTCGTCGGTGCAACGTCGGCAAGTCACCAATAAATGATTAAAATTTTTAGAAATAGTAGAATAAAAAAAAAAGTAAAAAAAAATCGCGAAAACCGTTTCGATACGAAGTTGCGCTAATTTTTTGTCGATTTTTTGAGCCGAATTTTATCGATTTGCCCCAATATAAATTCAAATGAGCGGACCAACTGTCAAAAAAAGCTTGTAGTTGTATATATTAAGACTAGTGCGACCCACATATCCGGCTTCGCCGGCTTGTGCGGGATACAGGGGTCAGCGAAATGGTAAAGGTTGGCCAATACACCTATGCAAAATTCACCTCAATCGGAAACCGGCAAGTGGGTCAAATTGGAAGTTATCCAAAAGTAACCAAAAAAAGAGCTCCACGGTCCGCCATATTGGACTTGGAATGAGGTCATTTAGCTAATTATGCATTGTCATCCAAACTTAACGTGTACGCAAAATTTCAGCTCAATCGGAAACCGGGAAGTGGGTCAAATTTAACTTCCAAGATTCCTCTACACATAACCAAAAAAAGAGTTCCACAATCCGCCATACTGGACTAAAGAATGACGTCATTTAGCTTACCATGGATTGTCATCCAAACTAAACGTGTGTGCAAAATTTCAGCTCAATCGGAAGCCGGGAAGTGGGTCATATTCACTGACGTATAATATAATCGACCGCTCACGTACACGATTTCCCATAGAAGCCGACGGTTGGATTTTTGTTCCCTCTCTTTCGCTCTATGACAGTGACAATTCGTGAAATGACGTAAAATTAACGTCCTATAATGCCAAAGATTTCTCAGCGGGCTGAATTGCCGTTAAAAATAGAAAAATGCAATCGAAGTAGTTTGTTTTTTTGTGGAAATATATATTGAAATCAAAGGTAACTGAGATATATTCGTTACAGTCTAAAGAATTTTATTAAGGAGATTCAATCCAAACTGAGTTTTGTAGGCTCTTTTCGATTTCATTTCACTCGGAATGCAGAACATGAGTATTAGTTTATTTTATTTGAGTGATATTCGTTGGGATTCTTAAAATTTAGCTCTTATGCTATAAAGAGCTTTTATTTTTTCCTTTAATTAAAACACATTAGATGCTCAATAGTTTATATTTATTAGTAATATATGTATGATACACCGGTTTCATAACTTAAAATTTATCAATCACAAATTCTCGAAAATAGTGGTAATTTTGCAAGGGTAAAAATTTAAAAGCATATTTATGACATTAATAATGATTTCTATTTCCATTAATTGCATTTTTAAATTTTTTTTCAACAAATATTTGAATTCAATTTTTTTTTGTCAGCTTTCAGCAATTCCGCATTCAAAAAATCTGCGGAATCACTTCCAAGATTCCTTTACACCACTGACATATAGAAATGGACCACTCACCCCATACAAAATGCCTATGAAACGATGGTTCACTGCACCATTAACGGATTTTGAGCAGTCAGCTGTGGGCTTGAATTGCTGTCAAATGCATTTTTGGGGCAGTCCGTTTTAATTGCATAAATCCATCAAATATTTACTCCAAAAATTATAAAATAATTCCTTTTGTATCTTAATGGCTAATCTCCATAAAAAACCAGCCCAAACCAAAACCAAAAAACCAACTGCTGACAAATCAAGTCTGTACACATATTAGCAATGTAGTTGAGAAATGTCAGTCAGCTACTGCTTCACTTACCGGTCCAATAAAAGGGCATTTTGTAATAAAAATATGATTATTATGACACAAATATGTGGCACTCTTTACCGGCAAAACACAACAACCGATTTAACATCAATTTATTTTTGACTTTGCAACTTTTCGAGTAACTAACCTGTACTAAATGCGCTGAATTGCATGTGGCAAGCCAAATGGTTTTGAAATGGTTTAACTCACACAGAAGAAAGAGCTAGCGGCTGGTGATCAAAATGAGCGAGATAGGTGATGAAACTGCAATGCGAATAACAGAGCTGCAGATATTTTTGGTTTGGTTAGTTGGTCTGGTTTTGTATGGAGATTAGGCATAAGTCACTTCAAGGGAATGCAAACATTAAATTACTCCTTTGTAAGATACAACTGAATGTTACACAATTTCTCATTTTTCGATAGAAATTGTGTTGTTAAATTATTAAAATTAGTCTTTTCTTATCTCATATTTCAAATTCTTCTTATCTTATGTCTGATTTACGGCAAAAATGGCACAAAAACCACAAAAAAACCTTAGTGGTGTAGTACAGCGAATCAATTCGGAATTAATTGCATTTATGTCCTTTAACTGTAACTAAATTAAGTGAAGTATACAGCAAAACCACAAAATTGCTCTAATTTTTCCTTTTGAGTTCTTAAAACAGTTGTTTAGCGATATAAATCGGGTATCAAGAAGAGAGCATTTCAACGTTTTGCTTGAGAATTTTTCAATGAAAAATGTGTTATTCCATAAACTTTTCGCCGCGAAATTATGACTTAGAATGACGTCACTTAGCTAGTCATGCATTGCCATCCAAACTAAACGTGTATGCAAAATTTCAGCTCAATCGGAAACCGGGAATTGTGTTATTTAAAAAAAGTCTATTAAACAAACTCTCCTTAAACATCCCCAGATAGGCAGAGACACTCAAAAAAAAACAAAAAAACAAAAAAAAAAAACATTTTAGTAAATAAGTCAGAAATATTGATCAGCTGATCAACTTCTTTATCACCTTCGTGTGAGGCATTTAGGGTAGACGGTTGCGGGGACGGCGGCGGGCGGCAGGCGAGAATTCGTGCGAGACAGCCAGCGAGTGTGATGCCCGATTTGTGCGCAGGATAGTCTGATTGGCGCGCCGCCGCCCGTCAAGGGGTGGCGTGGATGGCGATCATAGAAACTAACACGGAACGGCTGTACCGTGTAAAAACCCTGTACGTGAGCCCACACTCAAAAATAGCTTGACCAAATAGTACAGCAATAGTGTGCAAGAGGGACGCTGATACCGAAATGTCAGCAGCATATCTTATTTAGTGAATGGTGGCGTGCAAATTCAATATTCGAAGGGGCATAGTGTTTATGCCAGGAGCTTTGCAATTTATTTTTATGAATATGTTCTCAAATTTTCTTTGATATTGTTTCAATTACCGCCTTTATTTCTAGAATTTTGCAGTAAATTCAAACTATTCAAATTTCTTTAAATGCCCCTCTTATTATTTATACAAATATTTACGCCTGCAATGGCTGACCACAAATCCATAGCGAATTCTAACACATCTAGAGAAAGTGTACGCTTAATTTGGCTTACAACCATTCCGTGCTTAGTTTATATTTCTATGATGGCGCCCGACCGAGAACCGCCGCTGAGCTGCGTGTCGAGCGAACGAATCGTGGGGAATGAATTCAATTGGTTTACAGGGCGCTTCAAAATAAATCAACAAAATTTCAAGTAGTCAATAAATGAATTATTAATGTTCTTTAAAAAGTTTTTGCAACATTTTTAAAAATTAGTTTTAAATTATTTTATTATCTTCATTATAATATTTATTTAAAAAAAAAATAAATTTTACAAATAATACAAAAAAAAATTTTTCTATATATTGTGATGTACTGTAATTTTATTTCTTGAGCACTGATTTCGATTACTGTATTTAACCACGACTCATTGTGTTGTTCAAGCTTTCATGCATTTCTAGTGCTAAGTTGCCACTTTTTCTTTTATACCCCAGACAGACGGGCACGGACGAATGAACGTTCGATGAATGATCGTTCTCTCGAATCTTCATTCGTTATATGCATGACAGACGGCCAACTTCATTCGAGTCGAGAATTTTTGAGTTTAAAATGCGCACGAGTGAATCGGTGAAATTAATAGCAACTTTACGAAAACGTTCGCAAGCTACTAAACGTATTGTAACTCTTCCTGCTCCTTCCCCACCTCCATGATCACAGAATTAAAACTCAACTGGCTGGCTGGCAGTTGTCAATTCACACTTTGACACTGGAAATCAGCTGATTCTTCCAGGATTTCCATGCTCGTTCTCTGCGAATGAAGTTTCCGGAACTTCATTGATGAGAACGAGAATGTAGTTACGAATGTTCATTCAAACTTCATTCTTGGTGACAGACGACACGGCAATGATCATTCTTCGAGAACGTTCATTCGTTCGTGCCCGTCTGTCTGGGGTATTAAAGTGCGAAAGAAAAATCGCAGAACTCTTTCTTCGTCCAAAATTTTACGCATCGCGCTAAGAACGAAATCACCCGAAAAGATCGTGTGAGGCATTTTAAGTATTAATTTGGTGGAAGGGTTGGCTTTGGATTTGTTTTGCGGGGTAAGGGGGTCACGAAAAATATGGGCTAAAGATCTAAAAGTTGAGAACATGATAGGCTATCCTGTAAAAGTTATAGAATGCAAATCGGTGAAGAGATGGCTGAGCAATTAGCGTGACACATATACAGAGTAAGCCAAAGTCAGTTAAAAATGTTATAAAACGTAATAATATAACTTCTTTAATTATTAATGATGTCATTAATCCTAAAGGTTTAATAGGAGAACTGTAATTTATTTGCAAAACAACCATTATGCAGCCTTAAAATTCATAAAATTCCTGCATAAGTGTAAAATTTGTATGAAAATACGCAGAAATCAAGAAAGTAGACTTTACTTCAAATGCAATTTTCTCCGAAGGCCGCAGGTTGCCCCAGCAAATTTTTGTTTTCAACGATGCATAAGGATCTCTACTTTAATTTGATACCAGTGAGAGCGCGGGCAAATGCGGCAATTTTTTTAAAAGTTAAAAAGAAATACAAATTTTGGGGAAAAATCCCCATTTTTAATTAAAATGCTATTATTAAAAAACTATTTCACTTTTATCATAAGTTTATGGTCTAATAATAGCTTCTCATATTTAGTAAGTGATTTCATTAATAACAATTTACCCTCCCCATACAAATATTTTCAGAATATAGCTTTGAAATCATAGAAAATTTGAAAATGTTTTTAAAAAATGAGCCCTTCAAATTTTTCTCTGACTTTAGCTATTCGAAACACAGAGAGGGGGGGGAAAAAAAAAAAAAATTATTGCCAGAAGGTAGTACATTTTGTTTACTATGGAATGGCATTAAAATTTTTAAAATCTATGACATGACGAAAATTGATCATTTTTACCCACTGTGGGTGGGTGGGTGGTCGGATGAAGCGAAATATATTTTTTACAGGTGAAGCTAATAAAAGTGTGTTAAAAATAAAAAATAAAAAAATGTCTATTAAAAAACTCTCCTTAGAGATCCCCCCCCCCCCCCCCCCCCCCTAAAAAAAAAACAAAACACAAAACCAATTTTATTAAATAGGTCAGAAATGTTGATCAGCTGATCAAAGGAATCCAGCGAGCGACTTGTCGGCGCGGGGCTGCGCGGCGTCGAGGGTGGTGCTCGATTTGTGCGGCAAGAAAAGTTGCCTTGCAATGGGCTTGAATTATTTTTGTGCAAATATGTTTTCGTAAAATTTTGTATGAAAACGTTCTCGTAGAGAGTCCAGGGTGGGATTAAAGTGAAGGTCTCTAGATTATCTTTGGAATAAAAGAAAGTTTAAGAAAATGCGTTTTGTATTTTAGTGTTTCTGAGGGAAAGAATTTTTCAGAATTTTTCAGAGGTAGTGTTTCCTTTGGATTCGATTAGCGGGGTTAAAGAAGTGACGAAAAAATTTCTGCTAAAGATCCAAAGGTTGAGAACATGATGAGGTACCCTGTAAAAGTTACATAATCGAAATCGGAGTTGAGACGGCTGAGCAATTAGTATTAGAAGTGTGAGAATGAGTATTCCCTGATCGCGCTAAGCACAAAATCACCCGAAAATGCGAGTTAGCCAGCGAGGGATCTGATTGGTTGCGCCGCCGCCCGTGTGGTGAATGGCAACAGACCGAGAATCGCCGCTGAGCTCGGTGTCGAGCGAACGATTCGTGGAGAAAATGTGAAATGATGAGTTTTTGGGCGAAAAACAGGTGAGATAATGGGGTGATTATCTCACGAAAACTGTATAGAAAGTTTATAATTTTTTAATATAAGATGTCAAATGACTTCTTCTTGCACATATTAAAAGGTGAATATGATCTGTAGATCGGTGTGGGAGAGAAAAAATAAAAGCCGGAAAAATGGTCAAAAAGAAGGCGAAAAAAAGGGTGACTTTGCAAGTGGTTGGGGGGGATTTGGAGATGAAAAAATAAAAAAAATAGAAATGTGAATCTGGTGAAAGTTGCGGAAGGGTTGAGAGTAGGTAGTTTGGAAGAAAAAAAATGTTTAGATTAACGTAATGGGGGTGAAAAAAAATAGTTAGTAAAATTGTTAATGGTTGAGTGGGAGAAGAGTGAAAAATGGTTAATAATTTTCAAACGCTAGCTCTGGGATCTGGGTGGGGGGTAGGGGGGAAAAAAAAATATGACGATAAAGTAGAGAGGGTAGAAAGTATGAGAAAATTATTGAGAAGAAAAAAAAACGTGGAGAAAGTGTAAATGTTGTTGGTGGAAAATGGGTATGTCGGTGTAAAAACGTAAAAGATTGGGAAAAAAGTGGGTGACTTTGAATGTCGTTGGGGGGGATATGAAAATAATATAATTAAAAAAATAAAAATGTGAATATGGTGAAAGTAGGAGAAGAGTCGAAAGTAGGTAGTTGTGAAGAAAAAAAATGTTTAGATTAACGTAATGGGGGTGAAAAAAAATAGTTAGTAAAATTGTTAATGGTTGAGTGGGAGAAGAGTGAAAAATGGTTAATAATTTTTAAACGCTAGCTCTGGGATCTGGGTGGGGGGTAGGGGGGAAAAAAAAATATGACGATAAAGTAGAGAGGGTAGAAAGTATGAGAAAATTATTGAGAAGAAAAAAAAACGTGGAGAAAGTGTAAATGTTGTTGGTGGAAAATGGGTATGTCGGTGTAAAAACGTAAAAGATTGGGAAAAAAGTGGTTGACTTTGAATGACGTTGGGGGGGATATGAAAATAATATAATTAAAAAAATAAAAATATGAATATGGTGAAAGTAGGAGAAGAGTCGAAAGTAGGTAGTTGTGAAAAAATGAAATTTTTAGGATAATCCAATGGGGGTTAAAAAAATAGTTAAAAAAAAGAATTGGGTAAGAAGTGAAAAGAGGTGAAATTTTTTGAAACGCTAGTTCTGGGATTTGGGTGGGGGGTAAGAAAAAAAAAAATATATGTCGATAAAGTAGAGAGGGTAGAAAGTATGAGAAAATTATTGAGAAGAAAAAAAAACGTGCAGAAAGTGGTAATTTCGTCGGTGCAATGTCGGCAAGTCACCAAAAAAGATTAAAAATTTTTAGAAATAGTAGAATAAAAAAAAAAGTAAAAAAAAATCGCGAAAACCGTTTCGATACGAAGTTGCGCTAATTTTTTGTCGATTTTTTGAGCCCATTTTTATCGATTTGCCCCAATATAAATTCAAATGAGAGGACCAACTGTCAAAAAAAGCTTGTAGTTGTATATAATAAGACTAGTGCGACCCACATATCCGGCTTCGCCGGCTTGTGCGGGATACAGGGGTCAGCGAAATGGTAAAGGTTGGCCAATACACCTATTCAAAATTCAGCTCAATCGGACACCGGCAAGTGGGTCAAATTGGAAGTTATCCAAAAATAACCAAAAAAAGAGCTCCACATTTCGCCATATTGGACTTGGAATGAGGTCATTTAGCTAATTATGCATTGTCATCCAAACTTAACGTGTATGCAAAATTTCAGCTCCATCGGAAACCGGGAAGTGGGTCAAATTTAACTTCCAAGATAACTTCCAAGATTCCTTTGCACATAATCAAAAAAGAGCTCCACAGCCCGCCATATTGGATTTAGAATGACGTCACTTAGCTAATCAGGTATTGTCATCCAAACTAAACCTGTATGCAAAATTTCAACTCAATCGGAAACCGGGAAGTGGGTCAAATTTAAAAAGTAGTGTAAGAAATTCTGGTAAAGAGTCCAATAGATGTGGTGATGATGGTGATGATGGTGATGAGTAGAAGCAAGTAACTAAAACGACAAAATGTAAAATTAATTTTTTGAAAGCTTCCAGTAAAATAGTAACTAATTTTCCGGAGTTTCCAAGTGACCATGAGGTAGCCAGATCACTCGTTTTTTTTATAGAGGTATCGCCAGTAGCCCTAATCCTCTCAAACTACTATTAAAAAAGAAAAGAAAAACAAAACTAATATTACAAAATATAAAATAATAAGCAAAAAAATACAGAAATATAACAAAATCTAAAAATGAAACAAACAAACTAAAAACCATGCTGCAGCAAAAATTATAAAATATGCGAAATCCGCGAAACGAAATTAAAAAAAAAGAAATGGTGATATTTTGTCCCTACCAAAGCTTTGTCTACCTATCTTATCTTATTATTATATAAATAACCTTTATTAAACCCATCTTGCTCCGGAGACCCAATCTAACTGTTCTAACTTACTGCAATCTGCAATTTTCCGAAGATTTACAAAATTTTCAAATCTAGATTCGTCCTCTTGGAATGCCTAATGCGGTGTCACGCCAGAATGTGTTCCAAAATTTCGAAGCCGTATTTGAAAAAATTGTAAACCTCGGAAATATTGTGACTGCCTAAAGAAAACCAATGGTGCTACCTAACCACCCTGCCTCTAAGGGAAAAAAAAAAAAAAACTAATAAAAACCTAAGTTCTTGCTGAGCGTGTGCGTGTATGTATATGTGTGTATGTGTATGTATAAGTATAAAAGTATATATATCTATACATACTTATATATGTGTGTGTGTTTAAAAATGTAAAAAAGATAACCATTGCCTGGAAAAGGTTGAAGCGGAAAAAAAAGAGAAGTTCAAAATTGATTTCTCACATTGCCCTCTGTGACATAACAACTGCCAGCTGAAATTAAGTGCAACAGAGGAATACTGCCTAATTGAGCTATAGGTTGTCACATTACTGAGGGTAAAGTGATAATTCGATTAAGAACTTCCAGCCTACTACCCATGAATCCTACCTACAAATTATACCTATCTAAAAGAAAGCTAAAACGTTACTAAATTTTGTTTCCTAAAGTACCATAACCTAATCCCAAACTTATTGCCTGTAACTAAATTGAAAAAAAAAAAAAAAAAAAATGTAATGGTAAACGTTCCTTTCCCGCCTAGCAAAGAAAAAAAAAATTAAGTGGGAATTAATTCTGATTGTCACTTCACTTTCAATAATATTTGCATCACTGAAAATAATGTGACAGTCAGAATCGTTCCCTTTGCTGCAGCATGAAATAAAAGGAGAAAACATAAAAAAACATAAAAAACCCTAACGTTTACCATTGTACCATTCTAACTTAGAAAATTGCCTAAATAAAAGTCCAGTTATTAGTACACATAATAAAAAACATTTTAATATTTAAAGATAAAAAATAAAACAAAATGACCTATCCAAAATTCTTTTTGATTCCTATTTCTATAAAAGTTCCCTATAAACGACATTCCGCGTATGAGCTACCCCCGATATAATATTTTGTTCCGGAACTAAAACCTTAACATTTCGCGGTGATCTAACCCTACCTAATGCAACATAAAGCTGACCGTGTGAAAAAACATCGCTTCTTAAATCTATTCCTACACAATCTAAGGTCTGGCCCTGACTCTTATTAATTGTCAACGCGTAGGCTAACTTAACTGGAAATTGTCGTCGCTGCATTTCGATCCCCGAATGCCCCGCCGAGAATTTGAAACATATTCTCGGTATCGTGACAATCTCCGTACAACCGAGAACGGATGCCTCCAAACGGAACCTGGAAATTGATCTAATTATCAATTTTGTTCCATTGACCAACCGGTGTTCAAAGCTTAGGTTTCGAATTAATATGCAGACGGAACCGACTTTGAGACACAAATCGTGATCGGGGACACCCTTTCCGGAAACCCCGTGAAGGATTTCCGAACCGAAAACGGTATTATCGGTAACGCCGTCCACTGAAACCAATGAATCGGCGCTGAGCAAATGCTCAATGTCCCCGGGCAGCCTATCTAAAATATCACGATTGATGACATTTATAGCTGCATTTGTGGATGATAAAATTGCCCTGGAGACACAGTCTTCAGGACGCAAAAGAATATCATCTGGAAATACAAAATTGATCAATTCTTCAATGGAGTTAACGTTAGATATTCCAGTTAAGGGAACCAATCTAGAGATATGTATATTATTATTATTAACTAAAACTTCTTTAACTTTACCATCTCCTATTGATAATGTAAAGTTAGTAAAATCCCTATCTCTGGATCTTTGCGGTTCGCTAAGACCGCATTTCCTAATAGTGCTCCAAAATTGTGAATATTTCAAAGAGGCTCTAATTATATCATCTGGCATAGCATGTTCTATTACTGGAGCAATTTGTCTAAAGTCACCCGCAAAAATTATGGTTTTTCCACCGAAAAGTTTTTGCGACTGACAGAGGTCTTTCAAAGAATTATCTAAAACTATAACTGATGCCCTATTGGCCATGGTACATTCATCCCAAATAATTAAATCTGTTTCCCTTAATAACTGACCTCTCTGGCTATTCCAGTTTATATTCCCACCACCTAAATTATTAATATCGATTGGCAATCGAAACATGCTATGTGCCGTAGTCCCACCCTCATAATTTAATGCCGCAATTCCCGTAGAGGCAGTGCATAGTACAATACGACCCTGCGATCGTAAATGATTTGTAATAACGTTCAGTACCAACGTTTTACCGGTTCCCGCGGGACCATCCAAAAAGAAATGTGAGTATTGGTTTGATTCCGCGGGTTCCAGTACTGAACGTATTACCATCTGAACAAAGTTGGATTGATCAGGATTTAGTAACGGCATCCAATGTTCAGAGAAATTATTGCAAATTTCTCTATCATATTGGAGCCGTTCCCTGCCAGCTTCGGTACTGTCATCATCTTCGAGTTCGGGTAATCCCATATCTTGAAGATTTCTGCCGTGACGGCGTAGCATCCTATCAATCAAACGCAAAGATTTGTTATGCGCCCATTCTAAATTCTCTGGATTTCGTTCAGGTCTTAATCTAAGGAAATCCTCACTTAGATAATCCTTAAACTCTTCCCAGAGAAGTCTAGCGGGAGCCCCGAAAATAATCAGTGATAGGTATAGCTGCCTAATCCCACTACCAGTCCTGAAGAGTACTGCTTCCCGCATAGCAATAAAATATTCATCTTCAGTGTCGAGTAGTCCCCTAGCCCTCGCAGTTTCCTGGTACGTTGCAAATACCTGACCATCTATGGTTCTCAAATCTACGAAGCTGTTGGCAGGATAAATTACCAACAGCATCCTCAAAAAGAATAATTCTCCTAACGTCGGGGACATCCAGTACAAACGGGCTACAGCACTACCCCTTTGCCTGGGCGCGATAAAATAAGTGGGTCTCCTGTGTTCAATAATATTTACTCTACTATTTCTTGGCCTAGTTCTAATAATATTGAAACGTTCATAAAAATCGCTATACGTTAAGTTAGCTAATTCCTCAACCTGGGGCCTTTCGAGATAAAGCATAAGCAAAGAAACACTGCGTTCAGCAGCCTCGATTTCTCCCCCAGGTCGGAATATGACCGTTTCCCTATTTGGAAGATGCACAGGAAGTGCAATAACAGTAGGCGACCTGCCACTAACATCGTATTCTAGCAGTCGCCATAACGCTTCAGCAGCAGAAACATATCGGGCATTCACGAAGGCCTCGATTTCATCATTTTCTGCTCTGGTCCTAATACGCGAAGGTATATTATTACTATCTGATGAATCTGAAGGATTTTGGATAATAGCAACTCTTGACGAATCTGGACCTTTATGAATATACTTCATCATATACTTAAACGTTTTTGCTGAAGTAGCAATTTCTAAGTTAGCATGGCAATCCATTATCAGAAGGATAGCTGGATTATAAGGGACTACCCAGGTGTCATCTACAACGCGACTACTACCCCGAAACGGTACTCTAACTGTATTTTGACAGGGTCTCTTATATATTACATAGCCCCTGTCATCTATATACGTTGATTCATTCGCACGTTTGGGATAGAACTTCTTGCATTTTCGGGTTTCCCTGTCCATGCAAGGTGAATTTAAGTGTCCAGAACCACATGGACCGTGCAACATATGTTGCAAAACAATTCTTCGGAGCCTTCCTTCAGCTTCATTTTCTGAAGGAATGGTTGCCCTGACCACTTTATCAATTTGGTCAGAGAACATTGGACCCCCTCCCTCAACTCGGATAGCAATATGGGCATGGGGTAGTCCACGTTTTTGAAATTCAATAACGTGGACTACATAGGAAATTTTTCCAAATAGCTGTCCGGTACGAATGAGACGCATAAGATGTTGTAATTTATTTTTAAATACCCTATTACAAATATCCGGGCGATCCATACTATTTTCGCCTCGACGTAAACTATTCTTAATTTCTGGCCAACGGGGATTACATGTAACTGTAAGAAAATACGTTGGCTTTCCTAATCTCCCAACTAATGCCATTGCATCATGGTAATGCTTTTGCATATATCGCGGACCATGAGTAAAAGTTGCAGGCAAATATACTTTGCCTGCAATAATCCCTCCCTCTCCAGCAATAGTTTCTTCAATTTCTTCCCTATTCGAAATTCTTAAAACCGTTTTTTGATTGTTCCTAATAAATTCTAATTTTTCTTCCTGGACACGACACCACATGTCCACGAAATACTCCTGTCCCAAACGCCTTAGTAATGTGAACCTAGGCTCAGCAAGAAGATACAATCTATAAAATTTTACTTGAGTTATCTTTTTCCCATTCCTATTTAATGGCTCTCAATTTGTTGCAGTATACCGATATTTAATCGTCGGCCTTCTGCTATTCTTTGTCGCTCTACATTATCTTCAATGTAGAGCATAGAATTATTCGTTGTACCTCTATAACTTAGATCAAACACCCGATGATATATGCGTCCCAAAACTTTCACGAACGATACACCCGTTGCTGGATATTGGAATCCACCAGTTGAACCGATCGCGGAGAAGGCAAACAGATTATTGTATTGCCTCGAATTATTTAAAAAATAGCTACTGTTGTAGAAGTCAGCATCAAGCTCCGGGAGTTTTCCTCTAAAATTAACTCCGTCTCGACCACAACAGTAGGCTTTTTGTCCCTTTTCTTCCTCGAACAGACACGCACCGCAATACTGGCATTTATAGCAATCGACTGACGTCAATGAGGCGGGTGCTTTCAAATTAAACTGCACAACCATATTTAAATGAGCACCATTCCTATCCGCTAAGCAAGTAAACATTCCGTCAACAGTTGACACTTCGAACACTTCCGGTACTTCTGCCACTTCTGCCAATTCTGGTTCAGCAGATACCGAAGCAACAGAAGTATCAGAAACGTGAAGCTCATCAGGCTCTGGAATGGCTACTTCCTTATTGGTCCTACGCTGTCTCTTTTTCGGCCGGCCGACCGGCTTCTTGAACGGAATTTGAGATGAAGATTCATTCACATTATTTCCGTCAATAGTTGACACTTCGAACACTTCCGGTACTTCTGCCACTTCTGCCAATTCTGGTTCAGCAGATACCGAAGCAACAGAAGTATCAGAAACCTGAAGCTCATCGGGCTCTGGAATGGCTACTTCCTTATTGGTCGTACGCCGTCTCTTTTTCGGCCGGCCGACCGGCTTCTTGAATGGAATTTTAGATGAAGATTCATTCACATTATTTCCGTCAACAGTTGACACTTCCAACAGTTCCGGTACTTCTGCCACTTCTGCCAATTCCGGTTCAGCAGATACCGAAGCAACAGAAGTATCAGAAACGTGAAGCTCATCAGGCTGTGGAATGGCTACTTCCTTATTGGTCGTACGCCGCCTTTTTTTCGGCGGGCCGACCGGCTTCTTGAACGGAATTTTGGAAGACGGTTCATTCACATCATTAACTTGAGGAACAGGGATTTCCACAATTTCTTCGTCGTTCAATAAAGGCCGTTTCCTGCTTGAAACCACACCATTACGATGATCATGTGTTTCAAGAAGTTGAGGTCTTATTCGAACAATTTCAAAATAGGAATTATCCCGCTCATGTCCAGTTAACAATGCAGCTGCTAAATCTCTAACAGATTCGCAACTGAAAAACCTTGCAACTCCGTTAATTTCGTCCAGCAATCTTTTATTATTCACCCGGTGTGAATCGAAAATATAAAAAACATTATTTACCACCCAAAATGCACACGTCACATTATGAGCAGTAAATAAGTAACCGTCATTCAGTTCCGTGGTCCGGAATACTTCCATAAGTCTCCCTTCGAGCATACGAATAGCTGGATCATTTATCCCTACTTTTTTTAAAATTCTTCCCATGCCATCTTCAAATGTTGGGAACGATATTTCTATTAAAAACTCCTGTCCTGAGGATGATTTCAAATTCGATTTAATATCCTCTGCAGATAAGAAGATGTATTCTCCATTTGGTCTGCAAAAATTATAAAAATGATCACCATTTCTAATGACCTCATCAATTTGAGAGGAGGTCATAAAATTTCGGCCACTGATTGTGGAGAAAGCGATGGCCGTCACAGCAACAGCCATACATTGCTTATTTGCACTTTCCCCAAAATCAATGCACGCCTGACTAATACTACCCGATGAAACGCAATTTAAATTAAATATTTTTTTGGATCTGGTAAAAGGCATATTGTATAATTAAAATAATATATTTAAAAGCAGAAAATATTTGTATAATTTAAAAAAAAAAATTATACCTATAGATATAAAAAGCAGAAAATATATTTGCAAATATATAAAGAAACAAAAATAAAAAAGAAATCAAACTACAAACTTTTTCCTTTTTGGTTCTTGGTTTTCTATTTTTTAGTCTTCTCAACCAATCGAGGTTTCCCAACTGAAAAAAGTGTTTTTTTTATTAGCCTAACAACTTTTAAAACTAATGATTATTTATTTCAATATATTGTAATATTTAAGCACACACGTCTGCTTTTAGTCCATAAATGAATGGAATTTTTTGGCATACTACGATAAAATATTATACATTTTTAAATGCGTTCAATAAAGAAGGTTTTGATGGCACCACTTCAAAGTTTTAAAAAAGTTCGCATAAATCCAATTAAGTGTATAAGTGTATTACCGATCGCTTTAAAAGTTAAAAACTACTCTTCGCCTATACATCAGATTTCTGTATATTGCATAAAAAAAAACGTATGTAGCCGTAGGTATATGAAAATAAATTTTATTCAAAACTTCTCGAACGTTTGACGCAATACATTGTGTGCTTAAATTCAGATTCCGTAGCTGAAACTATTATATATCTATGTATATTATATATTTTTTTTAAATATATACATATATAATATATTATGTATGTATATATATATATACAAATTATAATATATTACAAAAAATTCAAATTCCGTAGCTGAAACTATAATATATTATACAGTGTAAACTCTATAAAGCGAACTTCTGTTTAACGAAAAACTCTTTAAAACGTAGAAATTGCTAAGGTTCGTTTGGTTTGCATTGTTACTTTTATATTGACACACTCTTTATAGCGTAGTAACCACTCTCAATAGCGAAACAATATGCATTGGAAAAATTCTTTTTATTAAACGAAGATGATTCCACTATGTTCCAAGATATGATGATTAAAATACAACGAAAGATACAATTAAAATACTGGCATAGTAAAAAACGCCAAACAAAGATAACAGATTATAATTTTGTTATGTAAATTTTTTTCACTAAATTTAGTCAAAATTAAAACCACTTATTCGTAAAATTATATTATTTTCTTTTAGTCTCCAATAAAATACCGTTTTACTAACGCAATAAAATACCCGGTCCCTTCAATTTCGCCATATAGAGTTTACACTGTATACATAACTATATATATTTTTAATATATATATGTATATTATACATATAATATTACAAAAAAAAATGATAGTTTCGCCCCGACACGAAAAAACAATCACAAAACAAAAAAAAACCAACTCGAAAGTTTTCACTCCCCAAGCGGAAAGGTCGAGGCGTCGCATACGATATCTCTCATAAGAAACAAAAAAAAATATTTTATATATATATATATATTATATATATATATTTATATATATATATATAAATATGTATATATTACAACAAAAAAATGATAGTTCCGCCCCGACACAAAAAACAATCACAAAACAAAAAAAAATTTTCGAAATTCGGTTCTCCGACATGAGGGGGAAAATGGTCAACAACACGCACTTCACTTTCTAACACATTTTAACCCGCACTTCTTACATGCTACGCTACGGAACCCAATTAAAAATCTTGAAAGATTAAAAAATCAATTAAAAAACTCACCTTAATGCAGATCTCCAAGATTGGCAGGAGCACTAAAAAACAAAAACACAAAACGCACCCACCAAAAAGGAACACACAAATTTTTTTTCGATATAATGTAAGTTAATTTATACCGTGAAATACTCACAGTATAAATTAACAATAATTAACGTATTTAAATTCGGTTCAAATTAATATAATTTGCTCACACTGCAAAATTATTATTAATTGGAGCCAAATTCTAACACGTCTAATTCGCATGCAAGAAAACCTTGCAATGTGGGGAAACGTCAAAAGCGAACGTTATTTTGGCGCAAATTCTATTATATGTATGTATAGTTTTACTAAATAGGTCAAAAATCTTGATCAGCTGATCAAAGGACAACTTGCTCGTTCGAGACTTATGGGCAAAAAAGCAATTTTCACGCATAGCGCTAAGTGCAATTTCACCCGAAAAGGTCGTGTGAGGAAAATTCGTTTTGTACTTAAATCTTAATTTGGGAAAGCATTTTCAGAGGCAGGGTTTGCTTCGGATTAGTTTTGCCCGGGTAAGGGAGTGACGAAAAAATGTGGGCTAAAGATCTAAAGGTTGAGAACATGATAGGCTATCCTGTAAAAGTTAAATAATGCAAATCGTGAGAGTTTTCAAGCAACGCGCTAAGTGCAGCTGCACCCGAAAAGAGCGAAAAAAAAAAAACAATTTTAGTATATAGGTCAGAAATATTGATCAGCTGATCAAAGGAAAACTCGCTCGCTCGGCATTAGGGCAGACGGTTGCGGGGACGGCGGCGGGCGGCGAGCGAGAATTCGTGCGAGATAGCCAGCTAGGGACTTACTGGCGCGGGGGTCGGGCGTCGAGGGTGATGACCGATTTGTGCGCAGGATAGTCCGATTGGCGCGTGCCGTCAGGGGGTGGCTTGGGTGGCATGGATGGCGATCAACCAAGAATCGTGGGGAATAAATTTAACTGGTTTACAGGGTGCTTCAAAATAAATCAACAAAATTTCAAGTAGTCAATAAATGAATTATTAATGTTCTTTAAAAAGTTTTGGCAACATTTGTAGTCAATAAATGAATTATTAATGTTCTTTAAAAAGTTTTGGCAACATTTTTAAATTAGTTTTTAATTATTTTATTATCTCCATAAATTATGATGTGTCTAGTAATTTTATTTCTTGAGCACTGATTTCCATTACTGTATTTAACCACGACTCATTGTGTTGTCCAAGTTTTCATGCATTTCTAGTGCTAAGTTGCCACGTTTTCTTTTAAAGTGCGAAAGAAAAAATCGCAGATCTGCATATTTCTTCGTATCAAATTAAATATGTATAGTACACTTTAAAGTTCTCCTGTTTCAAAATATTATTATTATTTAATAATTTGAATTTGCCAATTATTCAAAGCAGTGTTGTGTTTTTTGTCTTCATTTAAGATAGAGAATGTTCAATACGCAAAATATCTTTCTTTTAAGTTAGCTAAGATTTCCGATAATTTCACCTACCTGCAACTTATGCTTTTGAACACAAACAATTAAAATTTAAAATTCTCCCTTATCTCAGGTAATTTTAATAATCAAATATTAATTAAGTGTTATGATAAGCAAAATCAATAATCATCATATGTATTTACTTGAATGTCATACATTCAGTCAAATGCTAGTGCGTATAAATTTAATATTTATGCGGTCTTATTTCCAGGCCAGTCTATATATAAAGATTATTTAATTACTGAAAAATAGGACGCATATACAGAGTAAGCCAAAGTCAGTTAAAAAAAATGTCATAAAACGTAATAATATAATTTCTTTAATTATTAATGATGTCATTAATCCTAAAGGTTTAATAGGAGAACTGTAATTTATTTTCAAAACAACCATTATGCAGCCTTAAAATTCATAAAATTCCTGCATAAGTGGAAAATTTGAATGAAAATACGCAGAAATCAAGAAAGTAGAGTTTTCTTCAAATGCAATTTGCTCCGAAGGCCGCAGGTCGCCCCAGCCAATTTTTGATTTCAACGATGCATGAGGATCTCTACTTTAATTTGATACCAGTGAGAGCACGGGCAAATGCGGCAATTTTTTTAAAAGTTAAAAAGAAATACAAATTTTGGAGAAAAATCCCCCTTTTTAATTAAAATGCTATTATTAAAAAACTATTTCACTTCTATCATAAGTTATTGGCGTAATAATAGCTTCTCCTATTTAGTAAGTGATTTCATTAATAACAATTTACCCTCCCCATACAAATATTTTCAGAATATAACTTTGAAATCATAGAAAATTTGAAAATTTTTTTAAAAAATGAGCCGTTCAAATTTTTCTCTGACTTTAGCTATTCGAAACACAAAGAGGGGGGGGTAAAAATAAAAAAAAATTATTGCCAGAAGGTAGTACATTTTGTTTACTATGGAATGGCATTAAAATTTTTAAAATCTATGACATGAGGAAAATTGATCATTTTTACCCACTGTGGGTGGGTGGGTGGGCGGATGAAGCGAAATATATTTTTTACAGGTGAAGCTAATAAAAGTGTGTTAAAAATAAAAAATAAAAAAATGTCTATTAAAAAACTCTCCTTAGAGACCCCCCCCCCCCCTAAAAAAAAAAAAAAACCATAAAACCAATTTTATTAAATAGGTCAGAGATATTGATCAGCTGATCAAAGGAATCCAGCGAGCGACTTGTTGGCGCGGGGCTGCGCGGCGTCGAGGGTGGTGCTCGATTTGTGCGGCAAGAAAAGTTGCCTTGCAATGGGCTTGAATTATTTTTGTGCAAATATGTTTTCGTAAAATTTTGTATGAAAACGTTCTCGTAGAGAGTCCAGGGTGGGATTAAAGTGAAGGTCTCTAGATTATCTTTGCAATAAAAGAAAGTTTAAAAAGATGCGTTTTGTATTTTAGTCTTTCTGAGGGAAAGAATTTTTCAGAATTTTTCAGAGGTAGCGTTTCCTTTGGATTCGATTAGCGGGGTTAAAGAAGTGACGAAAAAATTTCTGCTAAAGATCCAAAGGTTGAGAACATGATGAGGTACCCTGTAAAAGTTACATAATCGAAATCGGAGTTGAGACGGCTGAGCAATTAGTATTAGAAGTGTGAGAATGAGTATTCCCTGATCGCGCTAAGCACAAAATCACCCGAAAATGCGAGTTAGCCAGCAAGGGATCTGATTGGTTGCGCCGCCGCCCGTGTGGTGAATGGCAACAGACCGAGAATCGCCGCTGAGCTCGGTGTCGAGCGAACGACTCGTGGGGATAAATGTGAAATGATGAGTTTTTGGGCGAAAAACAGGTGAGATAATGGGGTGATTATCTCACGAAAAACGTATAGAAAGTTTATAATTTTTTAATATAAGATGTCAAATGACTTCTTCTTGCACATATTTAAAAATGAAAAACATCTAGAGATCGGTTTGGGAGAGAAAAAATAAAAGCCGGAAAAATGGTCAAAAAGAAGGCGAAAAAAGGGGTGACTTTGCAAGTGGTTGGGGGGGATTTGGAGATGAAAAAATACAAAAACTAAAAATGTGAATCTGGTGAAAGTTGCGGAAGGGTTGAGAGTAGGTAGTTGTGAAGAAAAAAAATGTTTAGATTAACGTAATGGGGGTGAAAAAAAATAGTTAGTAAAATTGTTAATGGTTGAGTGGGAGAAGAGTGAAAAATGGTTAATAATTTTTAAACGCTAGCTCTGGGATCTGGGTGGGGGGTAGGGGGGAAAAAAAAATATGACGATAAAGTAGAGAGGGTAGAAAGTATGAGAAAATTATTGAGAAGAAAAAAAAACGTGGAGAAAGTGTAAATGTTGTTGGTGGAAAATGGGTATGTCGGTGTAAAAACGTAAAAGATTGGGAAAAAAGTGGTTGACTTTGAATGACGTTGGGGGGGATATGAAAATAATATAATTAAAAAAATAAAAATATGAATATGGTGAAAGTAGGAGAAGAGTCGAAAGTAGGTAGTTGTGAAAAAAAGAAATTTTTAGGATAATTGAATGGGGGTTAAAAAAATAGTTAAAAAAAAGAATTGGGTAAGAAGTGAAAAGAGGTGAAATTTTTTCAAACGCTAGTTCTGGGATTTGGGTGGGGGGTAAGAAAAAAAAAAATATATGTCGATAAAGTAGAGAGGGTAGAAAGTATGAGAAAATTATTGAGAAGAAAAAAAAACGTGCAGAAAGTGGTAATTTCGTCGGTGCAATGTCGGCAAGTCACCAAAAAATGATAAAAATTTTTAGAAATAGTAGAATAAAAAAAAAAGTAAAAAAAAATCGCGAAAACCGTTTCGATACGAAGTTGCGCTAATTTTTTGTCGATTTTTTGAGCCCATTTTTATCGATTTGCCCCAATATAAATTCAAATGAGAGGACCAACTGTCAAAAAAAGCTTGTAGTTGTATATAATAAGACTAGTGCGACCCACATATCCGGCTTCGCCGGCTTGTGCGGGATACAGGGGTCAGCGAAATGGTAAAGGTTGGCCAATACACCTATGCAAAATTCACCTCAATCGGAAACCGGCAAGTGGGTCAAATTGGAAGTTATCCAAAAATAACCAAAAAAAGAGCTCCACAGTTCGCCATATTGGACTTGGAATGAGGTCATTTAGCTAATTATGCATTGTCATTCAAACTTAACGTGTATGCAAAATTTCAGCTCAATCGGAAACCGGGAAGTGGGTCATATTTAACTTCCAAGATAACTTCCAAGATTCCTTTACACATAATCAAAAAAGAGCTCCACAGCCCGCCATATTGGATTTACAATGACGTCACTTAGCTAATCAGGTATTGTCATCCAAACTAAACCTGTATGCAAAATTTCAACTCAATCGGAAACCGGGAAGTGGGTCAAATTTAAAAAGTAGTGTAAGAAATTCTGGTAAAGAGTCCAATAGATGTGGTGATGATGGTGATGATGGTGATGAGTAGAAGCAAGTAACTAAAACGACAAAATGTAAAATTAATTTTTTGAAAGCTTCCAGTAAAATAGTAACTAATTTTCCGGAGTTTCTAAGTGACCATGAGGTAGCCAGATCACTCGTTTTTTTTATAGAGGTATCGCCAGTAGCCCTAATCCTCTCAAACTACTTTTAAAAAAGAAAAGAAAAATAAAACTAATATTACAAAATATAAAATAATAAGCAAAAAAATACAGAAATACAACAAAATCTAAAAATGAAACAAACAAACTAAAAACCATGCTGCAGCAAAAATTATAAAATATGCGAAATCCGCGAAACGAAATTAAAAAAAAAGAAATGGTGATATTTTGCCCCTACCAAAGCTTTGTCTACCTATCTTATCTAATTTATCTAATTACATATTTAATAAATAACCTCTATTAAACCCATCTTGCTCCGGAGACCCAATCTAACTGTTCTAACTTACTGCAATCTGCAATTTTCCGAAGATTTACAAAATTTTCAAATCTAGATTCGTCCTCTTGGAATGCCTAATGCGGTGTCACGCCAGAATGTGTTCCAAAATTTCGAAGCCGTATTTGAAAAAATTGTAGACCTCGGAAATATTGTGACTGCCTAAAGAAAACCAATGGTGCTACCTAACCACCCTGCCTCTAAGGGAAAAAAAAAAAAAACTAATAAAAACCTAAGTTCTTGCTGAGCGTGTGCGTGTATGTATATTTGTGTGTGTATGCAATAGTATAAAAGTATATATATATATATACATACTTATATATGTGTGTGTGTGTGTGTGTGTGTAAAAATGTAAAAAAGATAACCATTGCCTGGAAAAGGTTGAAGCGGAAAAAAAGAGAAGTTCAAAATTGATTTCTCACATTGCCCTCTGTGACATAACAACTGCCAGCTGAAATTAAGTGCAACAGAGGAATATTGCCTAATTGAGCTATAGGTTGTCACATTACTGAGGGTAAAGTGATAATTCGATTAAGAACTTCCAGCCTACTACTTACAAAATATACTCATGTCCGAAAAAAAGACGGCTTAAGGTCCAAACTTTAATTTTCACATTGCTCTCTGCGACATAACAACTGCCAGCCGAAATTAAGTGCAACAGAGGAATATTGCCCAATTCAGCTATAGGTTGTCACATAACTGAGGGTAAAGTGATAATTAGAATAAGAACTTGCAGCCTACTACCCATGAATCCTACCTACAAATTATACCTATCTAAAAGAAAGCTAAAACGTTACTAAATTTTGTTTCCTAAAGTACCATAACCTAATCCCAAACTTATTGCCTGTAACTAAATTGAAAAAAAAAAAAAAAAAAAAATGTAATGGTAAACGTTCCTTTCCCGCCTAGCAAAGAAAAAAAAAATTAAGTGGGAATTAATTCTGATTGTCACTTCACTTTCAATAATATTTGCATCACTGAAAATAATGTGACAGTCAGAATCGTTCCCTTTGCTGCAGCATGAAATAAAAGGAGAAAACATAAAAAAACATAAAAAACCCTAACGTTTACCATTGTACCATTCTAACTTAGAAAATTGCCTAAATAAAAGTCCAGTTATTAGTACACATAATAAAAAACATTTTAATATTTAAAGATATAAAATAAAACAAAATGACCTATCCAAAATTCTTTTTGATTCCTACTATTTCTATAAAAGTTCCCTATAAACGACATTCCGCGTATGAGCTACCCCCGATATAATATTTTGTTCCGGAACTAAAACCTTAACATTTCGCGGTGATCTAACCCTACCTAATGCAACATAAAGCTGACCGTGTGAAAAAACATCGCTTCTTAAATCTATTCCTACACAATCTAAGGTCTGGCCCTGACTCTTATTAATTGTCAACGCGTAGGCTAACTTAACTGGAAATTGTCGTCGCTGCATTTCGATCCCCGAATGCCCCGCCGAGAATTTGAAACATATTCTCGGTATCGTGACAATCTCCGTACAACCGAGAACGGATGCCTCCAAACGGAACCTGGAAATTGATCTAATTATCAATTTTGTTCCATTGACCAATCGGTGTTCAAAGCTTAGGTTTCGAATTAATATGCAGACGGAACCGACTTTGAGACACAAATCGTGATCGGGGACACCCTTTCCGGAAACCCCGTGAAGGATTTCCGAACCGAAAACGGTATTATCGGTAACGCCGTCCACTGAAACCAATGAATCGGCGCTGAGCAAATGCTCAATGTCCCCGGGCAGCCTATCTAAAATATCACGATTGATGACATTTATAGCTGCATTTGTGGATGATAAAATTGCCCTGGAGACACAGTCTTCAGGACGCAAAAGAATATAATCTGGAAATACAAAATTGATCAATTCTTCAATGGAGTTAACGTTAGATATTCCAGTTAAGGGAACCAATCTAGAGATATGTATATTATTATTATTAACTAAAACTTCACTAACTTTACCTTCTCCTATTGATAATGTAAAGTTAGTAAAATCCCTATCTCTTGATCTTTGCGGTTCGCTAAGACTGCATTTCCTAATAGTGCTCCAAAATGGCGAATATTTCAAAGAGGCTCTAATTATATCATCTGGCATAGCATGTTCTATTACTGGAGCAATTTGTCTAAAGTCACCCGCAAAAATTATGGTTTTTCCACCGAAAAATTTTTGCGACTGACAGAGGTCTTTCAAACAATTATCTAAAACTATAACTGATGCCCTATTCGCCATGGTGCATTCATCCCAAATAATTAATTCTGCTTCCCTTAATAATTGACCTCTCTGGCTATTCCAGTTTATATTCCCACCACCTAAATTATTAACATCGATTGGCAATCGAAACATGCTATGTGCCGTAGTCCCACCCTCGTAATTTAATGCCGCAATTCCCGTAGAGGCAGTGCACAGTACAATACGACGCTCCGATCGTAAACGATTTGTAATAACGTTCAGTACCAAAGTTTTACCGGTTCCCGCGGGACCATCCAAGAAGAAATGTGTGTATTGGTTTGATTCCGCGGGTTCCAGTACTGAACGTATTACCATCTGAACAAAGTTGGATTGATCAGGATTTAGTAACGGCATCCAATGTCCAAAGAAATTCTTACAAATTTCTGTATCATATTGGAGCCGTTCCCTGCCAGCTTCGGTACTGTCATCATCTTCGAGTTCGGGTAATCCCATATCTTGAAGATTTCTGCCGTGACGACGTAGCATCCTATCAATCAAACGCAAAGATTGGTTATGCGCCCATTGTAAATTCTCTGGAGTTCGTTCAGGTCTTAATCTAAGGAAATCCTCACTTAGATAATCCTTAAACTCTTCCCAGAGAAGTCTAGCGGGAGCCCCAAAAATAATCACTGATAGGTATAGCTGCCTAATCCCACTACCGGTCCTGAAGAGTACTGCTTCCCGCATAGCAATAAAATATTCATCTTCAGTGTCGAGTAGTCCCCTAGCCCTCGCAGTTTCCTGGTACGTTGCAAATACCTGACCATCTATGGTTCTCAAATCTACGAAGCTGTTGGCAGGATAAATTGCCAACAGCATCCTCAAAAAGAATAATTCTCCTAACGTCGGGGACATCCAGTACAAACGGGCTACAGCACTACCCCTTTGCCTGGGCGCGATAAAATAATTTGGTCTCCTATGTTCAATAATATTTACTCTACTATTTCTTGGCCTAGTTCTAATAATATTGAAACGTTCATAAAAATCGCTATACGTTAAGTTAGCTAATACCTCAACCTGGGGCCTTTCGAGATAAAGCATTAGCAAAGAAACACTGCGTTCAGCAGCCTCGATTTCTCCCCCAGGTCGGAATATGACCGTTTCCCTATTTGGAAGATGCACAGGAAGTGCAATAACAGTAGGCGACCTGCCACTAACATCGTATTCTAGCAGTCGCCATACCGCTTCAGCAGCAGAAACATATCGGGCATTCACGAAGGCTTCGATTTCATCATTTTCTGCTCTGGTCCTAATACGCGAAGGTATATTATTACTACCTGATGAATCTGAAGGATTTTGGATAATAGCAACTCTTGACGAATCTGGACCTTTATGAATATACTTCATCATATACTTCAACGTTTTTGTTGAAGTAGCAATCTCTAAGTTAGCATGGCAATCCATTAACAGAAGGATAGCTGAATTATAAGGGACTACCCAGGTGTCATCTACAACGCGACTACTACCCCGAAATGGTACTCTAACTGTATTTTGACAGGGCCTCTTATATATTACATAGCCCCTGTCATCTATATACGTTGATTCATTCGCAGGTTTGGGATAGAACTTCTTGCATTTTCGGGTTTTCCTGTCCATGCAAGGTGAATTTAAGTGTCCAGAACCACATGGACCGTGCAACATATGTTGCAAAACAATTCTTCGGAGCCTTCCTTCAGCTTCATTTTCTGAAGGAATGGTTGCCCTGACCACTTTATCAATTTGGTCAGAGAACATTGGACCCCCTCCCTCAACTCGGATAGCAATATGGGCATGGGGTAGTCCACGTTTTTGAAATTCAATAACGTGGACTACATACGCAATTTTTCCAAATAGCTTACCGGTACGAATGAGACGCATAAGATTTTGTAATTTATTTTTAAATACCCTATTACAAAGATCCGGGCGATCCATACTATTTTCGCCTGGACGTAAACTATTCTTAATTTCTGGCCAACGGGGATTACATGTGATTGTAAGAAAATACGTTGGCTTTCCTAATCTCCCAACTAATGCCATTGCATCATGGTAATGCTTTTGCATATATCGCGGACCATGAGTAAAAGTTGCAGGCAAATATACTTTGCCTGCAATAATCCCTCCCTCTCCAGCAATAGTTTCTTCAATTTCTTCCCTATTCGAAATTCTTAAAACCGTTTTTTGATTGTGCCGAATAAATTCTAATTTTTCTTCCTGGACACGACACCACATGTCCACGAAATACTCCTGTCCCAAACGCCTTAGTAATGTGAACCTAGGCTCAGCAAGAAGATACAATCTATAAAATTTTACTTGAGTTATCTTTTTCCCATTCCTATTTAATAATCCCAGATGCCATCCTGCAGTTGCCCGAGGAAAAATGAGTGGATACTGTAAGCACTCATAGGACGAATTTAAACTATCTACTTGATGGGGTTTGGAATTCCCAACCTTCCATACTACTACACTGCGGCGTACACTGGCACTGGCACATCACCGACAACGGGTCCGTGTACTGCTCGTGAAGTGTTTTCGAAAACTAAATGAGCGCTACTATCTGCATGGGCGTGTAATCTACGAAAAGAGGATACCAACGGGTTAACCAAATTGAGATGGCTCTCAATTTGTTGCAGTATACCGACATTTAATCGTCGGCCTTCTGCTATTCTTTGTCGCTCCACATTATCTTCAATGTAGAGCATAGAATTATTCGTTGTACCTCTATAACTTAGGTCAAACACCCGATGATATATGCATCCGAAAACTTTCACGAACGATACACCCGTTGCTGGATATTGGAATCCACCAGTTGAACCGATCGCGGAGAAGGCAAACAGATTATTGTATTGCCTCGAATTATTTAAAAAATAGCTACTATTGTAGAAGTCAGCATCAAGCTCCGGGAGTTTTCCTCTAAAATTAACTCCGTCTCGACCACAACAGTAGGCTTTTTGTCCCTTTTCTTCCTCGAACAGACACGCACCGCAATACTGGCATTTATAGCAATCGACTGACGTCAATGAGGCGGGTGCTTTCAAATTAAACTGCACAACCATATTTAAATGAGCACCATTCCTATCCGCTAAGCAAGTAAACATTCCGTCAACAGTTGACACTTCGAACACTTCCGGTACTTCTGCCACTTCTGCCAATTCTGGTTCAGCAGATACCGAAGCAACAGAAGTATCAGAAACTTGAAGCTCATCGGGCTCTGGAATGGCTACTTCCTTATTGGTCGTACGCCGCCTTTTTTTCGGCGGGCCGACCGGCTTCTTGAATGGAATTTTAGATGAAGATTCATTCACATTATTTCCGTCAACAGTTGACACTTCGAACACTTCCGGTACTTCAAAATCAGAAACCTGAAGCTCATCGGGCTCTGGAATGGCTACTTCCTTATTGGTCGTACGCCGTCTCTTTTTCGGCCGGCCGACCGGCTTTTTGAATGGAATTTTAGATGAAGATTCATTCACATTATTTAAATCAACAGTTGACACTTCCAACACTTCCGGTACTTCCGCCACTTCTGCCAATTCCGGTTCAGCAGATACCGAAGCAACAGAAGTATCAGAAACGTGAAGCTCATCAGGCTCCGGAATGGCTACTTCCTTATTGGTCGTACGCCGCCTTTTTTTCGGCGGGCCGACCGGCTTCTTGAACGGAATTTTGGAAGACGGTTCATTCACATCATTAACTTGAGGAACAGGGATTTCCACAATTTCTTCGTCGTTCAATAAAGGCCGTTTCCTGCTTGAAACCACACCATTACGATGATCATGTGTTTCAAGAAGTTGAGGCCTTATTCGAACAATTTCAAAATAGGCATTATCCCGCTCATGTCCAGTTAACAATGCAGCTGCTAAATCCCTAACAGATTCGCAACTGAAAAACCTTGCAACTCCGTTAATTCCGTCCGGCATTTTTTTATTATTCACCTGGTGTGAATCGAAAATATAAAAAATATTATTTACTACCCAAAATGCACACGTCACATTATGAGCAGTAAATAAGAATCCATCATTAACTTCCGTGTTCTCGAATACTTTCCCAAGTCTCCTTTCGAGCATACCTATAGCTTGATCATTTTTCGCTATTCTATTTAAAATTCTTCCCATACCATCTTCAAATGTTGGGAAACTTGTTTCTATTAAAAACTCCTGTCCTGAGGATAATTTCAAATTCGATTGAATATCCTCTGCAGATAAGAAGATGTATTCTCCATTTGGTCTGCAAAAATTATAAAAATGATCACCATTTCTGATGACCTCATCAATTTGAGAGGAGGTCATAAAATTTCGGCCACTGATTGTGGAGAAAGCGATGGCCGTCACAGCAACAGCCATACATTGCTTATTTGCGCTTACCCCAAAATCAATGCACGCCTGACTAATACTACCCGATGAAACGCAATTTAAATTAAATATTTTTTTGGAAAAAGGCATATTGTATAATTTATTTAAATATTATATTTAAAAAGCAGAAAATATATTTGCAAATATATAAAGAAAAACAAAAATAAAAAAGAAATCTATAAAACTACAAACTTTTTCCTTTTTGGTTTTCTATTTTTTAGTCCTCTCAACCAATCGAGGTTTCCCAACTGAAAAAAAGTGTTTTTTTTTTATTAGCCTAACAACTTTTAAAACTAATAATTATTTATTTCAATATATTGTAATATTTAAGCACACACGTCTGCTTTTAGTCCATAAATGAATGGAATTTTTTGGCATACTACTTCAAAGTTTTAAAAAAGTTCGCATAAATCCAATTAAGTGTATTACCGATCGTTTTAAAAGTTACGACGCTAGAAAGCTATCATTAAAAACTACTCTTCGCCTATACATCATATTTCTGTATATTGCATAAAAAAAACGTATGTAGCCGTAGGTATATGAAAATAAATTTTATTCAAAACTTCTCGAACGTTTGACGCAATACATTGTGTGCTTAAATTCAGATTCCGTAGCTAAAACTATTATAGATCTATGTATATTATATATTTTTTTAATATATACGTATATATTAATACATTATGTATATATATATACATATAATATATTACAAAAAATTCAAATTCCGTAGCTGAAACTATAATATATTATGCAGTGTAAACTCTATAAAGCGAACTTCTATTTAACGAAAAACTCCTTAAAACGTAGAAATTGCTAAGGTTCGTTTGGTTTGCATTGTTACTTTTATATTGACACACTCTTTATAGCGTAGCAACCACTCTCAATAGCGAAACAATATGTATTGGGAAAATTCTTTTTATTAAACGAAGATGATTCCACTATGTTCCAAGATATGATGATTAAAAGACAACGAAAGATACAATTAAAATACTGGCATAGTAAAAAACGACAAAGAAAGATAACAGATTATAATTTGGTTATGTAAATTTTTTTCACTTAATTTAGTCAAAATTAAAACCACTTATTCGTCAAATTATATTATTTTCTTTTAGTCTCCAATAAAACACCCTTTTACTAACGCAATAAAATACCCAGTCCCTTCAATTTCGCTATATAGAGTTTACACTGTATATATAACTATATATATTTTTAATATATATATATATATATATATATTATGTATATATTATACATATAATACATATTACAAAAAAAAAAAAATGAGTTTCGCCCCGACACGAAAAAACAATCACAAAACAAAAAAAAAACAACTCGAAAGTTTACACACCCCAAGCGGAAAGGTCGAGGCGTCGCATACGATGTTTCCCATAAAAAACAAAAAAAAATTATTTTATATACATATATATTTATTATATATATATATTTATATTATCTATATACATATATATATAAATATGTATATATATACATATATATTACAACAAAATAATGATAGTTTCGCCCCGACACAAAAAAACAATCACAAAAGAAAAAAAAGTGGTCGAAATTCGGTTCTCCGACATGAGGGGGAAAATGGTTAACAACACGCACTTCACTTTCTAACACATTTTAACCCGCACTTCTTACATGCTACGCTACGGAACCCAACTAAAAATATTGCAAGATAAAAAAATCAATTAAAAAACTCACCTTAATGCAGATCCCCAAGATTGGCAGGAGCGCTAAAAAACAAAAACACAAAACACACCCACCAAAAAGGCACAGAAAAATCTTTTTTTTCGATATATGTAAGTTAATTTATGCCGTGAAATACTCACAGTATAAATTAACAATAATTAACGTATTAAAATTCGGTTCAAATTAATATAATTTGCTCACACTGCAAAATTATTATTAATTGGAGCCAAATTGTAACACGTCTAATCGCTTGCAAGAAAACCTTGCAATTGGGGGAAACGTCAAAAGCGAACGTTATTTTGGCGCAAATTCTATTATATGTATGTGTAGTTTTAGTAAATAGATCAAAAGTCTTGATCAGCTGATCAAAGGAAAACTCCCTCGCTCGAGACTTATGGGCAAAAAAGCAATTTTCACGCATAGCGCTAAGTGCAATTTCACCCGAAAAGGTCGTGTGAGGAAAATTCGTTTTGTACTTAAATCTTAATTTGGGAAAGCATTTTCAGAGGCAGGGTTTGCTTTGGATTAGTTTTGCCGGGGTAAGGGAGTGACGAAAAAATGTGGGCTAAATATCTAAAGGTTGAGAACATGATAGGCTATCCTGTAAAAATTATATAATGCAAAGCGTGAGAGTTTTCAAGCAACGCGCTAAGTGCAGTTGCACCCGAAAAGAGCGAAAAAAAAAAAAACACAAAACCAATTTCAGTATATAGGTCAGAAATATTGATCAGCTGATCAAAGGAAAACTCGCTCGCTCGGCATTTAGGGCAGACGGTTGCGGGGACGGCGGCGGGCGGCGAGCGAGAATTCGTGCGAGAGCGAGGGACTTGTTGGCGCGGGGGGTCGGGCGTAAAAACAAAAAATAATTATTGCCACAAGGTAGTACATTTTGTTTACTATGGAATGGCATTAAAATTTTTAAAATCTATGACATGACGAAAATTGATAATTTTTACCCACTGTGGGTGGGTGGGTGGTCGGATGAAGCGAAATATATTTTTTACAGGTGAAGCTAATAAAAGTGTGTTAAAAATAAAAAATAAGAAAAAGTCTATTAAAAAACTCTCCTTAGAGATCCCCAGATTGGCAGGTACACTCCAAAAAAACACAAACCCAATTTTAGTAGATCGGCCAGAAATCTTGATCAGCTGATCAAAGGAATCCAGCGAGCGACTTGTTGGCGCGGGGCTGCACGGCGTCGAGGGTGGTGCTCGATTTGTGCGGCAAGAAAAGTTGCCTTGCAATGGGCTTGATTTATTTTTGTGCAAATATGTTTTCGTAAAATTTTGTATGAAAACGTTCTCGTAGAGAGTCCAGGGTGGGATTAAAGTGAAGGTCTCCAGATTATATTTGCAATAAAAGAAAGTTTAAGAAAATGCGTTTTGTATTTTAGTCTTTCTGAGGGAAAGAATTTTTCAGAATTTTTCAGAGGTAGTGTTTCCTTTGGATTCGATTAGCGGGGTTAAATGAGTGACGAAAAAATGTCTGCTAAAGATCCAAAGGTTGAGAACATGATGAGCTACCATGTAAAAGTTACATAATCGAAATCGGACAAAAGACGGCTGAGCAATTAGCATTAGAAGTGTGAGAATGAGTATTCCCTGATCGCGCTAAGCACAAAATCACCCGAAAAGATCGTGTGGGGCATTTTAAGTATTAATTTGGTGGAAGGGTTGGATTTGGATTTTTTTTTGCGGGGTAAGGGGGTCACGAAAAATATGGGCTAAAGATCTAAAAGTTGAGAACATGATAGGCTATCCTGTAAAAGTTATAGAATGCAAATCGGTGAAGAGTTGGCTGAGCAATTAGCGTGACACATATACAGAGTAATCCAAAGTCAGTTAAAAATGTCATAAAACGTAATAATATAACTTCTTTAATTATTAATGATGTCATTAATCCTAAAGGCTTAATAGGAGAACTGTAATTTATTTGCAGAACAACCATTATGCAGCATTAAAATTCATAAAATTCCTGCATAAGTGGAAAATTTGTATGAAAATACGCAGAAATCAAGAAAGTAGACTTTACTTCAAATGCAATTTTCTGCGAAGCCCGCAGGTCGCCCCGGCAAATTTTTTTTTCCAATGATGCATAAGGATCTCTACTTTAATTTGATACCAGTGAGAGCACGGGCAAATGCGGCAATTTTTTTAAAAGTTAAAAAGAAATACAAATTTTGGGGAAAAATCCCCATTTTTAATTAAAATGCTATTATTAAAAAACTATTTCACTTTTATCATAAGTTTATGGTCTAATAATAGCTTCTCATATTTAGTAAGTGATTTCATTAATAACAATTTACCCTCCCCATACAAATATTTTCAGAATATAGCTTTGAAATCATAGAAAATTTGAAAATTTTTTTAAAAAATGAGCCCTTCAAATTTTTCTCTGACTTTAGCTATTCGAAACACAGAGAGGGGGGGGTAAAAAAAAAAAAAATTATTGCCAGAAGGTAGTACATTTTGTTTACTATGGAATGGCATAAAAATTTTTAAAATCTATGACATGACGAAAATTGATCATTTTTACCCACTGTGGGTGGGTGGGTGGGCGGATGAAGCGAAATATATTTTTTACAGGTGAAGCTAATAAAAGTGTGTTAAAAATAAAAAATAAAAAAATGTCTATTAAAAAACTCTCCTTAGAGATCCCCCCCCCCCCCCCCCCCCCTAAAAAAAAACAAAACACAAAACCAATTTTATTAGATAGGTCAGAAATATTGATCAGCTGATCCAAGGAATCCAGCGAGCGACTTGTTGGCGCGGGGCTGCGCGGCGTCGAGGGTGGTGCTCGATTTGTGCGGCAAGAAAAGTTGCCTTGCAATGGGCTTGAATTATTTTTGTGCAAATATGTTTTCGTAAAATTTTGTATGAAAACGTTCTCGTAGAGAGTCCAGGGTGGGATTAAGGTGAAGGTCTCTAGATTATCTTTGGAATAAAAGAAAGTTTAAGAAAATGCGTTTTGTATTTTAGTCTTTCTGAGGGAAAGAATTTTTCAGAATTTTTCAGAGGTAGTGTTTCCTTTGGATTCGATTAGCGGGGTTAAAGAAGTGACGAAAAAATTTCTGCTAAAGATCCAAAGGTTGAGAACATGATGAGGTACCCTGTAAAAGTTACATAATCGAAATCGGAGTTGAGACGGCTGAGCAATTAGTATTAGAAGTGTGAGAATGAGTATTCCCTGATCGCGCTAAGCACAAAATCACCCGAAAATGCGAGTTAGCCAGCGAGGGATCTGATTGGTTGCGCCGCCGCCCGTGTGGTGAATGGCAACAGACCGAGAATCGCCGCTGAGCTCGGTGTCGAGCGAACGACTCGTGGGGATAAATGTGAAATGATGAGTTTTTGGGCGAAAAACAGGTGAGATAATGGGGTGATTATCTCACGAAAAACGTATAGAAAGTTTATAATTTTTTAATATAAGATGTCAAATGACTTCTTCTTGCACATATTTAAAAATGAAAAACTTCTAGAGATCGGTTTGGGAGAGAAAAAATAAAAGCCGGAAAAATGGTGAAAAAGAAGGCGAAAAAAGGGGTGACTTTGCAAGTGGTTGGGGGGGATTTGGAGATGAAAAAATAAAAAAACTAAAAATGTGAATCTGGTGAAAGTTGCGGAAGGGTTGAGAGTAGGTAGTTGTGAAGAAAAAAAATGTTTAGATTAACGTAATGGGGGTGAAAAAAAATAGTTAGTAAAATTGTTAATGGTTGAGTGGGAGAAGAGTGAAAAATGGTTAATAATTTTCAAACGCTAGCTCTGGGATCTGGGTGGGGGGTAGGGGGGAAAAAAAAATATGACGATAAAGTAGAGAGGGTAGAAAGTATGAGAAAATTATTGAGAAGAAAAAAAAACGTGGAGAAAGTGTAAATGTTGTTGGTGGAAAATGGGTATGTCGGTGTAAAAACGTAAAAGATTGGGAAAAAAGTGGTTGACTTTGAATGACGTTGGGGGGGATATGAAAATAATATAATTAAAAAAATAAAAATATGAATATGGTGAAAGTAGGAGAAGAGTCGAAAGTAGGTAGTTGTGAAAAAATGAAATTTTTAGGATAATCCAATGGGGGTTAAAAAAATAGTTAAAAAAAAGAATTGGGTAAGAAGTGAAAAGAGGTGAAATTTTTTCAAACGCTAGTTCTGGGATTTGGGTGGGGGGTAAGAAAAAAAAAAATATATGTCGATAAAGTAGAGAGGGTAGAAAGTATGAGAAAATTATTGAGAAGAAAAAAAAACGTGCAGAAAGTGGTAATTTCGTCGGTGCAATGTCGGCAAGTCACCAAAAAATGATAAAAATTTTTAGAAATAGTAGAATAAAAAAAAAAGTAAAAAAAAATCGCGAAAACCGTTTCGATACGAAGTTGCGCTAATTTTTTGTCGATTTTTTGAGCCCATTTTTATCGATTTGCCCCAATATAAATTCAAATGAGAGGACCAACTGTCAAAAAAAGCTTGTAGTTGTATATAATAAGACTAGTGCGACCCACATATCCGGCTTCGCCGGCTTGTGCGGGATACAGGGGTCAGCGAAATGGTAAAGGTTGGCCAATACACCTATGCAAAATTCACCTCAATCGGACACCGGCAAGTGGGTCAAATTCAACTTCCAACATAACATAATAAATTGGAAGTTATCCAAGACACATAACCAAAAAAAGAGCTCCGCAGTCCGCCACATTGGACTTAGAACGACGTCAATTGGCTAACCATGCATTGTGATCCAAGCTAAACGTGTATGCGAAATTTCAGCTCAATCGGAATCCGGGAAGTGGGTCAAATTTAACTTCCAAGATTCCTCTACACATAACCAAAAAAAGAGTTTCACAATCCGCCATACTGGACTAAAGAATGACGTCATTTAGTTTACCATGGATTGTCATCCAAACTAAACATGTGTGCAAAATTTCAACTCAATCGGAAGCCGGGAAGTGGGTCAAATTCACTGACCTATAATATAATCGACCGCTCACGTACACGATTTCCCATAGAAGCCGACGGTTGGATTTTTGTTCCCTCTCTTTCACTCTGTGGCAGTGACAGTTCGTGAAATGACGTAAAATTAACGTCCTATAATGCCAAAGATTTCTCAGCGGGCTGAATTGCCGTTAAAAATAGAAAAATGCAATCGAAGTAGTTTGTTTTTTTGTGGAAATATAAATTGAAATCAAAGGTAACTGAAATACATATATTCATTACAGTCTTAAGAAGTTTATTAAGGAGATTCAATCCAAACTGAGTTTTGTAGGCTCTTTTCGATTTCATTTCACTCGGAATGCAGAACATGAGTATTAGTTTATTTTATTTGAGTGATATTCGTTGGGATTCTTAAAATTTAGCTCTTATGCTATAAAGAGCTTTTATTTTTTCCTTTAATTAAAACACATTAGATGCTCAATAGTTTATATTTATTAGTAATATACATATGTATGATACACCGGTTTCATAACTTAAAATTTATCAATCACAAATTCTCGAAAATAGTGGTAATTTTGCAAGGATAAAAATTTAAAAGCATATTTATGACATTAATTGCATTTTTAAATTTTTTTTCAACAAATATTTAAATTCAATTTTTTTTGTCAGCTTTCAGCAATTCCGCATTCAAAAAATCTGCGGAATCACTTCCAAGATTCCTTTACACCACTGACATATAGAAATGGACCACTCAACCCCATACAAAATGCCTATGAAGCGATGGTTCACTGCACCATTAACGGATTTTGAGCAGTCAGCTGTGGGCTTGAATTGCTGTCAAATGAATTTTTGGGGCATTAGTCCGTTTTAATTGCATAAATCCATCAAATATTTACTCCAAAAATTATAAAATAATTCCTTTTGTATCTTAATGGCTAATCTCCATAAAAAATCAGCCCAAACCAAAACCAAAAAACCAACTGCTGACAAATCAAGTCTGTACACATATTAGCAATGTAGTTGAGAAATGTCAGTCAGCTACTGCTTCACTTACCGGACCAATAAAAGGGCATTTTGTAATAAAAATATAATTATTATGACACAAATATGTGGCACTCTTTACCGGCAAAACACAACAACCGATTTAACATCAATTTATTTTTGACTTTGCAACTTTTCGAGTAACTAACCTGTACTAAATGCGCTGAATTGCATGTGGCAACGCCAAATGGTTTTGAAATGGTTTAACTCACACAGAAGAAAGAGCTAGCGGCTGGTGATCAAAATGAGCGAGATAGGTGATGAAACTGCAATGCGAATAACAGAGCTGCAGATATTTTTGGTTTGGTTAGTTGGTCTGGTTTTGTATGGAGATTAGGCATAAGTCACTTCAAGGGAATGCAAACATTAAATTACTCCTTTGTAAGATACAACTGAATGTTACACAATTTCTCATTTTTCGATAGAAATTGTGTTGTTAAATTATTAAAATTAGTCTTTTCTTATCTCATATTTCAAATTCTTCTTATCTTATGTCTGATTTACGGCAAAAATGGCACAAAAACCACAAAAAAACCTGAGTGGTGTAGTACAGCGGATCAATTCGGAATTAATTGCATTTATGTCCTTTAACTGTAACTAAATTAAGTGAAGTATACAGCAAAACCACAAAATTGCTCTAATTTTTCCTTTTGAGTTCTTAAAACAGCTGTTTAGCGATATATGTAAATCGGGTATCAAGAAGAGAGCATTTCAACGTTTTGCTTGAGAATTTTTCAATGAAAAATGTGTCATTCCATAAACTTTTCGCCGCGAAATTATGACTTAGAATGACGTCACTTAGCTAGTCATGCATTGCCATCCAAACTAAACGTGTATGCAAAATTTCAGCTCAATCGGAAACCGGGAATTGTGTTATTTAAAAAAAGTCTATACAAACTCTCCTTAAACATCCCCAGATAGGCAGGGACACTCAAAAAAAAACAAAAAAACAAAAAAAAAAAACATTTTAGTAAATAAGTCAGAAATATTGATCATCTGATCAACTTCTTTATCACCTTCGTGTGAGGCATTTAGGGTAGACGGTTGCGGGGACGGCGGCGGGCGGCAGGCGAGAATTCGTGCGAGATAGCCAGCGAGGGACTTGTTGGCGCGGGGGTTTTTTGCTGCGTGGCGTCGAGTGTGATGCCCGATTTGTGCGCAGGATAGTCTGATTGGCGCGCCGCCGCCCGTCAAGGGGTGGCGTGGATGGCGATCATAGAAACTAACACGGAACGGCTGCACCGTGTAAAAACCCTGTACGTGAGCCCACACTCAAAAATAGCTTGTCCAAATAGTACAGCAATAGTGTGCAAGAGGGACGCTGATACCGAAATGTCAGCAGCATATCTTATTTAGTAAATGGTGGCGTGCAAATTCAATATTCGGAGGGGCATAGTGTTTATGCCAGGAGCTTTGCAATTTATTTTTATGAATATGTTCTCAAATTTTCTTTGATAATGTTTCATTTACCGCCTTTATTTCTAGAATTTTGCAGTAAATTCAAACTATTCAAATTTCTTTAAATGCCCCTCTTATTATTTCTACAAATATTTACGCCTGCAATGGCTGACCACAAATCCATAGCGAATTCTAACACATCTAGAGAAAGTGTACGCTTAATTTGGCTTACAACCATTCCGTGCTTAGTTTATATTTCTATGATGGCGACCGACCGAGAATCGCCGCTGAGCTGTGTGTCGAGCGAACGAATCGTGGGGAATGAATTCAATTGGTTTACAGGGTGCTTCAAAATAAATCAACAAAATTTCAAGTAGTCAATAAATGAATTATTAATGTTCTTTAAAAAGTTTTTGCAACATTTTTAAAAATTAGTTTTTAATTATTTTATTATCTTCATTATAATATTTATTTAAAAAAAAAATAAATTTTACAAATAATACAAAAAAAAAATTTTCTATATATTGTGATGTACTGTAATTTTATTTCTTGAGCACTGATTTCGATTACTGTATTTAAGCACGACTCATTGTGTTGTTCAAGCTTTCATGCATTTCTAGTGCTAAGTTGCCACTTTTTCTTTTAAAGTGCGAAAGAAAAATCGCAGAACTCTTTCTTCGTCCAAAATTTTACGCATCGCGCTAAGAACAAAATCACCCGAAAAGGTCATGTGAGACATTTTAAGTATTAATTTGGTGGAAGGGTTGGCTTTGGATTTGCTTTGCGGGGTAAGGGGGTCACGAAAAAATATGGGCTAAAGATCAAAAAGTTGAGAACATGATAGGCTATCCTGTAAAAGTTATAGAATGCAAATCGGTGAAGAGATGGCTGAGCAATTAGCGTGAGAGTTGAAACACAATTTTCACGCAACGCGCTAAGTGCAATTGCACCCGAAAAGAGCGAAAAATAGTTTGCCTTGCAATGGGCTTGAATTATTTTTGTGCAAATATGTTTTCGTTAAATTTTGTATGAAAACGTTCTCGTATAGAGTCCAGGGTGGGATTAAAAAGAAGGTGTCTAGATTATCTATGCAATAAAAGAAAGTTTAAGAAAATGCGTTTTGTATTTTAGTCTTTCTGAGGGAAAGAATTTTTCAGAATTTTTCAGAGGTAGTGTTTGCTTTGGATTTGATTAGCGGGTTAAAGGAGTGACGAAAAAATGTGTGGTAAAGATCCAAAGGTTGAGAACATGATGAGCTACCCTGTAAACGTTACATAATCGAAATCGGAGATGAGACGGCTGAACACTTTGCATGAGAAGTGTGAAATTCAGTTTTTCCGGATCGCGTTAAGCACAAAATCACCCGAAAAGATCGTGTGAGGCATTTTAAGTATTAATTTGGTGGAAGGGTTGGCTTTGGATTTGTTTTGCGGGGTAAGGGGGTCACGAAAAAATATGGGCTAAAGATCAAAAAGTTGAGAACATGATAGGCTATCCTGTAAAAGTTATAGAATGCAAATCGGTGAAGAGATGGCTGAGCAATTAGCGTGAGAGTTGAAACACAATTTTCACGCAACGCGCTAAGTGCAATTGCACCCGAAAAGAGCGAAAAATAGTTTGCCTTGCAATGGGCTTGAATTATTTTTGTGCAAATATGTTTTCGTTAAATTTTGTATGAAAACGTTCTCGTAGAGAGTCCAGGGTGGAATTAAAGTGAAGGTCTCTAGATTATCTTTGCAATAACAGAAAGTTTAAGAAGATGCGTTTTGTATTTTAGTCTTTCTGAGGGAAAGAATTTTTCAGAATTTTTCAGAGGTAGTGTTTGCTTTGGATTTGATTAGCGGGGTCAAAGCAGTGACGCAAAAATGTGTGGTAAAGATCCAAAGGTTGAGAACATGATGAGCTACCCTGTAAAAGTTACATAATCGAAATCGGAGAAGAGACGGCTGAGCGATTAGCATGAGAAATATGAAAATCAGTTTTCCCTCATCGCGCTAAGCATAAAATCACCCGAAAAGATCGTGTGAGGCATTTTAAGTATTAATTTGGTGGAAGGTTTGGTTTTGGATTTGTTTTGCGGGGTAAGAGGGTCACGAATATGTATACAGTACACTTCAAAGTTCTCCTGGCTCAAAATACTATTATTATTTAATTTGAATTTGCCAATTATTCAAAGCAGTGCTGAGTTTTCTGTCTTCATTTAAGATAGAGAATGTTCAATACGCAAAATATCTTTCTTGTAACTTAGCTAAGATTTCCGTTAATTTCAACTACCTGGAACTTATGCTCTTGAACACAAACAATTAAAATTTAAAATTCTCCCGTATCTCAGCTAATTTTAATAATCAATATATTAATTAGATGTTATGATAAGCAAAATCAATAATCATCATATGTATTTACTGGAATGTCATACATTCAGTACTAAACACATACTGAAAAATAGGACTCATATACAGAGTAAGCCAAAGTCAATTAAAAATGTCATAAAACGTAATAATATAACTTCTTTAATTATTAATAATGATGTCATTAATCCTAAAGGTTTAATAGGAGAACTGTCATTTATTTCCAAAACAACCATTATGCAGCCTTCAAATTCATAAAATTCCTACATAAGTGGAAAATTTGTATGAAAATACGCAGAAATCAAGAAAGTAGACTTTACTTCAAATGCAATTTCTCCGAAGCCCGCAGGTCGCGCCAGCAAATTTTTGTTGAAAATTGATCATTTTTACCCACTGTGGGTGGGTGGGTGGTCGGATGAAGCGAAATATATTTTTTACAGGTGAAGCTAATAAAAGTGTGTTAAAGAGAAAAAATAAAAAAAAGTGTATTAAAAAACTCTCCTTAGAGATCCCCAGATTGGCAGGTACACTCAAAAAAAAAAAACCAATTTTATTAAATAAGTCAGAAATCTTGATCAGCTGATCAAAGGAATCCAGCAAGCGACTTGTAGGCGCGGGGCTGCGCGGCGTCGAGGGTGGCGCTCGATTTGTGCGGCAAGAAAAGTTGCCTTGCAATGGGCTTGAATTATTTTTGTGCAAATATGTTTTCGTTAAATTTTGTATGAAAACGTTCTCGTAGAGAGTCCAGGGTGGGATTAAAGTGAAGGCCTCTAGATTATCTTTGCAATAAAAGAAAGTTTAAGAAGATGCGTTTTGTATTTCAGTCTTTCTGAGGGAAAGAATTTTTCAAAATTTTTCAGAGGTAGTGTTTGCTTTGGATTTATTTAGCGGGGTTAAAGCAGTGACGCAAAAATGTGTGGTAAAGATCCAAAGGTTGAGAACATGATGAGCTACCCTGTAAAACTTACATAATCGAAATCGGAGAAGAGACGGCTGAGCGATTAGCATGAGAAGTATGAAAATCAGTTTTCCCTCATCGCGCTAAGCATAAAATCACCCGAAAAGATCGTGTGAGGCATTTTAAGTATTAATTTGGTGGAAGCTTTGGTTTTGGATTTGTTTTGCGGGGTAAGGGGGTCACGAAAAAATATGGGCTAAAGAACTAAAAGTTGAGAACATGATAGGCTATCCTGTAAAAGTTATAGAATGCAAATCGGTGAAGAGATGGCTGAGCAATTAGCGTGAATTAGCGTGATACATATACAGAGTAAGCCAAAGTCAGTTAAAAATGTCATAAAACGTAATAATATAACTTCTTTAATTATTAATGATGTCATTAATCCTAAAGGTTTGTTAGGAGAACTGTAATTTATTTGCAAAACAACCATTATGCAGCCTTAAAATTCATAAAATTCCTGCATAAGTGTAAAATTTGTATGAAAATACGCAGAAATCAAGAAAGTAGACTTTACTTCAAATGCAATTTTCTCCGAAGGCCGCAGGTTGCCCCAGCAAATTTTTGTTTTCAACGATGCATAAGGATCTCTACTTTAATTTGATACCATTGAGAGCGCGGGCAAATGCGGCAATTTTTTTAAAAGTTAAAAAGAAATACAAATTTTGGGGAAAAATCCCCATTTTTAATAAAAATGCTATTATTAAAAAACTATTTCACTTTTATCATAAGTTATTGGCGTAATAATAGCTTCTCATATTTAGTAAGTGATTTCATTAATAACAATTTACCCTCCCCATACAAATATTTTCAGAATATAGCTTTGAAATCATAGAAAATTTGAAATTTTTTTTAAAAAATGAGCCGTTCAAATTTTTCTCTGACTTTAGCTATTCGAAACACAAATAGGGGGGGTAAAAAAAAAAAAAAATTATTGCCAGAAGGTAGTACATTTTGTTTACTATCGAATGGCATTAAAATTTTTAAAATCTATGACATGACGAAAATTGATCATTTTTACCCACTGTGGGTGGGTGGGTGGGCGGATGAAGCGAAATATATTTTTTACAGGTGAAGCTAATAAAAGTGTGTTAAAAATAAAAAATAAGAAAAAGTCTATTAAAAAACTCTCCTTAGAGATCCCCCCCCCCCCCCCCCCCCTAAAAAAAAACAAAACACAAAACCAATTTTATTAAATAGGTCAGAAATATTGATCAGCTGATTAAAGGAATCCAGCGAGCGACTTGTTGGCGCGGGGCTGCGCGGCGTCGAGGGTGGTGCTCGATTTGTGCGGCAAGAAAAGTTGCCTTGCAATGGGCTTGAATTATTTTTGTGCAAATATGTTTTCGTAAAATTTTGTATGAAAACGTTCTCGTAGAGAGTCCAGGGTGGGATTAAGGTGAAGGTCTCTAGATTATCTTTGGAATAAAAGAAAGTTTAAGAAAATGCGTTTTGTATTTTAGTCTTTCTGAGGGAAAGAATTTTTCAGAATTTTTCAGAGGTAGTGTTTCCTTTGGATTCGATTAGCGGGGTTAAAGAAGTGACGAAAAAATTTCTGCTAAAGATCCAAAGGTTGAGAACATGATGAGGTACCCTGTAAAAGTTACATAATCGAAATCGGAGTTGAGACGGCTGAGCAATTAGTATTAGAAGTGTGAGAATGAGTATTCCCTGATCGCGCTAAGCACAAAATCACCCGAAAATGCGAGTTAGCCAGCGAGGGATCTGATTGGTTGCGCCGCCGCCCGTGTGGTGAATGGCAACAGACCGAGAATCGCCGCTGAGCTCGGTGTCGAGCGAACGACTCGTGGGGATAAATGTGAAATGATGAGTTTTTGGGCGAAAAACAGGTGAGATAATGGGGTGATTATCTCACGAAAAACGTATAGAAAGTTTATAATTTTTTAATATAAGATGTCAAATGACTTCTTCTTGCACATATTTAAAAATGAAAAACTTCTAGAGATCGGTGTGGGAGAGAAAAAATAAAAGCCGGAAAAATGGTCAAAAAGAAGGCGAAAAAAGGGGTGACTTTGCAAGTGGTTGGGGGGGATTTGGAGATGAAAAAATAAAAAAACTAAAAATGTGAATCTGGTGAAAGTTGCGGAAGGGTTGAGAGTAGGTAGTTGTGAAGAAAAAAAATGTTTAGATTAACGTAATGGGGGTGAAAAAAAATAGTTAGTAAAATTGTTAATGGTTGAGTGGGAGAAGAGTGAAAAATGGTTAATAATTTTCAAACGCTAGCTCTGGGATCTGGGTGGGGGTTAGGGGGGAAAAAAAAATATGACGATAAAGTAGAGAGGGTAGAAAGTATGAGAAAATTATTGAGAAGAAAAAAAAACGTGGAGAAAGTGTAAATGTTGTTGGTGGAAAATGGGTATGTCGGTGTAAAAACGTAAAAGATTGGGAAAAAAGTGGTTGACTTTGAATGACGTTGGGGGGGATATGAAAATAATATAATTAAAAAAATAAAAATATGAATATGGTGAAAGTAGGAGAAGAGTCGAAAGTAGGTAGTTGTGAAAAAATGAAATTTTTAGGATAATCCAATGGGGGTTAAAAAAATAGTTAAAAAAAAGAATTGGGTAAGAAGTGAAAAGAGGTGAAATTTTTTCAAACGCTAGTTCTGGGATTTGGGTGGGGGGTAAGAAAAAAAAAAATATATGTCGATAAAGTAGAGAGGGTAGAAAGTATGAGAAAATTATTGAGAAGAAAAAAAAACGTGCAGAAAGTGGTAATTTCGTCGGTGCAATGTCGGCAAGTCACCAAAAAATGATAAAATTTTTTAGAAATAGTAGAATAAAAAAAAAAGTAAAAAAAAATCGCGAAAACCGTTTCGATACGAAGTTGCGCTAATTTTTTGTCGATTTTTTGAGCCCAATTTTATCGATTTGCCCCAATATAAATTCAAATGAGAGGACCAACTGTCAAAAAAAGCTTGTAGTTGTATATAATAAGACTAGTGCGACCCACATATCCGGCTTCGCCGGCTTGTGCGGGATACAGGGGTCAGCGAAATCGTAAAGGTTGGCCAATACACCTATGCAAAATTCACCTCAATCGGAAACCGGCAAGTGGGTCAAATTGGAAGTTATCCAAAAATAACCAAAAAAAGAGCTCCACAGTCCGCCATATTGGACTTGGAATGACGTCACTTAGCTAATCATGCATTGTGATCCAAGCTAAACGTGTATGCAAAATTTCAGCTCAATCGGAAACCGGGAAGTGGGTCAAATTTAACTTCCAAGTTTCCTCTACACATAACCAAAAAAAGAGCTCCATAGTCCGCCATATTGGACTTGGAATGACGCCACTTAGCTAATCAGGTATTGTCATCCAAACTAAGCCTGTATGCAAAATTTCAGCTCAATCGGAAACCGGGAAGTGGGTCAAATTTAACTTCCAAGATTCCTCTACACATAAAGAAAAAGCGCTCCATAGTCCGCCATACTGGACTAAAGAATGACGTCACTTAGCTTACCATGCATTGTGATCCAAGCTAAACGTGTATGCAAAATTTCAGCTCAATCGGAAACCGGGAAGTGTGTTAATTAAAAAAAGTCTATTAAAAAAACTCTCCTTAAACATCCCCAGATAGGCAGGTACACTAAACAAAAAAAAAAAAAAAAACCCATTTTAATAAATAGGTCAGAAATATTGATCAGCTGATCAACTTCTTTGTCACCTTCGTGTGAGGCATTTACGACAGACTGTTGCGGGGACGGCGGGGGGCGGCAGGCGAGAATTCGTGCGAGATTGCCAGCGAGGGACTTGTTGGCGCGGGGGTTTTTTGCTGCGTGGCGTCGAGGGTGATGCCCGATTTGTGCGCAAGATAGTCTGATTAGCGCGCCGCCGCCCGTCAACGGGTGGCGTGGATGGCGACCATAGAAATATAAAACACGGAACGGCTGTACCATGTAAAAACCCTGTACGTGAGCCCACACTCAAAAATAGCTTTTCCAAATAGTACAGCAATAGTGTGCAAGAGGGACGCTGATACCGAAATGTCAGCAGCATATCTTATTTAGTGAATGGTGGCGTGCAAATTCAATATTCGGAGGGGCATAGTGCCAGGAGCTTTGCAATTTATTTTTATGAATATGTTCTCAAATTTTCTTTGATATTGTTTCATTTACCGCCTTTATTTCTAGAATTTTGCAGTAAATTCAAACTATTCAAATTTCTTTAAATGCCCCTCTTATTATTTATACAAATATTTACGCCTGCAATGGCTGACCACAAATGCATAGCGAATTCTAACCCATCTAGAGAAAGTGTACGCTTAATTTGGCTTACAACCATTCCGTGCTTAGTTTATATTTCTATGATGGCGCCCGACCGAGAACCGCCGCTGAGCTGCGTGTCGAGCGAACGAATCGTGGGGAATGAATTCAATTGGTTTACAGGGTGCTTCAAAATAAATCAACAAAATTTCAAGTAGTCAATAAATGAATAATTAATGTTCTTTAAAAAGTTTTGGCAACATTTTTAAATTATTTTATTATCTCCATAAATTATGATGTGTCTAGTAATTTTATTTCTTGAGCACTGATTTCCATTACTGTATTTAACCACGACTCATTGTGTTGTCCAAGCTTTCATGCATTTCTAGTGCTAAGTTGCCACTTTTTCTTTTAAAGTGCGAAAGAAAAATCGCAGATCTGCATATTTCTTCGTATCTAATTAAATATGTATAGTACACTTTAAAGTTCTCCTGTCTCAAAATATTATTATTATTTAATAATTTGAATTTGCCAATTATTCAAAGCAGTGTTGTGTTTTCTGTCTTCATTTAAGATAGAGAATGTTCAATACGCAAAATATCTTTTTAGCTAAGATATCCGTTAATTTCACCTACCTGGAACTTTTGCTTTTGAACATAAACAATTAAAATTTAAAATTCTCCCTTATCTCAGGTAATTGTAATAATCAATATATTAATTAAGTGTTAGGATAAGCAAAATCAATAATCATCATATGTATTTACTTGAATGTCATACATTCAGTACTAAACACATACTGAAAATAGGACGCATTTACAGAGTAAGCCAAAGTCAGTTAAAAAAAATGTCATAAAACGTAATAATATAATTTCTTTAATTATTAATGATGTCATTAATCCTAAAGGTTTAATAGGAGAACTGTAATTTATTTGCAAAACAACCATTATGCAGCCTTCAAATTCATAAAATTCCTGCATAAGTGGAAAATTTGTATGAAAATACGCAGAAATCAAGAAAGTAGACTTTACGTCAAATGCCATTTTCTCCGAAGGCCGCAGGTCGCCCCAGCAAATTTTTGTTTTCAACGATGCATAAGGATATCTACTTTAATTTGATACCAGTGAGAGCGCGGGCAAATGCGGCAATTTTTTTAAAAGTTAAAAAGAAATACAAATTTTGGGGAAAAATCCCCCTTTTTAATTAAAATGCTATTATTAAAAAACTATTTCACTTTTATCATAAGTTATTGGCGTAATAATAGCTTCTCATATTTAGTAAGTGATTTGATTAATAACAATTTACCCTCCCCATACAAATATTTTCAGAATATAGCTTTGAAATCATAGAAAATTTGAAAATTTTTTTAAAAAATAAGCCGTTCAAATTTTTCTCTGACTTTAGCTATTCGAAACACAAATAGGGGGGGGGGTAAAAATAAAAAAAAATTATTGCCAGAAGGTAGTACATTTTGTTTACTATCGAATGGCATTAAAATTTTTAAAATCTATGACATGACGAAAATTGATCATTTTGTCCCACTGTGGGTGGGTGGGCGTATGAAGCGAAATATATTTTTTACGGGTGAAGGGAATAAAAGTTAAAAAGAAAAAAAAAGTGTATTAAAAAACTCTCCTTAGAGTTCCCCCCCCCCCCTAAAAAAAAAAAAAAAACACAAAACCAATTTTATTAAATAGGTCAGAAATGTTGATCAGCTGATCAAAGGAATCCAGCGATCGACTTGTTGGCGCGGGGATGCGCGGCGTCGAGGGTGGTGCTCGATTTGTGCGGCAAGAAAAGTTGCCTTGCAATGGGCTTGAATTATTTTTGTGCAAATATGTTTTCGTAAAATTTTGTATGAAAACGTTCTCGTAGAGAGTCCAGGGTGGGATTGAAGTGAAGGTCTCTGGATTATCTTTGCAATAAAAGAAAGTTTAAGAAAATGCGTTTTGTATTTTAGTCTTTCTGAGGGAAAGAATTTTTCAGAATTTTTCAGAGGTAGTGTTTCCTTTGGATTCGATTAGCGGGGTTAAAGAAGTGACGAAAAAATTTCTGCTAAAGATCCAAAGGTTGAGAACATGATGAGGTACCCTGTAAAAGTTACATAATCGAAATCGGAGTTGAGACGGCTGAGCAATTAGTATTAGAAGTGTGAGAATGAGTATTCCCTGATCGCGCTAAGCACAAAATCACCCGAAAATGCGAGTTAGCCAGCGAGGGATCTGATTGGTTGCGCCGCCGCCCGTGTGGTGGATGGCAACAGACCGAGAATCGCCGCTGAGCTCGGTGTCGAGCGAACGATTCGTGGAGAAAATGTGAAATGATGAGTTTTTGGGCGAAAAACAGGTGAGATAATGGGGTGATTATCTCACGAAAATTGTATAGAAAGTTTATAATTTTTTAATATAAGATGTCAAATGACTTCTTCTTGCACATATCAAAAATAGAAAAAAAGTTCTGGCGGCGTTTTGGAGAAAAAAAATAAAAACCGGAAAAATGGTCAAAAAGAAGGCGAAAAAAGGGGTGACTTTGCAAGTGGTTGGGGGGGATTTGGAGATGAAAAAATAAAAAAAATAGAAATGTGAATCTGGTGAAAGTTGCGGAAGGGTTGAGAGTAGGTAGTTGTCAAGAAAAAAAATTTTTAGATTAACGTAATGGGGGTGAAAAAAAATAGTTTGTAAAATTGTTAATGGTTGAGTGAGAGAAGAGTGAAAAATGGTTAATAATATTCAAACCTTCTTTCTGGGATCTGGGTGGGGGGTAGGGGGGAAAAAAAAATATGACGATAAAGTAGAGAGGGTAGAAAGTATGAGAAAATTATTGAGAAGAAAAAAAAACGTGGAGAAAGTGGAAATTTTGTTGGTGGAACATCGGTATGTCGGTGTAAAAACGTAAAAGATTGGGAAAAAAGTGGTTGACTTTGAATGACGTTGGGGGGGATATGAAAATAATATAATTAAAAAAATAAAAATGTGAATATGGTGGAAGTAGAAGAGTCGAAAGTAGGTAGTTGTGAAAAAATGAAATTTTTAGGATAATCCAATGGGGGTTAAAAAAATAGTTAAAAAAAAGAATTGGGTAAGAAGTGAAAAGAGGTGAAATTTTTTCAAACGCTAGTTGTGGGATTTGGGTGGGGGGTAAGAAAAAAAAAAAAATATGTCGATAAAGTAGAGAGGGTAGAAAGTATGAGAAAATTATTGAGAAGAAAAAAAAACGTGCAGAAAGTGGTAATTTCGTCGGTGCAACGTCGGCAAGTCGCCGAAAAATGATTAAAAATTTTAGAAATAGTAGAATAAAAAAAAAGTAAAAAAAAATCGCGAAAACCGTTTCGATACGAAGTTGCGCTAATTTTTTGTCGATTTTTTGAGCCCATTTTTATCGATTTGCCCCAATATAAATTCAAATGAGCGGACCAACTGTCAAAAAAAGCTTGTAGATGTATATATTAAGATATATTAAGACTAGTGCGACCCACATATCCGGCTTCGCCGGCTTGTGCGGGATACAGGGGTCAGCGAAATGGTAAAGGTTGGCCAATACACCTATGCAAAATTCAGCTCAATCGGACACCGGCAAGTGGGTCAAATTGGAAGTTATCCAAAAATAACCAAAAAAAGAGCTCCACAGTCCGCCATATTGGACTTGGAATGAGGTCATATAGCTAATTATGCATTGTCATCCAAACTTAACGTGTATGCAAAATTTCAGCTCAATCGGAGACCGGAAAGTGAGTCAAATTTAACTTCCAAGATTCCCCTAAACATAACCAAAAAAAGAGCTCCACAGTCCGTCATACTGGACTAAAGAATGACGTCACTTAGCTTACCATGCATTGTCATCCAAACTAAACGTGTGTGCAAAATTTCAGCTCAATCGGAAGCCGGGAAGTGGGTCCAATTTAACTTCCAAGAATCCTCTACACATAACCAAAAAAAAAGCTTCACAGTCCGCCATACTGGACTAAAGAATGACGCCACTTAGCTTCCCATGCATTGTGATCCAAGCTAAACGTGTGTGCAAAATTTCAGCTCAATCGGAAACCGGGAAGTGGGTCAAATTTAACTTCCAAGAATTGTTTACATAAATAATAATAATAAATAAAAAAATGAAATAATAACAATAAAAAAATAAAAGTGTGTTAAAAAATAATCCGACATGAGGGGAAAATTGTTTCCATCACGCACTGCACTTAATTTCTAACACATATTAACCCGTAAGAAGTTTACATGCTACGTACGGAATCCAATTAAAAATCTTGAAAGATAAAAAAAATCTTAAGCTAGTTGTCTCGCCAAATCAAAAACTATAGATTTTGATGAAATTTTGCGTGTCACTTCTCTGTAACGTTATTTATTTGGTAATGAAATTTCAGTTAGCCCTGTGGTACAGTTTCAAAGATATTTCAAGTGAAAATTTGACTTATTAACACGGGATCTTATGGGGATGCTATGAAAATAATTGCGTTTGCTCAAACTATTTTTAACATTGTTGTGGTCAGGGGAAAAGGCTAATGTCATGATCAAAACATGTAAGCAGAAACAAAATCTTCACGCCGCCCATGGCTAGTGGAAATTTTCTATCCAGGGGATTTGCCCTAAAATGCACGGCGGCTGTGGCAAGCACAGTAAAATTTTACCGTCGCTCGAACTGCGGACGGCGAGCTTCGTAGCTAAAAATAGCACAAAACTCGCCGGCCGCAGCTCGAGGGACAACCCAAGCGGAAAAATAATCGCGGCGCGGGCCATCTGGTCGCTGGCAAGTGGTGCACCATGGCTCGATCGCCTGCAAGAAAGTTCACGGTGCACCCAAATGCATCGAATCGGCGGCAGGCACGGCAATCAGCGAAGCTCGATGCCGTTGCCGTCTACTCGCACACCGGCGGTGTGCGCGCGGATTGGCTGCCTCCTGTCGGTGTGAGAGTGGACGGCAACGGGATCAGCAACGGTCGGCGCTGACTCATGCGGTGGGAGATCGACGCGAAAAAGATTGAGTCGGGGAGTCGGTGGCGAGTTCTCGAGAAGAAAGGTTTCGGCGAGGAAAAAGTTAAGTTCGTTTTTGGAGAAGTTCCTCATAAAAAAATTAATTGGTGTCATCGGAAGAAAGAAAAAACAATTTTAATCGGGAATCAAGACAGAATTTTAAAAAGACAAATTTTTCCGGAGTTTCGGCAGTGTTTCGCGAGAAAAAAAGTTAGTTCAAGGAAAAAAAAAAAAGAAAAAAAATAGTAAAACTCGGCCGACATTTTTCCCTGCGGGTGGTCCGCAATATTGAACTAAAAGAAAACCAGAACAAAAAACAAATAAAAAGTTAAGTAGTAAAAATTAATTTATTTCGCAACCAAAAAAAGAAAATATAAAACGGAAGACGCAGTTTCGGTGACGGGGGAGCCTCGGTGATGTGGTGCTCCATTTTTTTTTTCTCTTTCTCCTTTCGAGACCCAAAAAAAAAACTAGCGCAGTCGGAACCTGTAAGCCTGAAAAGAAAAAAAAAAGAAAAGAAGAAAATGTAAATGTTTAAATTAACTCTAAATAAGTTTCGAAAAATTTAGTGACTATAAACCGACTATGTTAATAAGTGGACAAAGACATAAATGTGAAAAGAAAAAAAAAAAAAAACTTATAAAATAAAGAAATGTAAAATCTAAAATAAACATTGAAAAGGGAAGTGAATTCAACCGGAGTTTAGAAATGATGGCGGCAAAATAAATTTTTTGTTAAATTAAAAATTAGAATTCAGAATTTAAAAAGAAAAAAAAAAAAAAAAAAGGAGGTTGACATTAAAACGTAAGTTAAGTGATTATAAGAACTGAAATTACGTGTACAAATAAATATTAAATAATATAATCAACTGAACCTTTGAGCAAGAAAGAACCACACTAAACGAATTAATAAAGTGGACAATAAAATATAAAATAAAGACTATACTAACAAGTGGAAGCAGACCGGAAATAAGAACTACTTAAATATAAAATGATTAGCATAAGCGTGAGTGCGTAACCGAACAGTCCCGAATAAATGTGTATTGACATGAACAGATAAATCTTTGTGCGAACATGCAAAGTTATATAAACAATGAAATGAACATTTATCAAATTGACTAAAATTAACACAACAAAATGAACTTTAACTAAGTAAGCAAATACGCGATTTTTTTTTTGAAAATACCTGAGTGAACTAAGGAACTATAGATCAATACGGAGAACTAATTGAACGACTATACATAAATAAAACCTAAAATATCATAATACATTATATAAACTGTCAATAAATAAACAAACTATAAACAAGTAAATATATAAAAACAGATATCTAAATAAATAAAAAGAAATACATACCAGTGACAACCTGAAGCTCCTGGGACACACCGGTACCACGACGGGGCCACACATGAAAAGGCAGGGTACCGGGCGGCGGCATCAGCATCGTCACCATCCTCAGCGGACATCCCATCAACATCAGCGGCAGCGACGGCAGCAGTAGCAGCAAGGCGCCCAACGATCCGGAAAAGAAAATTTTTGTAAAATTTTGTAAGAACTGGAAAAAAGTATAATAAGAAAAGGTATGTCGTACTCACACTAATATTTTTTGCATTCTCTGGGTCCTCTCTCCTTCCTCCAAGCACAGCTGGTCTCCCCATGCATAGGGGTCAGGTAACTTAAAACTTTTTTTGTCGGTTGTTTGGTAAACACTTAAGGGACCTCCCCATAATTTTTTCAGGGCCAAGGGGAGGTCAAAGGGTGGCTGGGGCAGTGGCCCGAGAGGGGGGTTAAATTCCATCTAAACCCCCCCGCGAGAGCCATTCACAGGCAGGGACAGGGGTTCTGTCCGCCATGCCCTTTTCCCCATACCTCGATTTCCGTGGCGCGAGATTTTTTTTTCGTTTTGGGTGGTAATCCGCTCTGGTGGCTAAAGGTGGCGTTTCGGCAAACCCCCCCACACTACCGCATGCTAGCCTGCCAGCTCGCGCGGCCACATACCACCAGACCAGGGGCTTTAGCCGGGCTCCCTGGAGGGTTCCCTCCATAACAAATTGGCGCCCAACGTGGGGCCTTCCCTATCCTTTTCCCCTTGAGCCTAGGGCTCCAAAATTTTTTCATTTCCACTCCCAAAATTCCTTCGAGGCCCTATCGGCGACGCCCGTGGCTGAGGTCGCTCCGAGGCCTCTCGAGAATTACAGCGGCTGGCTCTCTTCAGCCAACCAGCTGTCTCGAGGTCTCGGGGTGCCCTCATCCTAGGGAACCGCTGGTAGAGGGGGAGCTTTCGCAGGCGGATCCTGTGGGGTCTGCGCGGTGGAGGCGGCTGAGAGCCTCCCTGGAATTACAGGGGTTGGTTTTTTTGGTGTGCCAGCCACCTGTCCGGGAGGATATCTCGGTCGTCCCCTGCCTCGCAGCTCTCACCGGGGAAACGGTGAAGACTCCCTACCTCAAAACCATCCCGTCGGCGGGCCGAATGCTCGGTGGCAGTGGATGGCTCTCGATTAAATAAATTCAAACAATTAAAATTTTGCATCCTCTTCGTCAGCTGAGATTGGAGGGGAAAGGAGAACCAGAGAATTGTATAAGGAAATCTCATAAATAATATTATAACTTGGTTAACCCTTTTGGGATGAATTTAAACAAATGTCCAGAAACTTAAAATAAACAGACATTTCATTTTTGTTAAGAAAAAAAAAAAAAATATTAAATCAATAATACCCCTAAAGTGAATAAGATTGAAATTGTGTAGAACTAATTGTAAATTTCCTGAATTCCCACAAATCTAAATTGCAATTAATCATTCATTTCATAATACGAAACTATTAATAGGCAGAGCCTAAGATATTCCTTGAGATAGGAACGTATTAGGTTAAGTTTGTAACGATTTTTGTAAAGGCTTTAAGGTTGCAGTCAAACCAATAAGAATATTCGGTAAGGTTTTCTCCTTCGGTCCACTCGTAAAAGAATCGAAATGGCAGAATCTAGTACGGGCGCGATCGCAAAAAAATATAGGACACGGCAAACGGCGCGAGAAATGGAATCCGAAACCCCGGCTACGGTCAGACCCGCGCGGGAGCCTGACAACGCGAGCGAAAATACCCCGACGGTTCAACGGGAACCAGATATTGAGGCGGGCGAGGATCGGTCGGCTCTTCGCGAGGCCTTTGACACTGGCTTTAACTTTCGTGTCAAAGATTTAATACGGGCAGAGATCGCGAACATTAGAAGGGAAATCCGCGAGCAAACGTTGCTTGAAACGCCAAAGACTCCGGGACCCAGGCATAGAGAAGCGGCTTCGGCACATAGGCCTAGTCCGTTACCGCGCATGCCAAGGCAGCCTGATTTTGATGTCAGCCCATTTCAAGACCCAATTAACAGACCTTTTGTGCCTCCGCATGGTTCAGGGCACCATCGTGATGGGCCAAACCCGAATCCATCCCAGTTCGACCAGTCGGTGTCAGACAGACAGTATAGCAATCCCATCCGGCACTGGAAATTTCAGTACGATGGCAACAATACCCGCTTGCATGTTGAAGAATTTATCTTCAGGGTAGAAAGTATGACCCATGGTACCCTTCGAGGGGACTTCACGCAGCTTGTCAATCATTTCCATCTTTTACTCAGTGAGACCTTGGCAAACTGGTACTGGACCATAAGGCGTAGTAATCCCAATATTCCGTGGGTAGGCTTGAAGGCAGCGTTGCGTGCTGACTGGGGAGAGCGCTCTCGCGACGTCGATATTAAGCGGCAGATGCTGGGCAGGCGACAGCAGCCTGGCGAAACTTTCACAACGTATTATATGGACTTGGTGGGATTGAGGAATCGGCTGTCCATCCCAATGCAGGAGATGGAATTCGTGGAAACGGTGAGAGCGAATCTGCTTCCGTATATACAGGAGCAGATTTGCCTTCACCGGGTCTACACGATTGCCCATTTACGACATCTAGTTACCGAGGTCCAGGTGACACGCCAGAGAACGAGAAGCTCACTGCTGTCGGGTGCCCAGCGTCCCGCTCGAGTCGATGAAACCTTTGCTATCGATAACCTAATCGACCCTGTTTCCGAAGAGCCTATAGAGGCGGTGGACGCTCTAACAAAGTTTTCTCCTACGTCCATAAAATGTTGGAACTGCGACCAGCCGGGTCATTTTTATCAAGATTGTTCTGAAGAACCCACGGGGTTTTTCTGCTATGGCTGCGGCCGAAAAGGAGTAGTCAAACCTCGATGCCCTAACTGCGCTTTAAAAAACCAGCGTCGGGTCGGGAGCAACAACAACAGCCCCCGACAGCAACGGACGCCAGCCATCACGGCGGGAGAGACGGGGATTGCTCCTTCTCGACCACAGACATAGCTTTTTCCCAAAATTGTCAACCTACATTTTCTTTTCCAACCTCATTCACGTCAAAAGAACCTTTTTCACCTGGAAATTCCGAAAGACTTACCATACCGGATAAGTCGATTTCACAGTCCACTGGACCTGTTCAAGAGGAGCCTCCGAGCAAGCCCATTTCTATTTTACCCCGACCAGATACTGGGCGAAAACCTAGTCTCTTCCCTATCAAGCCATACCACTTACGGCTTAGAGAGTATCAGGCTGCTCGTGACAGAATTTTTGCCTCTTCCGTAGATTATCCGGATGGTCAGTCTACAGTCCTCTCAAAGTCTTCTAAAATAACCAAGCCCAGACGTTCGACCATTCGTTTAAGAGCCTTTTGGCGTCGTGTGTTAGAAAATCGGCGGAAGCTGTCCGCTGCTTTTGTATCAGTCCCCAAAGACGTCAGACCCTATGCTACCGTCAAAATTTTAGGCCAGAACCTCGTAGGCCTGCTAGACAGCGGAGCTAGCATCAGCGTATTAGGTAAAGGGGCAGAAAGGGTGTTACAAGAAGCAGGGACAAAGTGGATTAAATACCGGTCGACGATTGAGGTGGCCAACGGAGCCAGACCGGAGGTGCACGGGCACGCTGAACTGGAAGTCTCGTTCCAAGAAAAGACTAAAACTTTACGACTTTACGTCGTGCCCAGTCTAACACAAGAATTATACCTCGGTATTGATTTTTGGAGGGCTTTCAGTTTGGCTCCGGACATTCTCGGTCTGGTCTCTTCGTTGGACACCCCAATCGTCACGACGAACCCAGCCGAACACACGTTATCCCCCGAGTTGCAACGGCGCTTGAACCATACTAAATCATTATTCCCATCATATGCCAACCTGGGCTTGGGAAAGACACATCTGCTTGAACACACAATCGATGTTGGCGATGCAACCCCTATTAAGCAGCGATTCTATCCGATTTCTCCGGCCGTACAAAAGCTGATGGATGCCGAGCTGGAGCGAATGCTGTCGCTAGGTGTGATAGAGGAGAGCCAGAGCCCGTGGAGCTCTCCTGTTGTGCTGGTTCGGAAGCCAGGCAAGGTCAGACTATGTTTTGACGCCCGGAAGGTGAACGCGGTAACAAAAAAGGATGCGTATCCGTTACCGCAAATCGACGGCATCCTCAGTCGCCTTCCGCCGGCAAAATACATTACTAGTCTTGATCTCAAGGACGCCTTTTGGCAAATTCCACTAGCAGAGAGCTCCAGAGAGAAAACAGCGTTTACGGTGCCTGGTCATCCCCTCTACCACTACACGGTGATGCCATTCGGCCTCTGCAACGCTCCACAGACGATGTGTCGGCTGATGGATAAGGTAATTTCCTATGACTTACGAGAAAACGTGTTGGTATATCTCGACGACTTATTAGTGCTTTCCGAAGACTTTGAGTCTCATTTAGTTCTCCTCGCCCGGGTTGCGGACTGTCTGAGGAGGGCGGGGCTCACTATTAACGTTGAAAAGAGTAAATTCTGCCTGAGAGAAACTAAATACCTTGGCTTCATTATCGGCGAAGAGGGTATGCGAATGGATCCCGGGAAGATCTCCGCTATTGTCGAATATCCTAGTCCCAAAACCGTACGACAAGTACGTCGATTCATGGGAATGGCGGGTTGGTACCGGAGATTTATCCCTAATTTCGCAAACCTTTCGGGTCCAATAACCGATACCCTTAAGAAATCCCCAAAGTTTACATGGACCGAAGAAGCCCAAAATGCATTCGAAAAACTCAAGCAGCATTTAACTACTGCTCCGGTGTTAGTGACGCCCGACTTCTCCAGACCGTTCGTAATCCAGTGCGATGCTAGCACACAAGGAATAGGGGGTGTTCTGTTGCAGGTCGACAAGGACGGGAATGAGCGTCCAATTGCATACGTATCGCAAAAGTTAAATTCGGCACAGAGAAATTACTCTGTAACGGAGTTGGAGTGTTTAGCGGCTGTCACAAGTGTACAAAAATTTCGTCCCTACATAGAGTTGATGCCATTTAAAATTATTACCGATCACGCGAGCTTAAAATGGTTGATGTCGCAAAAAGACCTTAGCGGTCGGCTGGCGAGGTGGAGTCTGAAGCTTCAACGCTTCGACTTTTCCATCGAACACCGGAAGGGAAGCCTGAACGTGGTGCCAGATGCGTTATCACGAGTAGAGTGCGACGCACTGTCAGATCTGAGAGACTTCGGGCCTGAGGTCGATCTCAGCTCTCCACATTTCGCTTCGGCGGAATATGTAGAGCTGGGACGACAAGCCGAAGAAAACCGGGCCAAATTTCCGGATCTGATGGTTCGTGACGGCTTCCTTTACGTTCGTACTGCTCCACGTTCTGGTGATCCTATACGGGAAGACGAAGCGTGGAAGCTTTGGATTCCCCCCGGCCTAGTCCCAGATGTTATCTCGCGTGCTCATGATCCGCCACTGTCATCTCATGGTGGTGTTGGGAAAACTCTTGAAAGAATACGTCGGCATTTTTACTGGCCTCGCATGGCAACCGATGTTAGGACTTACGTACTCTCTTGTGAAATTTGTAAAGAAACTAAAGCCCCTAACACAACACTTCGACCTCCAATGCAGACCCAACCGACGGCTGAGCGACCTTGGCAAAGAATTTACATGGATCTTTTAGGGCCATACCCCCGTACCAAGTCTGGATACGTCTGTATCTTAATTGTTCTAGACCACCTATCAAAGTTTCCCTTATTAAAGCCTCTACGAAAAGCAACCACTTCGCAAATATGCACCTTTGTCGAAGAAGATATTTTTCACATGTTCGGAGTGCCCGAAACGATAGTCACAGATAATGGCACCCAATTTCGCTCGGCGCAGCTCGCCAAATTACTAGAACGATATGGAGTCCAACACATGAGAACAGCGCTGTATTCGCCCCAAGCTAACGCTTCGGAGCGAGTAAACCGATCTATTCTCGCTGGTATCCGAGCATACATTAAAGATGAACATCAAAAATGGGATGAAAACCTTAGCAGTATTGCCAGCTCACTTCGGAGCTCTATCCACCAAGCAACTGGGTTTCCCCCATATCGAATGCTGTTCGGACTTCATATGATCACCCACGCTTCTAGCTACGAGCTGTTACGTCGCCTTCAAGGGATTGATGAGCCAGTGAATATCGACATATCGGATAAACTCAAGATCATTCGAGCCAAAGCTCAGGAAAACCTCAAAAGAGCTTTTGAACAAGGTGCAAAAACATACAATCTCCGGGCTAAGCCTGTCGAGTTCAAAGTTGGGGAAGAGGTTTACCGAAGAAACTTTCAATTGAGCAACTTTGAAAAACAAAGTAGTGCAAAGCTTGGGCGTAAATTCTTAAAATGCAGAGTCAGATCGAGAAAGGGAAACGCCCTTTACGAACTAGAAGACCTCCAAGGAAAACTAATAGGGATTTTTCACGCGAAAGATATCAAGAGGTGAAAAGAAAATTCCCCAATATCGGTTTCAAAAATTTTCTGATAATCTCGAGGCATTCCTTGAGAGAATCAATCACTAATCATGTCATGAATATGTATTTCGACCCTTAAAATTTTTTGGGCTACCATGGAGTTAAATAAAGTTCAGATCGGTGGCCCTAAAAAGGCATCCGACCAGCCTCCCTGGTATCATCAGTGGTCCGGAAGCCGCCTCTGCTTGGTCACGCGGTGGACGCACTTTTAGTAAACCCCCTCCTTCCTAGTTAGCGCTCCTATCCTTCATCCCATCCCATCCCATACCTATCCCTCAACATTTTTTCATTTTTCTCCCACCTTTCACATCTGACGGGCCCTGCCTGTTGTTCTTTCGGTCGAGGTCGACTCGAGACCTCTTGAGAATTACAGCAGTTGGCTACGTCAGCCAGCCAGCTGTCTCGAGGTCTCGGGACTTCCTCTCCCTCGGGAAGAGCAGGTAGGGAGGAGCCTCGCGGGCTCACTCTGCGGGGTCGGCGCTCGGAGACAGCCGGAGTTCTCCCCGGAATTACAGGGGCTGGTTTTTTGGTGTGCCAACCACCTGTCCGGGAGACTCTTCCGGTCGTCGTCCGGCGCTTGGCTTTCGTGGAGCGGGCTAGTGCGGTCTCCTTCCCCGGAGGAGCTCATCTCTTTCACCTACACGGTGTCGCTAGAGTCAATCCTAGTTATCCCGCTCATTCGTTACAACCATTTTGCCCTTTTAAATACAGTCCCTTTTAATACATGACAGTCAGTGTCATCTTCTAAATTTCATTCGCTCCATTACCCTTTTAGTCAGAAATTTAAAGGTACAGTATTTTTCATCAGCTTCCCTAAATTTTAACATTCGGTTTGCTCCATCAATATTTCCCATTGGGTCCTCAACGGCAATTCGTTTCATCTATATACCTAATTCCAATGTAATTACACAATCCGAAAAATTTTACACATAGTCTGAAAGTACAGACGTTCTGCACTTCCCATCGCGCAGGCCTTAGCCGACCTGCAACAGAACATTTCGACGTACCAACTCACTTTACTCTGTCGGGCGGGTGCTCTCCCCATCATAAGGTCCTATTGTATTCACCAATTTCTTGTTGCCTTACCCTTTTTCCCCCGGATCGGGGCTGGCCCGAGATGGGTTAGCAACCCCCTCCCACAGACGGGGAGGCCTGCCTCTCATCAGGGCAGATTCTCTCCGCCTGTGTGGGTGAGTGGTCAAGTCGTCACTGGGTCAACTGACCTCTCATAAGGGTCCAGGGAAGTCCAGTGTCGATTATGGCCGGCTAGCTCAGTCCCGGGTCAGTCTTGGGTCATGGGTCGAGCCACATGTTGGGCACCCTTAGCTGAGCCTGCCCATTTTTTCAGCTCCGTTGTCCTGCGATGCGCGGCCATCGGACCTGTGGTGTTGTGGTCAGGGGAAAAGGCTAATGTCATGATCAAAACATGTAAGCAGAAACAAAATCTTCACGCCGCCCATGGCTAGTGGAAATTTTCTATCCAGGGGATTTGCCCTAAAATGCACGGCGGCTGTGGCAAGCACAGTAAAATTTTACCGTCGCTCGAACTGCGGACGGCGAGCTTCGTAGCTAAAAATAGCACAAAACTCGCCGGCCGCAGCTCGAGGGACAACCCAAGCGGAAAAATAATCGCGGCGCGGGCCATCTGGTCGCTGGCAAGTGGTGCACCATGGCTCGATCGCCTGCAAGAAAGTTCACGGTGCACCCAAATGCATCGAATCGGCGGCAGGCACGGCAATCAGCGAAGCTCGATGCCGTTGCCGTCTACTCGCACACCGGCGGTGTGCGCGCGGATTGGCTGCCTCCTGTCGGTGTGAGAGTGGACGGCAACGGGATCAGCAACGGTCGGCGCTGACTCATGCGGTGGGAGATCGACGCGAAAAAGATTGAGTCGGGGAGTCGGTGGCGAGTTCTCGAGAAGAAAGGTTTCGGCGAGGAAAAAGTTAAGTTCGTTTTTGGAGAAGTTCCTCATAAAAAAATTAATTGGTGTCATCGGAAGAAAGAAAAAACAATTTTAATCGGGAATCAAGACAGAATTTTAAAAAGACAAATTTTTCCGGAGTTTCGGCAGTGTTTCGCGAGAAAAAAAGTTAGTTCAAGGAAAAAAAAAAAGAAAAAAAATAGTAAAACTCGGCCGACATTTTTCCCTGCGGGTGGTCCGCAATATTGAACTAAAAGAAAACCAGAACAAAAAACAAATAAAAAGTTAAGTAGTAAAAATTAATTTATTTCGCAACCAAAAAAAGAAAATATAAAACGGAAGACGCAGTTTCGGTGACGGGGGAGCCTCGGTGATGTGGTGCTCCATTTTTTTTTTCTCTTTCTCCTTTCGAGACCCAAAAAAAAAACTAGCGCAGTCGGAACCTGTAAGCCTGAAAAGAAAAAAAAAAGAAAAGAAGAAAATGTAAATGTTTAAATTAACTCTAAATAAGTTTCGAAAAATTTAGTGACTATAAACCGACTATGTTAATAAGTGGACAAAGACATAAATGTGAAAAGAAAAAAAAAAAAAAACTTATAAAATAAAGAAATGTAAAATCTAAAATAAACATTGAAAAGGGAAGTGAATTCAACCGGAGTTTAGAAATGATGGCGGCAAAATAAATTTTTTGTTAAATTAAAAATTAGAATTCAGAATTTAAAAAGAAAAAAAAAAAAAAAAAAGGAGGTTGACATTAAAACGTAAGTTAAGTGATTATAAGAACTGAAATTACGTGTACAAATAAATATTAAATAATATAATCAACTGAACCTTTGAGCAAGAAAGAACCACACTAAACGAATTAATAAAGTGGACAATAAAATATAAAATAAAGACTATACTAACAAGTGGAAGCAGACCGGAAATAAGAACTACTTAAATATAAAATGATTAGCATAAGCGTGAGTGCGTAACCGAACAGTCCCGAATAAATGTGTATTGACATGAACAGATAAATCTTTGTGCGAACATGCAAAGTTATATAAACAATGAAATGAACATTTATCAAATTGACTAAAATTAACACAACAAAATGAACTTTAACTAAGTAAGCAAATACGCGATTTTTTTTTTGAAAATACCTGAGTGAACTAAGGAACTATAGATCAATACGGAGAACTAATTGAACGACTATACATAAATAAAACCTAAAATATCATAATACATTATATAAACTGTCAATAAATAAACAAACTATAAACAAGTAAATATATAAAAACAGATATCTAAATAAATAAAAAGAAATACATACCAGTGACAACCTGAAGCTCCTGGGACACACCGGTACCACGACGGGGCCACACATGAAAAGGCAGGGTACCGGGCGGCGGCATCAGCATCGTCACCATCCTCAGCGGACATCCCATCAACATCAGCGGCAGCGACGGCAGCAGTAGCAGCAAGGCGCCCAACGATCCGGAAAAGAAAATTTTTGTAAAATTTTGTAAGAACTGGAAAAAAGTATAATAAGAAAAGGTATGTCGTACTCACACTAATATTTTTTGCATTCTCTGGGTCCTCTCTCCTTCCTCCAAGCACAGCTGGTCTCCCCATGCATAGGGGTCAGGTAACTTAAAACTTTTTTTGTCGGTTGTTTGGTAAACACTTAAGGGACCTCCCCATAATTTTTTCAGGGCCAAGGGGAGGTCAAAGGGTGGCTGGGGCAGTGGCCCGAGAGGGGGGTTAAATTCCATCTAAACCCCCCCGCGAGAGCCATTCACAGGCAGGGACAGGGGTTCTGTCCGCCATGCCCTTTTCCCCATACCTCGATTTCCGTGGCGCGAGATTTTTTTTTCGTTTTGGGTGGTAATCCGCTCTGGTGGCTAAAGGTGGCGTTTCGGCAAACCCCCCCACACTACCGCATGCTAGCCTGCCAGCTCGCGCGGCCACATACCACCAGACCAGGGGCTTTAGCCGGGCTCCCTGGAGGGTTCCCTCCATAACAACATATACTATTCTTTTTGATAAAAAACTAATCAGTGATTCTTTAGACAATGAAGAATAACATACAGAAAGTTGTGAGGTGCTAGCGGTACCGTTTTTTATTAATTATCTTGCAAAGTTATACTATTTTATTCGAGAATGTAATGAACCGATAGATGTGGCAACAGCGCGCACTGTATTTTTCATATATAAAAATAATAATCCGTCATGCAGGGCAAATTTTTTCCATCACGCACTGCAAAAAAAAACAACACAAAACCGGTTTTATTAAATAGGTCAGAAATATTGATCAGCTGATCAAAGGAAAACTCGCTCGCTCGAGACTTCTTGGACCAGGGGTTTTTGGCTGCGCGGCGCGGCGTGCGTCGAGGGTGAGGCCGATGAAGCGAAAAATATTATGCCTTGCTTTGACTAAATTAAGGAACCCTTTATTATAAAAATAAATTCCTTTAGTTTTAAGTTTTGCTTAAATTAAGGCACCCTTTATTATATATAAAAAAAAAAAAAGTCTATTAAAAAACTCTCCTTAGAGATCCCCAGATTGGCAGGTACACTCCAAAAAAAAAAAAAAAAAAACACAAAACCAATTTTAGTAGATCGGCCAGAAATCTTGAATCAGCTGATCAAAGGAATCCAGCGAGCGACTTGTTGGCGCGGGGCTGCGCGGCGTCGAGGGTGGTGCTCGATTTGTGCGGCAAGAAAAGTTGCCTTGCACTGGGCTTGAATTATTTTTGTGCAAATATGTTTTCGTTAAATTTTGTATGAAAACGTTCTCGTAGAGAGTCCAGGGTGGGATTAAAAAGAAGGTCTCTGGATTATCTTTGCAATAAAACAAAGTTTAAGAAGATGCGTTTTGTATTTTAGTCTTTCTGAGGGAAAGAATTTTTCAGAATTTTTCAGAGGTAGTGTTTGCTTTGGATTTGATTAGCGGGGTTAAAGGAGTGACGAAAAAATGTCTGCTAAAGATCCAAAGGTTGAGAACATGATGAGCTACCCTGTAAAAGTTACATAATCGAAATCGGAGATGAGGCGGCTGAGCAATTAGCATGAGAAGTGCCTTGTAATGGGCTTGAATTATTTTTTGCAAATATGTTTTCGTTAAATTTTGTATGAAATCGTTCTCGTAGAGAGTCCAGGGTGGGATTAAAAAGAAGGTCTCTGGATTATCTTTGCAATAAAAGAAAGTTTAAGAAAATGCGTTTTGTATTTTATTCTTTCTGAGGTAAACAATTTTTCAGAGGTAGTGTTTATTTTGGATTTGATTAGCGGGGTTAAAGGAGTGACGAAAAAATGTCTGCTAAAGATCCAAAGGTTGAGAACATGATGAGCTACCCTGTAAACGTTACATAATCGAAATCGGAGATGAGACGGCTGAACACTTAGCATGAGAAGTGTGAAATTCAGTTTTTCCGGATCGCGTTAAGCACAAAATCACCCGAAAAGATCGTGTGAGGCATTTTAAGTATTAATTTGGTGGAAGGGTTGGCTTTGGATTTGTTTTGCGGGGTAAGGGGGTCACGAAAAATATGGGCTAAAGATCTAAAAGTTGAGAACATGATAGGCTATCCTGTAAAAGTTATAGAATGCAAATCGGTGAAGAGTTGGCTGAGCAATTAGCGTGACACATATACAGAGTAATCCAAAGTCAGTTAAAAATGTCATAAAACGTAATAATATAACTTCTTTAATTATTAATGATGTCATTAATCCTAAAGGCTTAATAGGAGAACTGTAATTTATTTGCAGAACAACCATTATGCAGCCTTAAAATTCATAAAATTCCTGCATAAGTGGAAAATTTGTATGAAAATACGCAGAAATCAAGAAAGTAGACTTTACTTCAAATGCAATTTTCTGCGAAGCCCGCAGGTCGCCCCGGCAAATTTTTGTTTCCAATGATGCATAAGGATCTCTACTTTAATTTGATACCAATGAGAGCACGGTCAAATGCGGCAATTTTTTTAAAAGTTAAAAAGAAATACAAATTTTGGCGAAAAATCCCCCTTTTTAATTAAAATGCTATTATTAAAAAACTATTCCACTTTTATCATAAGTTTATGGCCTAATAATAGCTTCTCCTATTTAGTAAGTGATTTCATTAATAACAATTTACCCTCCCCATACAAATATTTTCAGAATATAGCTTTGAAATCATAGAAAATTTGAAAATTTTTTTAAAAAATGAGCCCTTCAAATTTTTCTCTGACTTTAGCTATTCGAAACACAGAGAGGGGGGGGTAAAAAAAAAAAAAATTATTGCCAGAAGGTAGTACATTTTGTTTACTATGGAATGGCATTAAAATTTTTAAAATCTATGACATGACGAAAATTGATCATTTTTACCCACTGTGGGTGGGTGGGTGGGCGGATGAAGCGAAATATATTTTTTACAGGTGAAGCTAATAAAAGTGTGTTAAAAATAAAAAATAAAAAAATGTCTATTAAAAAACTCTCCTTAGAGATCCCCCCCCCCCCCCTAAAAAAAAAACAAAACACAAAACCAATTTTATTAAATAGGTCAGAAATATTGATCAGCTGATCAAAGGAATCCAGCGAGCGACTTGTGGGCGCGGGGCTGCGCGGCGTCGAGGGTGGTGCTCGATTTGTGCGGCAAGAAAAGTTGCCTTGCAATGGGCTTGAATTATTTTTGTGCAAATATGTTTTCGTAAAATTTTGTATGAAAACGTTCTCGTAGAGAGTCCAGGGTGGGATTAAAGTGAAGGTCTCTAGATTATCTTTGGAATAAAAGAAAGTTTAAGAAAATGCGTTTTGTATTTTAGTCTTTCTGAGGGAAAGAATTTTTCAGAATTTTTCAGAGGTAGTGTTTCCTTTGGATTCGATTAGCGGGGTTAAAGAAGTGACGAAAAAATTTCTGCTAAAGATCCAAAGGTTGAGAACATGATGAGGTACCCTGTAAAAGTTACATAATCGAAATCGGAGTTGAGACGGCTGAGCAATTAGTATTAGAAGTGTGAGAATGAGTATTCCCTGATCGCGCTAAGCACAAAATCACCCGAAAATGCGAGTTAGCCAGCGAGGGATCTGATTGGTTGCGCCGCCGCCCGTGTGGTGAATGGCAACAGACCGAGAATCGCCGCTGAGCTCGGTGTCGAGCGAACGACTCGTGGGGAAAATGTGAAATGAGTTTTTGGGGCGAAAAACAGGTGAGATAAGTGGGTGATTATCTCACGAAAACCGTATAGAAAGTTTATAATTTTTTAATATAAGATGTCAAATGACTTCTTCTTGCACATATTAAAAGGTGAATATGATCTGTAGATCGGTGTGGGAGAGAAAAAATAAAAGCCGGAAAAATGGTCAAAAAGAAGGCGAAAAAAGGGGTGACTTTGCAAGTGGTTGGGGGGGATTTGGAGATGAAAAAATAAAAAAACTAAAAATGTGAATCTGGTGAAAGTTGCGGAAGGGTTGAGAGTAGGCAGTTGTGAAGAAAAAAAATGTTTAGATTAACGTAATGGGGGTGAAAAAAAATAGTTAGTAAAATTGTTAATGGTTGAGTGGGAGAAGAGTGAAAAATGGTTAATAATTTTCAAACGCTAGCTCTGGGATCTGGGTGGGGGGTAGGGGGGAAAAAAAATATGACGATAAAGTAGAGAGGGTAGAAAGTATGAGAAAATTATTGAGAAGAAAAAAAAACGTGGAGAAAGTGTAAATGTTGTTGGTGGAAAATGGGTATGTCGGTGTAAAAACGTAAAAGATTGGGAAAAAAGTGGTTGACTTTGAATGACGTTGGGGGGGATATGAAAATAATATAATTAAAAAAATAAAAATATGAATATGGTGAAAGTAGGAGAAGAGTCGAAAGTAGGTAGTTGTGAAAAAATGAAATTTTTAGGATAATCCAATGGGGGTTAAAAAAATAGTTAAAAAAAAGAATTGGGTAAGAAGTGAAAAGAGGTGAAATTTTTTCAAACGCTAGTTCTGGGATTTGGGTGGGGGGTAAGAAAAAAAAAAATATATGTCGATAAAGTAGAGAGGGTAGAAAGTATGAGAAAATTATTGAGAAGAAAAAAAAACGTGCAGAAAGTGGTAATTTCGTCGGTGCAATGTCGGCAAGTCACCAAAAAATGATAAAAATTTTTAGAAATAGTAGAATAAAAAAAAAAGTAAAAAAAAATCGCGAAAACCGTTTCGATACGAAGTTGCGCTAATTTTTTGTCGATTTTTTGAGCCCATTTTTATCGATTTGCCCCAATATAAATTCAAATGAGAGGACCAACTGTCAAAAAAAGCTTGTAGTTGTATATATTAAGACTAGTGCGACCCACATATCCGGCTTCGCCGGCTTGTGCGGGATACAGGGGTCAGCGAAATGGTAAAGGTTGGCCAATACACCTATGCAAAATTCAGCTCAATCGGACACCGGCAAGTGGGTCAAATTGGAAGTTATCCAAAAATAACCAAAAAAAGAGCTCCACAGTCCGCCATATTGGACTTGGAATGAGGTCATATAGCTAATTATGCATTGTCATCCAAACTTAACGTGTATGCAAAATTTCAGCTCAATCGGAGACCGGAAAGTGAGTCAAATTTAACTTCCAAGATTCCCCTAAACATAACCAAAAAAAGAGCTCCACAGTCCGTCATACTGGACTAAAGAATGACGTCACTTAGCTTACCATGCATTGTCATCCAAACTAAACGTGCGTGCAAAATTTCAGCTCAATCGGAAGCCGGGAAGTGGGTCCAATTTAACTTCCAAGAATCCTCTACACATAACCAAAAAAAAAGCTTCACAGTCCGCCATACTGGACTAAAGAATGACGTCACTTAGCTTCCCATGCATTGTGATCCAAGCTAAACGTGTGTGCAAAATTTCAGCTCAATCGGAAACCGGGAAGTGGGTCAAATTTAACTTCCAAGAATTGTTTACATAAATAATAATAATAAATAAAAAAATGAAATAATAACAATAAAAAAATAAAAGTGTGTTAAAAAATAATCCGACATGAGGGGAAAATTGTTTCCATCACGCACTGCACTTAATTTCTAACACATATTAACCCGTAAGAAGTTTACATGCTACGTACGGAATCCAATTAAAAATCTTGAAAGATAAAAAAAATCTTAAGCTAGTTGTCTCGCCAAATCAAAAACTATAGATTTTGATGAAATTTTGCGTGTCACTTCTCTGTAACGTTATTTATTTGGTAATGAAATTTCAGTTAGCCCTGTGGTACAGTTTCAAAGATATTTCAAGTGAAAATTTGACTTATTAACACGGGATCTTATGGGGATGCTATGAAAATAATTGCGTTTGCTCAAACTATTTTTAACATATACTATTCTTTTTGATAAAAAACTAATCAGTGATTCTTTAGACAATGAAGAATAACATACAGAAAGTTGTGAGGTGCTAGCGGTACCGTTTTTTATTAATTATCTTGCAAAGTTATACTATTTTATTCGAGAATGTAATGAACCGATAGATGTGGCAACAGCGCGCACTGTATTTTTCATATATAAAAATAATAATCCGTCATGCAGGGCAAATTTTTTCCATCACGCAATGCAAAAAAAAACAACACAAAACCGGTTTTATTAAATAGGTCAGAAATATTGATCAGCTGATCAAAGGAAAACTCGCTCGCTCGAGACTTCTTGGACCAGGGGTTTTTGGCTGCGCGGCGCGGCGTGCGTCGAGGGTGAGGCCGATGAAGCGAAAAATATTATGCCTTGCTTTGACTAAATTAAGGAACCCTTTATTATAAAAATAAATTCCTTTAGTTTTAAGTTTTGCTTAAATTAAGGCACCCTTTATTATATATAAACAAAAAAAAAGTCTATTAAAAAACTCTCCTTAGAGATCCCCAGATTGGCAGGTACACTCCAAAAAAAAAAAAAAAAAAACACAAAACCAATTTTAGTAGATCGGCCAGAAATCTTGAATCAGCTGATCAAAGGAATCCAGCGAGCGACTTGTGGGCGCGGGGCTGCGCGGCGTCGAGGGTGGTGCTCGATTTGTGCGGCAAGAAAAGTTGCCTTGCACTGGGCTTGAATTATTTTTGTGCAAATATGTTTTCGTTACATTTTGTATGAAAACGTTCTCGTAGAGAGTCCAGGGTGGGATTAAAAAGAAGGTCTCTGGATTATCTTTGCAATAAAACAAAGTTTAAGAAGATGCGTTTTGTATTTTAGTCTTTCTGAGGGAAAGAATTTTTCAGAATTTTTCAGAGGTAGTGTTTGCTTTGGATTTGATTAGCGGGGTTAAAGGAGTGACGAAAAAATGTCTGCTAAAGATCCAAAGGTTGAGAACATGATGAGCTACCCTGTAAAAGTTACATAATCGAAATCGGAGATGAGGCGGCTGAGCAATTAGCATGAGAAGTGGCTTGTAATGGGCTTGAATTATTTTTTGCAAATATGTTTTCGTTAAATTTTGTATGAAATCGTTCTCGTAGAGAGTCCAGGGTGGGATTAAAAAGAAGGTCTCTGGATTATCTTTGCAATAAAAGAAAGTTTAAGAAAATGCGTTTTGTATTTTATTCTTTCTGAGGTAAACAATTTTTCAGAGGTAGTGTTTATTTTGGATTTGATTAGCGGGGTTAAAGGAGTGACGAAAAAATGTCTGCTAAAGATCCAAAGGTTGAGAACATGATGAGCTACCCTGTAAAAGTTACATAATGTAAATCGGACAAAAGACGGCTGAGCAATTAGCATGAGAAGTGTGCAAATCAGTTTTTCCGGATCGCGCTAAGCACAAAATCACCCGAAAAGGTCGTGTGAGGCATTTTAAGAATTAATTTAGTGGAAGGGTTGGCTTTGGATTTGTTTTGCGGGGTAAGGGGGTCACGAAAAATATGGGCTAAAGATCTAAAAGTTGAGAGCATGATAGGCTATCCTGTAAAAGTTATAGAATGCAAATCGGTGAAGAGATGGCTGAGCAATTAGCGTGACACATATACAGAGTAAGCCAAAGTCAGTTAAAAATGTCATAAAACGTAATAATATAACTTCTTTCATTATTAATGATGTCATTAATCCTAAAGGTTTGTTAGGAGAACTGTAATTTATTTGCAAAACAACCATTATGCAGCCTTAAAATTCATTAAATTCCTGCATAAGTGTAAAATTTGTATGAAAAAAAGCAGAAATCAAGAAAGTAGACTTTACTTCAAATGCAATTTTCTCCGAAGGCCGCAGGTCGTCCCAGCAAATGTTTGTTTTCAACGATGCATAAGGATCTCTACTTTAATTTGATACCAGTGAGAGCGCGGGCAAATGCGGCAATTTTTTTAAAAGTTAAAAAGAAATACAAATTTTGGGGAAAAATCCCCCTTTTTAATTAAAATGCTATTATTAAAAAACTATTTCACTTTTATCATAAGTTATTGGGCCTAATAATAGCTTCTCCTATTTAGTAAGTGATTTGATTAATAACAATTTACCCTCCCCATACAAATATTTTCACAATATAACTTTGAAATCAGAGAAAATCTGATTTTTTTTTAAAAAATGAGCCGTTCAAATTTTTCTTTGACTTTAGCTATTCGAAACACAAAGAGGGGGGGGTAAAAATAAAAAAAAATTATTGCCAGAAGGTAGTACATTTTGTTTACTATCGATTGGCATTAAAATTTTTAAAATCTATGACATGACGAAAATTGGTCATTTTTACCCACTGTGGGTGGGCGGATGAAGCGAAATATATTTTTTACAGGTGAAGCTAATAAAAGTGTGTTAAAAATAAAAAATAAGAAAATGTCTATTAAAAAACTCTCCTTAGAGATCCCCCCCCCCTAAAAAAAAAACAAAACACAAAACCAATTTTATTAAATAGGTCAGAAATATTGATCAGCTGATCAAAGGAATCCAGCGAGCGACTTGTGGGCGCGGGGCTGCGCGGCGTCGAGGGTGGTGCTCGATTTGTGCGGCAAGAAAAGTTGCCTTGCAATGGGCTTGAATTATTTTTGTGCAAATATGTTTTCGTAAAATTTTGTATGAAAACGTTCTCGTAGAGAGTCCAGGGTGGGATTAAAGTGAAGGTCTCTAGATTATCTTTGGAATAAAAGAAAGTTTAAGAAGATGCGTTTTGTATTTTAGTCTTTCTGAGGGAAAGAATTTTTCAGAATTTTTCAGAGGTAGTGTTTCCTTTGGATTCGATTAGCGGGGTTAAAGAAGTGACGAAAAAATTTCTGCTAAAGATCCAAAGGTTGAGAACATGATGAGGTACCCTGTAAAAGTTACATAATCGAAATCGGAGTTGAGACGGCTGAGCAATTAGTATTAGAAGTGTGAGAATGAGTATTCCCTGATCGCGCTAAGCACAAAATCACCCGAAAATGCGAGTTAGCCAGCGAGGGATCTGATTGGTTGCGCCGCCGCCCGTGTGGTGAATGGCAACAGACCGAGAATCGCCGCTGAGCTCGGTGTCGAGCGAACGACTCGTGGGGAAAATGTGAAATGATGAGTTTTTGGGGCGAAAAACAGGTGAGATAAGTGGGTGATTATCTCACGAAAACCGTATAGAAAGTTTATAATTTTTTAATATAAGATGTCAAATGACTTCTTCTTGCACATATTAAAAGGTGAATATGATCTGTAGATCGGTGTGGGAGAGAAAAAATAAAAGCCGGAAAAATGGTCAAAAAGAAGGCGAAAAAAGCGGTGACTTTGCAAGTGGTTGGGGGGGATTTGGAGATGAAAAAATAAAAAAACTAAAAATGTGAATCTGGTGAAAGTTGCGGAAGGGTTGAGAGTAGGTAGTTGTGAAGAAAAAAAATGTTTAGATTAACGTAATGGGGGTGAAAAAAAATAGTTAGTAAAATTGTTAATGGTTGAGTGGGAGAAGAGTGAAAAATGGTTAATAATTTTCAAACGCTAGCTCTGGGATCTGGGTGGGGGGTAGGGGGGAAAAAAAAATATGACGATAAAGTAGAGAGGGTAGAAAGTATGAGAAAATTATTGAGAAGAAAAAAAAACGTGGAGAAAGTGTAAATGTTGTTGGTGGAAAATGGGTATGTCGGTGTAAAAACGTAAAAGATTGGGAAAAAAGTGGTTGACTTTGAATGACGTTGGGGGGGATATGAAAATAATATAATTAAAAAAATAAAAATATGAATATGGTGAAAGTAGGAGAAGAGTCGAAAGTAGGTAGTTGTGAAAAAATGAAATTTTTAGGATAATCCAATGGGGGTTAAAAAAATAGTTAAAAAAAAGAATTGGGTAAGAAGTGAAAAGAGGTGAAATTTTTTCAAACGCTAGTTCTGGGATTTGGGTGGGGGGTAAGAAAAAAAAAAATATATGTCGATAAAGTAGAGAGGGTAGAAAGTATGAGAAAATTATTGAGAAGAAAAAAAAACGTGCAGAAAGTGGTAATTTCGTCGGTGCAATGTCGGCAAGTCACCAAAAAATGATAAAAATTTTTAGAAATAGTAGAATAAAAAAAAAAGTAAAAAAAAATCGCGAAAACCGTTTCGATACGAAGTTGCGCTAATTTTTTGTCGATTTTTTGAGCCCATTTTTATCGATTTGCCCCAATATAAATTCAAATGAGAGGACCAACTGTCAAAAAAAGCTTGTAGTTGTATATAATAAGACTAGTGCGACCCACATATCCGGCTTCGCCGGCTTGTGCGGGATACAGGGGTCAGCGAAATGGTAAAGGTTGGCCAATACACCTATGCAAAATTCACCTCAATCGGAAACCGGCAAGTGGGTCAAATTGGAAGTTATCCAAAAATAACCAAAAAAAGAGCTCCACAGTCCGCCATATTGGACTTGGAATAACGTCACTTAGCTAATTATGCATTGTCATCCAAACTTAACGTGTATGCAAAATTTCAGTTCAATCGAATACCGGGAAGTGGGTCAAATTTAACTTCCAAGAATCCTCTACACATAACCGAAAAGCGCTCCACACTCCGCCATATTGGACTTGGAATGACGTGACTTAGCTAATCAACTAACTATCGTCCAATCTAACAGTGTATGCAAAATTTCAGCTCAATCGGAAACCGGGAAGTGGGTCAAATTGAACTTCCAAGATTCCTTTACCCATAACCGAAAAGCGCTCCACAGTCCGCCATATTGGACTTAGAATGACGTCACTTAGCTAGCTAATCATGCATTGTGATCCAAGCTAACCGTGTATGCGAAATTTCAGCTCAATCGGAAACCGGGAAGTGGGTCAAATTGAACTTCCAAGATTTGTTTACATAAATAATAATAATAATAAATAAAAAATAAAATAATAATAATAAAAAAATAAAAATGTGTTCAAAAATAATCCGACATGAGGGGAAAATTGTTTCCATCACGCACTGCACTTAATTTCTAACACATATTAACCCGTAAGAAGTTTACATGCTACGTACGGAATCCAATTAAAAATCTTGAAAGATAAAAAAAATCTTAAGGTAGTTGTCTCGTCAAATCAAAAACTATAGATTTTGATGTAATTTTGCGTGTCACTTCTCTGTAACATTATTTATTTGGTAATGAAATTTCAGTTAGCCCTGCGGTACATTTTCAAAGATATTTCAAGTGAAAATTTGACTTATTAACACAGGATCTTATGGGGATGCTATGAAAATAATTGCGTTTGCTCAAACTATTTTTAACCTATACTATTCTTTTTGATAAAAAACTAATCAGTGATTCTTTAGACAATGAAGAATAACATACAGAAAGTTGTGAGGTGCTAGCGGTACCGTTTTTTATTGATTATCTTGCAAAGTTATACTATTTTATTCGAGAATGTAATGAACCGATAGATATGGCAACAGCGCGCACTGCATTTCTAGCTATATTTTATTTTTGTAACAAACAATGATTTTCCTAACCTATGGTAACATATCATAATCATTTCTTATATATTTTTTATCGTAGATAACATCACAAAAATATTGCTGTACAGTCGGCATCAAAAATTTTGATCTCCTTGCTTGTACTAAACATGCGCGTTCTCGCTGCGCTTAGCTTGAAACTTTTGATCTCGACTGTAGCGGAACAACTACCTTAATACAGATCCCCAAGATTGGCAGGTACACACAAACAAAAACACAAAACACACCTACCAAAAAGGAATACAAAAATCTTTTCGATATAATTATTTCCTTTATTATAAAATTAATATCTTTAGTTTTAAGTTTTGCCTAAATTAAGGCACCCTTTATTATATAAAAATAAAAAAAAGTCTATTAAAAAACTCTCCTTAGAGATCCAAAGATTGGCAGTAACACTCAAAAAAAAAAAAAAACACAAAACCAATTTTAGTAGATAGGTGAGAAATCTTGATCAGCTGATCAAAGGAATCCAGCGAGCGACTTATAGGCGCGGGGCTGGGCGACGTCGAGGGTGGTGCTCGATTTGTGCGGGCGGCAAGAAATGTTGCCTTGCAATGGGCTTGAATTATTTTTGTGCAAATATGTTTTCGTTAAATTTTGTATGAAAACGTTCTCGTAGAGAGTCCAGGGTGGGATTAAAGTGAAGGTCTCTGGATTATCTTTGCAATAAAAGAAAGTTTAAGTAAATGCGTTTTGTATTTTAGTCTTTCTGAGGTAAAGAATTTTTCAGAGGTAGTGTTTGCTTTGGAACTGATTAGCGGGGTTAAAGGAGTGACGAAAAAATGTGTGGTAAAGATCCAAAGGTTGAGAACATGATGAGCTACCCTGTAAAAGTTACATAATGTAAATCGGACAAAAGACGGCTGAGCAATAAGCATGAGAATTGCAGAAAAATCAGTTTTCCCGCATAGCGCTAAGTACAAAATCACCCGAAAAGGTCGTGTGAGGTATTTTAAGTATTAATTTAGTGGAAGGGTTGGCTTTGGATATGCTTTGCGGGGTAAGGGGGTCACGAAAAAATATGGGCTAACGATCTAAAAGTTGAGAACATGATAGGCTATCCTGTAAAAGTTATAGAATGCAAATCGGTGAAGAGATGGCTGAGCAATTAGCGTGAATTAGCGTGATACATATACAGAGTAAGCCAAAGGCAGTTAAAAATGTCATAAAACGTAATAATATAACTTCTTTAATTATTTATGATGTCATTAATCCTAAAGGTTTAATAGGAGAACTGTAATTTATTTCCAAAACAACCATTATGCAGCATTAAAATTCATAAAATTCCTGCATAAGTATGGATAATTTGTATGAAAAAAAGTAGAAATCAAGAAAGTAGACTTTACTTCAAATGCAATTTGCTCCGAAGGGCGCAGGTCGCCCCAGCCAATTTTTGTTTTCAACGATGCATGAGGATCTCTACTTTAATTTGATACCAGTGAGAGCACGGTCAAATGCGGGCAATTTTTTTAAAAGTTAAAAAGAAATACAAATTTTGGCGAAAAATCCCCCTTTTTAATTAAAATGCTATTATTAAAAAACTATTTCACTTTTATCATAAGTTATTGGCGTAATAATAGCTTCACCTATTTAGTAAGTGATTTCATTAATAACAATTTACCCTCCCCATACAAATATTTTCAGATTATAACATTGAAATCATAGAAAATATGAAATTTTTTTAAAAAAATTAGCCGTTCTAATTTTTCTTTGACTTTAGCTATTCGAAACACAAAGAGGGGGGGGTAAAAATAAAAAATAATTATTGCCAGAAGGTAGTACATTTTGTTTAGGTACTATCGAATGGCATTAAAATTTTTAAAATCTATGACATGACGAAAATTGATCATTTTTACCCAGTGTGGGTGGGTGGGTGGGCGGATGAAGCGAAATATATTTTTTACAGATGAAGCTCTAATAAAAGTGTGTTAAAAAGAAAAAATAAAAAAAAGTGTATTAAAAAACTCTCCTTAGAGATCCCCAGATTGGCAGGTACACTCAAAAAAAAAAAAAAACTAATTTTATTAAATAAGTCAGAAATCTTGATCAGCTGATCAAAGGAATCCAGCAAGCGACTTGAAGGCGCGGGGTTGTGCGGCGTCGAGGGTGGTGCTCGATTTGTGCGGCAAGAAAAGTTGCCTTGCAATGGGCTTGAATTATATTTGTGCAAATATGTTTTCGTTAAATTTTGTATGAAAACGTTCTCGTAGAGAGTCCAGGGTGGGATTAAAGTGAAGGCCTCTAGATTATCTTTGCAATAAAAGAAAGTTTAAGAAGATGCGTTTTGTATTTTAGTCTTTCTGAGGGAAAGAATTTTTCAGAATTTTTCAGAGGTAGTGTTTGCTTTGGAATTATTTAGCGGGGTTAAAGCAGTGACGCAAAAATGTGTGGTAAAGATCCAAAGGTTGAGAACATGATGAGCTACCCTGTAAAAGTTACATAATCGAAATCGGAGAAGAGACGGCTGAGCGATTAGCATGAGAAATATGAAAATCAGTTTTCCCTCATCGCGCTAAGCATAAAATCACCCGAAAAGATCGTGTGAGGCATTTGAAGTATTAATTTGGTGGAAGGTTTGGCTTTGGATTTGTTTTGCGGGGTAAGAGGGTCACGAATATGTATATAGTACACTTCAAAGTTCTCCTGGCTCAAAATACTATTATTATTTAATTTGAATTTGCCAATTATTCAAAGAAGTGCTGAGTTTTCTGTCTTCATTTAAGATAGAGAATGTTCAATACGCAAAATATCTTTCTTGTAAGTTAGCTAAGATTTCCGTTAATTTCAACTACCTGGAACTTATGCTCTTGAACACAAACAATTAAAATTTAAAATTCTCCCGTATCTCAGCTAATTTTAATAATCAATATATTAATTAGGTGTTATGATAAGCGAAATCAATAATCATCATATGTATTTACTGGAATGTCATACATTCAGTACTAAACACATACTGAAAAATAGGACGCATATACAGAGTAAGCCAAAGTCAATTAAAAATGTCATAAAACGTAATAATATAACTTCTTTAATTATATTAATAATGATGTCATTAATCCTAAAGGTTTAATAGGAGAACTGTAATTTATTTCCAAAACAACCATTATGCAGCCTTCAAATTCATAAAATTCCTGCATAAGTGGAAAATTTGTATGAAAATACGCAGAAATCAACTCCTTTGTAAGATACAACTGAATGTTAACACAATTTCTCATTTTTCGATAGAAATTGTGTTGTTAAATTATTAAAATTAGTCTTTTCTTATCTCATATTTCAAATTCTTCTTATCTTATGTCTGATTTACGGCAAAAATGGCACAAAAACCACAAAAAAACCTGAGTGGTGTAGTACAGCGAATCAATTCGGAATTAATTGCATTTATGTCCTTTAACTGTAACTAAATTAAGTGAAGTATACAGCAAAACCACAAAATTGCTATAATTTTTCCTTTTGAGTTCTTAAAACAGTTGTTTAGCGATATAAATCGGGTATCAAGAAGAGAGCATTTCAACGTTTTGCTTGAGAATTTTTCAATGAAAAATGTGTCATTCCATAAACTTTTCGCCGCGAAATTATGACTTAGAATGACGTCACTTAGCTAGTCATGCATTGCCATCCAAACTAAACGTGTATGCAAAATTTCAGCTCAATTGGAAACCGGGAATTGTGTTATTTAAAAAAAGTCTATTAAACAAACTCTCCTTAAACATCCCCAGATAGGCAGGGACACTCAAAAAAAAACAAAAAAACAAAAAAAAAACATTTTAGTAAATAAGTCAAAAATATTGATCAGCTGATCAACTTCTTTATCACCTTCGTGTGAGGCATTTTTGGTAGACGGTTGCGGGGACGGCGGCGGGCGGCAGGCGAGAATTCGTGCGAGATAGCCAGCGAGGGACTTGTTGGCGCGGGGGTTTTTTGCTGCGTAGCGTCGAGTGTGATGCCCGATTTGTGCGCAGGATAGTCTGATTGGCGCGCCGCCGCCCGTCAAGGGGTGGCGTGGATGGATGGCGATCATAGAAACTAACACGGAACGGCTGTACCGTGTAAAAACCCTGTACGTGAGCCCACGCACTCAAAAATAGCTTGTCCAAATAGTACAGCAATAGTGTGCAAGAGGGACGCTGATACCGAAATGTCAGCAGCATATCTTATTTAGTGAATTGTGGCGTGCAAATTCAATATTCGGAGGGGCATAGTGTTTATGCCAGGAGCTTTGCAATTTATTTTTATGAATATGTTCTCAAATTTTCTTTGATATTGTTTCATTTACCGCCTTTATTTCTAGAATTTTGCAGTAAATTCAAACTATTCGAATTTCTTTAAATGCCCCTCTTATTATTTATACAAATATTTACGCCTGCAATGGCTGACCACAAATGCATAGCGAATTCTAACACATCTAGAGAAAGTGTACGCTTAATTTGGCTTACAGCCATTCCGTGCTTAGTTTATATTTCTATGATGGCGACCGACCGAGAATCGCCGCTGAGCTGCGTGTCGAGCGAACGAATCGTGGGGAATGAATTCAATTGGTTTACAGGGTGCTTCAAAATAAATCAACAAAATTTCAAGTAGTCAATAAATGAATTATTAATGTTCTTTAAAAAGTTTTTGCAACATTTTTAAAAATTAGTTTTTAATTATTTTATTATCTCCATTATAATATTTATTTAAAAAAAAAATAAATTTTACAAATAATACAAAAAAAAATTTTCTATATATTGTGATGTACTGTAATTTTATTTCTTGAGCACTGATTTCGATTACTGTATTTAACCACGACTCATTGTGTTGTTCAAGCTTTCATGCATTTCTAGTGCTAAGTTGCCACTTTTTCTTTTAAAGTGCGAAAGAAAAATCGCAGAACTCTTTCTTCGTCCAAAATTTTACGCATCGCGCTAAGAACAAAATCACCCGAAAAGGTCATGTGAGACATTTTAAGTATTAATTTGGTGGAAGGGTTGGCTTTGGATTTGCTTTGCGGGGTAAGGGGGTCACGAAAAAATATGGGCTAAAGATCAAAAAGTTGAGAACATGATAGGCTATCCTGTAAAAGTTATAGAATGCAAATCGGTGAAGAGATGGCTGAGCAATTAGCGTGAGAGTTGAAACACAATTTTCACGCAACGCGCTAAGTGCAATTGCACCCGAAAAAAGCGAAAAATATTTTGCCTTGCAATGGGCTTGAATTATTTTTGTGCAAATATGTTTTCGTTAAATTTTGTATGAAAACGTTCTCGTAGAGAGTCCAGGGTGGAATTAAAGTGAAGGTCTCTAGATTATCTTTGCAATAACAGAAAGTTTAAGAAGATGCGTTTTGTATTTTAGTCTTTCTGAGGGAAAGAATTTTTCAGAATTTTTCAGAGGTAGTGTTTGCTTTGGATTTGATTAGCGGGGTTAAAGCAGTGACGCAAAAATGTGTGGTAAAGATCCAAAGGTTGAGAACATGATGAGCTACCCTGTAAAAGTTACATAATCGAAATCGGAGAAGAGACGGCTGAGCGATTAGCATGAGAAATATGAAAATCAGTTTTCCCTCATCGCGCTAAGCATAAAATCACCCGAAAAGATCGTGTGAGGCATTTTAAGTATTAATTTGGTGGAAGGTTTGGCTTTGGATTTGTTTTGCGGGGTAAGAGGGTCACGAATATGTATATAGTACACTTCAAAGTTCTCCTGGCTCAAAATACTATTATTATTTAATTTGAATTTGCCAATTATTCAAAGCAGTGCTGAGTTTTCTGTCTTCATTTAAGATAGAGAATGTTCAATACGCAAAATATCTTTCTTGTAAGTTAGCTAAGATTTCCGTTAATTTCAACTACCTGGAACTTATGCTCTTGAACACAAACAATTAAAATTTAAAATTCTCCCGTATCTCAGCTAATTTTAATAATCAATATATTAATTAGGTGTTATGATAAGCAAAATCAATAATCATCATATGTATTTACTGGAATGTCATACATTCAGTACTAAACACATACTGAAAAATAGGACTCATATACAGAGTAAGCCAAAGTCAATTAAAAATGTCATAAAACGTAATAATATAATTTCTTTAATTATTAATAATGATGTCATTAATCCTAAAGGTTTAATAGGAGAACTGTAATTTATTTCCAAAACAACCATTATGCAGACTTCAAATTCATAAAATTCCTGCATAAGTGGAAAATTTGTATGAAAATACGCAGAAATCAACAAAGTAGACTTTACTTCAAATGCAATTTCTCCGAAGCCCGCAGGTCGCGCCAGCAAATTTTTGTTGAAAATTGATAATTTTTACCCACTGTGGGTGGGTGGGTGGTCGGATGAAGCGAAATATATTTTTTACAGGTGAAGCTAATAAAAGTGTGTTAAAAATAAAAAATAAGAAAAAGTCTATTAAAAAACTCTCCTTAGAGATCCCCAGATTGGCAGGTACACTCAAAAAAAAAAAACCAATTTTATTAAATAAGTCAGAAATCTTGATCAGCTGATCAAAGGAATCCAGCGTACGATTTGTGGGCGCGGGGCTGCGCGGCGTCGAGGGTGGTGCTCGATTTGTGCGGCAAGAAAAGTTGCCTTGCAATGGGCTTGAATTATTTTTGTGCAAATATGTTTTCGTTACATTTTGTATGAAAACGTTCTCGTATAGAGTCCAGGGTGGGATTAAAAAGAAGGTGTCTAGATTATCTATGCAATAAAAGAAAGTTTAAGAAAATGCGTTTTGTATTTTAGTCTTTCTGAGGGAAAGAATTTTTCAGAATTTTTCAGAGGTAGTGTTTGCTTTGGATTTGATTAGCGGGGTTAAAGGAGTGACGAAAAAATGTGTGGTAAAGATCCAAAGGTTGAGAACATGATGAGCTACCCTGTAAACGTTACATAATCGAAATCGGAGATGAGACGGCTGAACACTTAGCATGAGAAGTGTGAAATTCAGTTTTTCCGGATCGCGTTAAGCACAAAATCACCCGAAAAGATCGTGTGAGGCATTTTAAGTATTAATTTGGTGGAAGGGTTGGCTTTGGATTTGTTTTGCGGGGTAAGGGGGTCACGAAAAATATGGGCTAAAGATCTAAAAGTTGAGAACATGATAGGCTATCCTGTAAAAGTTATAGAATGCAAATCGGTGAAGAGATGGCTGAGCAATTAGCGTGACACATATACAGAGTAAGCCAAAGGCAGTTAAAAATGTCATAAAACGAAATAATATAACTTCTTTAATTATTAATGATGTCATTAATCCTAAAGGTTTAATAGGAGAACTGTAATTTATTTGCAAAACAACCATTATGCAGCCTTAAAATTCATAAAATTCCTGCATAAGTGTAAAATTTGTATGAAAATACGCAGAAATCTCGAAAGTAGACTTTACTTCAAATGCAATTTTCTCCGAAGGCCGCAGGTCGCCCCAGCAAATTTTTGTTTTCAACGATGCATAAGGATCTCTACTTTAATTTGATACCAGTGAGAGCGCGGGCAAATGCGGAAATTTTTTTAAAAGTTAAAAAGAAATACAAATTTTGGGGAAAAATCCCCATTTTTAATTAAAATGCTATTATTAAAAAACTATTTCACTTTTATCATAAGTTTATGGTCTAATAATAGCTTCTCATATTTAGTAAGTGATTTCATTAATAACAATTTACCCTCCCCATACAAATATTTTCAGAATATAGCTTTGAAATCATAGAAAATTTGAAATTTTTTTTAAAAAATGAGCCCTTCAAATTTTTCTCTGACTTTAGCTATTCGAAACACAGAGAGGGGGGGGTAAAAAAAAAAAAAAATAATTCCCAGAAGGTAGTACATTTTGTTTACTATGGAATGGCATTAAAATTTTTAAAATCTATGACATGACGAAAATTGATCATTTTTACCCACTGTGGGTGGGTGGGTGGGCGGATGAAGCGAAATATATTATTTACAGGTGAAGCTAATAAAAGTGTGTTAAAAATAAAAAATAAAAAAATGTCTATTAAAAAACTCTCCTTAGAGATCCCCCCCCCCCCCCCCCCCCCCCCAAAAAAAACAAAAAAAACCATAAAACCAATTTTATTAAATAGGTCAGAGATATTGATCAGCTGATCATCAAAGGAATCCAGCGAGCGACTTGTGGGCGCGGGGCTGCGCGGCGTCGAGGGTGGTGCTCGATTTGTGCGGCAAGAAAAGTTGCCTTGCAATGGGCTTGAATTATTTTTGTGCAAATATGTTTTCGTAAAATTTTGTATGAAAACGTTCTCGTAGAGAGTCCAGGGTGGGATTAAACTGAAGGTCTCTGGATTATCTTTGCAATAAAAGAAAGTTTAAGAAGATGCGTTTTGTATTTTAGTCTTTCTGAGGGAAAGAATTTTTCAGAATTTTTCAGAGGTAGTGTTTCCTTTGGATTCGATTAGCGGGGTTAAAGAAGTGACGAAAAAATTTCTGCTAAAGATCCAAAGGTTGAGAACATGATGAGGTACCCTGTAAAAGTTACATAATCGAAATCGGAGTTGAGACGGCTGAGCAATTAGTATTAGAAGTGTGAGAATGAGTATTCCCTGATCGCGCTAAGCACAAAATCACCCGAAAATGCGAGTTAGCCAGCGAGGGATCTGATTGGTTGCGCCGCCGCCCGTGTGGTGGATGGCAACAGACCGAGAATCGCCGCTGAGCTCGGTGTCGAGCGAACGATTCGTGGGGAAAATGTGAAATGATGAGTTTTTGGGCGAAAAACAGGTGAGATAATGGGGTGATTATCTCACGAAAACCGTATAGAAAGTTTATAATTTTTTAATATAAGTTGTCAAATTACTTCTTCATGCACATATTAAAAGGTGAATATGATCTGTAGATCGGTGTGGGAGAGAAAAAATAAAAACCGGAAAAATGGTGAAAAAGAAGGCGAAAAAAGGGGGTGACTTTGCAAGTGGTTGGGGGGGATTTGGAGATGAAAAAATAAAAAAAATAAAAATGTGAATCTGGTGAAAGTTGCGGAAGGGTTGAGAGTAGGTAGTTGTGAAGAAAAAAAATTTTTAGATTAATCGAATGGGGGTGAAAAAAAATAGTTTGTAAAATTGATAATGGTTGAGTGGGAGAAAAGTAAAAAATGGTTAATAATTTTCAAACGCTAGCTCTGGGATCTGGGTGGGGGGTAGGGGAAAAAAAAAAATATGACGATAAAGTAGAGAGGGTAGAAAGTATGAGAAAATTATTGAGAAGAAAAAAAAACGTGCAGAAAGTGGAAATTTCGTCGGTGCAACGTCGGCAAGTCACCAAAAAATGATTAAAATTTTTAGAAATAGTAGAATAAAAAAAAAAGTAAAAAAAAATCGCGAAAACCGTTTCGATACGAAGTTGCGCTAATTTTTTGTCGATTTTTTGAGCCCATTTTTATCGATTTGCCCCAATATAAATTCAAATGAGCGGACCAACTGTCAAAAAAAGCTTGTAGTTGTATATATTAAGACTAGTGCGACCCACATATCCGGCTTCGCCGGCTTGTGCGGGATACAGGGGTCAGCGAAATGGTAAAGGTTGGCCAATACACCTATGCAAAATTCACCTCAATCGGAAACCGGCAAGTGGGTCAAATTGGAAGTTATACAAAAATAACCAAAAAAAGAGCTCCACAGTCCGCCATATTGGACTTGGAATGACGTCACTTAGCTAATCATGCATTGTGATCCAAGCTAAACGTGTATGCAAAATTTCAGCTCAATCGGAGACCGGGAAGTGGGTCAAATTTAACTTCCAAGTTTCCTCTACACATAACCAAAAAAAGAGCTCCATAGTCCGCCATATTGGACTTGGAATGACGCCACTTAGCTAATCAGGTATTGTCATCCAAACTAAGCCTGTATGCAAAATTTCAGCTCAATCGGAAACCGGGAAGTGGGTCAAATTTAACTTCCAAGATTCCTCTACACATAAAGAAAAAGCGCTCCATAGTCCGCCATACTGGACTAAAGAATGACGTCACTTAGCTTACCATGCATTGTGATCCAAGCTAAACGTGTATGCAAAATTTCAGCTCAATCGGAAACCGGGAAGTGTGTTAATTAAAAAAAGTCTATTAAAAAAACTCTCCTTAAACATCCCCAGATAGGCAGGTACACTAAACAAAAAAAAAAAAAACCCATTTTAGTAAATAGGTCAGAAATATTGATCAGCTGATCAACTTCTTTGTCACCTTCGTGTGAGGCATTTACGGCAGACTGTTGCGGGGACGGCGGCGGGCGGCAGGCGAGAATTCGTGCGTGATTGCCAGCGGGGGACTTGTTGGCGCGGGGGTTTTTTGCTGCGTGGCGTCAAGGGTGATGCCCGATTTGTGCGCAGGATAGTCTGATTAGCGCGCCGCCGCCCGTCAACGGGTGGCGTGGATGGCGACCATAGAAATATAAAACACGGAACGGCTGTACCGTGTAAAAACCCTGTACGTGAGCCCACACTCAAAAATAGCTTTTCCAAATAGTACAGCAATAATGTGCAAGAGGGACGCTGATACCGAAATGTCAGCAGCAATTCTTATTTAGTGAATGGTGGCGTGCAAATTCAATATTCGGAGGGGCATAGTGTTTATGCCAGGAGCTTTGCAATTTATTTTTATGAATATGTTCTCAAATTTTCTTTGATATTGTTTCATTTACCGCCTTTATTTCTAGAATTTTGCAGTAAATTCAAACTATTCAAATTTCTTTAAATGCCCCTCTTATTATTTATACAAATATTTACGCCTGCAATGGCTGACCACAAATCCATAGCGAATTCTAACACATCTAGAGAAAGTGTACGCTTAATTTGGCTTACAACCATTCCGTGCTTAGTTTATATTTCTATGATGGCGACCGACCGAGAATCGCCGCTGAGCTGTGTGTCGAGCGAACGAATCGTGGGGAATGAATTCAATTGGTTTACAGGGTGCTTCAAAATAAATCAACAAAATTTCAAGTAGTCAATAAATGAATTATTAATGTTCTTTAAAAAGTTTTTGCAACATTTTTAAAAATTAGTTTTTAATTATTTTATTATCTTCATTATAATATTTATTTAAAAAAAAAAAATAAATTTTACAAATAATACAAAAAAAAATTTTCTATATATTGTGATGTACTGTAATTTTATTTCTTGAGCACTGATTTCGATTACTGTATTTAACCACGACTCATTGTGTTGTTCAAGCTTTCATGTATTTCTAGTGCTAAGTTGCCACTTTTTCTTTTAAAGTGCGAAAGAAAAATCGCAGAACTCTTTCTTCGTCCAAAATTTTACGCATCGCGCTAAGAACAAAATCACCCGAAAAGGTCATGTGAGACATTTTAAGTATTAATTTGGTGGAAGGGTTGGCTTTGGATTTGCTTTGCGGGGTAAGGGGGTCACGAAAAAATATGGGCTAAAGATCAAAAAGTTGAGAACATGATAGGCTTTCCTGTAAAAGTTATAGAATGCAAATCGGTGAAGAGATGGCTGAGCAATTAGCGTGAGAGTTGAAACACAATTTTCACGCAACGCGCTAAGTGCAATTGCACCCGAAAAGAGCGAAAAATATTTTGCCTTGCAATGGGCTTGAATTATTTTTGTGCAAATATGTTTTCGTTAAATTTTGTATGAAAACGTTCTCGTAGAGAGTCCAGGGTGGAATTAAAGTGAAGGTCTCTAGATTATCTTTGCAATAACAGAAAGTTTAAGAAGATGCGTTTTGTATTTTAGTCTTTCTGAGGGAAAGAATTTTTCAGAATTTTTCAGAGGTAGTGTTTGCTTTGGATTTGATTAGCGGGGTTAAAGTAGTGACGCAAAAATGTGTGGTAAAGATCCAAAGGTTGAGAACATGATGAGCTACCCTGTAAAAGTTACATAATCGAAATCGGAGAAGAGACGGCTGAGCGATTAGCATGAGAAATATGAAAATCAGTTTTCCCTCATCGCGCTAAGCATAAAATCACCCGAAAAGATCGTGTGAGGCATTTTAAGTATTAATTTGGTGGAAGGTTTGGTTTTGGATTTGTTTTGCGGGGTAAGAGGGTCACGAATATGTATACAGTACACTTCAAAGTTCTCCTGGCTCAAAATACTATTATTATTTAATTTGAATTTGCCAATTATTCAAAGCAGTGCTGAGTTTTCTGTCTTCATTTAAGATAGAGAATGTTCAATACGCAAAATATCTTTCTTGTAAGTTAGCTAAGATTTCCGTTAATTTCAACTACCTGGAACTTATGCTCTTGAACACAAACAATTAAAATTTAAAATTCTCCCGTATCTCAGCTAATTTTAATAATCAATATATTAATTAGGTGTTATGATAAGCAAAATCAATAATCATCATATGTATTTACTGGAATGTCATACATTCAGTACTAAACACATACTGAAAAATAGGACTCATATACAGAGTAAGCCAAAGTCAATTAAAAATGTCATAAAACGTAATAATATAACTTCTTTAATTATTAATAATGATGTCATTAATCCTAAAGGTTTAATAGGAGAACTGTAATTTATTTCCAAAACAACCATTATGCAGCCTTCAAATTCATAAAATTCCTGCATAAGTGGAAAATTTGTATGAAAATACGCAGAAATCAACAAAGTAGACTTTACTTCAAATGCAATTTCTCCGAAGGCCGCAGGTCGCCCCAGCAAATTTTTGTTGAAAATTGATCATTTTTACCCACTGTGGGTGGGTGGGTGGTCGGATGAAGCGAAATATATTTTTTACAGGTGAAGCTAATAAAAGTGTGTTAAAGAGAAAAAATAAAAAAAAGTGTATTAAAAAACTCTCCTTAGAGATCCCCAGATTGGCAGGTACACTCAAAAAAAAAAAACCAATTTTATTAAATAAGTCAGAAATCTTGATCAGCTGATCAAAGGAATCCAGCGAACGATTTGTGGGCGCGGGGCTGCGCGGCGTCGAGGGTGGTGCTCGATTTGTGCGGCAAGAAAAGTTGCCTTGCAATGGGCTTGAATTATTTTTGTGCAAATATGTTTTCGTTAAATTTTGTATGAAAACGTTCTCGTAGAGAGTCCAGGGTGGAATTAAAGTGAAGGTCTCTAGATTATCTTTGCAATAACAGAAAGTTTAAGAAGATGCGTTTTGTATTTTAGTCTTTCTGAGGGAAAGAATTTTTCAGAATTTTTCAGAGGTAGTGTTTGCTTTGGATTTGATTAGCGGGGTTAAAGCAGTGACGCAAAAATGTGTGGTAAAGATCCAAAGGTTGAGAACATGATGAGCTACCCTGTAAAAGTTACATAATCGAAATCGGAGAAGAGACGGCTGAGCGATTAGCATGAGAAATATGAAAATCAGTTTTCCCTCATCGCGCTAAGCATAAAATCACCCGAAAAGATCGTGTGAGGCATTTTGAGTATTAATTTGGTGGAAGGTTTGGTTTTGGATTTGTTTTGCGGGGTAAGAGGGTCACGAATATGTATACAGTACACTTCAAAGTTCTCCTGGCTCAAAATACTATTATTATTTAATTTGAATTTGCCAATTATTCAAAGCAGTGCTGAGTTTTCTGTCTTCATTTAAGATAGAGAATGTTCAATACGCAAAATATCTTTCTTGTAAGTTAGCTAAGATTTCCGTTAATTTCAACTACCTGGAACTTATGCTCTTGAACACAAACAATTAAAATTTAAAATTCTCCCGTATCTCAGCTAATTTTAATAATCAATATATTAATTAGGTGTTATGATAAGCAAAATCAATAATCATCATATGTATTTACTGGAATGTCATACATTCAGTACTAAACACATACTGAAAAATAGGACTCATATACAGAGTAAGCCAAAGTCAATTAAAAATGTCATAAAACGTAATAATATAACTTCTTTAATTATTAATAATGATGTCATTAATCCTAAAGGTTTAATAGGAGAACTGTAATTTATTTCCAAAACAACCATTATGCAGCCTTCAAATTCATAAAATTCCTGCATAAGTGGAAAATTTGTATGAAAATACGCAGAAATCAACAAAGTAGACTTTACTTCAAATGCAATTTCTCCGAAGGCCGCAGGTCGCCCCAGCAAATTTTTGTTGAAAATTGATCATTTTTACCCACTGTGGGTGGGTGGGTGGTCGGATGAAGCGAAATATATTTTTTACAGGTGAAGCTAATAAAAGTGGGTTAAAGAGAAAAAATAAAAAAAAGTGTATTAAAAAACTCTCCTTAGAGATCCCCAGATTGGCAGGTACACTCAAAAAAAAAAAACCAATTTTATTCAATAAGTCAGAAATCTTGATCAGCTGATCAAAGGAATCCAGCGAACGATTTGTTGGCGCGGGGCTGCGCGGCGTCGAGGGTGGTGCTCGATTTGTGCGGCAAGAAAAGTTGCCTTGCAATGGGCTTGAATTATTTTTGTGCAAATATGTTTTCGTTAAATTTTGTATGAAAACGTTCTCGTATAGAGTCCAGGGTGGGATTAAAAAGAAGGTGTCTAGATTATCTATGCAATAAAAGAAAGTTTAAGAAAATGCGTTTTGTATTTTAGTCTTTCTGAGGGAAAGAATTTTTCAGAATTTTTCAGAGGTAGTGTTTGCTTTGGATTTGATTAGCGGGTTAAAGGAGTGACGAAAAAATGTGTGGTAAAGATCCAAAGGTTGAGAACATGATGAGCTACCCTGTAAACGTTACATAATCGAAATCGGAGATGAGACGGCTGAACACTTTGCATGAGAAGTGTGAAATTCAGTTTTTCCGGATCGCGTTAAGCACAAAATCACCCGAAAAGATCGTGTGAGGCATTTTAAGTATTAATTTGGTGGAAGGGTTGGCTTTGGATTTGTTTTGCGGGGTAAGGGGGTCACGAAAAATATGGGCTAAAGATCTAAAAGTTGAGAACATGATAGGCTATCCTGTAAAAGTTATAGAATGCAAATCGGTGAAGAGATGGCTGAGCAATTAGCGTGACACATATACAGAGTAAGCCAAAGTCAGTTAAAAATGTCATAAAACGTAATAATATAACTTCTTTAATTATTAATGATGTCATTAATCCTAAAGGTTTAATAGGAGAACTGTAATTTATTTGCAAAACAACCATTATGCAGCCTTAAAATTCATAAAATTCCTGCATAAGTGTAAAATTTGTATGAAAATACGCAGAAATCTCGAAAGTAGACTTTACTTCAAATGCAATTTTCTCCGAAGGCCGCAGGTCACCCCAGCAAATTTTTGTTTTCAACGATGCATAAGGATCTCTACTTTAATTTGATACCAGTGAGAGCGCGGGCAAATGCGGCAATTTTTTTAAAAGTTAAAAAGAAATACAAATTTTGGGGAAAAATCCCCCTTTTTAATTAAAATGCTATTATTAAAAAACTATTTCACTTTTATCATAAGTTATTGGCCTAATAATAGCTTCTCATATTTAGTAAGTGATTTCATTAATAACAATTTACCCTCCCCATACAAATATTTTCAGAATATAGCTTTGAAATCATAGAAAATTTGAAAATTTTTTTAAAAAATGAGCCCTTCAAATTTTTCTCTGACTTTAGCTATTCGAAACACAGAGAGGGGGGGGTAAAAAAAAAAAAAATAATTCCCAGAAGGTAGTACATTTTGTTTACTATGGAATGGCATTAAAATTTTTAAAATCTATGACATGACGAAAATTGATCATTTTTACCCACTGTGGGTGGGTGGGTGGGCGGATGAAGCGAAATATATTATTTACAGGTGAAGCTAATAAAAGTGTGTTAAAAATAAAAAATAAAAAAATGTCTATTAAAAAACTCTCCTTAGAGATCCCCCCCCCCCCCCCCCCCCCCCCCCCCCTAAAAAAAACAAAAACCATAAAACCAATTTTATTAAATAGGTCAGAGATATTGATCAGCTGATCAAAGGAATCCAGCGAGCGACTTGTTGGCGCGGGGCTGCGCGGCGTCGAAGGTGGTGCTCGTTTTGTGCGGCAAGAAAAGTTGCCTTGCAATGGGCTTGAATTATTTTTGTGCAAATATGTTTTCGTAAAATTTTGTATGAAAACGTTCTCGTAGAGAGTCCAGGGTGGGATTAAAGTGAAGGTCTCTAGATTATCTTTGGAATAAAAGAAAGTTTAAGAAGATGCGTTTTGTATTTTAGTGTTTCTGAGGGAAAGAATTTTTCAGAATTTTTCAGAGGTAGTGTTTCCTTTGGATTCGATTAGCGGGGTTAAAGAAGTGACGAAAAAATTTCTGCTAAAGATCCAAAGGTTGAGAACATGATGAGGTACCCTGTAAAAGTTACATAATCGAAATCGGAGTGGAGACGGCTGAGCAATTAGTATTAGAAGTGTGAGAATGAGTATTCCCTGATCGCGCTAAGCACAAAATCACCCGAAATTGCGAGTTAGCCAGCGAGGGATCTGATTGGTTGCGCCGCCACCCGTGTGGTGGATGGCAACACACCAAGAATCGCCGCTGAGCTCGGTGTCGAGCGAACGACTCGTGGGGAAAATGTGAAATGATGAGTTTTTGGGCGAAAAACAGGTGAGATAAGTGGGTGATTATCTCACAAAAACCGTATAGAAAGTTTATAATTTTTTAATATAAGATGTCAAATGACTTCTTCTTGCACATATCGAAAATAGAAAAAAAGTTCTGGCGGCGTTTTGGAGAGAAAAAATAAAAACCGGAAAAATGGTCAAAAAGAAGGCGAAAAAAGGGGTGACTTTGCAAGTGGTTGGGGGGGATTTGGAGATGAAAAAATAAAAAAAATAGAAATGTGAATCTGGTGAAAGTTGCGGAAGGGTTGAGAGTAGGTAGTTGTGAAGAAAAAAAATTTTTAGATTAACGTAATGGGGGTGAAAAAAAATAGTTTGTAAAATTGTTAATGGTTGAGTGGGAGAAGAGTGAAAAATGGTTAATAATTTTCAAACCTTCTTTCTGGGATCTGGGTGGGGGGTAGGGGGGGAAAAAAAAATATGACGATAAAGTAGAGAGGGTAGAAAGTATGAGAAAATTATTGAGAAGAAAAAAAAACGTGGAGAAAGTGTAAATTTCGTCGGTGCAACCTCCCGAAGTCGGTGAAAAATGATTAAAAATTTTAGAAATAGTAGAATAAAAAAAAAAGTAAAAAAAAATCGCGAAAACCGTTTCGATACGAAGTTGCGTTAATTTTTTGTCGATTTTTTGAGCCCATTTTTATCGATTTGCCCCAATATAAATTCAAATGAGAGGACCAACTGTCAAAAAAAGCTTGTAGTTGTATATATATAAATATATATAAATAAATAAGATAAAAATGAATCGCCAAATGTGTTGCAAAGCGCAAAACTCGAGAACGGCTCAACCAATTCAGCTAATTTTTTTTTTTCATATTTTACTTAAGGCACAAGGAAGGTTCTTATGCAGAGAAAAAACATAAAAATTGCTTGGAAAATAGTAAAAACAACACTTTTCTTTTCCCGCCAAAATCACAGAGTTAATTAAAACAACTGTGCAAAAAACTTAAGTCAAAGTAACACTTGCCATGCAAAAAATGTATGTCAAAGTTTACTGAGATCATTTTACGACAGAAGTTTTACACGGAATTTCAATTCAAGAGAGTAGTTTTAGAGTATGTGGACCCGCATAATTTAAAGTTGATTTTCATAAAATATAGTGGATTTTGAGGTAAGATTTGGTGAAAGCGAAATTTTACAAACAATTACATTGATCAGTCATTGGTTTTTAGCGATACTCGATTAGTTTTGATCTGATACACGAGCATTTCAAGTTTGTAAAATTCTCAGTGAAGAATAACAAGGTAATTTCGATAGATTTCGTTCGTCCTCTAATTTCAACAGTTTTAAAGGTAAAAGCTTTTTAACCAAAAATTAAACCGACAAAAAAGGAACTGAAAAATGAAAAATAAAATAAACCCTTTTAGTCTGAATAACTGAGCACCTAAACTAATGTAAGTAACTAATTTTTACATAATCGGCGTCAAACAAACAAAAAATTTTTACTTTGGCGCCAACTCAAAATAGAGAATATTTAAATCAAGAGTATCCAGGGCGTTGGATCGGGCGACTTGGTCCTATCTTATGGCCACCCCGTTCACCCGATTTGAACCCCCTGGACTTCTTCTATTGGGGTTGTCTTAAAGACAGGGTCTACTCAAAACCCATTGCGACATTGGACGAGCTTCGTCAGAAAATCACTGAGGCTGCGGATCACATCAAAAGCAGAAGATATGCAAGACAAATAAAACGTTCATTTTTAAGGCGATGTCGTGCATGTATTAATGCTGATGGCAAACAATTCGAGCATTTGCTATAATGTTAATAATGTAACTTGTTTTCCTAGAGTAGACTTGCTGAGAATAACAACAGCTTCTCTACCTTCCCTGTTTTTATTCAATAAAAAACATTTTTCATCTGTCTCTTTTTGACGTAAATATCTCTCTATCTATCTCTCTCTAACTTCTATGGTATGTATGCCCCATTCAAATTCCAAGAAATTGTAACTAGAACCCGTTTAGGGCACGTAGTAAAAGTGATTTCTGTCAACTACAATTTTTGGAATTTGGTTCTTGTTTTGAACTAGTACGCATATTATTTTTTTGTGGCTTGTTTTCCTAGAGTATTATACCATTTTGGAATCTTGGTTAGTTGCGTCAATTTTTAAAACAACTTGCCATAGTAGTGTTCGTACTTTTTTTTTACACCACGATGAGTTAAAGTTGAGTAAAAGTAAAAATGTTAAAAAATTTTAGGGAAAAAAATTAATTTGATTAATGTTTGTGAAAAAACTAGAGGCATTCTGGAATTTTTAAGGATTGTGGTGGATAGCAATGCTATTCAGGTTCCCTATAAAAAAAAAAAACAGAAATATTTAAAAAATTGTGGTCATGGTAGTGAAAATGACCATAAAAGGTCTAAATTTTTGAAGAATTTGGTTTTTTTTTTTATAACTTAAAAAAAAAAAGAGATATATTTTTTTTTTCTGGCTTTCCCCAAGTAGTCATGGGCAGGTCTATCCTCCGGTTTCGGCTTATCGTTGAATTTTGGGACACGTTGTATATATATGTATATACATATATGAAATAAATATGGCAACACTTAATGTAACTTAAATATCAATAGATATCAAACTAACTTTGCCTCATTCGCTTTTAGACTGCGTGCAAATGAACATGGACAGTGCAAAAAGATCATTAATTGCGGCTAATAAAGCAAGGGCAAAAAAGTTGCTTTTAAGTAAAGCCGATGTGTGCGATTTTTGGGAAGCGCCGAACTTCATTGTTGACGCGTTTTTTGGCGAAGGTACTTACCACAAGAAATTAATTGTGGTAACTTTCGCCATATTAAACGGCATCAATGAAGATAATGTCTACAAATTAATAAAGTGGGTCCCATTAAAACAGACCGATATTCGCAAAATAACGGATCTGTATAAATATCTATCAAATCCAGAAAACGCCGAAAGATATTACAGCTACAACGTAGTAAAAAAAAAGTGTTGTACCACAGAATAAAGACTAATCCAGAAGTAGGCTATTGATTATGTCATTTCAAAAGGAACTAAGACGTTCAAGGGTTTTTATTGCACGAATCGTTCAATTGGTTATTAAGGATGAAAAAGCCGCGGAGTGCTATTAAATTAGAGGGTGCAAATTAGAGATAGGGGTGGAAATGCAACCCTTACGGTTTTTTGAGTATAGCTCGAAAACGAAGCAAAATTTTGGATTTTTCTATATGGCAAATATTATAGAGAATAAGATTTTATATCGAAATAGCTTATTTAAAAAATTAAAAAAAAAATTTTAGCTCAAAATATATTAAAAAGACTTTAACAAAAAAATGCAAAAAATTCAATTTCTTCTTTTTTTTTACTTTTATGCAAATAACTTTTTTCTGAGCAGAGATAGGTATAGGAATTGCTTCATATAAAAAGAAGTAGACAAAATTTCCTTTAAAATGGTAGGTTGTAAAAGTGTTTTGGTTTCAAATTGACCGATATATTGTTGGTTGAACACAGCCATTCCTTTCGCTTTTTATCGCTTTTATGTTGATATTATGTTTTACTTCTCATATTTTCAACAAGATTATTATTTTACTTAATAAACAGATATTGTAAGTTAATTTTTTAATAATAAATAAGTATTTAAACAATGGTAATTAATTATACTAGAATATTGAATTTTTTAAATACTTCTTATACATTGTTTAAATACTTATTTATTATTAAAAAATTAACTTAAAATATCTTTTTATTAAGTAAAATAATAATTTTGTTGAAAATATGAGAAGTAAAACATTATATCAACCTAAAAGCGATAAAAAGCGAAAGGAATGACTGTGTTCAACCAACAATATATCGGTCAATTTTAAACCAAAACACTTTTACAACCTACCATTTTAAAGGAAATTTTGTCTACTTTTTTTTATATGAAGCAATTCCTATACCTATCTCTGCTCAGAAAAAAGTTATTTGCATAAAAGTAAAAAAAAAGAAGAAATTGAATTTTTTGCATTTTTTTGTTAAAGTCTTTTTAATATATTTTGAGCTAAAATTTTTTTTTTAATTTTTTAAATAAGCTATTTCGATATAAAATCTTATTCTCTATAATATTTGCCATATAGAAAAATCCAAAATTTTGCTTCGTTTTCGAGCTATACTCAAAAAACCGTAAGGGTTGCATTTCCACCCCTATCTCTAATTTGCACCCTCTAATTTAATAGCACTCCGCGGCTTTTTCATCCTTAATAACCAATTGAACGATTCGTGCAATAAAAACCCTTGAACGTCTTAGTTCCTTTTGACCCTTCTTTTTAGGACATAATCAATAGCCTAAAGGCCCATCTAGAACAAAAAATCGTTCTATGAAAGCAAAATTTCTCAATACTTCAAAATCCCATTCCTTATATGTAGTACGTGCACCGCTTGAGTCGAGCGGCAGTGCGTGATGGAAACAATTTTCCCCTCATGTCGAATTATTTTTTAACACACTTTTATTTTTTTATTATTATTATTTTATTTTTTTATTTATTATTATTATTTATGTAAACAAATCTTGGAAGTTAAATTTGACCCACTTCTCGGTTTCCGATTGAGCTGAAAGCTTGCATACACGTTAAGTTTGGATGACAATGCATGATTAGCTAAATGACCTCATTGCAAGTCCAATATGGCGAACTATGGAGCTCTTTTTTTGGTTATGTGTAAAGGAATCTTGCAAGTTAAATTTGACCCACTTCCCGGTTTCCGATTGGGCTGAAATTTCGCATACACTGTTAGTTTCGACGACAATGCATGATTAGCTAAGTGACGTCATTCTTAGTCCAATATGGCGGACTGTGGAGCTCTTTTTTTGGTTATGTGTAAAGGAATCTTGGATAACTTCCAATTTGACCCACTTGCCGGTTTCCGATTGTGCTGAATTTTGCATAGGTGTATTGGCCAACCTTTACCATTTCGCTGAACCCTGTATCCCGCACAAGCCGGCGAAGCGGGATATGTGGGTCGCACTAGTATATATATATGTACATATATATGTGTGTGTGTGTGTTTATATATTTTACAAAATGTCTACTGGAGTGATTTTCCTTTTACAAAATGCCTACCGGAGTGATTTTCCTTTTACAAAATGCCTACTGGAGTGATTTTCCTTTACAAAATTCCTACTGGAGTGATTTTCGTTTTACAAAATGTCTACTGGAGTGATTTTCCTTTTACAAAATGCCTACCGGAGTGATTTTTCTTTTACAACATGCCTACTGGAGTGATTTTCCTTTTACAAAATGCCTACCGGAGTGATTTTCCTTTTGCAAAATGCCTACCGGAGTGATTTTCGTTTTACAAAATGCCTACTGGAGTGATTGTCCTTTTACAAAATGCCTATTGGAGTGATTTTCCTTTTACAAAATGCCTACTGGAGTGATTTTTCTTTTACAAAATGCCTTTTTGCCAAATGTTTTATTGAATTTTTATTTAGGCTTCAGAAACGATTAATTTGAGGGGCATTATTTGTCAGGAGATGGAGGAGCTCGGGCTTATAAAAAGACTACAGGAGTGGGGAGTCTAAGCCTGCGAGGGAAGGCTAACGTGTGGGAAATGAGGAAAGGATATGAAGTTGAGGAAGGCAAGTGAGAAGATCGACGGGTTTCGCTGGGTGTGCGACAACAAAAGGGGCAAAACTGGCAAGAAATGTGGCGAAAAGCGGAGCCTTCGGAAAAATACGTTTTTTGAGAAGTCCAAGCTCAGTTTAAGTCAGGTGATATTTATTTTATGTTATTCTGGGAACAATTTCAATGTGTTGTATGTTTAGATTGTTATTTTTTGCCACTTATGGTGTTGGAACAACGAGCTAAACCATATTATTCACGGGACAGGTATGTCTCGTTCGACTGCCGTGGGATGGAGTTCGTTTTGTCGCGAAGTCTGTTGCGGGTTGTTCCTCGAGGACCCGGCTAAAGTACCTCGTTCGGGGGTATGCGGCTGCGGGAGCTGGCATGGCTAGCATCGCGGTAGCGAGTGGGGGGTTTGCCTAAATGCCGCTCTTCGCCACCGGAGCGGCCCACCAACAACGAAATTTCTCCCGCGACGGAACGAAAATTCGCAAGGGGGCGGAAAATGACAGTGCAGGCCGAATCCCTGCAACTGCTTGTGATTGACTCTGACGGGAGGTTCTGATAGAAATGAACCCCCTCTGCCCTATGCCCCAACCACCCATTGACCTCCCCTTGGCCAATGAAAAATTATGGGGAGGTCCCAAAAAAAAATTTACAAAAGTTTAGGTTATATCACCAAAACAACAAAATCATCCCTGCTGGCTTCGAGAAGAAAGGAGAGGGAGGACCCAGAGAAAAAGAGTTACGTTAATTGAACATACCTTATTATTATTTTTTCTTTACCAAAATTTTACAATTTTTATGCCGTTGGGCGCCTTGCTGCTGCTGATGATGCTGAAGAGCTGAATGACTATGCGGAGTGGTGAGCTGCTGATGATTTGGTGATTGTTGATGATGATTTCCGCTGCCCGACACCCTGCCTCTTCTTTCGGCCCCGACGTGGTGCCGGTGTGTCCCATATGCTCCAACATGAACCAGGTCACAGGGGTTTGATTTTTATTTATGTTTTTATATCTCTAATTATTTATTTATTAAATATACTACTATTTATCAATTTTCTTGTTTATGCGTTTAGTTCAATGGTCGTTTATTTAGTTATTCATGTATTTGCTCATAGATTACATTCTTTATTTATAGGTATCTTTATTTATTTGTTTTCCAGTCCACATATGATCTCATTTGTTTAGTTCTTTATTCTAACGTTCTTATAGTTTTTGTTTTTTTTTCATATAGATTCATTCTAATGGTCAATGGGTCACTTATGTAATTGTATCGATAGTTAATGATTCATTTAGTTACTTAATGTAGTGTTCGGTCGTTTATTTATTTGATTATTTACGGATACTTATTTAATTATTTACTTCACTGTGCAGTTGTTTCCGCGTAAAAATGGTAAATAGAGTTCACACAGATAGCATAAAGTTATTGTCTTATCTGTTATTAATTCCAGGTTATAGAGAGTCACTAGAATCACGAAGGGTGAGTAACTTATAAGAAAAAAAAAATTTGGTATTTAAAGTTCGCACCAATAATATTAAATCACTGTCTTCCTTGTAATTTTAGATTGACGAGAAATCAATGTATGTCCGCAAGGGTACGTTACAAAAAAAAAAACAACGGGTGGTACTCCGGGAGTGCCGGCAGAAGTGAAAACTTGAACATTAACGTTGTGCATTTTTGAATATTTTGGAATGGTTAGGGAATAATTTCGCACGAATTGCTTTATTTATTAGTATAAAAGTACTATCATTTATGTGGTAAAATACAATATTCATTTATTGCGCTATCGTACACAAACATGGCAATTTATATTACATAAAAAATTTAACACTTCAGAACTATTACAATTATTTTACATTAAAAAGTTTATCTCTCAGAAAAATCAACTTTCATCCATAATTTCAACGACTCTTTCACCATCATCATCGCCAATCTCTAAAACTGATACAATAGGTTTATGGTAGCTGAAGTAAGAAACGAACAATTTTGATTCGAATCTATTTAAATGTCTAATAAAGACCGCATCAATAGTATTTTTGTATTTCGTTTTGCGCGTAGCAGGCTGTGTACAAATACACACGCACACTCGCGCAAGCGCCCTATCCGTCTTACGAATTTTCGATCAGGGTCACGTGTCCTGACGCGAGTTTTACATTTTTTACCCATCCCAAAAAAGTCCACAACGCCGCTAAAGAAGTTTTCACTTCAAAAAATTGCTTGGTTTATCTCACACTAATGTTAGTCATTTGTCTTCATATTTTCAGACCTGCTAAAAAACGTCCACGTATCACTTTCAGGTAAGGCACATCTGGTTGGTTAGTTAATTTTCAGGATAGCACTAAATTAAATTATTCGTCTTTTCTTTTCAGGTCCAACACATTCGCCGGTAATTTGAGCAGTAAGTCCTTATAATTATTTTAATATTATACAAGTTCTTGACTCGCCTTAATCTGTTTCTTACAGGTTTAGTTTCTTGTTTTTCCGGAATAACTTAAAGGTAAGTTTTCTAAATTTATGTTCATTTCTATAGCCGGGAAATTCACAACTCTTTTTTTTCCGGTTTTAACTTAAAGGAATTTCTTATGACACTAAAAGTAAGTACATTATCGCAATTAAAGTATTTTCACTAACATTTCTCTACCTTCTTTAATTCTAGGAAATTACGCATGTCTTATCTACCTAGTTTTCGTACATTATTCGGGCTTGTTACGTTTCGGCACTTCTCAAGGAGGTAACGGTAAGTTGCCCAACCGGTGAAACGTTCCTCTTTGGGCTAATATGATTGGTTCGCGATAGGATCATTTACGTGCGAAAAATTTCACGACGACCGGGATACCAGGTGAGTACTGCCACCAATAATTATATTCTCCTTTAAAAAACTTTTTTCTTTTTCACAGGTTCGGCACTGCTTAACTTCTGGAGTTCGCGGCACTTTCGCCCTCACGCACTCACTTCAACGCCCCGCGGAAATATTCGTTATTGCGCGCTCGATTTTTAGTTGACTTTATATGTCTTTTGTCCGTCTTTTGGTTTTGATCACCTTTACTATTCGCGGCTCGCCTAATTTTTCTTAAAATTTCCGATACTCCCGTTGTCGAAAAAACCACAATTGGGAGAACAAAAAGGGACTTCTAAATCTATTGAAAAAACAAATGAAAAGGCGGAACTTTTATTTTATTCTTATTTTTGTTTCCACGACCTTCTCGGTTCTATTCAAAACGGCAAATATATATAAATGTGTCGCCTCTCTATATCGAACGACTGCTAAGATTTTCAACATCCTCCGGCCCGGCAATCAATTTCGAATCTCCAACGGATAAAGCAATTGGACAGGTCTTCGGAGACAAGAAGCATCACTAAAACGTACAGAGCAGAGCAGGCTCTGATCTTTCCGTCTCGTCCAGGGAAAATCTCGTCCACCCTTGCCAACTTCCATAAAGACCTGGGCATTTTTTCACTGAATACTAATACGACTTCTCCTTTCTCCAGATTCCTCTCAGCGTTGAAATTTTTGGATAGATGAAAAGAGCGAAGCAATTTTATATACTCTGTCTTCCACCGCTTCCACAAATGACTCAAAATTCCTCTTTTACTTTTCCATTTTTCCTTCAACGTGCTTGAGCGATCTCCCTGAAACTCCAAATCAGCTGCATCCTCACTTAAAGATTCGTGCATCAAAAATTTAGAAGGCGATAAGGGCTTCAAATCAAGCGGATCTTCACTGATATAAGTTAATGGGCGCTCGTTTATCAAAGCTTCAGCCTCTGTCACCACCGTTCGCAATTCCTCTAGGGAAAGCACGGATCTGCCTATTACCACCTTCACCTTTAAGATATTTTTGACACTCTTTATTAGTCGCTCCCAGAATCCCCCCCACCAAGGGGCACGCTCCACTATAAATTCCCAGGAAATGCGTCGATTCGAAAAGAAACCTTGGAACTCCTCTGAAGATACGACCCTATGCAATACTCGAAGCTCTCGCGCGGCACGTTTAAAAGTACGAGCATTATCAGAAATTATGATTTTCGGCGCTCCTCTTCGAGCTATGAAGCGTCGTATAGCCAGTAAACAGCTTTCGGTATTCAAGCTTTCAGTAATCTCAAGATGAACGGCTCTGACAGCAGCACAAGTAAATAACAAAATATATACCTTTCGAGTTTCTCCATTTTCAGGTAAATTTTTTACGTACAGTGGACCGGCGAAGTCGATTCCAGAGGTCTCGAATGGTCTCGAAGAAACAAGGCGGGCCCTAGGCAAAGGAGCAAAGGGGTGATTAGCAGGCTTCCCATACAAACGACGACATACTCCGCAATTTCGCAGCAATTTCTTTATAATTGGTCTTCCCTTCGGTATCCAAAATCTTTCTCGCAAACGGGTCATAACAGCATTAACTCCTCCATGCAATGTTCTAAGATGAGCATCAAAGATAATCAAATTTGTTAAAAAGGCGATTTTAGGCATGGAGAAAAGGATAGAGGATCAAAAATCTATATTAAAACGAGAAGGGCGATGTTTTAAATGCACTCGAAGAGGCCATACTGCGAATAAGTGTTCTGTGTTCGTCCTGTGCGATAAATGTAAAGGGCGGCATGCTACTTCGATGTGCGAGCCTAAGACTGAACGTCAAGTTTCTGTCTCGAAGGCAAATACTGCAGCTACCACAAATTTATTTGCGCCAGTCAGTGGCCCTTTCACTATCTTTCTCCAAACAGCTTGCGCGCATTTGTTATCATCTGCGCATAACGAGGATACCTCTTTGTTGGTGAGACTCATAATAGATAATGGCAGTCAACGTTCCTATATTAGAGAATCTATAGTTGAGAAATTGAGATTACCTGTCTTGGATTCCATCAATATCCGCATTCTACCCTTTGGGAGTGCTGAAAAATCGCCGGTTCAAACCTGTAACCGAGTCAGGGTGACTCTACGAAGCATCCATGATGGGAAATTATTGACAGTAATAGCAATCGTTGTTCCCGAAATTTGTTTGGATACCTTGCCCACCCCTGACCTCAGAAATCCTAAAATTTCGAAATTTATCTTAGCCGACTCGCCCGCTAGTGGTAAACCTTATAAAGGGATTTCACTACTCATCGGATCTGATTTCTACTGGAAAGTTGTCACCGGTGAATATGAGAAGGTAACCGAAAGTGTGGTTGCTGTCAATACTAAGCTGGGCTGGACCCTCTTGGGTCCTGAAGTCGAATCTTCCGCTAACGGGGTTGAGTCTTCTATAATAGCAATGGCCTCTTCAATTAAAAGCGACCCCATATCTCACAGTATCCAAAGATTGTGGGATCTAGAGGGTATTGGTATCACACCCCCTAGTAAAATTGAAACTAAGGATATTGAAAAATATGTGAGGTCTCTTGGCGACGGCTATGAGGCGAGTCTGCTGTGGAAAGAAGGTGATCAGAAGTTGGACGACTACTACGCTGGAGCGTTCATTCGTTTAAGAAACCTAGTAAAAAAAGTTATCTCGAGATCCTGTGAAGCTACGTGAATATGAAGGCGTTATACGTAATATAATATCGGATGGATATGCCGAAGAAGTGCAGCCGACAGTGGTTGGAGAAAATAGGTGTTATTACATGCCTCATCGCCCAGTCTATAGAGAGGATAAAACAATAACGAAAGTCCGACCCGTTTTTGATGCTTCGGCGCATTCTACTGGACAATGTTCTTTAAATGACCTGCTGAATACAGGACCAAATTTGTTGCCGGATATTTTTAGGGTTTTACTGCAGTTTCGGGAAGGTAAATTTGGGGTACTGCCGATATTGAAAAGGCGTTTTTGCAGATATATATGGCCCCGGAAGATCGAGATGTCCATAGATTTTTCTGGTTCTCGCATCCTTTATCGGATCCATTTAATCTTCCCAGCTGCCAATTGTATCGGATGACGAAAGTGACTTTTGGAGTAAAATGTAGCCCTTTTCTACTAGGAGCTGTTCTTCAGGTACATCTGGCTAGAGTGTCTTTGCGGTTTCCTGAGATTTGCAGCCTGCTGAAGAAATCATTCTACATGGACGATCTGGTTTTAAGTGTGGACAGAGAGGAGCAGGTTAGTCTGGTGCATGAGTCCTCTAGTATTATATTCAAGGAGGCGCGCATGAATATCAGAAAATGGAATTCAAACAGTCCTGAGTTTCGCAAAAGGCTTAGGGAGAAAAACATCAATCCTCCCCAGATCCAAAAAATTCTGGGAGTAACGTGGTATTGCGTTACTGACGAGTTGACTGTCGACTTGAATCCCATTTCGGAGGTGATAAATTCATCGGAAGCAGTTACGAAGCGTTTCTTGCTGAAATTTATAGCTCGAATTTTCGATCCTTTCGGAATACTAGCACCCTTCACTATTAAGCCAAAGATACTTTTTCAAGCCGCTTGGCGTTTACAACTGCCTTGGGATTTACTTTTACCCAACGAACTTATGTCCACGTGGAATAAATTACGACAAGAGTTCCTTACGTTGCAAAATATATCGAGCCCGAGATGCCTACACCCTTACGATGGTGAGCATCGTTTTCAGCTACACATCTTTGCAGATGCTAGTCCAGCGGCCTATGGGGCTGTGGCTTATCTTAGGTCTTTTAGCCCTAAAGAAGGATTCAAATTGCATTTTTTGTGCTCTAGAGGTCGGGTTGCCCCCCTAAAAGGGAACAATGACCAGCTGACTCTTCCTAAGTTGGAGCTCACAGCCGCTCTGCTGGCTGCTAGGCTCAAGAGATATCTCGCGGAAAATTTAAACTTAAAACTGGAGGATGTAGTTTTATGGACTGATCCTAAAATCACCTTGCATAGGATTACAGGAGATGTCAAGAGATGGAATGTCTACGTTAGGAATAGAGTCGAGGAGATCAAGATGCATACGCAGTTGACAGCTTGGAAACACTGTCCGGGAGGAAGGAATCCTGCGGATTCTTTGACTAGGGGCCTACCTGGAAAATCCCTTGCGGCAGAAAGGATGTGGCTTCATGGACCGGATTGGTTATTGGAGGCTAATTGTTGTTCAAACGATGAACCCACTTATAGGAAAGAACAGGAATTCAGCGAAGATATTTCTCTGCTTGCGGTGCAATTAGGAGATACCTGCGATTCCGCCGAGGTTCTGCAGCCTTTATTCAACCTACAAGATTGTAGTAGCTATACTAGAGTTGTCAGAGTAACAGCTTATGTTCTACGTTTCACTTGGAAAGTGCGAAGGCAACATTTGACTGATAACAAATTTCTCACAGCTGCGGAAATTGATTCCGCTGAACGATATTGGCTGAGATATACACAGAAGCGTTTTTTTGCATCCGAAGCAAAAGCCTTGGCTGCTGGGAAACCTATACAGAATGCCTCAGCTATCCTATGTTTACGCCCTTATCTAGATGATAAGGGACTCATGAGACTTGGTAGCCGTCTTCAGATCTTCAGAGTTTGTCTGGCAGTATTGATGGTGCTATTGATGATGCTTTCCCAATAATTTTGCCGTTTTGAATAGAACCGAGAAGGTCGTGAAAACAGGAATTAGAATAAAATAAAAGTTCCGCCTTTTCATTTGTTTTTTCAATAAATTTATAAGTCCCTTTTTGTTCACCCAATTGTGGTTTTTTCGACACCCGTGGAAGAGATCCCGACTTTTTTTTTTTTCTTTTCCGCGACCAAGATGTAGATGTAGATTTTAAGAGGTTGAGCATAGAGCCCTGTACTCAGACCCTATGGTCCATTGCACGTACCTCGTTTGCGAAGTCTGCCACCCGTTTTATTGTCGTCGTCCTTCGTGAGTCGCCAGACGTTTGGTTCGTTTGGCGAACTTCAACATTTCGGATTTCATGAGTGTCCATCAACCCTTAACTTCGGTGATGATATGGCTTCAGACCCACAATCCATCTGTGATATGTTTGCACGCTTTTTTAGTAGCTCTTTCACTGAGCATAATACACAACCTACCTGTGATATCCGACCACCTTGTGCAATTTCTTTGTCTTATCTGTCCTTCAGTGTTGATGATGTATTGAATTGTATTTATAGTCTTGACAATAAAACCTCTGCGGGGCCCGATGGTTTACCAAATTACTTCGTGAAGCAACTATCGCATGTACTGTGCTATCCTTTAACTGTGATTTTTAATGCTTCTCTCAGTGAAGGCATCTTTCCTGAACGTTGGAAGCAGGCACATGTCGTACCTATATTTAAGAAAGGTGACAAGCTCGCAGTAGAGAATTATCGCCCCATCTGTATTTTAAGCTGCTTTGGCAAACTCTTCGAGCGATTGGTACATAATCAATTGACTCAGGTCTTGAATCCCGTTCTGTCGAAAGAACAGCATGGTTTTATAAAGGGGAAATCCACAACTAGTAATCTCCTTGAATTCCATCACTTTGTTTCGAAGGCTCTTGAACAGCACCTGCAAGTTGACACCATCTACACTGACTTTTCTAAAGCTTTTGATCATGTCAATCACGAAATTCTTATTCGTAAATTAAACATGTATGGCTTGCAGGGGCCCCTATTGTCTTGGTTCTCGTCATATTTGTCCGGTCGTAAGATGCATGTAGTGTTTTCTGGGTGCACGTCCTTTGAGTTCGTACCGTCATCTGGTGTTCCACAAGGATCTATCCTCGGTCCGCTGCTTTTTCTGTTATTTATTGATGACTTGACCTCGATGATTAATTCCTACTGTCTTTTATATGCGGACGATCTCAAGATCTTTCGAGTGATTACTAGTGATAATGACTGTGATACTCTTCAACTGGTGTCGGATTAATTGCCTGACTATAAATGTTGGTAAGTGTTTTACGATGACCTTTACCCTTAGCAAATCCCGTATTTCATTCAATTATAGTCTTCTTAACTCGACTTTATTGCAAGAAGTTGATAATTTTAAGGATCTAGGCGTAACTTTTGATTGTAAATTGAGTTTTGGCGCTCATATAAATGACATATGTAACAGATCTTTTAGACTAGCCGGATTCATACTTCGCACTTCCTCCCATTTCCACAACAAGTCCATAGCAAGACTACTTTTCGTAACACTGGTACACAGTATACTCGAATACTGCTCACCAGTTTGGTCACCATACCACCAAAACAAAATTGACAAGATAGAAGGTGTGCAGAGAAAATTTACTCGTAGTCTTTTTAAACAACTAAAACTACCTGACGTCCCTTACCTTAATAGACTTTCCACCCTCAACCTTCCCACCCTCACCAACAGAAGACTTTATCTCGATGAATGCGTGTTGTACCGTATTATTAATGGGCTTCTACATACGACCCTGGCTGATGAGTTGAGCTTTCGCGTTCATGCATACTGTAGCAGAAACAACAATGTGTTTTTACCTCCGAGAGCTTTACTTGACGTATTCTTTAATTCTCCGGTGATTCGAATGCAAAGAAACCATGACAGACTTCAACTTGGTCCTCTGAACTGCCCTTACAGCAGATAATGTTTTAAGCAAACTAGATACTTAGTTTTATTTCCATTGTAGTTTTTTTAATTTTGAGTTTTTCTTAATTGTGTTTTGTGTAATTGGACATTTTTATTTCTGTTCAAAACCAGTCCTAATAAATAAATAAATAAATAAATAAATAAATAACGTCATATTTTGCAACTTGTCTGTCGCAATTTTGTTAGCGCCGAGTAGCGCTCGTCTTTCGCTAAAATAACGAGGGCATTCACTTAGAAAATGAATTGCCGTCTCGTTTTCAAGGCCGCATTCACACAGAGGTGATTCCACCTTCCGTATCTTAAAAAGGTGCTTGTTGAGCCTGCAGTGTCCTGTTAAGAGACTTACTGTAAGGCTTAGGTTCTGTTTATTACAATTTAGTAGCCACTTTGTGGTTTTGTGGCTCCTCTGCTTCAGGAATACTTTTGACTGTTCACAGTCTTGTCTTCCTGCCCATTATGTTCGACCTTGTCCCACTCCTCAATCAGACGGGCTGAATAGGAGGGCGCAAGGCCCAAGCCATGTTCTGGCCCTATAACCGTCGCTGACGAGCCTTGTTTGGCCAGCTCGTTCGTTGCCTAGGATATCACTGTGTCCCGGCACCCAGATTAGCATTACTTCATTCGACTCTGCTATTTTTTGTAATGCTTTCTTGCATTCTCCAATTAATTTGGATTTTGTCACGTAGGAGTCCAGCGCTCTCAGTACCGCCTGACTGTCCGAGAAGATTATGACATTGCTGTGATTGATGTCTCTGTCCCGGATATCATAGGCACTTAGAGCTGTCCCCAGAATCTCTGCCTGAAAGATTGTGGTGAATGACCCGAGAGGTCTGGAGATACATGTATTTTCTGTTTCTCCATAGACTCCCACACCTGCCGAATTGTCCATTACAGACCCGTCTGTATACCAGATGGATTTGTTCTCCATTGGTAACCTTTGAGTGAAATTTTCATTCCACTCTTCCCTACTTGGGAATACTACCGTGTATCGTTTATTTAGGGACACTTCCGGAATTTGCCAGTCAGAGACCATTTGGGGGTTAGGGTTGACCTCCAGAAGTCTCTGCCAAATTGTGGAGTGTCCCTTGGTCATGTTTGTCTTCGTTAGTATTTTACTATTAAATAAACGAAGCGCGGCTCCTGTTAATGCCAGACATGCTGTCGTTTGCACTTTACTTAGTAATTGTTGAGCGGTGCTAAGTTCCACTCTGTTCCACCAAACTATGGCTCCATAGCATAAGCTTGGTCTTATCACGGCCGTGTAGATCCAATGAATAATTATTGGATTCAGGCCCCATGTTGAGCCAAAGGCTCGTCTGCATTGCCACAGAGACGCGACAGCTTTTCTCGTTTTGTCATCCAAATGTGGCTTCCAGCTTAGTTTATTGTTTACCGTTACACCTAAGTATTTAACGGTCTTGGACAATTTTAACTCTTTATCGAATATCCTAATGGGTTTTATACCCACCAGTTTTCTACGCTTGGTGAAGAGTAGTGCAGATGCTTTATCTGGATTTGCAGACAAGTTGTTGCGTCTGCACCATCTCTCCGCTACTAACAGTGCCCTTTGCTGTAGTTCGCAAATGGTCCTGAGAAATTTTCCCTTGATCAGCAGCACTATGTCGTCCGCATAAGCCACTGTGTAGCAGCTTGTGCTTTCGAGCTCTGCTATCAGGTCATCGACGACCATGCACCACAGCAAAGGAGATAGTATGCCTCCTTGAGGGCAGCCTTGTTTAACTACTCTTATAGTTTCGTAGTTTCCAATTTTTGTCGAGATGACTCTACTTTTCAACATATTGTTGATCCAGACTGTCAGTGATTCGTTCACACCATGTTCTTTCAAAGCCGAAGCCATCGAAGTAAAACTCGTATTGTCGAACGCACCTTCTATATCTAGGAAGACTCCTAGTGCATATTCCTCTTCCATCAAGGCCTTTTCGGTGTAGGCCACTACTTGATGCAGGGCAGATTCGGTTGACTTCCCTTTTCGATATGCATGCTGCTTATCGTGTAGGGGGAAGTTTCTTAAGCATGTGGATTTGATATAGTGATCCACTATTTTTTCCAAAGTCTTTAACAGAAAACTCGTTAGAGTTATTGGGCGGTAAGACTTTGCAATTTTATAGCTGCTTTTTCCCGGTTTAGGGATAAAAATTACTTTCGCTTCTCTCCAGCTTATCGGTATGTATCGATGAGCCAAGGAGGCTTTGTAAATCTTTACAAGGACTGGGGTGATTACTCCTAGTCCCTCTTGAAGGGTGATTGGGCATATTCCATCTTTGCCAGGGCTTTTATATGGCGAGAAGGAATTGACCGCCCACCTTACTTTGTCAGCCGTAACGATCGAGTTCGCGATGTTCCACTCCGCTCACGCGGGTTGTACTGATCGTTATTAAAGAATGTGGCTGATGTTTTTGCACATCTTGGGAAGTGGGTTTCCAACAGATGTTCGCCTATTTCCAGACTGTTTTCTGGTTACTCCCCTGTTGGTAATTGAAGCGTCCCAAGTTGTGCTATCCTATCTTTTGTTAATATTTTGTGGATCCTCGCTGATGCGCTGATACCCTCTATTTCGTTACAGAATTTTTGCCACGATTTTATTTTAGCGATTTTGATCTCTCTCTTGTACTCTTGCTGTAGAGTTCTGTATTTTTCTCTTTCTTCTACGGTCTTTAGGTTTCTGGCACGATTGAACTGCCGCCGTACACTTTTTCTTAAAGACTCCAAGTTGCGAGTCCACCAAACGTTTTTATTTCCGGGTTTGGGAACAGTCAGTGGACAGGCTATCTGGAAGCTGTCATTTAGGGATTTTCCTAATTCGTTTACCGCCTCCTCAATATCCTTTTCACAACTTAAAGCGGGATCCCAATTCACTAAGCTTAGAATCCAGTACTTCCCTGAACATTGCCCAGTTACATTTCCGTGGATTTCTAAGGCCAGTGGGAGGGTCATCACGCTGTTCTAGTTTGAGTTGTTGGAGACCTTCCACTCCCTGACATGGTGAAACTCGGTGAACATGAAGTGTTGTCAATTGTCTCACTTCTCACCTAGTTAATAAATGTTGGCTCATGTCCATTGTTTAGAATGTTTAGGTCTGTACTTATTATAAAATCAAATAGGTTTTGACCTCTTATGTTTGTGTTTGAGCTGCCCCAGCATATATGGTGGGAGTTTGCGTCACACCCTATGATAATCGGTATTTTCCTCCTAGTGCTAAAATCGATCACCTCTTTGATCTCCTCACTTGGGGGAGGCGCAGGTGAATCGTATGGCAGATAGGAAGACACAATTAACATGTCAATATTCTTGTTGTTTCCTGTTTTATAAGTGGTTAGAATAGTTACCTGATCCTTTTCCGTATGTGGTTGGATCTGAGTAACATCTAACCTTTTTGTCGCCCATATGCAGGCTCTTGGCTTTTCTGACTCTGTACAGACCAGAATCTTACCTCCAGCTGACCCTAGGCCCATGATTCGGTTTTTTGCAACCCAGGGTTCCTGGATTATTGCTAAATCTGTATGCCCCATAGCAAGGATTCTGGTTAATTCTGCAGAGGCCGATTTGCTATGTTGCAAGTTGATCTGTATAATATTGAATGAATCAGAATTCATAATTAGGATTCTTTCATTTCAATATCAATTGCGCGGTCCTCCGTCGCTGCACCCTCCTAGGAGTACTTTTCTGTGGCAGCTGGCGCATCGTCAAGTATCGCGGCTTCTTTGGACAAGTCCTTATCAGCCGCTGCACTTGGCCCTGCCTCAGCGTCACACTTTTTTCCTCCTTCGGTCTGCTCCTTGGCTGGCTTGATCTTTGCCACGATCTCCATCAGCCCATAGTGCAGCCTTCCTTCCCGTTTTTTGAGGTTTTCGGCCGTAATTTCGTCTACCCCCAATACTAGAAACGATCCTTTCGGGTCTTCGTCGTTCCTGTGGTATAGCCTCCATTTGTCCACCTTTAGTTCCGGGTTCTGTTTGCGCAGTCTAACTTGTAGCTGCGCCCATTCGATCTTGTTGATACCCGGTATCCTCATGGTGACCTTAGTGTATCTGGGTATCTTAGCGTACTCTTGAACTGCAAGCCTTGCGCCAGCCCTCGGTTCCCCCAGCTTCTGGACGCATGCTTCCAGCCATTCCTTCTTCCATTCATTCGCCTGTCGTAAGTAACAGGTGACCGGGCCATCTACGCCCTTATTAGTTAGGCCGAAACCTCTAAATTTCGGAGAGGGCTCATCATCACTGATGCTGAAAATTGCCTCACTGATGGCCTCTTGGAGAATTTCCGCCTCGGTATTGCTTACCAGAAACTCCGACTGGTCATCCGACCCCACAATCACCTTGAGGCTGCTGTCGAAGGCGACTTCAGCGAAGGTGGGTTTTTTGGGCAGTGAGGTTGTAATCTTGTCGGATGCCCTGCTTGTTTCCGATGTTCTTGATTTTTTGACCTTCTGTACCTCAGATGAAGATGCTTCCTCTGAGGTAGAGAAAGCTCTTTTGGGTGTACTGGCAATTTCCGCCTTCCTGTGGGATGTACTTTTATTTTCCAAACCCATGGAGGACGTACTCTTGGTTTCCGTACCCATTTTTCCACCAAGCAGGAGTTTCTGGCTTTTTTTTGGCTCCTTGCCAACCTCTTTTTTTCTTGTTGTTTGTTCCCTTAGATTTTGAGGGAAAGTCCCCGACCGGTTTTGGGCAGGCCTGTACTGGCCGACTCTGCACCTCGGACACACACCCACTCTTTCCACACACAGATGGCGCACCTTTCGGCTGAGTACTGAAGATCACAGCTGAGCTTTTTTGCGCGCTCCTGCTGTCATCCTGTTCCTCGCTTGCTCTCGCATTCACTCCGTGCCGCTGTCCAGACGACGCTGAGGACGTGGAGAGTGCAGTATCCGGACGAATACCGGGTTTGCGGTGATCAGGTGCAGCCGGATAGCTGCCCTGCCCCGCTTTCCTTCTGCCTCCCACGACCACCCAGCGGTCGGGCAGGGCCCCACTCGCGCCACCACTCACCTGGGACTCCTCGTTTTTCGAGGGATTATTCCCTTCCATGTAGCACACTCGATAGCACCAACCAGCCACAACACCCCACGGAACACTTTTCCACAAAACCGAGGTACTTCACTTCCAATAATCCCGAAATTTTTGATAAAAATATCGCACCGCTCTTATCAGCGTCCGCCTTCATCTAATGACAGATGACAGATCTTTCGCGACCAATCTGACCCGACTCCTCAAGCTCTTATCACCGACTCCTCGAGAAACTCGTCGACTCACGCCACCCGAGATCAAGCGCCCGCCTCACGTCATCGCCGTCCGTTAACGATCCCGCTGCCGTCCACTCACTCATCGGCAGCGCCAGCTCACGGTGCGCTCACAGCCGATGTTCGAGTAGACGCCAACGGGATCGAGCTTCGCTGCTCGCTGTGGCTGCTGCCTGGCTCGAGGCAGCTGGGTGCACCGTGCACTTATGAGGCGGCTCAAGATCCTCGGTCGCGGAAATTTTTGTATGCGACCGAGCTCGAGGTGTACCATTTGCCTCGATCATCAGGCTCGCGCCGCAATTTTCTTTCACTTTGGCTGTCCCTCGAGCTGCGACCGTCGAGTTTTGTGCTATTTTTAGCTACGAATCTCGGCGCTTGCAGTCCGAGAGACAGCCCCCATTGCGGTACCCGCTACGGGCGCCGTAAATTTGAGGACGAGCCACCGAAATTAGATGTTTTCGCCAGCCATAGGCAGCGTGAAAATTAAAAAATGAGTTTCATGTTTCCAGGTGATATGATATGGGGACCAATGTTTGGTCCTGACCACAACACCACAGGTCCGTTGAGCGTAGCCCCGAGCTCAAAGGAACTGAAGAAAGGTCAGATCTGAATCCTGACCACAACAAGTCGCCATTGATTTTTGTATTCGGCGGGAAAAGCCCATAGGTATAATTATATAATTTTTTGGTCGTTTATTTATTTATTATTTATTTTATCGTTTATTTAGGAGGTCCAAATATGACGGTTGTGGCGGTTAACGGTTAATTTTGAACAATTCCAAATTAATTTATATGTATCTAAAGAACTTTACAAAATGAGGAAAATATTAAAAATCCAAGTAGCTTCAGATCAAAGTAGTTTCAGATCGGAGTAGTTTCAGGAAAAAGTTTAACTTTGTAATAGAAAATTTTTAATAATCAAGTTAGTTCGAGACAGATAGCCAGTCAGTTATTACAAAAAATTTAAAAAAGGAAAAGGCTGTAAATAAAAATATAAAATAAAAACTAAAAGAAAAGAAACTACCGAATAAATTTATTATTAAACCAATAACTAATCGAAAAGGAATCGTTAAACAACTAAATTATAGCGCAATATCAAATTTACAATTCTGCGCTTTCCTTGCTCAACAACACAATTAAGGAGGATTTTTCCACATCCCCGAAGATTACACCCCAGCATTTGTGTGGTGTCTTGTTGGGTTGAAAACAAGAATTCCCCAACAACGGTAGAGATAGATGAATCTAAATTTGGAAAGAGGAAGTACCATCGAGGACATTTTGTGGAAGGGCAATGGGTATTTGGTGGAGTTTGCCGAGAAATCGGCGATGTGTTTCTGGTGCCCGTAGAGCGTCGCGATGCATCAACCCTGATTCCACTGATCGTTAAGTGGATTTTGCCCGGCAGCACTATTATTAGTGACTGCTGGCGCGCGTATGATGGGATTGATGCAGCGACTTTCAGGCACCTTAAGGTTAATCATTCGACTAGCTTTAAGGATCCTGCTACGGGTGCTCACAGCAACACCATCGAAGGGTTGTGGAGACACGCCAAATGCAAATTGCCCGAGTAGCTTCGAGAAAAATCGTTCTTTGTGGGCTATCTTTCCAAATTTATGTTTCTTCTGTTTTGTAAACGGCATAATGTGGATGCTACTGTGGAGTTTTTCCGTGCCACGGGGTACTCCATAATCCCTATAGAACTCTGTTGGAAGAGGTAAGAAAATGTTGATATTATTTGAAATATTGTACTTATTTCGATTTTATAGAAAATTGAGGAGGATAGCGATGGCGACGAGGAGCGGGGCTGCGAAACGGTCCAGGTATTTTGATGGTTTTTATGTTTAAATGTAGTAATTTATTGTGAATAATTTATAGCCTGGAACATCATCTGACCCACTACCCAGCACATCATCTGACCCACTTCTCAGCACTTCCGCAGCAAATATAGACAGTTCGGATTACGAAGTAAGATAGTTTATGATTTTATGTAATATTATAATTGTTTTTTACCACGAAGACGAAGAGTTCTGCGGTTTTTTTGTGGGTGCAAGTCCCACACACCAGGGTGAAGAAATCCTCCCCTGACGGTGCGTAAGGCATTTTTCCTCCTGCTTAAAAAAAAAAATTTATTTATGGTTTATATATTATTGTTAAATGAACATAATAATAATAATAAAAATAATATTTCAATGGATGATCGAAATTATCGATTTGTAAGGGAAGTGGTTTAAAGAAGACAAATTTATGTAATATAATTAATATAATATGTATTTTGCAAATATTGAACAAAAATAATCAAATATTTGAATAAAAATGTTTCTTAAAAAATCTAAAAGCTTTGTGAGAGATTAGCGAAAATTTCAGAGGAGATAAAAATATGGAGGCTTGACAGGTAAGAGTTTTTGTTTTTAATAAATGAATATTATTTTTTGCATGTTTTAGAGTGAAAATGAAGCTAAAATAAAGGTTGAAGTGAGAAAAAATAAAGAATAGGGTGCGTGAGAAAAAATAAAGAATAGAGTGCAAGTGCAAGTGGCAACCTAAAATAGTGATAAAAGTACAAGATTCGCGACAGATATTCAACTTTTGATTTTGACGTTTCATTAAAATTAAAAGTTGAATATTTCAAAAACTAGGGCCGAGCCGCCCAAAATATTTTATATGCCTTCGTTTTAGGCCTAAAAGAAGACACCTGCAAAATTTTATTGCAATCGGAGCAGGTCCCCTATTCTTGACATGTTCCTTGTAATTTTATGACAGCATTGTGACTTGTTAATCCTTAGAATACGATGTTCAATTTGGCGCCTCTTGATACTGACGCGTTTCTAGTGCTCCTGCTTTGCTGTCTTTCGTTGGTAGTAGATATGCTATGCCGGTTCTAGCGCAAAAATCCCATAAGGTTTATACAGGGGGCAAAAAATTCTCACTTTTGCCCCAAAAGTTTCTCTTGGTCTTGGACGAGCAGTTTTGTGGTGCGTGACGTCATGAAAGCTCTCGGTCTGGTCGTGGAGGATCTTCTGGAAAGCTCATCGTCTACGTCTAGGAGCAGTTTCCAGATGGTGACGTCATGAAAGCTCGTGTCTCGGACGTGTGTGTGTGTGTGTGTTTGGGGCGTCATCAGATGCGATCCCCTCCCCCGCAGGAAGCCGTACCCCTCCCCCGGAGGAAGCCGTACCCCTCCCCCGCAGGGGCGTCATCAGGTGCAATCCCCTCCCCCGCAGGAAGCCATACCCCTTCCCCTCGCCCGCAGGAAGCCGTACCCTCCCCCTCCCCGCAGGAAGCCATACCCCTCCCCCTCGCCCGCAGGAAGCCATACCCCTCCCCCTCCCCCGCAGGAAGCCGTACCCTCCCCCTCCCCCGCAGGAAGCCATACCCCGATTCGCACTCTGCACTAAGATGAATTTTAAATATTAGAGGTATAATTAAAGTTAATAATACTATATATTTTGGGTTCTATGGATTCGAGAAGATGTTTCCAGTTAGGGTATTGGTACTGTTGGGGGAACAAATTTTAATCAAAAATCGTCTACGAGCAACGGTTTCCAAGATATTAGTATATTATTTTTATTATGTTTTCCTTGGTAAAAATTTTACTTCAATATACTTCACACTTGGTCATTGTCCTATTTCGAGCCCAGCCTTTATAATAATTATTAAAAAAACAAAAAAACTTCTTTCATATTTCCCAATAATATTCCCTGGCCCTCCTCCAAGTTCTATAAAATGAATTGTAATGCAAAACAAAAGGTTAGTTTGCATAGAGTTCTGGCAATGAGCAGTTATAAAGATTCTACCAAGCTGCTAGAGGAAGATGGAGACAGAGGAAATAGGTTAAAAGAATTAAAGTACCAGATAAAGTCTGCTACAGTTAAATCATTTATCAAGCCAGGGCAAGCATCTGAAAGTAAAAATACTTCTGCCGTACGCTACCAAAAGATAAAAGATAATAATAAAGGGCAAGTATTGAAAAATCATTTTTCTAAAACAACCAACCAACCAACTGAATATTTCAGATGAATAGTAAGAAATTCCTTGACGATTACTCTAATGTTCTGCTAGAGGAGCATAAGAATACAATAGAAAAACGCTACAAATTTCTTCAGCAATATGAAAATGTAAACAAAGTAACATCTAAATATGGTGAACATTACACCAACTGTACATGGGCGTATGATGATGCAACTGCGGGGGCAGATACCTGCGAATGTCATGATGTGCAACGATTTAACCGGGAGAATCAACGCCTCATGAAATTTTACATGAGGCTGACGAGAAACAACTGTAAGGAATGCCGAAAAGGGTTCGATTTATTCTAACACCAAAAGTATACATTCTACATGTGTGGGAGTTTGCATACAGAGCCAGCCGTAAGGGCACGTGGCATATATGTGCAGTAGATAGGATGAGGTTTCAGCAGAGAATCTACAATACAAGTAAAATTCTGGAGTCAATACTGAACCAACACCATCGGGATGTAATATACAATACAAGATTTTATGATAAGGAAATTGAGCAATAAAACAATTGTTTATATTTTTTAAAAAATGATTTTTTATTTTAAATTATAATAATACATCTTTAGAATTTATCCAAGAGTTGTGGTTTGATGAGAATCCCAGCCATTTCACGTAAACTTTATCGCCTTTCGACTTTAGAATTTTTTCAACAAGGTAGATATGAGGATGTTTCACTTTCAGCAGCTCCATTTCGTAAAATCCTCCTTTTATAGGATTACCCTGGTAGTCCTCAAGCAGATATGTGACTGGGTTAGTCACTTGAATTTTAGCAATCTTGAAAACTTCAGCAGTCCAGTTTGGTGTATAGCCTTTTTCGAAAACATGTTTATATTTGCTAATACGAACTGAGTCTCCTTCTTTATATTTAGGTGAATCAGCAATCTTTATGTTATTGTACACTGTAGCGAGAAGATGCTTTTCATTGCTTGCATTGACATCGCATGGGCGCATTTGGATTGTTCGATGCTTTTTCATGTTATATTGAGATAGTAGTTCCTTTATCATTTGAAGCCACTTGTAAGACCTATTCATGCTGCACTCCTTCCACATCATGCTCTTTAAAGTTCTGTTGAATCGTTCAACTATCGATGCTTTGAGCGATGTATAGGTAGAGTAGTGATTAATTTTATGATCACTCATTAGATGTTTAAAGTGTGTGTTGTAAAACTCCTTCCCATCGTCTGTTTGCAAGTTTTTAGGGATCCGACCCTCTTGGAATATAGATTGCATGGCTTCAGTCACTTCTGTACCGGTTTTTGTTTTAATTGGTATAGCCCAAGCATATTTGGAGAAAGTATCTAAAACAGTCAGCAGGAAGCGGTAGCCTTTATTTACATGCTTATAAGTATCCATTTCCACTAAATCCGCTTGCCATAGATCATCCAGTCCTTTAATAATGACTCGACGCCGTTTAAAATTTCGACGAGCAGGTTTGTGAAGCTCATCGACAACTTGTCTCTTACTCATATTACAGATAAATGAAACGGATAAATTGTAGCATTAAGCTTTATTGGTAGACACCGTCTTGCTGCTGCTGCTTCTGATTCTCCTTATTAAGTATGCTAGAGAACAAATAATTCTCAATTCTTTCAATTTCACCATTAATGTATAGAGTTAGATTTTCTATAGTTTTTTGAGTGTTTTTACGTGCGTCATCGTCTTGCTTTCTTATTTGTGTATCAACATAGTTTTTAGTTGTAGCGTCAGAATTTGTCTCGGGTTCTCCAAGGTTTGTGATGTGTTTAAATGCCAAATCATAGTTTCCTTTGGGGTTTAAGTGAAATCCAATTCCTGCAGATCCGATTGAGCCCTGTTTACCAGCAGCACCAAGTTTTCCGGGAGGACCCGGAGGACCAGGAGGGCCATGAGGACCAGGAGGGCCATGAGGACCAGGAGGACCATGAGGACCCCGTTCCAATTTACCACTCCTTAGTGATCGCCCAAACTTGTCAACGCTCATTTCAGAAATGAATGTATTCATCGTATGCGTCAAAATTTATATTATTATTTCGGCCTCCCGCAGCTCCTCAATGATTGATATAATTTCATTAGTATGACTATTATTTCCAGCTTGTTGGGATGCTATTAGTATATGAAGTCTATCAACTAGTTCATTAGGATCATCGCAATAGACATAGTTAATGTTTTCTTTAGGAATTCTCATAATTCCTGTTCCAGTACGCAGTGTAGGAGTGTGTACTAACTTTTTTGTTATTTTTTTATATTTATAGGTATTTGTTCCTTTTATTTGTTTATTTTCATTAAAATCACGCCTGTGCGCGCTTGTATCGTTTAAAATTGATCGATAATTGTACAAGTCATCTCTATTGTAACCTCTAGGATGTTTCATAAAAATCAGGTCAGATAAACCTTTGGTTATCTTATATGACCTGCCTCCAATAACATAACTTTCACCTTCAGCTTTTAATGTTGAATTGCCAATCTTCCATCCATCTCTGTAGTACACCCCATAGGTTTTATCAATTTTCATACTCTTCTGATTAACCAGATGCGTATATTTTTTTAATATTTGGCTTGGCGATTCCAATATCCGTGAACTGTGTTCTTTTAATGTTGATGATTGTATTGGTGTGGCAAACTTATCATCATCATCATCATCATCATCATCATCATCATCATCATCATCATCCTCATCCTCAAGAGCATCAACATCATCAGCAACATCATCAACATCATTAGCGCCAGCTTTTTCATCAAATGAATAATCGTCAAAGTGGAGAGGTGTGCTAGTTGATTGCATCTTTAGACGTTTACATGCAGGTGGTGGTGTGTATATTTCATCATAGATTTGTCTCTTCTCTTGCTCAGGCTCTGCTTTAATTTCTTCTTTAGGCTCAAGCTTTACTGCAGTCGTTAGCTCTTTTAGCGTGCTGGTAATTGGCTTAAAGGTTTCCTTCAATTGCGCTTCTGTTTCTATTTTACCAATCTTGAGAGCTTTATACTTTTTTCGTATAGCATTGCTTGTCTTTATAATATCCTTCGTAAGCTTTTCATCCATGTTCTTGTTGTTGTTGTTGTCGTGATGACAGTTACAGCTACACTAATTAACATCAATACAGGGCTGTACAACTTATACAGCCAGCTATACAGGTCTGTACAGGCAGCTATACAGGTCTGTACAGACAGCTATACAGGTCTGTACAGACAGCTATACAGGTCTGTACAGACAGCTATACAGGTCTGTACAGACAGCTATACAGGCCTGTACAGCTATTGAGCGTAATCTGTATATATATATGCTCCTTTTATAGGCTCATGAAGGCGTCAAAGCCTTTCCGGTATCGTCCTCTATCCATAGGACTATCCTTTTCAATTACCAAGAATCCATACTTGTATTTCCAGCACTCAGCACACGCTTTCCGGAACTTTTCAAATCTCATATCAGTATTCACGTGGTCGTTGTAAATATGTTTCAGGTTCAGATCATCCTGCTTGAATATGATGAACAGATTTGCATTATCCCGAATCAGATGTTTTGGTATATGAGTGTACGTCTGACAGAGGTAAAAGCTGTCTACATCATTATGTCGACCCATGCAAAAGTATGCTCTAATATTATTCTGTTTATCGCAAGCCACATCATCAAAGATGAAAATAGAGTTTGGCTTTGCTTCTTCTGGCGGTATGACGTCACAGTTGTTCGAAAATGTAAAATAACCCAGCCCAGATATGCGGGACACAACTTTTCTTAGATACTCATATTTTGGTTGATTTAGCGACTTTGAATAAATGTAAATATTTTCAAATCGTAGTCCATTAGGGTGCTCCAGTAAACTAATCATAACGTTAGTCTTGCCGCAGTTGGATGGTCCAACAATAATTCCTCTTATGTTCTTTGGCAACAATCCTCCATGTTTCTTCCCCTCTGTACTTGTAATTGATGCCTCAACATTTCTAACTGTTAAGCATTCTTGTTGCTTTATAAGCTTCATGATGAGTACTGTCCAAATTCATATAAATACAACTGCTTTTATTAGTCTCCATTAGTCTTGGCATAAATGCATAAAATGATTCATCATACTGACAATCACCTCAGTCATCGAAAGGTCATCAGAGGGAAAGGATTAGTCAACTCTCTAATCAACAACTTACCAATAGAATTACATTTACCTGGCTATCAGTACTGCGGACCAGGAACAAAGTTAGCTAAAAGATTAGCCCGAGGTGACCCCGGTATTAATCCCTTGGACGCTGCTTGCAAAGAGCACGATATCGCATACTCAAAGTATCGCGAAACAAGTGATCGTCATATTGCCGATCGTATACTAGCAGAAAAAGCTTGGCAACGCATAAAGTCCAAAGAAGCTTCTCTAGGAGAACGCGCTAACGCTTTGCTAATAACAAACGCGATGAAAGCTAAACTTAAGCTTGGAATGGGGGTGAAGGCTAAAGAGAATAAGAAGTTACGCCCGACTTTTCGTGATGCTGTACGTAATGCACGTAAAGTTCTAAAATTGAGGAAACCCAAAGATCTGCTGGAAGCAATAAAAATCGCTACAAGTGCCGCGAGAGATATCGTCAAGAGAAAGAAAAAGATGATTAAGACACCACGTGTGATACCTATCCCTAAAACTGGTGGTGTTCTACCATTCCTCATCCCACTATTTGCCGGTCTTTCAGCCCTTGGAGCATTATCAGGAGGTGCAGCTCGTATAGCTAAGGCGGTAAATGCTGCAAACAACGCACGTCAGGAGCTAGCAGAAGGAAAGCGACATAATGAAACAATGGAAGCTATAGCGTTGGGTAAACCTGGACATGGATTGTTCCTTAAACCATATAGGAAAGGACTGGGGCTTTTCCTTAGCCCCCAGCCAAAAAACTACTAAGCGTGCTACCCAAAAGAGCGCTAAATGAACTTGATCTACATAAATATGCACAACACATACCATACTTTAGAGGAGTATTTATGCGTGATCAGCTGCCTAGAAAGCCATGGAAAAGAGAGTGCGGAATTATTAATCTGGATGTTTCATCAGGACCTGGAACACATTGGGTAGCATACAAGAAGAAAGGAAGCCTCATTGATTACTTTGATAGTTTTGGAAACCTACAGCCACCACGAGAAGTTTTAAATTATTTGGGTGATAACATCACGTATAACTATACACCTCACCAACATTTTGATTCAGTAATTTGTGGACACTTGTGTTTAGAGTTTCTATATAATTATATTCAACCTCTCTAATAAGATAATATGTATATAAATAAAGGTCTCAAATATAAACAGAGTCATTTCATTTCAAGTAGTCATGTCGATAACACTCTCCCTTAGTGGCAATACATCGGTGCTCACAACAGAGTATTTTCCACCATTAGAACTGGAGGGCGACTACGTCTGTGCACTCATTGCTTTCCAAACATACAATTCTATTCCCAATATTGATGAAGGAAACAACTTGCTGCATGTGGGGAAGACAGTTATTAAAATACCAGTAGGATCATATGAGATTGATGATATAGCGAACTATGTGCAAAAAAGCTTGATGAAAAACGCTACGATTCTAATAAGAGCAAACAATAATACTTTGAAAAGCGAAGTGAAATCTTCGGAAATCATTTATTTTGATAAGGAAAAATCTATCGCTTCATTATTAGGATTTGGCAAACATGTCCTTCCTTCTAACATACTACATACATCAGATTTACCTGTTAATATTATCAAGGTAAACGCCATAAGAGTTGAATGCAACATAATATCAGGCTCGTTTATCAACAATAAACATGTACATACGCTCCATGAGTTTTCTCCGAGTGTAGGTCCAGGCTATAAAATAGTGGAGGTGCCCAAGAACCTAATCTATTTACCTGTGAACGTGAAACGGATAAGTTCTCTCACATTGAAGTTTGTGGATCAGGACGGTGACTTGATAAATTTTAGAGGAGAAACAATAACCGCTAGACTTCACTTAATGCCTCAGAATGCTTATCTATAATAATAATAATAATAATAATAATGTGTATAAAAACAACAGTAGTAGAGAGCAAGTCATTAGTCAGACAACAACCTTGAAACGTGCAAGACGTGAGTTGACAGCTGTAAATAAAGAGCTTCTAAAATCATTAGGATTTATTTTGAAAAATGATTGATATCTTGGATATTACTCGAAACGTCGGTTATGATAATAGCATAACAAAAATTGACTACCACACCTATTCACCATTCCTCGCATCATTCAAAAACAACGATGAGATCCGTATTTCAGTGCAACATCAAGACCTATATGTCTTGCCGGCTGAAAGTTTTATTTATATTGAAGGGGTGCTAACCAAAGCCGATGGAACAACAACAACAGATACCGCAAAGCTGGTGAATAATGCTGTAGCCTTTCTCTTTGAGGAAATTCGTTACGAGATCAACGGTGTAGAAATTGATAGAACACGAAACCTTGGAATTGCTACAACCTTAAGAAATTATATATCGCTGAATCAAAATGAGAGTAAAATATTACTCAACGCTGGATGGTCTCCTGAACCGTCAATTATAACATCCAAAGGATTTTTCAACTTTTGTGTACCATTGAAATTGCTGCTAGGCTTTGCTGAAGACTACAAGAAAATCATTGCAAATGCTAAACATGAGCTTATATTAATACGAAGCCGTACAGATGATAATGCAGTTGTATCACCGACTGATGCAATAAGCGTAAGCCTTTTCAAACTTCAATGGCGTGTTCCTCATATCAACGTTGCTGATGATCACAAGTTGATCCTGCTAAAAACTCTTGAAAGTAGCAGTGAGATACAAATACCATTCAGGAGCTGGGATATATACGAGTACCCAGCACTACCATTATCAACTCATCATACATGGACTGTAAAAACAACATCACAATTGGAAAAGCCTAGATATGTCATCCTAGCTCTACAAACTAATCGGAGAAATGATAAAACAAAAGATGCTAGCAAGTTCGATCACTGTAAACTGACAGATGTCAAAGTTCACCTAAATTCAGAATCATATCCCTATGATGATTTAAACCTGAAATTTGATAAGGGTAATTACGCCCTCCTATATGATATGTATATAAAATTTCAACAATCGTACTATGGGCGTCAGTTCCAACCGCTTTTTTCAAGAGAGAAGTTTGCGAGTGACGCAGCGATTGCAGTAATTGATTGTTCGCGTCAAAACGAGAGCATTAAAATTGGCCCGGTGGATATAAGGCTGGAATTCAAGACGTCTGAAAACGTCTCCGCCAATAAAACAGCATACTGTCTGCTGCTGCACGATCGTGTTGTGGGATATACACCTTTAACCAACGAAGTCAGGAAACTCGTCTAGAATGTCTGTAATCATTGATTTGCAAGGATTTAAAGACTACCACAATAAATTTATATTGAAAGAACTGGCAATTTTAACCAGTGAAAATCAAGTACAACACTACATATTCCAACCTACATTCCCCTATAAGGATTTAACTCGAGCAGAAAAGAGACAAATTGAATGGGTCCGACGCAACCTTCATAGATTTAGGTGATCTGATGGATATATCCCCTACCACAGAATATATGACGTAATCGCACTATTGGTGCGGGATAAAAACATTTATGTAAAAGGGGTCGAAAAGATGTGTTGGCTGAAACAATTTTTTGGAAATAAACTGACACTTTATGATGTAGAGGAAGAGGGATGTCCAAAGCTAACGACTCTGGAAACAAGTGGACCATCTTGTATCATTCATCATGGTAGATGTGCTCTGAAAAATGTGTTCACATTAAGGAATTTTTTAAATAAAACAATTTATTAAACGTTACAAATATTCTTTTATTTCACAATATTTTATTTTTATTTTTTTACATAATCTCTTAATCTGCATTCTAACCCATTCCATTCTTATCTAATGTAATTGATCCGCCTGCAACCCAAAATATTCTAAGTCAGCGATAATTCAGATCTTGAAAATTTATAAAATTCACTCCAAGCTCGCGCCTCCGTCCCTAAACAAAGAACTCTTTGTATTAAATAACCCATTCCATTCTTATCTAATGTAAACACAGCCACCTGCAAGCCAAAAATATTTCAAGCCAAAAATATTGCAAATTTCGCTTCAAGCTCTCGCCTCCGTCCCTAAACAAAGAACTCTTTGTATTAAATAACACATTCCATTCTTATCTAATGTAATTGATCCGCCTGCAACCCAAAAAGTCAAAAAACAAATCCAGCTAATTATTTCGCAATATCACGAAACGGATCCCAGCGAAGTAAGAGCTTGGGTGGGTGCGGCTTCCTATGGGTGAGGGGGAGGGGTATGGTTTCCCCTGCGGGGGAGGGGGAGGGTACGGATTCCTGCGGGCTAGGGGAGGGGTATGGCGGGGAGGGGGAAGGGTACGGCTTCCTACGGGCGAGGGGAAGGGGTATGGCTTCCTGCGGGGAGGGGGAGGGTACGGCTTCCTGCGGGGAGGGGTATGGCTTCCTGCGGGGAGGGGGAGGGTACGGCTTCCTGCGGGGAGGGGTATGGCTTCCTGCGGGGGAGGGAGAGGGTACTTCTTCCTGCTGGCGCGGGGGAGGGGAATGGCTTCCTGCGAGAGTGGGGGAGGGTACTTCTTCCTGCGGGGGAGGGGATCGCACCTGATGATGCCCCCAAACACACACACACACACACACGTCCGAGACACGAGCTTTCATGACGTCACCATCTGGAAACTGCTCCTAGACGTAGACGATGAGCTTTCCAGAAGATCCTCCACGACCAGACCGAGAGCTGTCATGACGTCACGCAACACAAAACTGCTCGTCCAAGACCAAGAGAAGCTTTTGGGGCAAAAGTGAGAATTTTTTGCCCCCTGTATAAACCTTATGGGATTTTTGCGCTAGAACCGGCATAGCATATCTACTGTTGGTGTTTCTGTGCTGCTCTGACTCTGCTTTCTGCCTCAATCTATAGTGTTATATCGGGCCTATTTTGTGTGACTATTTTTTCTATGCTTTTTGGGGCTTCTGCTGTGCTTTCTGACTTTTTGTCAATAGACTCTAAAAGTGAGGTTAGAACTCTTTGGCCCATGTAGTGATGCATAATACCCGCTCACCTGCGGAGAGCAATTCTACCGACACAGCTGCTTGCCTGTCTGCCCCCTGTGGACCGCTGGAGGCCGCCAGCTCTCAAGCAACAAACACTACGGCGGTGGTTTTGAATTGCAACTTGGCTTCCAGCCCAATTGCCACGGTTTCTGCTATCCAATCCGTTGGGCCTGCCGGTGGCTATCTTAGCAGCACCTTACCTAGCACACCACGACCAAGAGGTAGACCACGTAAAGCTGATACTTTAGCTAAAACCAGAACTGAATCTACGGAAACTATCCCAAGTCTATTCCGCAATTACATCACTATTAAGCGACGCAGGTAAGGTATTTCCTCCTGAGAAGATCGGGCGATCAGCCAAGCTCGAGGAGGCCCGTTGTGAATTTAGATCTGAGAATAACGCCATTCGTGAGGAGCTCGACACCATTAACTCTCGTGTCGCCGTCCTTGAAGCCAGCAATTCTAGCAGCCGTCCTGCCTCCACTTCTGGTCCTGATCTGGCGCGTATGTCATCGTCTGCTAATCTTGAAAAGCGAGTCATTAAGGCCAGTGTTGACTCTATTGAACGTCACTTAAGGCGTAACAATATTATTATTCGCGGCTTAGACTCTGCCCATGGTAACCCCGCTGAGCTCACCCCGAACTTACTGGAAACCAATTTTCAGCTCAAAAAGTGCGTCGCTGAGGCTAACTTTATTGGAAAAAAGGCTAACATGATCAAGGCAACCCTCAATAGTGCTGCTGCCAAGAAAACGGTCATGAACAAGAAGAAAGACCTAAAAGTTGCTGTGTTTATCGACGGTGACCTTACCCCTCAAGAAGAAAAAGTTGCAGCAAAGTTAAGAATGGAGGCTAGAAGACTTAGGGCGGAGGAGAAGTCTGTCCAACATGGACACCTCAAGCTGTACGCAGATGGTCATCCGTTTACATTTGACCTCGGTGACAACTCTTTAATACCGCTGAACATTCATTCCATGCCTTATAATGTTACCCAGCCAGCAGGTGGTGATGAGCCCTCCGCTATGGACACCAGTGTACCTGACGATGGTGCCACAACTGGGTCAAAAAACTAGCTCTGCAACTTAAGTCAGGTAGCAGTCATAGCAGCTTGAAGTTTGCCTTTTGGAATATACATGGGCTTGGTAACCTGTCTGATTTGAAGGAGCTGATGGATGCCTGCTTCGTTGGTGTCTGTGAAACGTGGGCCACTAATAGTGATTACACCAACCTCTCTTCATTTAGTCGCTGGCCCTGGCACACTGTCGACGTTTGTGCGCGCAAAATCCTCGGGGCCCTAGGGCGTGCGAGCGGTGGGCTTCTTGCCATGGCCTCGGACTTCGTCACTCTTTCCGTCTTAGTGAAAACGTCTTCGCTCTCTAGTCGGTATTGCAAGCACAGGCCAGGTTCAAGAATATTCCGACGTACGCTCAATTCATTAAATTCAAGCGTGCCTTCGACTCTGTACCCCATGACAAATTATGGTTGAAGCTCGCCAACCTCGGCTTAAGCTCTAGATTTCTAAGCCTGTTAATGAATTACTATGATCAAACGTGTATGCAAGTCAGAGCTGATGGCGCTTTATCTACCTCAATTGATATTACTATCGGCGTCCTTCAAGGTGAAGTTCTAAGCCCGCTGTTGTTCTCTCTGTACATCTCAGACATTGTTACCTTCTTCAGAGACAAAGGTGCTGAAGGACCCTCCATTAGTGCTGACACTGATGTCCTGATACTGATGTATGCTGACAACAGTGCTCTACTGGCCCGCACCGCAGTGAACATGTCTAGAAGCCTGTTATCCTTGGAGGAGTACTGTGGCCAAAACGATCTTTGCGTCAATGTGTCGAAAAAAAAGATCCTACGTGTCAGCGCCAGTGGCAAATCCGGCAAGCGGAGCGACAAATTCTTTTACAAGGGTGAAATCGTACCTCATTATGTTTACCTCGGCGTCAGATTCTTCTCTTCTGTCGGCAGCAACTCCACCACCGCAGCTTTCGTCAGCAAGGGCAAAGCCGCCGCTAATGCTGTTCTTAACATACTTTCTAGACTCAAAGCTGACTCATGCCAGGGTAAACTTCAAGTCTATAATAGCCTATTGTTCAGTCCGACACCGAAGGCCAAATCTTCTCTTACACGGCAGTAATACGAAACTTTGTTTTCTGCATGCGCCCGTGGGACCGCGGCATGAAAGCTCTGCGCTGCCTGCTCCCGTATCAGATAACTGACGCGACGCTGATACAGCACAAGTAGTTTCAAGCCGGTATGCCGCGCTCCCACGGGAGCCGCCAACTAAGCATTTTTCATTGTTATCTTAACAAGTAACGCTTAGTATTTAAGCTTGATTAAAGTAAATAAAGCGAGCATTTGCATTTGTATCGTTCATCGAGCAGTTTTATTTTCAACCCATCCGAAGATTCATCCTGATAGTCGGCTAGTTAAGGTGTAACACTTTAGCTAGTCCAAGGAAGAGCAAAAGAGCTTTTCTAACATTAATTTGGTGACCCCGACGTGATTTTGGTGTTACACCTAAATCATTTGTATCAGTTTTTTTTATTCAATTACAGCTCCGAGTGATTCTGGTGAAGCACTTGAATCATTTCATCGGTCAAATCAGGCTCCGAGTGATTTAAGTAATACACTTTAAATCACTTATTACATCTTACTACACCACGATTGAGTTCAGGTGATACACCTGAATCAATTTTAAATATTTCGCCAGCATCGGCAGCGAACTCCGGGTGATTTTGGTGATACACCTAAGTCATTTCGTACATCTCATCATCGTTTGGGTTCAGGTGAAACACTTGAGCTAACCTTTTAAATATCTCTTCAATTTTCGATTGCTACACATATAAAGCACTTTCATCAAACTACGAATTATCAATAACATGAATTTCGAGGAGCTAATTTCCCGGCAGCAGGAGACTGGGGAAGCGATAAGAACCTTGTGGGTAAATTACCACAAGGATTCAAATGCCCGCAAAACCCATGACAGGCTTCAAAAGAAACTAAAAACTTTAGATGAGTTTTGGAGCGAATTTGAAGACACAGACAACCAAATTCGCGCGGATTTTGGTGAGCGTGTCGAACACTCGTATTTTGCGAAAAATTACTACCAAGGTATCGAAAGCGGCTACCTGCGGATGAGAGCAGACATCATAGCACGATTGCAAGGGGCTAGCGATACCATTGAAAATGCATCTAATCGCCAGATCTCAAATAGCGAGGATGACGGGTGCCAAAACCCCGCGGCCTTACTCCAGGAATCGTCAGAGCAAAATGCTCCAGAAGAGCAGCAACAAAATCCGGGTGCAGGAAATCTAGAGGGCGCTACAGCGACTCTTCCTCAACACACCAAATATACTGGAGCTATCCCCAAGGCTGTAAAGCCGGCTCCAGTTGTGATGCCACATCAAGGACATGATGTCATCTATACTTCTATTCGAAGGCAGGAGTGCCTCATGGCGGACTTAAAACGACTCCTGACGGCCCTATCTGATCGTGAAGCAGGCCAATCACCTCAATACTGCCAAGTCAAGATCAAGGCGATTGAGCAATATTGGAGTGAAATACGCACTCTTCACTACAAAATTTGGGAGCAGCATAGCTCATCAAGTACGTGGGACTATGATGCTGAAGCGTACTTTGATCTCGAAGATCAAACCCAGAACAAGCTCATTAAACTACACGAGGAGATGAGCTTAGGTAGCGGCAACTCGCAGAGCCCACCGCCTAATCCAATCATGACAAGCCAATCCGGTAACATGATAAAACTCCCCAAAATCGTATTGCCAAAATTTGATGGGGATTACACTAAGTGGAGGCAATTCCGTGACCTTTTCATAGAATTGGTGCACAATCAACCGATCGCGGAATGTCAAAAATTGTGGTACCTGAAAACCAGCCTTTCAGGTGAAGCTGAGAGGCTCATTCGCCACTTCACGACCTCTGAGGCCAATTACTCGTCCGCCTGGAAGGTAATCAACAGTCGATATGAAAACACCAGACTTCTTGTTGGAGCGCTTCTTCACAAGCTGATTTCACAGCCATCCGCAACTAATGAAAGCAGCTCAGCACTCAAAGCGTTGCACGACACAACGCAGGAGTGTTTATTAGCACTAGGAAATCTGGGAATCCCTACGGATCAATGGGATCCTCTACTCATATACCTCTTGATCAAGAAGCTGGACAAAACCACTCACACTCTATGGGAGCAATCCCTCACGCAGCCAAGGCAATTACAACCACTTAGGAGCTTCCTGGAATTTATAGAGACTCGATTTCAGTCTCTTGAGGCCCTCGGTGGCAAGGGAAAAACTATTGCGGACCATAAATCACATTCAATGAAATCTCTGGCTTCTGCAGTCAGCGCAGCAGCGCACTGCCCTTCATGCAAGGAATTACATAAGATTTATAACTGCCCGCGATTTTTAAAATTGTCACCTAACGAAAGGGTGAGTCTGGTGAAGAAAACAAATTTATGTTTCAACTGCCTAAATCCGGGACACAACCTGGCTTCATGTTCAGCCGGCAATTGTACCAAATGCTCTCGGAAGCACAACACATTGCTCCATTTATCCAGCGCATCTAAAAAATCATCCGCTGACAACAAACAACCCAAGCAATCTTCACCAAATGGCAAGGATCCAACAGGACCCTCCAATCTCAATGTTACTACAAATTCATCGGCGTCACTAGCAGCCAAGACGTCTCACACTCCAAGAAATCATGTGCTCATCAGCACAGCCATGGTAAATCTTGTCAATGATAATGGAACAACCATTCAATGCCGAGCAATCCTTGATTCCGGATCGCAAGTTAGCATAATAACCGAAAAAATGGTCAGACAGCTGCGGTTAAAAGAAAAATCTCAATCAATGTCAATAGAAGGGATTGGCAGCCGAAAGCAACAGGCTCAACGCAGGGTCAACATACAAGTACAATCCATCAACAATGGTTACAGCGTCAGATTAGAGGCACTTGTACTACCACGCATAATCTCAGATCAGCCCGCACAATTCATCGACACCTCCAATTGGCACATCCCGGATAACATTAAGCTTGCTGATCCTCAATTTAATCGTCCAGATTCAATAGACCTTCTTATAGGGGCTGAGCTTTATTATTCTATTTTGTCCGTAGGGCAAATAAAGCTCGGGGAAACATTGCCAGTATTACAAAACACAGTTTTTGGGTGGACTGTAGCTGGCAAAGTGTGCGAGACCACACAATCGAATCCTTCGTGTGGAATCTGCACCCAGGAAGAACTAGACCGGCAGTTGGAAAAATTCTGGAAAATAGAGGATACTGCAGCCTCGACAGGCAATCTAACCCAGGCGGAGAAGCGGGTTGAGAGTTACTACAAACAAACTACCACGCGAAACAGCGACGGTCGTTTTATAGTTCGACTACCATTCAAGGAGGATCCTACACAGCTAGGGCAATCAAAGGATATCGCCTTACAGAGATTCATGGCTCTGGAAAGAAGACTTCAAAGACAACCCGATCTGAAAGATCAATATGTACAATTTATGGATGAATATGAAGCTCTTGGACATATGAAAAGGGTTGACATCAACAAGATATCTTCACCATTTTACTTTCTTCCTCACCATTGCGTCATTAAACCGGACAGTAGCACCACAAAGCTCCGAGTTGTATTTGACGGCTCTGCCAAAACATCATCTAATGTTTCTTTGAACGATATACTGGCCAAAGGACCTACCGTCCAAGATGATGTCCTATCAATTCTTTTGCGCTTCAGACTACCAAAATACGTTTTCACTGCTGATATAACCAAAATGTATCGGCAAATAATAATCCACGAAGAGGATCAGAAATATCAACTCATATGGTGGAGAACTGACCCCAAGTCACAACTCAAGTGCTATCAACTACAAACAGTCACATACGGAACCACCAGCGCTTCCTACTTGGCTACAAAAAGCCTTCAATTGCTTGCTGAGCAAGAAGCAGACAATTTTCCTTTGGGGGCCGAGGTCTTGGCTCGTGATTTTTATGTGGACGATCTACTCACTGGATCGGACCGCATTACTACAGCAATAATAATGCAAAGACAAGTCCAGCAGATTCTGCAATCTGCTGGATATAGCCTCCGAAAATGGTGTGCGAATCACCCTTATCTCTTAAAGGACATCCCTCAAGCAGATCAAGAATTGCAATTAAGTTTTGACAATAAATCCGAGGACAGCATCAAAACAATTGGATTGACATGGCTACCAAAAACTGACGAGTTCATAATAAAGGCCGCCACCAGGGATCATAAAAGGATCACAAAACGAACCGCATTATCGGACATTGCGCATGTTTTTGATCCACTGGGGCTGTTATCACCGGTAATAGTGACTGCTAAAATATTCCTTCAAAGGCTATGGGAGCTTAAACTTGATTGGGATGCAGCGTTACCCCAAGAGTTACATTGCTCGTGGAGTCAATTCCGCGAGGGTCTAAAGTCTCTGAACACCATCAAAATTCCAAGACATGTATTCGCTCAAAAGGTACCGAAATCAACGCAATACCATATTTTCGCAGATGCATCTGAAAAGGCATACGGAGCAGCAGCTTACGTGAGATCCGTCGATAGGGACAACACTATCACAGCTCGGCTACTGTGCGCAAAGTCAAAGGTAGCCCCAAAAAAGACACTATCACTTCCTAGGCTCGAACTATGCGCAGCAAAAATTGCAGCCGAACTCGCGCACAGAATTGCGAGGGATCTAAGGCTCAAAAATCAAGCAATATATTTATGGACCGACTCTGAAATCGTCCTCTCATGGATCAATTCATCATCATCATCATACCAAACATTTGTGGCCAACCGAATCTCCGCAATACAAGAGCTCTCCACACCTGACCAATGGCGGCACGTCTCCTCAAAGGATAACCCTGCTGACATCCTGTCTAGAGGAGTAGCCCCAGAGGCGCTGCATACCTGCACGCTCTGGTTCTATGGCCCACGATTCCTTCATGGAATCGAAGCAATGTGGCCCGCTCCATTTAAACCGTCCAGAACTGAAAGTGATATAGAGCGCAAGAAAGTCTCTGTAAGCGCAGTAGCTATCGCTAAAGAATCTGTCGCAGAGATCATTAAGGACATAGAGCAAAAATATTCCTTCACAAAGGTACAGCGAATTTTGAGTTACGTTCTACGCTTTGTAAATCACCTAAAGGATTCCGACTCGAGAAAGGGAAAAGCAACATTATCATTGACTTCCAAAGAATTGGGTGAAGCAGAAATCCAAATCCTCAAGGCAATACAGGACCGAGAATTCCAGGATGAACTTCGTGAACTAAGGAAAAACGGCAAGGTAAAAAGCTCCAGCTCTCTTATTTCCCTAACGCCATTTCTGGACGAAGTAGGCCTAATACGAGTAGGTGGACGTCTCGAAGCCTCCAATTTATCTTACGATGCCAAGCACCCTATATTGCTGCTTTTCTCGCATCATATTACAAAGGACATCATGACCAACCTTCACAAAAGGAATTTTCATGTGGGTCCCCAGGCACTGCTATCTATCACCAGGCAAAAATTCTGGCCATTAAGGGGGAAGAATATCGCCCGATCAATTGTGCAACATTGCATTCAATGTTTTAAGGCAAAGCCCAAATTTATGAACCAGATAATGGGCCATTTGCCTGCGGATAGGGTGCAGCCTGCGCGTCCATTCGTAAATGTTGGCATTGATTTCTGTGGGCCTTTCTTTACTCATTTTAAAATAAGGGGAAAAAGACCCCAAAAATCATACATATCCGTCTTCTGCTGTTTTGCTACCAAAGCAACGCACCTCGAACTAGTTACCGATTTGACAACGCAAGGATTCTTAGGCGCCCTCAAAAGATTCATGGGCAGGCGCGGTCATTGTAAAAGCATTTATTGCGACAACGCTACCAATTTTGTAGGGGCCAAAAACTTCCTAGAAGAGCTAAAAAATACAACTTCCACCAAGGAATTCAAAGAGGCAGTAGCGACGGCATGCAGCACAAAGGGGGTGGAATTTCATTTTATCCCTCCAAGGGCCCCGCATTTCGGTGGTCTTTGGGAAGCGGCAGTAAAGTCTGCTAAGCATCTACTCTATAAGACGTTATCGTCCTCATCATTAACGTACGAAGAGTTAGAGACTATCATTATTGAGGTAGAAGCAATATTAAACTCTCGGCCACTAACGCCAATGTCAACAGATCCCAATGATCTTACGGCTTTAACGCCAGGGCATTTCCTAATTGGTGAGCCGTTAACAAATCCAATAGATTCAAGGGCAGAAGCTCAGCGAATGAGCATGGCAGAGCGTTGGAGGCGCGTTGCAGAAATTAAAACTCAATTCTGGCAGAGATGGTCTAGCGAATACCTAAACCAATTACAGCAAAGGCACAAATGGAAGCAGCAGGCTCCGAACATAGCCCCAGGTAATATGGTCATCATCAAGGATGACAACATTCCGGTCCTAAAGTGGCCCCTTGGAAGAGTCACAAATGTAATCCCAGGTCCTGACGGACTAGTAAGGGCCGTAGATGTCCAAACGGCAACCGGCACCCTTAGAAGAGCCATACATAGATTGGCTCCCTTACCAATCGATGATGAAATCCCGAGCACCGGCCAGCCACTTTCAGCAGAAAGTAGCTCTCCCTCAGAAAGACTGTCTAACAAAGGCTATCAACACACACAGAAAAAGCCGATGAACTCAAAAGATGAACCCGCAAACCCGCGAAAAAAGCAGCGGATATCTCTAGGGTCTTTAGTTGTCACCACACTAATAGCATGTTTGGCGCTGCCAAGCACTAGCGCGGGCCCTGTCACGGTAACACCATTTAACACACAGCCTGGTATTTATTTCGAAAATCTGGGTTCAGCAAACATCATAACCAGCGAATGGAAAATAGTAGCGTATTATGACATGGTACCCTATTGGAAGGAATTTAACTCACTACTAAATTGGACATCTCAACTACCACAATTGTGCATCCCTTTGAAGGACAAAGGTTCCTGCTCTCAAATCATTTCTCAATTCAATCACCTGATCAAAGAAATATCACAATCCAATCAACTGTTATCACCGCAAGGGCAAACACGACGAACAAAAAGAGGGGCTATAAACATAGTAGGCAATATAGCAAACTCACTCTTTGGAGTTTTGGACTCCGAATATGCCGAGAAAATGTCACAAGCTATTGATGAGGTGCATGAAAATGAGGAATTTCTTTTAAAACTCATAAAAAATCAGACTACCTTAATAGATTCAACCGTCAATATAATGAAAAAAGAGGCGAATTCCATTTCAAAGCACTTTAAAGAGCTAGAGTCACGATTTAACGACCAGATTCATCAATTGAGCGAAGAATTGTTTGAAGAGCATGGATCCCAAATGTTCATTTCATTGGGTATTCAAACACTGCTCATCGCCATAAATTTCCGAAGGGCGCAGGACGCTATAATAGATGTCATCACTGATACTCACCACGGTAAAGTCAATCCCAATCTGCTTTCACCGTCTCAGCTGCAAACAGAATTAATCAAGATAAAGAACTTCCTGCCATCAACATTACGACTCCCAGCAATGGAAGATGACTTATTAAAATATTACAGCATCATGTCTATAGAAGGACGAGCAACAGAAAAATATGTCCTTTTTCAAATTAAACTTCCATTAATAACGCTAAATAATTTCGAGCTGTATAAAATCATTCCGGTTCCTGTTCTGATCAACGACACCTTCATGTTCATCAAGCCATCGACGCCGTTATTGATCATCAATCTCCACAGGGACCTGTACTACCCCCTAACAGAGCAGGATCTAAGGTCTTGCATTTCCATTACCGCCGAAAGACATTTATGCCAACAGACCCATCCCATATATCACAAGGGATCTGCCATCAGTTCGTGTGAGGTGGACTTCATGAATCACCTTCCACAGTCACCCTCATGCCAAATTATGAGGACAGACGATGGTCCTCACTGGATCCAGCTTCATAGTCCTAATGAGTGGATCTACGTTTTGAAAAACCGAACTATCATCAATACCGTCTGCGGCGACAATGTTACTCAAATGTCGCTTGAGCAGTCTGGGATCATCCGAATCAAAGGAGACTGCGTTATAAAACAACCTTTGATCACCATAAGAGGGCACAACATCTTTCCATCCAACTACAAGATGTCCTACATGCCATCAACAAATTTGAGCGAGTCGGCAGCACCGGAAAAACTAGCCACACTTCTATATCATCCCTCCAACTATCAACCCCATCTTGCAGAGATGGAATCCATCAAAAATCAACTTTCACAACTTCCAGGGGATCTTCCAGCAAAAATCAAGGGTCACAATATTCATCATTTCACAGTTGGATACAGCGCCATCTTCCTCATACTGGCTGTCATTGGGTATCTCATCTTACGAAGGAGTCCAACTTGCAACCGTCCGAATATCCTCAAGGAAGAAGACAAGGCTCCACAGCCCCGACCCATCAATCAACAGGATACAACAGACGACTTTGAATATAATGTAAACTTTGATTTATAATTTTAGAATCGCATTGTATAAGCTTTAGGCTAATTGATTTGTTAACTTAGATAAATGTAATTGTAGTTTATTCATAACTATGTATAATTAACATGTATTTGGAGGCCACCTTGTTTGAATTATCATTCAACGGGGGGAGGATGTTCAGTCCGACACCGAAGGCCAAATCTTCTCTTACACGGCAGTAATACGAAACTTTGTTTTCTGCATGCGCCCGTGGGACCGCGGCATGAAAGCTCTGCGCTGCCTGCTCCCGTATCAGATAACTGACGCGACGCTGATACAGCACAAGTAGTTTCAAGCCGGTATGCCGCGCTCCCACGGGAGCCGCCAACTAAGCATTTTTCATTGTTATCTTAACAAGTAACGCTTAGTATTTAAGCTTGATTAAAGTAAATAAAGCGAGCATTTGCATTTGTATCGTTCATCGAGCAGTTTTATTTTCAACCCATCCGAAGATTCATCCTGATAGTCGGCTAGTTAAGGTGTAACACTTTAGCTAGTCCAAGGAAGAGCAAAAGAGCTTTTCTAACACCTATCCAGAAGCGTAATACTCTACCTGGCTCACATCTGGGGTCTCCGAGAGTGCAGTTTAGAGCAATTAGAAGCTTGCTACCTCAACTTCTTCAAAAAGCTGTTTTCCTTACCGTGTTGCACACCTCATTACGCGCTCAGACTTGATCTCGGACTCGATCATATCTCCGTTTGTGTATTGAAGCAAGCTATGTCCTTTTGTAACAAGGTGCTGGAGATGGATGACTCGCGATTGCCCAAGATTTGTCTTTTACGCCTAGTCTCACTCAGCAGTCCATCCTCGTCCTTCAAGCAGCATAACTGGGTGCATCATTTAAGAGTTTTGCTTGATAAAGCTGAAGAAGGCCAGCTGCTAGACAACCTCAACCCGGCTATCTGGAAATCTAGGATGGTCTCTGTGCTGGAAACATTCAACAGTCATCTCAGGAAAGCGGACGTGGAGCGTTACAGGTTGACTTCCGCCTGCCAATTCTCCTTTGACACTGCGCTCGCGACCACCCATCACCTTTTGCTCAAGTCGACACCTCAGCATCTACTTAAGCCATTTATCCAGCTGAGATTGGCTACCAATTACGCATGTGCTGTCTCAATCGACAAACTCAAGCTTTATTTTTCTCCAACTAAGCTCTGTTCTCTCTGTCACCTTCACGAAGAAGACACTGTTATTCATTTTCTGATTGTCTGCCCTTCCTACAACTCGCAACTCGCTGAGAGAAAACTTCTGGGGTCCTGCCCACGACACACGTACGGGACCGTGCTTTACAAGCTGCCCAAAACAAACCCCTATTGGCCGTGCTTACTTAAGTTGCCAAATAACTTATCTGGAAAATAGAAGTAACTGCTCTCCGAGCAGCTTCTGCAAAGCAGTAGGTTGGAGCTCTAAAGAGCTGCCCCTAAAATTTGGAATATACACCGAGCAGGGCCTCCATCCATTCCCGCTACGGAGAGAACATACTACAAGGCCGATGATTTTTATTTCGGTGAAGATTACATTGTCGAGACATTGTCATTAACACCATCAGTGGAACTTGAATGATTGTTTTAAACAGGGTTTCGATTGTTCGAAATGAAATTAGAATTTTTCGAAACACTCCGTTGCGCTTGCACCGGGTGCAAGAAATGAGGCTAGTGTAAAACGACCCATTAGCTGCGTTTTTTTCACCGGGGGTTGTGACCAGATCAGCGTCAAATGAAAAAAACGACTCAGATTAAAAACGCGGATTAGCGATTTGTTTTCAAGAAGTTGGCATACCTTCCTTCTAAATGTCAAAGCATTTGTCAGTTCGATATTTCTGTGCTTCATGATATATTGTGTGTTGCGACTGCAACTCGGGCTATGGATATGTTGCGGCTGCAACTTGGGAAGCGAAATAAATAACAGCTTTCTATATTTTGATTGCTTAAGTTGCTGATTTATTCTATTAGAAACAAAAAAAGGGATTACAATATTTCTCACTATATTAGCACGAAAAACTTACCGCAGCTTTACTCTCTCGGCTTTAAAGGCAAAAATGGCTGCACCTTACAGTCATGCCATATAAACAGGATGACAACATTTTACTTCACGGCAATGCCATGCGAACAAGACAGTGACATTACATTAGGGCCTTTCGGTACGCACGTTCTCAGTGAGACAACTGAGACGAAATATGAGCAACTTTCTCAGTTGTCTCAGTTTGGTTAAACAGCTGATTTTGACACCGCAGAGGTTGTTGATTAAAAAGTGAAAAATGGATAACGAAAAAGCACGCGCAATTGTTTTATTAAGTTCAGGCTGCTCAACAACTGTCATAACATATAACTGAGACAAGTGAAACACAAAAATTCTATCTCACAGGTCTCAGTTGCCCAAAGGCTGCGTCCGTTTTTGTTGCTCAATGTGAAAGTGAGACGGTTACAAGAACACGCCGTCTCAGTGAGCCAACTGAGAATATCTCAGTTGTCTCACTGAGAACGTGCGTACTGAAAGGCCCTATTACTTCACGGTAGTGCCATATGGGAGTAAAGCTAAGTTCGCAGCTGTTCTTTAACATTGTGCTTATCCGTAAGGAAAACAAAAATAATAATGAATACCGCACGCATTCATTGGATTAATGAAGTAAGAAATTTAGGTGCGACGAATCGTTGAAATTTAGTTAATTTGTTTTTTAGTTGTTAGAAGATGAAGACGATTTTTTTTCCGAATCCGGCGGGGAAGATGCCTGTGACTCTTCAGGAGATTCAGGGCCAGAGGAACACGCAACTATTCCTCATTTTTTGGAAGTAGAAAACGACTATAGTGATGGTGTTTTTAAAAAACACTTCCGCCTTAATCGGTCCACCGTAAATCAGTTAAAAGGTTTTATTTAGTTGCTTATTATTCTTCATGTATACGAATATAATCAGTGAAATTTCAGAACTATACGAGGCTTCTGATGTCGTTACAAGGCGACAAAAGGGAGGACGAGTTTCTGTAGGCGCTGAAAAAGAAATTCACATGTTTCTGTGGTACATGGGCAATACCAATAAATTTCGCGAATTGGGTAATTTGTTTAGGACTTCTAAATCCGGAGCATGGAATGTAGTTGTTAAGGTTTCCTCTTGGCTTATATCAATTGGGCACAATTATGTGAAATGGCCGTCGCAAGAGGAGATTCCCAGCCTGATGGCTACATGGGAGCAGAAAAAAAAAATCCCAAATGTTATCAGTGCCATATGCCCGTTCTCCAATTGCGAACCGACCAACTACGAACCAAATAACATCGCGCCATCGCTTTCCATTTTCTTATTAGAGTCATCTTCTCTCTCGCTTGTGTTTTGGTCAACCGAGCTAACTTTTTCATGTGTGCGTTTAACCAAAAGTAATAGTCCCCCATTCCGCAACGATATTGTACCAGAATAGTGACGTCGCCGCAGCTTTTCCGCCGGTTATCAAAACATCAGTGCACTAATTATAACACGGAGCACTTATAAAAATGTGCGCGGTAGTTTCCGGAGAATATTAAAAGTTAAATTGATAAGTTTGTCCGCTTAAAAAGTGGTAAAAACTTCCACATTTAACATTTGCCCGATTGTGTTTTCGCAGCTGGCAGTGCACAACTACAGGCAAGGGCTTATACTTTACACGGGGTTGAGCTTTTTCGTTCGGTGGGTCGTAGTTGGTCGGTTCGCAATTGGAGAACGGGCAATAGATTGCTCTCATATTAAAATAAAAGCTCCGTCTGAAAACCAAAAAAGCTATTTTAATAGAAAGCATTACTACAGCATACATTGTAGTAGTTGATGGAGCATTGTAGTAGTTGATGGAGCATTGTGAGTAGACGTGTGGCGTTAGTTTCTCCAGTTTTCCACAGTTTTTCTACTTAATTCGCGGCTTAGTGAAACTAAATCTGCGCAATAATCCGCATATAGATATCTGCAGTTTCTCCGGTTACTTAGCTTTCTTTTCTGTGCTGGTCATGGGTGGTGATAAGCCGAATAAAACCAAATTGTCAGCCAAAATCCCCGCCAAGGACACCATCACACCGATCCAAACGAGAAACCGTGCTGCGGAGAGAGTCAATAGCAAGGGCACGAGCGGGACCAAATCATCTGGACCCACTGCAACTCCTACCCGTCCACACTCCAGCTGTGGTGATAGCATCGAGCTGATTGAGCGCAGGCTGACCAAATCTGTTTCCCAATTAATCAACGATCGATTCGATGAGTTTGAAGAACGTTTCTCCATCCACTTCGCCTCATCTAACGACGAACGTACTAAACTGCGGAGTGCATATAACGAGTTGCTACATGAGGTGGCAACACTGCGAGGCACCGTGGATTACCTGCTACGCCGGCAGCGGTTGAGTGACGCCGTTATCACCGGAGTCCCAGTTGTGCAAGATGAGGATCCCCTGAGTATTGCTCAAAAGGTGGCAGAGTACGTCGGGCTCAAGTTGCCACCTTCCACGATTGCTTTTCGAGCGAATGGCGGGGCCAAGGTGCTTCCGATTGTGGTCAAGCTCCCATCCATCAACGACCAAAAGCTTTTGCTGAGAAATTATCTTAGCTCTGGACCGATTAAGCTGAAGAAGTTATCGTCCACCTTCACTTCAGATGGTAACGTTGGTGTATATGAGAGCCTTACTCCGAGTAACAGTCGCATTTTGCGTGAGGCGCTCTCGCTTCGAAGGGAAAACTTACTGCATTCAGTTGTTACACGGGATGGTCTTGTTCATGTGCGTGCTAAGTCTGGTAGTAAATGGAAGCTGATCTCCTGCAGTGAAATGCTGGGTGAGTTCGGTGTATCAGTGGTTGACCCGGCCGGCGACACTCTGGATGCAACCGACTGCGATGCTGAGGCTATTTCTGATTCTGGCGCTAGGGCTGCTACCGTTTTCGATGCTGGAGTCTAGGCTAACCCTTATTTCAAACCTCTACTCTTATTTTATATAGTATTTAGCATTGCTTAGAGCTAATTAATTTTATTCTTCTATTTGTTTATTTATTATTTATATTTATACATTTCCCTGACAGATATGCACCTCTTCCACTTGTCTTCGAGCTTGATTTCCGCCATCCTTCCTGGGTACACCTGGACCTGCCTTTTGATAGTTGACCCGCCATAGTGATGTTTTGAGCGAGCTGGACAGGACGGGCATTCTTTTAAATGTGCTATGTAAACGTGGGAATGGACTTAATATTTGCCATCTGAATGCTCGCAGTCTAAAGAATAAAATTGATGATGTCAGATTGATGCTTAAACACACTGATATCCATATTTTATGCGTTAGTGAATCCTGGCTGAACGATAGTATTCCCATCTCCTACATTGATTTACCAGAGTTTAGTGCTTTTCGCTGTGATCGCATGGATCGTGTTGGTGGTGGTGCTCTAATTTATGTGAGAAAATTTTTGAATCCCAAACAGGTAAATGCCTCAGCAACAGCATCCTGTATCAATTTTGTTGGTGTCGATATTCACAGCGGTGGTAAAAAATGTCGCATTTACTGTGTCTATTGTCCACCTAATTGTTTCTCTCCCAATAATACACGCGAGCTGGAGAATAGTCTGATTGATGCGTGCCAAAAGCATGATGATGTCATCGTCTGTGGAGATTTCAACGTCAAACTGATGCCGTCTAGACGCAATAATGTTGTTTTCGACTCTATGCTCTATCGAGCTGACCTGCATGTTGTTAATTCTCTACCTACTTTCCACAATACTACCTCTCCCTCTCTTCTAGATCTTGTTCTATCTTCCAATCTTAACAATGTACTGTTTTGTAATCAAATTACTCCGCCCAGCATTTTTGATCATGATATACTGTTTGTTAGCTACGACTTCAAAATTGACCATCTTCCCCAAATAGGTCGAGTAACGTACCGAAGCTATAATAATATTGATAGTGACTCCTTACTCCATAAGTGCAGCACTCTTCCATGGAATAATATTTATCTTACTCCAGACATCAATGCCAAGCTCGATATGTTCTATGTCAATATTAATGTACTGCATGATGAGTTTGCTCCTCTCTGTACCAAAATCATCAGGCCGGAAACCATTCCCTGGTACAACTCCGAAATTAGGAACCTGATCAATGAGCGCGAATTCTTATACCGCCGTTTTAAGAAACTCCGTACAGATGATTCACGAGCACATTATAAGAGAGCACGTAATCTTGTCTCTGCCAAAGTTGCAATGGCAAAGCGCAACTATTATAGTCAAATTTTCAAGAAAGACTTACCAGTGAAGACGTTGTGGGGTAACCTAAAGAAGTACGGTGCACACCATAAGCAACCATCACAGTGTACCCTCGAGCCTGACTGCCTTAATAAACATTTTACCTTCTCCGGAAATAATGCTTCCAGCGTCCGCCTAGGTGAGCCCCCTGACCGTGATGGGGGCCTCGAGGGCTTTGTGTTTGCGAACGTCGACCAGGCTGACGTTCTTCAAGCAATGAGTATGTGGTAAGAAGCTTCCAGTGGGATGCGAAAGGTGGAGTAGCTTGAACCAGCTTAACTCCTGATTGGGGTGGAGTAGCTATGAGAGCTCGACTCCTAGGATTAAATCAGAGTAGCTTTCACAAGCTCGACTCCGAATTGAACAATGCTAAGTTCAGATGAATAATCCCTCCTTTATTTGAAGTTCTTAGACTATTTATACAATTCTTACCTTACAACTACTATTACAAATGACATATGTTGCTTACTCAATGCGAAGACCCAATGACCTCATTGATCAGCTATTGGGGACGTTACCCAATAGCTGAGTCGCCCTTTAGCGCAACATTTAAGTATGTCACGCAATTTGTTAATCGGCGGGTCGCGCTTTGATATTGGCGCACGGGGTGATGACCGCGGCGTGCACCGCTCAGTTTTGCTGAGTCGCGTGCTTTATTTATGTGGCACTTGTTTACCTTTTCCGCAACGTGCTCGTTGTTTGTTTACTAGTTGTTTACGGTCTCGGGCTAGCGTTGCTAAGGCTTTTTCGCTTGGTAACCAAGTAGTGAACTTGAACTTGAAAGTTGCTTCAAGTGTTCTTGGTCAGCAAGGTGCTTTATCTCAGTGCATCACATATTGATTATTATAGGTACATCACACCCTTCCCCTTAAGGAAAAAAAAAAAAATTTTTTTTTTCTAATTCGATCATGGGACCTTCGTGTTGTAAAATTTTTTTTTTTTTTTTTTTTTTTTTTTTTTTTTTTTTTTTTTTTTTTTGATTAATTAAGTAAGAGTAAACACATATTTGTCTAACAGGTAATTACAATTATGTTCTTACATATATTACTATTATATTTTTTTTAATATTATACATATACCTATATATTTTATTTGATACATCTAGTTTTACATCAATACTTTTCTTAGATTCATTTATAATTTCTTAATTGCTAATTTTTCTTATTCTATTTTTATGTACTTTAGACCTAATGCTATCCTTATCTTCGATAATACAATTTACAGTGTCAATTTCGATGACTTTATATGGTCCTTTGTATAACGGATCCAATTTCTTTCTATTTTGGACTGAAAGTAATACCTGGTCGCCTACTTGTAAGGACAAAGGTTTACAGTTAATATCACTGTTCTGTTTTCTGGTTTCCTTTGAAAGCTCTAAATATTGTCTGGCTTTGTTTAACGTTTTTTGTAATCTGAATTTAATTTCTTTGCTATATAGGTCGTAATTATAGATAGGTTCCGGATTAGTGACTGTGAGTTCAGATGGGAGATTTACTCTTTTTGCGAATACTAGTTCGAATGGTGTATAGTTATGAACACTGTTTGGAGTAGTGTTATAGCAAAATGAGTAATATGGTATCCATGTATCCCAGTCATCTCTGTTATCGTTCACAAAACACCTTAAATATTCGTTAAGGCACTTGTGATTTCTTTCGAGAGAGCCTATTGTTTCGGGATGTGCAGCGGTTGCAAAAAGTTGTTCTATTTTTAATATGTTGCATATCTCTGAGAGAACTTGATTTTTATATTCCGTTCCGAGATCAGATTTTATTTTACTCATTGGTCCATAGATGAGTATAAATCCATTGACTATTGCTTGTGCAATGGTGTTAGCTTCTTTATCTCTTGTCGGAATTATTACTACATATTTGCTCAAATCGCATTGAATAGTTACCGCGTATCTATTGTTACTAGCTGTTTTTGTAAATGGTCCTACAGTGTCTATAGATACTATGTCGAATACCTTTGCTGGTGTTGTTGTTATTTCCATGCGTTCCTTATTGTGCGTCTGATGTTTGTTTTTCGTACAGAGTTCACAATTGTTTATGTATTTTGCTATAGTTTTCTTCATCTTTTTCCATCTGTATATCTCCTTCAACTTTTTGTACATTCTAGCCTGTCCTAGATGTCCTCCAGTAGGTGTTGAATGAAAAGCGTATAGTAAGTCTCTAATCTGTGTTTCACTTCCGACGTATATGGGTGGTTTATATATTATGATGTTTGCTTCTCTTAAAATTTTGTTGCCTGTATTTTTAAATGCGGTTACTGTAATTAGTTTAAATATTTCACTTTCTGCAGAAAGTTTCAGAGTCTTGGTCTGAAATTGTATATTACTTTCCAATATTTCGAATACCTGCTCTAGTGCGGGCTCTACTGATTGGGTTTTTCCTATATTTATATACCGCTCATAAGATATATTAAATTTGTGCACAATACTCATATATAATACAATTCGTTTACTGTTGCAGCTGCTAATTTCAAATTGTAATTCAGGCATATTCTTGACTTCACTTGGGGACAGCGCTTCTATTACACGCAGTTGATCAGGCTGCGTATTCATGTCGCCTTTTTCCTTTATAGTGATTGTTTTATTGTCTAACTCTTTTGTCATTGCTCGTGTCTGTACGCGTAGAATTTTAATGTCTTTCAGATCATCAATATCGAGTTGTATTCTCGATAGTGCATCTGGTCCGACATTTTCTTTTCCTTTTACATAACGTATCTCGAAGTCGAATTCCTCAAGATCTAGCCTCATTCTTGTTAATTTAGATGTTGGATTTTTCATGCCGAATAAGTATGCTAGAGGTCTGTGATCTGTTTTCACAGTGAATCTTCGACCATATACATATGGTTTAAAATGCATTATAGCCCAATGAATGGCTGTTAGCTCCTTTTCAATGGTTGATTTATTTCTTTCTCCTTGGGTAAAAGTTTTGCTGGCATATGCAATGGGTAGTTCTTTACCGTCAATGTTTTGTGATAATATAGCACCACATGCGGAATTCGAGGCGTCAGTTGAAATGATAAATCGGTTATTAAAGTCTGGGTACTGTAGAATTGTCGGTGACATTAAAATTGATTTTAGGGTTTCAAATGCTTTTTCATGAGTTGCATTCCATTCAAACTTAGAATTTTTCTTTAGTAATTTATTTAGAGGGAGTGCGATTTCCGCAAAATTAGGAACAAATCGGCGGTAGTAATTACAAAATGCTACAAATCGCCTAACGTCGTCAGCATTTTTGGGTATTGGATAATTTTTAATTGCCTCATATTTCGACGCGTCTGGGCTAATACCTTCTGCTGAGATTTTATGGCCTAAATAAGTGACCTCGGTTTGAAAGAATTTACACTTTTCTGGATTCAGTTTGAGGTTTCTTTCCCTTAATCTTTTAAAAATTGTTACCAGGTTTTTAAGATGATGTTGCTGAGAACAACCGACGACTATAATATCGTCAATGTACAGAAATGCTGTTTCAGCTGGTAACCCTGCCATGGCTATTGCCATCATTCTTTGGAAACTGTTTGGACTGATGTTAAGTCCGAAAGGTAACCTAGTGTAGTGAAAATGGCCATGATTTGTCGAAAATGCAGTAAATTTCCTGGATTGTTTGTCCAGTGAAATTTGATGAAAACCCGACATTAAATCCAGAGTGGAAAAGAATTTTGCTCGACCCATTTGATCGAGTATTTCTTCTATTCTGGGTAACGGAAATTTGTCGGCTAGAACCTTTTTATTCAGGTTCCTAAAATCTACGACTAGTCGCCATTTCTTGTTTTGATTATTTGACTTCTTGGGAACTAGTAATATTGGAGAATTGTAATGGGACACTGAATTTTCTATAATTCCTTCTGATAACATTTTGCTCACCTGTTGATCTATTTCGGTTTTATGTGCTTCCGGAATTCGATAATTCTTTGTATATACAGGTACGTTATCTGCTACTTCTATGCGCTGTTCATAGAAATTATTTGACGTTAGTGGTTCATCCTCTAACGCAAAAATATCGCTGAACTCGCGGCATAGTTTTTCTAACTGTGGTTTGGCATAGCTTGGGATAGTTTCTAGTTTTAATTTCGAAATTATTTTCTCTGTTCTTTTAGTTGTAGGTGTTTTTATTAGTTCGAAATCTGAAAGTGGTGTGGTTGATATCTTTAAATTTTGAAGTGTTACTGTTTTACTTGTAGTGTTTAAGATTTTGGCTACTGGGTTACTGGCTGAGGTAATTGCTCCTGCCATATATACTCCAGGTTGGATTTCTTGTCTTGCTATGACCTGATCTTCGGAATTATTTTTCGTTTCGATATTAATTCTTCTAATTATTTCACATCTCGGGGGGATGCTAATTGAGTTTGGGGACGTTCCGCTAAGTATTGGTACTTCCTTTACTCCGTCCGTCGTATTTATAGTCAGTGTCCACGTATCATAATCAATATTTGCTTTATATTTCGTCAAAAAGTCTAATCCCAATATTGCATCTGCTTCAATGGAAAAGTCGTCACCTACTATCTGAAAAGTGTGTTCAACCGAAAACTGATCAAACATTATTTTTGTATTTGTTGACCCAATTGACTGTTTTTTGATATCTGTTATGCCCTGAATTAAGTACGTATTTTTTGGTTGATATAATTGCTCGCTACTAATTTTACCTCTTTTAAATATTGAAATATCTGCCCCTGTATCTACTATGAAGGTGCATATTGCTCCACACATCTCGACGTATGCTTTTATGAAATTCGTCAAGGATAGGTTTATATTTAGTATTCTTGGGTTGTAGGTGTTGGTAGTGCCCCCAACCGCTCCGGCTGCGGTTCTGGCTGGGGGTTTTGGTATTCCCCCGACTCATAGTGCTGAATTCTTCTATTTTGTGAGCCTCCCTGGTTGTTGTTACTCTGCGGACTCGGCCTTGCATTTGCTTGTTGTCTTGGTATAGTCCGGTAATTTCTGTTGTTATTATTATTATTATAGTTAGGTCTGTTATTTTGATTGTTATAGGCTTGTCTGTTGCTACTATTATAGCCTTGCCTATTATTATTATTGTTGTTATTATTATATCTGTTATTGCTGTTGAGTCTATTATAGTTGTTGTAGCCATGCCAGCTGTTTCTTCCTCTGCTCTGGTAATTCCCTGATCTCCCAGGTTGATTGCCTCTGTAATGCAGGATGTTTGCTGTTTGCTGTTTATCTACCATCATTGCTTTTGTTGTAAGTTCTGGTAGTGTTGCTAGGTTGCTGGCTTTTAATATGAGTGCCGTTTCCTGATTGGCCACATTATCGATGAATGATTGTACTGCAAATTTTTCAGCCAGTTTTTCCGCCGCTTCTCCTGTCGCCACTTTTTCGACTGTTAACGCTCTTGTTAGCTGGCTGGAGAGGTTTTCTATCTGACTGGTAAAGTCCGATAATTTCCTATTTCCTTGCCTGCATGCTCTCAGTTGTGCCAGTACTGCATCCGATGAGAATTTTGCAGAAAATTTTTGTCGCAATTTTGATTTTATTTCTTCGACGGTGTTAAAATCTCTCGTCATTACGAGTTTAGCTTTTCCCGTCATACGAGTTTTAATGAATTTGATCATTATACTTTTATTTTCAATCGATGTTAATTCATCTAAAAGCTCCATAGATTCAATGAATGCTTCTGTATCCTCGTGCTTCCCATCATAGGTTTGAAGCAGAGACGTCGCGGTTCTAATATCGAAAGCCATGTTCTGCTGTGTCTGATTTTCTATTAATGCAGCTATGTTGTCTCCCAATGACTTTATCTCCTTGTAAACCGGTAGGAGCTTTAGCGCTATTTCTGCTTCCCTAGGTGTGTTAACGCACTCTATGGCTCTGTCTAGGAGAGTATTCACAGTCTCCTTCTTTGCTTGCAGCGTTTTCTCCGTGTATTGTCGGTGCTTACTTTTGTTAAAGTTGGTTATTATTTTCTGTAGCTCTTCTTTGATGTTTTTTAGTTCATCCATTCGTCCTAAAAATCTTAGAATATATTACTCTCAGGCTTTGATTACCACGGGCTCGCTTAAATATTTTTTCTTCAGAGATCGCTTGTGATCCTTATATAGCAAATAAACTAATTCAATTACCTTAACCACGGCTATTATTAATAACAGTATGATAATTTGTTTATTCTCAATTTTAATACCGTCCTGAATAACAACGTTATTAACTACTTCCCCATTATTGTCACTTACTTTGGAGTGTGTTCCTCCCATTTTGAGTAACGACAACTTGTGTTTGCTAATATTTGATTTTAATTTAATTAATTTATATTATTTTATTGTTTGGTAGCTTTTAATTTGAGTTTAATTAATGGTGATATTTACTCTTAATTTACATTTCCTCTTGCTTGTTATTCTTGTAAGCCATAACTAAGCATACTATTAATATTAAAATAAAAATTGGTTGCACATACAAAATTATAATTGCTATTCTTTCTAGTTCTTCCCTATTTTTAACATATTCCTCTGTAATAATGTGCATTTTATTCTACTTATGCTTAACCTGTTTCTTAAGTTTATTTATTTGTCTTTGTTTTTCCTGCGCTAACTTATTAAAATGTTGCTTTTCTTCCTCTGAGGAAGCTAGTCCGGCCCGAAGGTTGAAGTAGTGTCGCTCCTTGGCTATTTTTACTCGCCTTCCTCCTCGAGATTTCTTCCTGTCGCTGCCTCTTGGATATAGTACCAGGTTGTCCACGTTCTTCTCCGGCCTGGTGAGTTTTTCCGCCTTCTTTAGTAGTCTGTCGAACGCCTTGCCAATTTCCTCATTCATTGATGATTGTCTTCCTTCTATGTTGCTGTAGCTGAAGCTGAAGGTCCAGTTGTCCGGTAGCGTTTCCAGCTACGATGTCACGGTCGCCATGTGGTAAGAAGCTTCCAGTGGGATGCGAAAGGTGGAGTAGCTTGAACCAGCTTAACTCCTGATTGGGGTGGAGTAGCTATGAGAGCTCGACTCCTAGGATTAAATCAGAGTAGCTTTCACAAGCTCGACTCCGAATTGAACAATGCTAAGTTCAGATGAATAATCCCTCCTTTATTTGAAGTTCTTAGACTATTTATACAATTCTTACCTTACAACTACTATTACAAATGACATATGTTGCTTACTCAATGCGAAGACCCAATGACCTCATTGATCAGCTATTGGGGACGTTACCCAATAGCTGAGTCGCCCTTTAGCGCAACATTTAAGTATGTCACGCAATTTGTTAATCGGCGGGTCGCGCTTTGATATTGGCGCACGGGGTGATGACCGCGGCGTGCACCGCTCAGTTTTGCTGAGTCGCGTGCTTTATTTATGTGGCACTTGTTTACCTTTTCCGCAACGTGCTCGTTGTTTGTTTACTAGTTGTTTACGGTCTCGGGCTAGCGTTGCTAAGGCTTTTTCGCTTGGTAACCAAGTAGTGAACTTGAACTTGAAAGTTGCTTCAAGTGTTCTTGGTCAGCAAGGTGCTTTACCTCAGTGCATCACATATTGATTATTATAGGTACATCACAAGTAGCATCAAGTCCCAAGCCACTGTGCCCGACGGTATTCCCCCCAAATTCATAAAATTGCTCCTACCCGCTATCCTACCTATAATTACCCATATTTTCAATCACATAATTGCTACCTCCTCTTTCCCTGCAGTGTGGAAACATGCTCTGGTCATTCCCATCCCTAAAAAGGCCTGCCCTATGTCCCCATCCGATTTCCGTCCCATTAGTATATTATGCTTTCTCTCCAAAGCTCTTGAAAAGTTGTTGAATACCCAGCTGATTGATCACCTAAACACTCATCGTCTCATCACTGAATGGCAGTCTGGCTTTCGGCGAAATCATTCATGCGAAACTGCTTTGTTAAAGGTCTCCACTGACTTGAGATTTGCTCTGGATAAGAATGATATCTCATATTTAGTCCTCCTCGACTTCTCCAAGGCCTTTGACAGCATAGACCACAACATTCTGCTAGACAAATTAAGCCGCAATTTCAACTTATCATCTTGTGCCCTTAAACTCGTGTGCAGCTTCTTATCTGGGAGATCGCAGCAGGTTAAAGTGGGCGAATCCCTATCAGCCACTGCAAGCATTTTTCGTGGAGTTCCCCAGGGTTCTATTCTGGGACCGCTACTCTTCTGCCTTTTCATAAATGAGCTACCTTCGCAAGTGCAGCACTCACATATCCATCTCTATGCTGACGACTGCCAGCTCTACATAAGCGCTCCACCTTGTTTGATCGATATATACGTTGACAGACTTAACAGAGACTTAAATAGTATATCTAAATGGTCTGAAGAGAATGCACTGTCTCTCAACCCCTCGAAGTCCTGCTATGTATTTCTCTCACGCTCTGGGTTTGTTTCTGAAACTTGCCCACCGGTCATGCTAAACAATTCACCACTCACTCGCTCAGCTAAAGCCAGGAGTCTGGGGGTGGTTTTCAACAGTAAAATGTCCTGCTGTGATCAGATAAATTCCGCACTTACTAAGATCTACGGAACTCTCAGGCGCCTATGGACTACTGCATCCCTTCTCCCCACAGCTACAAAACTTATTTTAATAAAAGCTCTTGTCCTTCCACTCTTCGTTTATGGTCGCGTGGTCTTTCCCTGTCTTGACTCGGCTTGTTATAGTAAAATGAATGTTGCTTTTAATGATTGTGCACGTTTTGTATTCGGCTTGCGTCGCGGAGATCATATATCCCCATATGTGTCTTCTTTAGTTGGTTGCTCCCTCAAAACCTACATTGACTTCAGGATGTTGTGTGTATTACACAGGATTATCTACAATAATGGTCCGAAGTACCTCAAATCCTTATTCACCTTACTTCGATCTCAGCGTCATAACAATATTCTATCACCTAAGTTTCAATCTGTTGTGGGTGAACGCTCTTTTCCTGTCCAGGTTGCTCGGCTATGGAATTCGTTGCCTTCAAGAATCCAAAAACTATCGGGTCTCGGTTCTTTCAGGAAGGGACTGGTGGAACTGTTTCATATTTCAAAATAATACGTCTTAGTCTACATTTACAGATACATCTTGATGTGCATATTTAGATCAGGACTTTCTATTCTAGTTAGTAATACACGTCGTATACCGCTTCCTTACTCTTGCTTATTTGTTTTCATTTTAATTGCTATATAACTCTGTTTGTTTTTTTTTCTTTTTTTTCTTTCCTTTTTTCGTACTCTATATTTCTCTTAAAATTAACTAATTTTAGTCTTAGTAACTTAGATAAATTTTTTTTTCCGTTGGTTTAGGTACATTTATATTGAAACTTTGTTCCTGTTGTACCACATTACAATAAATTATTATTATTATTATTATTATTTGCTAGCAGTTGTTGATGTAAATAAGTAATTTGTAAAAATTTTTTTATTGGTGAGCCAGGTTCCTTGCATGATAGTAGAGTAGAGTCTTGAGAAAATCCGAATTATTTCATGAAGCGCATGAAAATAAGGAACAATTATACCTTGGACACACTACCCCGTAATTATGACGGAAACCATCATAATTACGAAAATCAAAATTACGGTATGACACATTAGCTGAGCGTAATTTTGGATGGTAGTTGCCATGGTTTTTTCATAAACAGAATTTTTTTCCGGTTTGTGTGTTTGCTAAAAAGACATTTCTGGGGGCATTTTGCGCATGATTGTTGGTTTTTGCGTAAAAGAAACCACAACCAAACAGAAAATAGCCCATAAAATCTGCCTGACAGCAAAAAATCAATTAAAATTAAAAACTCCTGACGGAATCGTATAAGAAGAGCTTTCAAAAATCTCGTTATCTATTTGCGCCCAGATGGCGCTAAACCGTAATTTTGCACAAAATTACGGTGCAAGACCATCATTTGGAAACCATCATAATCACGGGTATGAGACGTAATAATGATGGTTGCCGTAATAATTACGGGTAGTGTGTCCAAGGTATTATACCTTGGACACACTACCCCGTAATTATGACGGCAACCATCATAATTACGAATATGAAAATTACGGTATGACACATTAGCTGAGCGTAATTTTCGATGGTAGTTGCCATGGTTTTTCCATAAACAGAATTTTGAATAAGTATTTTTCCGGTTTGTGTGTTTGCTAAAAAGACATTTCTGGGAGCATTTTGCGCATTCTTGTTGGTTTTTGCGTAAAAGAAACCGCAACCAAACAGAAAATAGCGCATAAAATCCGCCTGACAGCAAAAATCAATTAAAATTAAAAACTCCTGACGGAATCGTATAAGAAGAGCTTTCAAAAATCTCGTTATCTATTTGAGCCCAGATGGCGCTGAACCGTAATTTTGCACAAAATTACGGTGCAAGACCATCATTTGGAAACCATCATAATCACGGGTTTGAGGCGTAATAATGATGGTTGCCGTAATAATTACGGGTAGTGTGTCCAAGGTATTATTTCCTTCCAATTCATTTTTGCTCGGAGATTCCGCATATCCTCTCTTAGATTGTCCTATACCTCCATTTAGAGACAATGGGCATGTACCGCGTGAGGTAATACATTTTAATGTTTTGCATTCTTCAGCAAGAATTGCTGTGGAAAACGCATTCGGTATGCTCAAAACTCGTTTTAGGCGGTTACTCCACCTCACTGAGCAAACAAATGTTAAACTTGTAGCATAGAGAAATAATACCTTGGACACACTACCCGTAATTATTACGGCAACCATCATTATTACGCCTCAGGCTACGTTTCCAATGCTAGCGTAGCGTAGCGTGGATCTGTGCTCCCTTTCCCACTTGTTCATTTTTACATATATGTACATATCTCCCTCTAATCCACGCTGGGGACGTTTGAATTCCAATCTGCAGTAGAGCAATTCCTACTTCAGATTCAAGCTCTTCGAAAAATGTTCCAATTTTTGGTTAGACTAGTTTTCACTAGATGGAGTTTTTAAAGCTCTTCTGATTCCCTTTCTAAAAAAACATATATTTTCGGCCAAAAAGAAGTAATTCAAAAACCAAAATATATTCTTATAATTACAATATCCTTTTGGCGTGAAATTGCGCGAAACGAGTTATAGAAGATGCCCTTAAAATATTGAGAAAAACAGGTGGCGCTCGCGCATTCGAAATTCTGAGTCGAACATGCGAACAGCTGATTGCAGTTTATTAACGAAATGAATGAAATTCGAAATTTACGCTACGCTCGCATTGGAAACAAGCTCAATCTGCGCTGAGCCTCAACGAAAGCATACTCCAGCATTGGAAACGTAGCCTCAAACCCGTGATTATGATGGTTTCCAAATGATGGTATTGCACCGTAATTTTGTGCAAAATTACGGATCAGCGCCATCTGGGCTCAAATAGACAACGAGACTTTTGAAAGCTCTTCTTATACGATTCCGTCAGGAGTTTTTAATTTTAATTGATTTTTTGCTCTCAGGCAGATTTTATGCGCTATTTTCTGTTTGGTTGCGGTTTCTTTTACGCAAAAACCAACAATCATGCGCAAAATGCCCCCAGAAATGTCTTTTTAGCAAACACACAAACCGGAAAAAAATTCTGTTTATGAAAAAACCATGGCAACTACCATCCAAAATTACGCTCAGCTAATGTGTCATACCGTAATTTTGATATTCGTAATTATGATGGTTGCCGTCATAATTACGGGGTAGTGTGTCCAAGGTATAATATATAAAGAGGTGACAAGTAGAACACTGGAGGAGGAACCACTTTTTGGAAGCTCTTTGCGAAAGCTAGGAGGCAATCTCAAAGCTCTTCGTTCGCAGCTTGCTGGCGATGCGATATTTTGAGTAAGCCACTGTCCGAATACACTAATACACTCAACCAGCCATGACTGGATGCGCAGTGCGTAAACGTATTTGCCTTTGCGCTAACACGCCGCGGTCGTCTTTCCTATCGTTATCCCTAGCCGATTGCTTTTGCTGCCTGCCCGTACATACTGTGCATGCAGATACGTTTCGTCTTTACAGTGCATGTTTATTTTGACTTCTTATAATGACGTAAGCATTTGGGAATCCCCTTTAACTGATGGGACTAGGTTTTTATAGGCGTTTAATTTTTAATGCCTATATAATTAGACTAACATTAATTTTAACAAAATTAAACGTTCCCGATCAAGGTAATTCATTATAATTAAATTATTAGGTATGTAATGTAGTAGTAGTACCATAGATTAATAAATAACATAAAGACTATGCATCCCATAGAAGAAACTATGAACGCTTTTGCCTCAGCCCGATATTCGCGATGCCTGGAGTTGGAGATATCCCAGCAATATCCCGGCTCTAAAAGAGAATCTGGGAACTCGGTGAGGTTCTTTCTGATCTGCTCGTTCGTATCTGATTGTGATAGGGGGATATTTGGAGCTGTGGGGTGCGGGCGCCACATCAGGCAGCCAGAGACACGAAAAATTTGAATAGACGTAGCGCTGTGACGTTTTTCTGCGCAAGGGGCTTGTGGGACTGCCCTAACGTGAAGCGTGAGGGAGTTGAATTTTTTCTAGGAATTCTCTGAGTTGCGTGATCTGCTCGATGAAAAAAGGACCCTGATTCACGAGATTTGAACTATCTAGTGAAACTCAAATTTTTTGTTTTAGGTGATTTTCATTGTTTTAAGGAATTATTCAAAAAAGAATTTCGATTGCGATGCACCGGCCCTTACACTTGATGGATCAAGTGGAGGCAAATTGTCAGCTTTTTATACAGTTTTATAGTCTTTCATATCTACTTTATATTTTGTACTCCTTTGTCGCCTAATATTAGGGACTGTTGTACTTCAAGCTTGTAAGCAAGTAATAAATTTAATTAATTCCTTTTTATCAATCCAAAATGCATCTTTAGTAGATTGGAATTAAAAACAAAAAAATTTTACAAAGTATTTTTTTAAACGAATTTTTGAGTCAATGAAAAACATCTAAAAAACAAAAAATTGGAATTTCATTAGATAATTCAAACCTCATGAATCTGTCCGTGTGTCTTTTTCCCTTGAACATTTCATTCATTCATTGAGCAGAGCACGCAACTCAGAGGATTCCTCGAAAAATTCAACTCCCTCACGCTTCACGTTGGGGCAGTCCCACAAGCCCCTTGCGCAGCGCTACCTTTATTGAAACTTTTCGTGTCCCTGGCTGCCTGATGTAGCGCCCGCACCCCACCGCACCAAATATCCCTACCATTCCCTTTCGCAATCAGCTACGAACGAGCAGCTCAGAAAGAACCTCACCGAATTCCCAGATTCTCTTTTAGAGCCGAGATATTGCTGGGATATCTCGAGGCATCGCGAATATCGGGCTGAGGCAAAAGCGTTCATAGTTTCTTCTATGGGATGCACAGTCTGTATAGGCATTAAAAATTAAACGCCTATAAAAACCTAGTCCCATCAGTTAAAGGGGATTCCCAAATGCTTACGTCATTATAAGAAGTCAAAATAAACCTGCACTGTAAAGACGAAACGTATCTGCATGCACAGTATGTACGGGCAGGCAGCAAAAGCAATCGGCTAGGGATAACGATAGGAAAGACGACCGCGGCGTGTAAGCGCAAAGGCAAACACGTTTACGCACTGCGCATCCAGTCATGGCTGGTTGAGTGTATTAGCAAAGATTATATAAATACAAAGATGTAGCAAAGTGGCTAAAATCCACTTCGCGCTTCGGGGGCCAGTTCTGGCCCCCCATAAATGTGTTGGTAACACACCTATAGGAACTCTCTCTCATATTTTTAATTTCTCTGGCTCTATTTTCCGATTTCACCGAGCGAAACGCGAATGGAAGCCGAGGCGCTTGCGCTTGTGAGACTGGCGGGCAACAGAAAAAGGGAAGAAGCGAATAATGCACGAGAGCATATCTATAAGCGGGGTATATTGTGGGGTTGCTTGTCTCTCGTATATTGTTTCGACTTGATTGGAGTCGAACATAAATTATTATCCAGAAGGGCATCTGATTCTGTATACAAACCGATACAAAACAAAATGGAATGAGTTGATAAATAAAAAAACGTAATTCAACGCAAAAAAGATAATTCTTTATTCAAGTTAAACGTTTATGATTATTTATCTCTAAGCTTATTCTATTACTTAATTATTACTTATTATTACAGTTCAAATTTCATTGCAATTCAAGATTTCATTACAATTTAATTTTCATTACATTCTTCATTACAATTCAATCCAGTTTAATCCAAATACCAATTATTAAGTTACACAAATAATTCAAAGTTTTATAAAGGGTTAAATTCAAATAAATTCAATAAATAGAACTCTAAATTGAAAATAACGCGGTGAAAAATTCCTATATTTGAAAATAGACGCAGTGAAATATTTTAAGTATTTTTTAATTTTTCTTAGCTTGAAACAAACGCGGTAGAAAGAATTGATACCTCGAGCAAACGCGGTAAATGCCCAACGCTTGCTCAAAGGTACTTATGAGGGAGTAGTGATCTCGGTAATTTCCCAGAGATCGGGTTTGGTAATAGCCCAAAACCAAATAGGAAATCTCGGTAATATCCCAAAGATTAAAGATTGAAAGTATTGAGGAAGACAATCTCGGTGATAACCCAGAGATTGTTGGGGTTAGAAAAATCTCGGTAATTACCCTGAGATGATTATTAGCTCCGGTGATCGCCCAAAAGCTAATGAGGCTCTACGCCCGGCGCGGCCCTTTTATAAGCGGAGGTGACCGTTATGTCCTTTTGGTCGCCTGCACGTGATCTTGTTCTTCTTTCGCCACGCCACGCCCTTGCAAGGTTAGAATTGCATTGCCGCCGTGTGAAGTTGCAACCGGTTGCCGCATAACCTTGTTGCGTGTTTTGATTTAACTTGACAGTTCTCATTTGTTTACATTTGGTGCGCGGCGCGATCGTCTTTTCTGTTCGTGATTATGTTCAACGATTGAACATTCTCCGCCCCCGTTGATGTCCGTCACATCAAGACAATAAGCGAAAGGATAATGACATTAATTCATTCAAGTTTTTTTATTAATAGTTCTTATTTCTAGCCTTAATCACTACTATTTGGGAGTTCTTTATATCCTTGCCATACAAGTTTGTTTCGGCGCAGCAGTAAACGCACCCGGCGTCCTGATCCGAGGTAGATTGTATACCTTTTCCTTTTGCCTGCGCGGATTTGCGCAAAGGGAATGGTTTGCAGTTGTTGGTATGTGATATTAAACGATTTGCCCTCCACAGTTGTTAGTTCATACGTTTTGCCCGCCAGGCTGTTGACTTGCGTACTAGGGCCAGCCGATTGCTGTGGTGTCACCATTTGGTTGGCTGGTGGTTGCGTTGCCGTTGGTGGTTTCCTGGGTCCCGGTTGGGTGTCTTCAGCTGGCCGCTGTGGCGAAAGATCCAGCGAAGGCATGTCGGGTAGCTTGATGGTCCTTGGTGGTGTTTCCGGCAGTCGACGCGGCGGCTCCGGAAATAAAGCTGCCCGTTCCGGTGTCAGGAGTGGCTCCCCATAATCAAAACCTTCGTATATTGGCGTGCGTGGCGGTGATCGGATGCTCCAACCCTCGACGTCGTCCTGGGACAGGTTTAGTTGCAAAATGTCTTCCATATATCTGTTTAATAAATTTTGTATTACTATTTTGAGGATTTAGAACACATAACGATCACAAGGACGTCACGAACATTTATGGTGTGTTATTGATGGGAAGCGGACAAATTTTGTGTATTGCTCTTTTGTAGGTGCCTGAACTGGTTCGCACCGTTACAACCCTGACTACTTGATCTTCTCCCGGATGTAACTCCTCTATTAGTCCTAACGGCCATTTGGTTGGTGCAGTGGTCTCGTCTCTTACAAGGACTATCTGCCCAACCTTTAAATTTGGAGTCTGCGTTCGCCATTTCTGCCGAACTTGTAATTGCGATATGTATTCCTTTGACCATCTTTTCCAGAATTGTAGTCTTAGGTTTTGTATGTACCGCCATTTGTCGGAGTAAGATACATTGTTTGATACAGAGCTAGAATCTGGGGGAGACAGGAGTGACGTACCAGTCAGAAAATGAGCCGGTGTGAGCACATCCATGTTTGATGTATCAGCATGAATGGCACACAGTGGTCTAGAGTTAAGACAAGCTTCAATCTGAATCAAAAGTGTGTTCAATTCTTCGAACGTAAGGTTGTTTCCAGCAACAATTCTTTTGAGGTGATATTTAACGCTTTTAACACCTGCTTCCCACAACCCACCAAAGTGTGGAGCGGCTGGGGGAATGAAGTGCCATCTAGTGTACTCCATCTGAGTGTTGATTTGAGTAACACCATCCCTAATTGCCTTAGCTGCATCGTTCATTAAAATTTTATTTGCTCCTACAAAATTTGTCCCATTATCAGAGTAGATGTTGGCGCTAATGCCTCTTCTGCCAGTGAATCGCCTGTACGCTGCTAAAAACGCCTCTGTGGTGAGATCGGAAACAACTTCTAGGTGTACTGCCTTGACTGCCATACAGATAAATATACAAAAATAACCCTTATAGGTTTTTGAGCCTCTGTGCTTCGACATTCTCAGCTCGATGGGACCAGCGAAGTCAACTCCTGTATTCTCAAAGGGACGTGTTTGGGTAACTCTTGCTGCTGGAAGTTCCCCCATTATTTGGTTTGATTGCCTAGCCTGTAACCTTGCGCATTTAACGCATTTTAGGATTCTAGCCTTGACCGCTGTTAACCCATTGATGATCCAGAATTCACTGCGTAAGGTATTGAGTGTCAGTTGCGCTCCTCCGTGCAAGGTTTCCAAGTGGTATTTATCAATAATTATGTTGGTTAGATGATGTCCTTTCGGAAGAATCATTGGGTGTTTGGCATCGTGCGATAGCTGGGAGTGTTGTAACCGTCCGCCTACTCTGATTGTCCCGTCGTTATCGAGGAAGGGGTTTAATTTGATGAGATGGCTATTCTTATTTAGTTTCCCTTTCCTTAATTGTTTGTACTCCTCTGAGAATACTTCCTGTTGAAGTAGACGTATTATGCTGGTCTTAGCTTGTTTGAGCTCCTTAGGTTGAAGATATCCAGTTAATTTATTTGACTTGGACTTGGCGTTGTGCGTAAATCTCTTACAGTAGGCTATAACGCGAACTAATGTTGAAAAAAAGGAGTATTTCTCCATAAGAATGAAACCTTCGTTTGCTTGCGTTGTTAAAGTTACATTCTTATTGAGTTTCATCTCTAGAGTGGTTTCGAGTTCTGTTTTGTTTTCAGTTGGCCAATTCCTTTGATCCTCGTATAACCATTTAGGACCGTTCCGCCATATTGAACTGTTAAGTAGTTGTGAGGGCATTATACCTCTAGAAGCAATGTCTGCAGGATTCTCTTTCGTTGATGTGTAATTCCAGGAGTTGTTTTCTGATGTTTCGTGAATCTCTACTACTCTGTTGGCTACAAATGTACGCCATTTATTTGGATGCCCCCTTATCCAAGCTAACGTTATTTTAGAGTCGGTCCACGAGAAGCTGGGAATATCAAGTTGCATATCTTTCTTGACTTGTTTAATAAGCCTGCTCAATAGTACTGCGCCACATAATTCCAAGCGAGGGATGGCCATCGGCTTTATGGGAGCTACTCTCGTTTTAGCAGTTAGCAAACTTACAGAAATTCTTCCATTACTGTCTACTACCCTAACATAGACAACCGCAGCATAAGCATTTTGCGATGCGTCGCAAAACCCGTGTAGCTGACAATCTCCTTCTGGGCCATCTGTTTGAATCCAACGTGGAATCCTTATATCCGTTAGACTGTTGAGTTCCTGTTTAAAAGTTTCCCATTGTTGACATATTTCATTGGGTGCCCTTTCATCCCAGCTGCATCCAGAGATCCAGAGGTTTTGTATTTGAATTTTTGCTAGGATAATACTCGGTGATATCCATCCTAGTGGGTCGTACAATTTTGAAACTTGCGACAGTATTTTCCGTTTGGAATCTGCTACATTTCTGAATTCTTCTACTTTTATTGCGTAAGTAAAATGATCGCTTCCCGGATGCCAATATATTCCCAATGCCTTTATTTGATTGTCCTCTTCAAACGTTAGAGGTAGTTGAATTTCGCGTTGTTCCGGCGGTATTGACTCCAATAAACTTGGATGATTAGCTGCCCACTTCCTAAGGGTAAAACCTCCTCCGTTGAGCAGGGATATTAATTGTGTTTGCAAGGACTTGGCTTCAGTCAGTGTATTGGAACCTGTAAGCAAATCATCTACGTAGAAGTCGTGCAACGTCGCACAAGAGCCAGCAAAATATTTATCCCTATCGTCTACCGCAAGTTGTTGTAATGTTTTTTAAACGGTTTTATTTAGCTCACCCCGTTTGTTTTATTCTTGGGTCAAATTTAGTAATTCAAATTTCACCCTCTTCCTGTCGACCGATTAATCTGAAATTTTGTATACACTTTGGATTTTGGTGACAATACAATTATGTTTATTCATTATTTTATTAATCCCATCAATATGGGTATCAAATGAAAGTGCTCAAGTGCTCAACCAGTAGAATACAATGTACTATATAAATAAAATTAAAATCCAAGATGGCGGCCTCTACAAAATGGCGGATAACTTAGGTTTTATACAAGTAGAATACAATTTACTATGCAAAATTGAAATCTAAGATGGCCGCCGCTACAACAATGGCATCAGACAGAATTTTTGATTGTCGACGAGATTTCCATGGTGTCTTATCAAATGTTATGCATGATGGACGCTCGATTAAGGCAAATTAAGAACTGTGAAAATGAGTTTTTTGGAGGAGTAAACGTATTACTTTTCGGTGATCTTTTACAAAAAACTAGAAAATAATAAATAAATAAAATAAATAAATAAATAAATTGTCTACAATCGTTGATTAAAATGTTTGTTTTGTAATGTTACACTATAATTAGGCAGTTGTTCAACCGACAACGATGGACGTGTGATAAGTAGGGCTAGAATGTGGAAACAATTAGATGAAATAAAAACTAAAAACTAGAAAATAAAAAAATAGGTAAAAAAACTTTTTAAGTTAAACGGTTTTATGTTAAACATACATTGCAATGTTTAAGAAAAATGTACTAAAAACCAAAAAATAAAATAGATACAGTCGTGGGAATTATAAACATATGCATAGACTAGACTAAAATATAAAACCGTGGGGCACGTCAATTGTCTACAAATTATCGACTTAATGTGCGATAGAAGAATCGTTTAATTCGTCGTTTAATTCGTCGTTTGTAGACAATTGACGTGCCCCACGGTTTTATATTTTAGTCTAGTCTATGCATATGTTTATAATTCCCACGACTGTATCTATTTTATTTTTTGGTTTTTAGTACATTTTTCTTAAACATTGCAATGTATGTTTAACATAAAACCGTTTAACTTAAAAAGTTTTTTTACCTATTTTTTTATTTTATCGCAAGGTATGGTGCTGACGTTGTACCGAACGTTACCGTGTTCAGTTCGAATTCCTGTATGGGTTCTAATTTGTTTTTCCTCCAGAAAATTGTTTGGTATTTTCTGTCCCGTGGATCAACTTGTATCATTCGATACATTTTTTCAATATCTGCGGTCATAGCAAACTTGAATTTCCTCCATTTTAGTAGGGTTGAGCAGAGTTTCGGTTGCAAGGTGGGTCCGGTCATCATCTGTTCGTTTAGACTCCGGCCATTGGAAGTTTTCATCGATGCATCGAAGACAACTCTAAGCTTGGTCGTTGAACTTTCCTTAAAGACAGCATGATGCGGCATGTAGTAGCGATTTGATTCTGTGCACGTAGATTTATTAGCGATGCTCATGTGTCCCAATTGTATATATTCCTCTATACATTTTGAGTATTCCGTTTGGAGTTCTGGATGTTTTGAAAATTTGTTTTCCAGTTGAAGGAATCGCATCATAGCCTGTTGCTTGGAATCTGCTAGCCTTGGAGGCTCAGGGTGAAAAGGTAACCTGACTTGGTACTTGCCGTCCTGTAGCCGAGTATGTGTTGTGTTATAATGTTCTTCACACCTTTCTTCCTCACTGGTGAGTTTCCTTTCTTGTGGCCCTTCTTCGATTTCCCAAAACTTGCGCATCTGTTCATTTAATTGTTGTATGCTAGGTTGCTCGTCTACTGCTAGTGCTGAAAATGTGTCTGTAGCTCCGGGTGAGGCATTGCTTGGTATTTCACCGAAGATAATCCATCCAAGTGAGGTGTTCTGCGCAACTGGTGCATTGCCTTTCCCCTTCCGAAGTCCATCGCGAAGAATTTTTGAAAATATGTTTACTCCTAATAGCATATCTATTTTTCCGGATTTCATGAAGTTTGAGTCGGCTAATTGAAGACCTTGAATGTGTGACCAATCTATTTGATTCGTGTGTATAGGAGGAAATACATTTGTGATTTTCTTCAGGACATACGCGTTCATATGAATTGAAGTTGTTTGGTCGACAGTAGACCTTAAAAATAATGATACTTCTTTCGTGGAAGAAGCTACCTTAGTTGAACCCAGCCCAGTTACTTGCAGTGAAGTAACCTTGCCCTTCAACTGTAGAATTTGGCAAATTTCTTCCGATATAAAAGAACTTTGTGACCCCAAGTCTATGAGGGCCCGAATAGGAGTTGTGACTCCGTAGTCGTTCTCCGCGTTTACGATGGCGGTTGCCAGCAGAGATTGAGTAGTATTTTTATTGTAATGACAGTTTGTGGTTCCTGTCTGACCCTGACCCTTTGCTTCAAGGTTTGGTATTGGGCTAGAGTTGCCCTTGTCATCATGCAGTAATGTATGATGGCGTTGTTTGCACTTATAGCAACTAATTTTACTAACGCAAGCCTGCTTAGTATGTGGACTTAGGCAATTAAAGCAGAGATTTTTTCTCTGTATATAGCCTTGTTTCTCGCTGAGCGATTTTTGCTTGAATTTATCACATTTGTACAACGGATGTGAACCACTGCATAGGCAACATGTGCGTAAAGTCTTGCACGGTTTCTTTCCATGTCGTTGAAAACAATGAAAACAAATGGCATGCTTTAATAGCGTTTTTCGCCTTTCGTCTAATTCCCTTTGAAGAAATTTATTACATTGCTGTATTGAGTGACTCGCTTTACAGATTGCACATTCGCCGGTACCAATGTGATAATTCGTGGTGCTTTTCTGGATCGTCTGAATTGGTTTAGTTAACTTGGCTTCAGACATGGCTTCCAGTGTACGGTATCTGGATTCCAGAAATGTATAAAATTGAGTCAGAGTGGGTATATCAGTAGTTTCTGATATTCTTTGTTCCCAAAGCTTCCTGGTTTCTTCAGGTAACTTTTGTGTAATTATAAAGATGATTATCGCATTCCAGTGCGTAACATCTACTTTGAGGGCCTCCAACTCATGGAGTTGTTCCCTAGTGGTGTCTAAAATTCCCTTAATTGACCTTTCGGTCTCGTGTTTTATAATTGGTTGGTTAACCAATTGTTTTAGATGTGAAAAGACTTGTACCCTTTGGTTACTATATCTTTTCACTAATGTTTCCCAAGCTGATTGATAGTTCGTTCCTACCATATCAAATTGGTTTAGAAACCTTTCTGCCTCCCCAGTAAGGCATGATTTTAAGTAGTGCAACTTCTGTATTTGGGGAATACGCTGGTCGGAATGTATGAGCGAGACAAATATGTCATGAAATGCTCTCCAGTTAGCGTATTCGCCGTTGAATTTTGGAAGGTCTATGCGAGGAAGTTTGACTTCAGCTCGCGTTGTCGACTGTAAATGTTGAACAGCTGGATTTGATCTCTCCGTACTGCTCAACTTATCCTGTAATTCGCCAAGAAATTCGAAATAGGTTAATTCGAAATTCTCATAGATAGCACTACCCTGATATTTAGACACCAGTTTTTCGTTATCACCTGAACATATTTCCAGATGATTTTCCTCAAATTGCGACCACCATTTTTCAATTTGATTTATTCTACCCTCTAAATAACCCTTTGTTATTTTTTCTTTATCTGTTTTTTCATAATTTTTCCGCGCTTGATCAAGTAGACTTTTTAAGGTTGTTTGACTTCGGATTGTGGATTTCATTTTGACTTATTTGAGCAGAAGATTATCGTTTTGGTTAGATTTGTTAGTTTAAAATTTTTGGATTGTATTGTAATGAAATTTGGCTGTAATAATATAAAACTATCCGGTTTTAATTCTTTAACATCCGGCTCGAAGGACCAATGTTTCGACTTGATTGGAGTCGAACATAAATTATTATCCAGAAGGGCATCTGATTCTGTATACAAACCGATACAAAACAAAATGGAATGAGTTGATAAATAAAAAAACGTAATTCAACGCAAAAAAGATAATTCTTTATTCAAGTTAAACGTTTATGATTATTTATCTCTAAGCTTATTCTATTACTTAATTATTACTTATTATTACAGTTCAAATTTCATTGCAATTCCAGATTTCATTACAATTTAATTTTCATTACATTCTTCATTACAATTCAATCCAGTTTAATCCAAATACCAATTATTAAGTTACACAAATAATTCAAAGTTTTATAAAGGGTTAAATTCAAATAAATTCAATAAATAGAACTCTAAATTGAAAATAACGCGGTGAAAAATTCCTATATTTGAAAATAGACGCAGTGAAATATTTTAAGTATTTTTTAATTTTTCTTAGCTTGAAACAAACGCGGTAGAAAGAATTGATACCTCGAGCAAACGCGGTAAATGCCCAACGCTTGCTCAAAGGTACTTATGAGGGAGTAGTGATCTCGGTAATTTCCCAGAGATCGGGTTTGGTAATAGCCCAAAACCAAATAGGAAATCTCGGTAATATCCCAAAGATTAAAGATTGAAAGTATTGAGGAAGACAATCTCGGTGATAACCCAGAGATTGTTGGGGTTAGAAAAATCTCGGTAATTACCCTGAGATGATTATTAGCTCCGGTGATCGCCCAAAAGCTAATGAGGCTCTACGCCCGGCGCGGCCCTTTTATAAGCGGAGGTGACCGTTATGTCCTTTTGGTCGCCTGCACGTGATCTTGTTCTTCTTTCGCCACGCCACGCCCTTGCAAGGTTAGAATTGCATTGCCGCCGTGTGAAGTTGCACCCGGTTGCCGCATAACCTTGTTGCGTGTTTTGATTTAACTTGACAGTTCTCATTTGTTTACATTTGGTGCGCGGCGCGATCGTCTTTTCTGTTCGTGATTATGTTCAACGATTGAACATATATTAATTCCGGGAATTTGAGCTGTAATTCCGATTCTTGGCAATTAAGATATTTTGTGTTTTCTTGATTCCGTTGTTATTGTCCCTTAATTTGATTATTCTGAGAAGCGCGAAGTGGATTTTAGCCACTTTGCTACATCTTTGTATTTATATAATCTTTGGTATTAGTGTATTCGGACAGTGGCTTACTCAAAATATCGCATCGCCAGCAAGCTGCGAACGAAGAGCTTTGAGATTGCCTCCTAGCTTTCGCAAAGAGCTTCCAAAAAGTGGTCCCTCCTCCACTGTTCTACTTGTCACCTCTTTATATATTATTTCTCTACGCTTGTAGTGAAGGGCTGAATACATTCGTTGCGGTCGTGAGTCGTAAGCAAAAGCACAAAGCTCTGACGCAAACTCCGAACACATTCAATGCGGTCGTGAGTTGTGAGAAAATCCTTTGATTGCGCGCGCTGCTAGATTAAAGTTAAAGATGTTTGTGGGAACAGAAGAAGTTTTAGCAATTGGGTTAGCTATTGCATTAGGCGGAAGAGGGAAAAAAATAATAGAAATAAAAGAGCATGGATCAAGAAGTTTTTTTTCTCCTTCTTTTTAATGCATTTGTACTTCGGGTCTCTTTTATCATAAAAGTGCTTAAAGGTTTTCACATTTTCTATTAATCTTGTAACGTAGATTTCGGGAGATAAGGGGCTACCAGGTCAAACTCAGCGGAAATTCCAGGGTAAGAGGAAAATACCCGAAGTCTAGATACATAATCTTATTACCTAATAATAACAATATTTAATAATAACAATCTAACTCTAAAAATTATCCTAGGAAAGGACAATATGCCCTTCCGGAACGCGGAGATATAGGTTTCGCGGGGAGATAAAGACCAATGCGAGGTCGTATTGTTCTTATTGAAATACAGTATGAAGAGAAATGTGGAGTCCGAAAGAGTCAACACCTCGATAGGGGAATACGGGAGGACGGGAATCCGAAAGAGTCAACACCTCGATCGGGGATGGGTGAAAGGATGGCAAGGTATGATAGTGTGCGGTAAACCAGGACTAGCGGAAGAGTCAACACCTCGACTGCAGTAGTGAACTGGTGGATAGTGTGCGGTAAACCAGGACTAGCGGAAGAGTCAACACCTCGACTGCTATTAGTGAACTGGTGGATAGTGTGCGGTAAACCAGGACTAGCGGAAGAGTCAACACCTCGACTGCTATTAGTGAACTGGTTGATCATTCAGCAAAATGCATCGGTTTTTATAGGGCGAGTTCGCTCCCCACCACGTTGTCACAACTGTTACTGTTTATCCTGTCGTCATAGTTATTGTTGATCCTGTCGTCATAGTTACCGTTCATCCTGTTTCAGTCAGAGTTGCCGTTCATCCTTTTTCAGTCCGAGTTGCCGTCGTGGTTCTTTACAATCTCTAATTTAAATCGTCCATCGCATCATGAAAAAGAACGTCCTCTCCCATCGAATGCTTCTTGACAACTGAAAAAAGCATTTTCCCTGCAGAGCTTTTGAACGCAGACCGCAGAGTTTGAAGGCCTGCGCCCATACGATGCAGCGGCCTGCGTTCATGCATCAAGCTTTAAGCTGTTGATGGATCTCGATGCCTGCCGCTGCATGGCAATTCAGAGGTTCGCCCATAAGATCCGTCATCTCACAATGCCACAAATTGTCAATAGTCACAGCACAGCCACAGCACAGCGCAGGAATTTTATTAAAGGAGCAATTTTGAAAATTAAAAGGATATAAATGGATCTTACTATATTGATTAAATTTCTTTTAATAGGAATTCTGCTATTAGGTGCGTCCAATGTTTCAGGTACACTTTGCCGGGATGTAAACAGTCAGCTGTGAATGCACAACTTTGAACTTGCAATTTTGAAAGTCCACCCTAGGTTCAAACCGGCTGATGCGTCCCGATGCATGAAAATATTGAGAAATGTTCAACATTTCCATGCGTCGATGCATCGCCATGCATCGCTTATGGGCGAAGCTCCATAAGAAAGCATGGATTTCGATATTTTCGTGCAGCAACAGCTTAAAGCTCGATGCATGAACGCAGGGCGCTGGATCGTATGGGCGCAGGCCTTGAGTTTGGCACAAACTCGACGTTTTTTCTTACGAGCGCATCGAATGTGTTCCGACTTGTGAGAATCCTATTGATTTCAAGGGGATTGAAACTCGTAAGATTCTCACAACTCACGACCGCAGACTCACGACCGCACCGAATGTATTCAGCCCTTGAATCTTGTCGTTTCGGGTTGCATTTCACACAACATCTGTTTAAGCGAAAATGATGAATTCGATATTTTTCAAGAATTAGTTGAACCGGAGGATAATGATTTTAATCAAGATGTTATTATGCAAAATTCAAGGCAACCTAGTAATAGAAGGCAACAAGTTTTAAATTATTTAATAAGTAAGGGTGTTATAACATTGTAAAGTACTAATAAAAAATGTCTTTATCTTAATAAACCTTTTATTGCGTATGTTTAGTAAATTTATTTTTATTTATGGTCCATTGAAATCTGAAAATATAACACAACATTAATAAAATATTTTAATTTCAGTATATGTTAACACACTCTCTTTATCCACTACTGCTCTTAGCAGTTCCATCTTCTCTTTGTGGTGCCTTTCTCGTTGCTCCATGAATAGGTTAAACCTCTCCTTCTTTGCCTTTTCCACGTTCTTCCGAAACTCTCGCGATTCATCTTTCCTTTTCAAATATTCCGACCTGGTATCTTTTCTGGTTCTTTTATTCCTTCTATCCGTTCCAGGTTGGATAGGGCAGAGTGGTGAAAAGAATTGGGCTGGAGCCTGGGGAGGATCGCTTGGAGCTGAGGCTAGTATTGTCAAAGCATATGGAAAATACTTTACAAAGAATAGGCACTCCGGCAATTATCTCCTTATCTTTTTTTGACCTTGGTACCGTTATTCCTCCCAACCCCACAATTTTACTAAAGGTTGATACACGAAGAGAGAAGAAAAATTCAGAGGCGGGGCTTGGAATCTGAAGAAATCGGTACAGTGTTACAGGGTGCCAAGAATTCCAGAGCAAATATGAAAATTCCACCCTGTCAAAGGAAAGTAAACTGATCGCAAGCGCGCCTCACCATACAAGCGCATTTGCTTCCCGTCCTGCTCAAGAGCGCATAAGAAAACGAATGGTGAAAAAACGTAAACACACCGTATTTGTGTACCCCTTCAATGTGTGAGGCACGCACTCGATTTCTACCTGTTCCTATTTGAGAAGCACGGCCGGGCCGGCACCAAGTCAGTGCCAGAAAAAGCACTGCTCAAGAGCGCACCGTAATAGGTGAACTCTGATGTCATTGTGTGTGCGGCGATTTTGATTGTCGCCGTCCTTATTCTTTATTAGGTAATTTAAATGGGAATTCGGACTTGGAACAAGCAGGGAAAGATTCTCGTTCTTGCTAATGGGAAAATTTGTTGTTTTATTTTCCCCAAAATGGTCTGTGGTAGGGATAACCGCGTCTCAAAAATAGAGTGCCTATTCTTTGTAAAGTATTTTCTATATCCTTTGGTATTGTCGATGGACCTGAATAGGAGGGCGGTGGAGACGGTGTTCGCTCAGGAGCGAAAGAAGTTGAGGCTTGTGTAGCTTCTGCCACATCGAGAGCCCTGACAGGATGTCCTCTTAATTTGATTACATTGGAATTGGAGATATTTGGCTGAGTGCCAAATATCTCCTCCAATTCATCCTCAAACGCGATGGGGATTGGTTGGCTTCCCGTCAATTTCCTCCCATCTTTTGCAGCCTTAAATGCCCGCAGCATATTTTTTAATTTATTGCGCAGACACTCTGCCGTAATGGGTTCTGACTAAGAAATTATAAAAATTATATGGAATTTAATTATGTTTATTTAACATACCAACAGATTCTGGGACACCAAATCTTCCAGCACATTTTCGAAGGCAAATTTCCTTTTCCTGGGATCAAGAAATTCTGCTTTTCTAGCTGCATATGCAGCCAGAAAAGCCTTCGTCTCCGCATACGTCTAGGGATGTCTCGCTCCTAGAATTCTAAACAGAATACTTTACATATAACTTACATATGTATGTATAAATTTCACTTTAGACTCAATTAAATCCAATTTTTTTACCCGTCTCATTTAATAAGTGTGTGCAACATGGGAGCAAAGGTAGGATATTCCAACCCGCGTGTTTACCACCCTCACCTTCGGCTCAGTACTCTCACACGCGGGTTGAAATGTCTACTTTTCTCCCTAGTTGCGCGCACTTAGTAAATTTACTGGTTCATAAATTGCCATCATCACAGTTTTTATTTTTACTTACTTTTTATTCTCCATTATTTCAATAACTCCAAAACAAAGTAAACAAAGAGGAAACGTCAATTGTCAGAACTGCAACATTTTAAAGACGAAATATGGGAACAGCGCCTCTGGTAGAATATTTGGAGCTAATCATCTGGGTGTATGACCGAAACCCTGGTCAGGGACAGGATTTAGTGACTTACATGTAAAACCGCTGATCTGGTCACAAACCCTGGTGAAAAAAACGCAGCTATTATCTATTCCTGGAAGCGATCGCAATAAAACTCATAACTCAGACACCCGAATGCGCATTTCTGTCCTTGTGGCTCTCTGGAGGCTGCTGTTGAGATGCGGATATAACTACCCGTAAAGAAGGGAAGCCTATACTTTTTTCCGAACGATAGTTTTTTTACCCAGCTGCATTGCGACTGGCAAACTCAGAACGCACATTTTTATGCGTGTTAGAATTCGGCGATCCTGACCATCAATGTCCCCAGTGATGTCCACCCACCTAAACCTTTTAGGCAAAATATGCTTTATCTATCTATGTAGTAGACATTTCTTTCCATCATAAAACTTTTTTAGGCAATGGCTCGATGTACCTACATACATACACAGGGTGGTTCTTAAAGAAGTATTCCAACATGTGCCAATCCTTTCCTTACAGTGTTGTGATCACCGTTCACGATGAGCAATTTTTTCGTAAAATCCCTCCTTCACTCCTTTTTTAACGACTGAAATATTTTCGCGTGTGCAGGGAGGTGAGCTCATATAAAACGTAATAACTTCTGTTCGAAACATAGTAGAACGACAAGTAAGGTTTTGATAAAAATTATGCATTTATGAGCGTTTTAATAGCACATACTTCATATCTCTCGATCCATTGGGAAATGCGGCTTTTCTGGATGTAATGTTGATTTGACAATGGCTTGTGAATTATCATCGCTCCAAATGCGGCAATTCTGTTTGTTGGCGTATCCTTTTAACCGAAAGTGTGCTTCATCAGTGAAAAAAATTTTCAAAAGAAATTCTGAATTTTTGGACCTCCAGATTACGCCATGTATGTACGCGTCAGCCGCGGTGGCCACATTCGCGAAATCATACTCAAACATTAATGTCAAAAAATTATCTTTCAAATAAAGCCAATTGAAAACATTTTGCTATGTTTTATTTGAAATTAAAGTTGCCCGCCTCTAAAAAAAACACCCTTTATATACATTTATATATACATATATGTATATATATATGTATATATAAATAGTAGCAGTATAAACGGATTATCCCTACACTAATTTCTATATTGAGTGTGCCATTGTAAATTTGAAAATTTTGGTGGCTTCGAAATACCTAAATCTAATTTTCATCTAATTCAATACAAGTTTTCAAATAAAATTTTAAATTAATATTGAGAGACCTCAAGTCTTATTGACCTAGTAATCTCTCTAGAATTCATAAAAAATTAGGAATGTTCCAAAATTACATCGTAAAATATTTCAAAATCACTGGCTATCAAAACTCTCCATTATAAGGTACATTATGTATGTGCATGCCAGTACGCATTCAATTTTTTAAACGGTTTTATTTAGCTCACCCCGTTTGTTTTATTCTTGGGTCAAATTTAGTAATTCAAATTTCACCCTCTTCCTGTCGACCGATTAATCTGAAATTTTGTATACACTTTGGATTTTGGTGACAATACAATTATGTTTATTCATTATTTTATTAATCCCATCAATATGGGTATCAAATGAAAGTGCTCAAGTGCTCAACCAGTAGAATACAATGTACTATATAAATAAAATTAAAATCCAAGATGGCGGCCTCTACAAAATGGCGGATAACTTAGGTTTTATACAAGTAGAATACAATTTACTATGCAAAATTGAAATCTAAGATGGCCGCCGCTACAACAATGGCATCAGACAGAATTTTTGATTGTCGACGAGATTTCCATGGTGTCTTATCAAATGTTATGCATGATGGACGCTCGATTAAGGCAAATTAAGAACTGTGAAAATGAGTTTTTTGGAGGAGTAAACGTATTACTTTTCGGTGATCTTTTACAAAAAACTAGAAAATAATAAATAAATAAAATAAATAAATAAATAAATTGTCTACAATCGTTGATTAAAATGTTTGTTTTGTAATGTTACACTATAATTAGGCAGTTGTTCAACCGACAACGATGGACGTGTGATAAGTAGGGCTAGAATGTGGAAACAATTAGATGAAATAAAAACTAAAAACTAGAAAATAAAAAAATAGGTAAAAAAACTTTTTAAGTTAAACGGTTTTATGTTAAACATACATTGCAATGTTTAAGAAAAATGTACTAAAAACCAAAAAATAAAATAGATACAGTCGTGGGAATTATAAACATATGCATAGACTAGACTAAAATATAAAACCGTGGGGCACGTCAATTGTCTACAAATTATCGACTTAATGTGCGATAGAAGAATCGTTTAATTCGTCGTTTAATTCGTCGTTTGTAGACAATTGACGTGCCCCACGGTTTTATATTTTAGTCTAGTCTATGCATATGTTTATAATTCCCACGACTGTATCTATTTTATTTTTTGGTTTTTAGTACATTTTTCTTAAACATTGCAATGTATGTTTAACATAAAACCGTTTAACTTAAAAAGTTTTTTTACCTATTTTTTTGCTTTGATTATGATTGTACATTTCTTGGAATGCAAAAGTCAAAGGAACGTTTTAATTAATATTCTTAGGTATCATATGTATATAAATCTCTTAATATCTCTTTCTTACCGAGAAACATCGCTAAAATACAACACGTGAATTCTATAAATATCTTCAGGAGATGAAAATTCATTAATCATTTGGAAAAAAAATGCCTAGAAATTCGAAATCTATTTTTATAGCTTTACCAAAATATATTTGCAATTTAAAAGCGTCAGTATGATTTGGAAAACCATTTCCTTTACATATTTGTATGCACATGTGTATTCATTTCTGTTAATAAGAATTATGAATTAAATGAATTAATTGTATTATGAAATTTGGATATTTTCAAAAATCTATACTAATTGATTCTGCTGAATGAAGCTTAGTATGGAGTTCATATGGAATTCCGTGGTGTGATTTATCTCTATCTAGAAAAATTCTCTATAGAATGATGTGGAAAAAGAGGAACATCTGAACGACTTACGCAACTGTAATTTATTGTTTTCATAAAGGGATAATTGCTGCTTTTCCTTCCACATATGTATATCAAAAATCGCAGAAAAATCAAATTATTATTTATTTGTATAAAGTTTATATTTATCTATATAAATAAAAATGAATCGCCAAATGTGTTGCTAAGCGCAAAACTCGAGAACGGCTCGACCAATTCAGCTAATTTTTTTTTCATATTTTCCTTAAGGCACAAGGAAGGTTCTTATGGAGAGAAAAAACATAAAAATTGCTTGGAAAATAGTAAAAACAACACTTTTCTTTTTCCGCCAAAATCACAGAGTAAATTAAAACAACTGTGCAAAAAACTTAAGTCAAAGTAACACTTTCCATGCAAAAAATGTATGTCAAAGTGTACTGAGATGATTTTACGACAGAAGTTTTACACGGAATTTCAATTCAAGAGAGTAGTTTTTGAGTATGTGGACCCGCATAATGTAAAGTTGATTTTCATAAAATATAGGGGATTTTGAGGTAAGATTTGGTGAAAGCGAAATTTTGCAAACAATTACATTGATCAGTCATTGGTTTTTAGCGATACTCGATTAGTTTTGATCTGATACACGAGCATTTCAAGTTTGTAAAATTCTCAGTGAAGAATAACAAGGTAATTTCGATAGATTTCGTTCGTCCTCTAATTTCAACAGTTTTAAAGGTATAACCAAAAATTAAACCGACAAAAAAGGAACTGAAAAATGAAAAATAAAATAAACCCTTTTAGTCTGAATAACTGAGCACCTAAACTAATGTAAGTAACTAATTTTTACATAATCGGCGCCAAACAAAAAAAAATTTTTCCTTTGGCGCCAACTCAAAATTAGTTGCTTACATTAGTTTAGGGCTCATTTATTCAGACTAAAAATGTTTACTTTATTTTTCACTTTTCAGTTTCTTTGTTCGTCGGTTTAATTGTTTGTTAAAAGTTTTTTATTTACCACTAGGGGTAGAATTTTGTTTTCTAATTTATTTTAATGGGACCAGCTTAGAGGTATACCCTATATCCTATATGTAATTAAAAAAGAGTCATCAAAATCGGACTACTCTATTCACTTAGCCCGCGGATTTCGCGCGAAAGCCGCGACGGGCGCGAACGTAAAGAGTGAAGCCGTTTCGCATATTCTTCGCGGGCTCGCGCCTTGTTTCCCGATTTTGGAAAAACAGTCAGTATGTTCCATACGTACAAATGGACCGCTTGGCAAACTTTTACAAGATGCATCATTGATCATATGGGATGAATGTACCATGAGTAATAGAGCTCATGTTGAAGTACTAAATCGAACGCTCCAAGACCTCAGAAACTCAGGTCCTGTCATGGGTGGTGCTACTTTTGTGTTAGCGGGAGATTTTCGGCAAACACTGCCTGTAATAACAAAAGGAACACGCGCCGATGTCATCAGAGCATGCTTAAAACCATCTCCCATATGGAGTTCCGTTAAAACTCTCAATTTACGAACAAATATGAGAGCCCATTTGAGCGACAACTACAACAACGACTTTTCGCAACCACTACTCAAACTTGGAGAAGGAAAAATTACCTCTCCTAAAAGTAGTAGCGCTGAAATTCAACTTGACGATAGATTGGGCAACGTAGTCCATAAATTAGAACATCTAATAGACGCAATATATCCCGGTCTTGAAAATTGATTGGAAAGAAATTATCACTGGCTTTGTTTAAAGGCAATAGAGTCACCCAGAAACGACACAGTGAATGAAATAAATAAACTGATTTTACAGAAAATTCCCGGTCAAGTCAAACAGTATATGTAAGTCAGTTGACACGGTGTGTAATATTGAGGATGGATAAAGTGCACTATCCTCAAGAATTGTTTAATTCTTTGAGCCCTTCTGGCCTAACACCTCACGACCTTATGTTAAAATTCGGCATTCCTATCATGCTGTTAAGAAACTTGAGCCCTCCTAACATGTGTAATGGCACAAGGCTACTGTGGACAGCAGTGGGACAACTTGCTTATATTCCGCGGAACCCATGATTCCGACGGATTTGCCAGTATCGTTGAAAAGGCTGCAGTTTCCAGTCAACGTTTCATTTGCCCTCACGATAAATAAGTCCCAGGGTCAAACATTCTCTCTGGTGGGCATTGACTTGAAAAAGGATTATTTTTCCCATGGGCAGTTATATGTTGTCTTATCTCGAGTTCGAACTCCAGAAAACCAATACAATTTGGTACCATACAATAGCACAACATCAAACATAGTATTCAGAAAAGTCTTAAACAATTAACATACTCGCCCAATACATACTAGCAGCCAACAAGAAATAAAATTAACATAAAATAAATCCTAAATACTCAGTACTAAGAACCACACAAGATAATTTCATTACAAGTAAAAATGTTTGACGCCCTGCGAAGTGGGCACGGATCAGCTAGTAAATATATAAAAAAACACCCCTCGCTTTTTGTATAATAAAATTTAGTTTGTTTATTTCTTTACTATTATTTTAAACTCTCTGAAAACTATTTGATTTTATGAAGTTATTTGACTACCTTTCGCTGTAGGAAAAAAACAGCACTCGAATCCGACGTCATATTCCGAAGTGACGTCACATTCCAATTGGACTTCATTGCGGATAGTGGGTGTTGTTGTTGTATTAATTATTGTAACACGAATAACTTCGGAACGCGCCGTATGATTCGCGTGCGGTTTTTTTCTTGAGAAAGGCCACATGACAGGGAACCTTTTTCTCAAAAAAAGTTTCGATCTTCCCATACAAAAAATCGGCAGAATGAAGGGTTAAGATCAAATTTTGGGCTTTGAAATTGCCATTTCCGAAATTTGACGGGGTCTCCCCCGCTTCTTTTTTGACAGATTTGGTCGTGGATGGTATCGTTGGAAAGCTTGAAGGCTCAGCTTTCTAATGCGTTATAAACCAGTATTCTTAGATGTCTCTGAAAGAACTTATAATGCATTTTCTAGGTTAACCTCCTCCAAATTTTCATTCGCGATTTTAGGGGAGAAGGACCCATTTTAGAGGGGGGTGGGGAGGGGGTCCGAACACACGTTGATCAGGAGACCATTGAGAATCGATTGGCATACCTCTGTTCAAACCTTAGCAAAACACCCTGTATAAATAGGCACAGACAAAACAGTTCGGAACCATTTTCTCCTCTGTTTGTCAACCGATTTCCTTCTTTTTTTGTTTTGCTTGGTAGCTATTGATGAGCTTTAGTGTTATCAATAAAAAAACTTTGGTAACAGAGCGTTATTAATTATCTATAAATAAAAAAAAATATTTATGTTTACGTTCATACTGTAGAAAACTCAGAACGGACCCTTCAAATCACAGAAGCTCTGACAACAGCTTTGCTCCAGTCACTTCTCAACGAATCCTCGGACTCAAGAATACTGCGCTAAAACTGAGTTAATAATTAGACTGAATTAATAAATTGAATTAAAATAACGAAGGTCTTTTTTTCTTCATGGTGCCGAAACCCGGGACGTCGGTCGGGAACGTTAAATCGAGAATTAAATCAATAAAAAAGTTATCGCCAGTGAACGGTACATCTGGGTGCACGCGTACGGAGTATTTAGCGCAGTAACGGTGTAACGGTGTTGAGATGGATTTGCAGATGCGAGGATCAATACGGGGTCGGGTGACAAAAATCGCCGATTCTGTAGAATCTTATTTGTCCGATCTCCCAAACGTAATTTCAACGTAGGACAAAGTCCTAGAATATTTGGAGGTCTTCTTAAATAAAATCAATGCTCTTCACGACTCCTTGAAAGCTGCTGACGAAGCCGTGAGGCCATCAATTGAGGAGAGTAAAGCTAAGGCGGAGTGCGAATCCATTATGGAGTACGAAGATAAAATATTAACGATTGTTGCACGACTACGATTCCACATAAATAAGAGGCGGGCCCCAAGTAGCAGTGCTCAGCAATCAAGTTCTGGAAATCTATCCCAACATAATTGCACAGGAAGATCAGTGAGCGGCAGCGGCAGTATGTCCTCAATGAACTTAAGGAGGCTCCAGCTCAAAACCTTTGACGGAGAAATTGAAAATTGGCTCCTGTTCTGGGAGCAATTCAAGTTTGCGGTACATCTTAACGTGGATTTTGATGGAGCCACCAAGTTCAACTATCTGCAAAATCAGCTGATAAGAAAGGCATCAGAGACGATCAAGGGATTTACGCCTTCGGAGGCGAATTACAACGAAGCCATCGAAATGCTGAAGGAGGAATACGGGAGCACCGATAAACTAATTGATAAGTACATACAGCAGTTAATGGCTATTAATCCTATTCGTTCTAGGAATGATATCACAGGGTTGCGAAAATTATATTCGTCGGTAGCAGCAGCTGTGAGATCGCTTAATACCCTTAAGGTGTCTCCCAGCCAGTACACCGTTATGCTAAAGAGTGTTCTATTAAGAGCAATGGCCAGTGACATGCGCATCCAATATTATCGACTCGAAAGCTCCCTAGACGAGGACCATAACAATACAGCCCTCTTGACTTCAGTACTGGAAGCAACCATGGATCCTATCCAATGCGACCCACAAATTAAGAAGATAATGCTCTTCTTGAAACGTGAGGTGGAGGCCCTGGAGAACACTAGTAAGGCCCAAAACCAACGACATAGCAATAACACAGCCCAACGAACAGCGACGGGTTTATTTACCTTGGCGAAAGCCCACCAAGCATGCTTCTTCTGTAATTCGAAAGTTCACGCCACAGCTGTCAATATCACAACGAAAGGACAAGCTTCGACTTTCCGGGCGCTGTTTTAGATGTACGCTTCCCAAACATTCATCCAAATTCTGCAAAAACAAAACTGTGAAGTGCAGTAAATGTGACGGAAGGCACGCAACCTCGATGTGTGATCCTACCTTTAGGAGTGCGCAAGCTGGCCAAACTAGCAATAGTGACAATCACGCCCACTCCGTTAAGGGAGAAAACAAGAGTGCAGCTGGTGAGTCTGTAAGCTTAATATCTGTCAATCGGGCCATGGTATTTCTACAAATGGCATGCGCGTTTGTTTCGGGACATAAAGGCGATCAATGTTGGGTCCGAGTTATAATGAACAGCGCGAGTCAGCGAACATTCATTCTCGAGAACATTTCGCGGTTATTAGGACTACCGGTGAAGAGCACTATCTCCAAGAGCTTCCTACCATTTGGTTCGAATGGCACTTCGCAGAAGGGCAGAAGGCTGTTTACAACATCGTCGAATTGAAGGTTCGTAGCCAATAAAAGGGTACTTGAATTCCGCTGAGGGCCATAGAAATTCCTCAGATTTGCGTGGATGTTTTGCCGGCTCCCAATGTGAGTAATTTGGATTCAAGGGACGTGTGGCGTCAGAAGTTAGCCACAGTTGGCCTGCTACTGTGATTTCCCTACTCGATTGAATTCAGCAATCGCAGTAGTAGCAGTGGAATTCACAGTAGCCTGGCTAAAAAGGATTTTATCAGGGAGCAGCCATTACAGTTTAGTATGTTTCGGGAACGGCTTGAAAACTGGTAATAAAATCAAATATTCAAGAAAGCTTGTGTTTTGTATTTGCGGTAATTTACTAAATTGGTGACCCCGACAAAAGTGAACATTTAGTGAATATTTTAAATCGTTTCCAGCGTGACATTATAAACATTTTAATTAAATAAAAATTAAACACGACCGGAAAATTAATTTTTTTTGTGTGTCGGCCATATTTATTTTTATTTAAAATTACGCGACGGAAATTGTTTTAATTTTACTAAATAAATTGATAATTTAAAGAAAAAAAGTGTTCCGGCGCGAATAAATAATTTATTATAAAAATTTTCCAAAAATTTTCCGACGCCATCGATTTGCCAAATAACTTTTTTTTTATAAAAATTTTCCGACGCCATCGATTGCAAAAAATTCGCTCGATATATAATTAGTGAATTACCACAGCAATTTTTGCCAACCGCGTAGCAATTTCTGCACGAATAAGAACAATTTTAAAATTTTAATTATGGCCCAAGAATCTGCAGCTGATTTGAAGGCGCAGCTGGACCTGCTCAAGACGCAGTATGAGGCCCTTCTCCAGCAGCATCAGCAGAGCCGAGACGACTGGCGACTGGCTGCCGATCTGGAGGGAGCCGCCTTCTCGTTACGGATCGCGCATCCAAAAGGCAATTTCTTGTCGATACCGGCTCTGACCTATCGTGTTTTCCCCGATCTCTTCTGAAGGACCGTCGTGCAGCCACGGACTTTGAGCTCAGCGCTGCCAACAAATCAACCATCAAAACTTACGGCGAACTTCCCTTAAGCCTTAATCTAGGGCTTCGTCGTGATTTTACCTGGCGCCGTCGCTGGTCTCCGTGGATCACAGCCCATTCACTGGACACCATCTCTCGAGCGCACTTTCGTCGCCTGCAAGGAGGCTCTGTCTAGAGTCACTCTTCTTCACCATCCAGTTTCAGATGCTCCGATTGGTCTTTTTACCGATGCTTCTAGCCATTCCGTTGGTGCCTGTCTCCAGCAGTTTGTCGACGGTTCCTGGCAGCCCATCGCGTTCTTTTCAAAGAAACTTTCAAAAGAACATTCAAAGCGGCTATCGAATGCTCTCACCAAGACAGCAGCAATCCTGGGTGTAGAAAACACTGAAGAAGACCAGACGGTATGACCAGCTTACTACCGTGAGCTGCTCGCCATATACGAAGCAGTCCAGCATTTTCGTCATATATTAGAGGCTCAGCATTGCACAATTTATACGGACCACAAGCCTTTAATATATGCCTTCAAACAACGACGAGAGAAGCTTCCACCAGTTCAGCTTCGCCAATTGTCGTACATTGCGCAGTTCACCACGGACATCCAGCATGTAAGTGGTGCCGACAATGTAGTAGCTGACGCTCTATCAAGGATAGCAGCTATATCGGTGGAACCTGTCGATCTTCGGGCACTGGCCCAGTCACAAGAAAACGACCCTGAGTTCCAGCGTTTATTGGATCACGGTTCGGCACTCAAACTTAAACGTGAAACAGTGCTCGGAGCAGATGTATTTATATATTGTGATACATCCACAGCACGCTCACGGCCTTTCGTGACAACTCCTTTCCGGCAGCAGGTATTCAACTCTCTGCACAACCTCTGTCATCCTGGAGTACGTGCGACCGCTCGACTTGTTTCGGAACGTTTTGTTTGGCCTAGCATCCAACGAGACTGTCGTGCATGGACACGCGCCTGTCTGTCGTGTCAGCGTGCTAAAGTGACAAGGCATGTCCGCACACCGCTTAGTACCTTCGCACTGCCGACAGATCGTTTTGCACGCGTCCATATAGACATAGTTGGCCCTTTACCAGTTTCCGAGGGTTTCAAATATTGTCTGACGGCCACGGACAGGTTTACACGCTGGCTTGAAGTGTATCCAACTGCAGATATTACCGCCGAAACAATAGCGAAAGCCCTGATCACCGCTTGGATCTCCCGTTTTGGTGTTCCGCATCGCATCACCACTGATCGTGGTCGGCAGTTTGAAGCCTCGCTATTTCAAGAGCTTGGTAAACTCGTTGGTTTCAAGCAATCCAGGACCACAGCATATCACCCCTGCGCAAACGGGATGATAGAACGGCCACATCGGCAACTGAAGGCTGCCCTTATGTGTCATCCTGGCGCATCCTGGACAGAGGCCCTGCCACTGGCGCTACTTGGAATGCGGACGGCATGGAAGGATGATCTGCATTCATCATCCGCAGAGCTCGTTTATGGTGAGCCACTTCGTTTACCAGGAGAATATTTTACTCCTTCAACAAGTAGCGAGGGGTCAGATTTTGTTTCACGTCTGCGACAAACAATGTCCAACCTGAGACCTCAGCCTGCTTCACGGCATGCGAAGCCAAGCATCTTTGTTTTCAAGGATCTGAAGGATGCTTCACAAGTCATGCTTCGCGATGACAGCGTGCGAGGGACCCTGCAACCACCCTACTCTGGACCCTACCCGGTCATGGGACGTACAGAGAAGACGGTCACCATTCGCCGTCGAGGTCACGACGTTGTGGTCAGCATGGATAGAGTCAAATCTGCTTATGGTTTGAATGAGGACGCTCCTGCTGACACAATTTGCCCCGACTCATCGCCTGCTCCAGTTCCAACCTCTATTCTGCGGCACTCAAGTTCGTAATCAGCACCAGGGTTCCGCACCACAAGAGCTGGCCGTAAAGTACGGTTCCCGGAACACTTTCAGGCTGGTTTATGAGTGCGCAGAAATCTCCGCAAGGGGGTAATGTGGCGTCAGAAGTTAGCCACAGTTGGCCTGCTACTGTGATTTCCCTACTCGATTGAATTCAGCAATCGCAGTAGTAGCAGTGGAAATCACAGTAGCCTGGCTAAAAAGGATTTTATCAGGGAGCAGCCATTACAGTTTAGTATGTTTGGGGAACGGCTTGAAAACTGGTAATAAAATCAAATATTCAAGAAAGCTGGTGTTTTGTATTTGCGGTAATTTACTAAAGACGTTCAGTTGGCAGATGTCAGACAAGGAGACCTCGAAATCTTAGATAGAATTGGACTTCTAATCGGAGCAGATAATTATTGGCGTTTTGTGACGGGTGAAAGAAGAATGCTGTCAGAGGAGCTGGCTCTCGTGAACACCAAATTAGGCTGGACTCTCCATGGACCGTCAGATTTGGATTTTAACGCCGACGATGCAGGTATTCATTCATATTGTTTGTAGTACCTTTTTAGTTCTAATTATAGAGACATTTTGGAAACTTGAAACTATCGGAATTCATAACGAAATTAAATCATATTCCTCGAGTTATGTCGAAAATTTCATGAATAATGTCAAACGCCAAGGGAATAGATATGAAGTGTTGCTACCTTGGAAGGATAAGGATTGCGAATTAGTCGACAATTACGCTGTAGCTCTAAAACGTTTTAATAAGCTTACTCAACGGCTATGTAACGATAAGACTAAACTGTTCCAATACGATCTACCATGCGAGAAATGTTTGAGAATGGCATCGCTGAACCAGTATCAAGAGGTGGTAAGAGAATTCACTATCTCCCTCATAGGGCTGTTTATCGTGACGATAAAATTACAACCAAAATTAGAATCGGGATTAACTGTAAGTTGATTTAAGTACGGTGAAAGCAATAGTGCGCTCAAACCGTGAGGTGACCAAACGAGTAATCTTACAAACCTACTCTACCATTTACGATCCAATGGGTATCCTAAGCCCCTTCACGCTACGCTGTAAACTTATTCTGCAATCGCTCTGGAAGTTGAAGTTGGGATGGGATGATCATGTAACAGACGAGGTACGAAATCAATGGATAACGTGGACCTCTGAAATAAACGAATTAGAGGATTTCGTAATCCTGAGGTGTGCGCTTGAGCAAATAAGTGACAATACAGAGTCAACTCAGCTTCACATATTTGCAGATGCCAGTCCTAAAACCTACGGTGCAGTTGCATACGTAAGACAACAAATGGTTGATGGGAATACTTCTACGTCTTTGTTAGTAGCAAAAACCAGAATAACTCCTCTTACTACTGATAATAATAATGAACTTACCTTACCTAAGCTTGAACTTACAGCAGCCTTGATAGCAGCAAGATTAAAGGACTTCATCAGTAAGGGAATGCGTCTGAAGTTTGACGATATATTTTTGTGGAGTGACTCTCAGATAGCTTTATGCTGGATTCGAGGTATACCGAAACAGAAGAGTCAACAGTATATTTCAAATAGGGTGGAGGAAATTCGGGAAATTCTTTCCCTCGAAAATTACAGCGAATTACGACGATTATTGAGAGTCACAGTTTATATATTCCGGTACGTAGATTTTTCAATAAATAAAACCCAAAAATACAAAGGGGACTTAAAGACAGAAGAAATTGAACGCGCCGAATTATATTGGATTCTGATTGAGCAAAAACGACACTACGCTGACGAAATCATAGGCTTGGACTTCGCTGGTCCCCTCTTCGTGAGGCAGGGCGAAGAAAGAAGTAAATTTACTTGCGCCCTAGTTCGAGCAGTTCACCTTGAACTAGCAAGGAGCCTTACAACGGAGTCTTGCCTATCGGCCATACGTCGTTTCATCGCGCGAAGAGGAGTTCCCAAGATTGTTTACTCAGATAATGCTCGTACGTTTAAACGAACCGACTACGAGATAGAGCGGTTGTATAAAGCCGTTCAACGCCAGCAAATAACAAGTTTCCCGGCACATCGCGGAATTCGATGGAAATTCATAGTCGCTAAAGGCAGGAAAACTCGTGGACAGCCATTCGAAAATATGTACTGAGATTACAACCATTTTTAGATAAAAGAGGGCTTCTTAGACTTACTGGTAGACTGCAGGAAGCTGATATGTTTCTCATCCAATCATGGTGGGGCGGGTGGTGGGAGCGTCTCATACGATCGATAAAAAATTCACTCAAGGTTACTATAGGCCGAGACACGCTCTCTTTCGAACAATTTGAAACGTTGATAACAGAAGTTGAATCTACCCTTAACTCCCGGCCTCTTACCTACATTTCCATAGATTTCCATAGAAAAATAAGGTCCTGCGAAGTCGTTTTACCAGGTGGAAATAAGTTTCGACGGCCAGTGCAGCACCTATACCCCTGTGGCGGTTGCAACAAGCAAGCGGTGAATTAAAAAGTGAAAACGTAGCAGGCCACGAGATGAAGTTTTTGTTATATAAAATGGAAAATATCAGTTTAGCAATTGATTCCGGCCGGTAGGGATTTAAATTAAAAATTAATAATAAAAATTAATACAACACTTAAATTAACAAATTGTAATGTAATAATAAAAGTGAATATAAAATAAAAAGAATAAATTGTAAATTATTGTAATTTAAATAAAATATAAATGGAGGCAAGCCCACCATAATTGGTGACCCCGACAAGAAACGAACATTTTCTCAATACAATCGGTTTTCCAACATCGGGAAAAACAAAAATAAAAAAAAGGGATCAAATAAAAGTGAAGCAATTTTGTGGGTGCAGACTACATACATCAAGCCATTGTCATCCAGCTACAACTCATCACATCAACTACCAGGCGACTCACAGCCTCATCAACTACCAGGCGACTCACAGCCTCATCAACTACCAGGCGACTCACAGCCTCACCAACTACCAGGCGATTCAAAGCCTCATCAATAAATTATCAGGCGATTTAAAATCTCACCAATTTGGCGATTCAAAGCCGATTCACAACTATCAACTCTCTTGGCGATTCAAAGCCAAAGTCTCTAAACCCTCAACTCTATCACTATACTCCTTTTTCTCTTTTTGTATCGTTATCATGCGATAACTGGGAAGGGAGCAGTGTGGCGGTTGCAACAAGCAAGCGGTGAATTAAAAAGTGAAAACGTAGCAGGCCACGAGATGAAGTTTTTGTTATATAAAATGGAAAATATGAGTTTTGGCAATTGATTCCGGCCGGTAAGGATTTAAATTAAAAATTAATAATAAAATGAACCCAAAAATTAATACAACACTTAAATCAACAAATTTTAAATAATAATAAAGGTGAATATAAAATAAAAGGAATAAATTGTAAATTATTGTAATATAAATAAAAAATAAATGGAGGCAAGTCCCCCATACCCCCTAGAAATTCAATGAGTATCCGGCCGCGGAGGATGTAGAAAATTCAGAGCGGACCCTACGAATCACAGAAGCTCTGACAAGAGCTTTGCTCCAGTCAGTTCTCAACGAATCCTCGGACTCAACACTACTGCGCTAAAACTGAGTTAATAATTAGACTGAATTAATAAATTGAATTAAAATAACGAAAGTCTTTTTTTCTTCACATACTGCTAATTTCAAACACATAGTAACCCCAGTAAAATATCAAATAAAAATAAAGTGACATAGTAAGTGCTGTGACGTGAATCAATTTTCAAGTGTTCATATATTTTCCTTAAATTTTCAATAATGATTATGTATGGTCGAATTTCGACCACTGGGGCGATCACTAGTTAAAATAAATAAAGGTATGTTTTCAAAAATTTTAGGAAATTGGAAGTTCTCAGTTTATGCTTTATTCTGCAAATAAAGTTACTGTTTAATCATGCCTCGCGGGAAGCTCCTTAGGGCGCGTGCACAACGAGGATGTGCCGCGCCGCGTCGAGATTTACAGCGCAGAACTGAACAGAAATGAACTCTCTTTCACCGTTCCAGCAAGTCCTCACAGAAAACTGAGGAAATTCCCAGAGTTCAGCGCGACGCAGCTTGAAAAAAATGTACGGCTTGATTCTTTCAGCGCGGTGTGGCGCCGCGCAGCGCGGCACCTCGCGCTTTCGCATTCGCATCGCCGTTGGCGTGGCCTGGCGCGGCGCATCCTCATTGTGCACGCGCCCTTACCCAGGAAGAAAAGGGAAAAATCACCACATATCACGATATGGATATGCCACTGCAGCAAATTGCGATTACAATCAATCGTTCCCGGACCGTTGTAAGAAATTTCTTAACTTTAAAAGAAAACTACGGGAAAATGCCGCATCGAAACAACAACCAAAAATTAACAGAACGGCAAAAAAGGCAAATTTTTTTTTAATTAAAAAAAATAAAGCCTATGCAACACAGCTTGGGAGAGAGTTGGACCTTCCCGTTACTGCACGTCGGTCGTGTGCAGCAAATTCTGTACAACGACAAAAACATGGTTTTTAAAAAATCATTGAAGAAACCACCTCTAACGGAGGCTCATAAACAAGCAAGGCTCAATTTTGCAAGCAATCACATGAGTTGGACAGCTGAATGGTCAAAAGTCCTATTTTCAGATGAAAAAAAATTTAACATGGATGGTCCCGACGGTTTTTCTTTTTATTGGCATGGAAAGAGGTTTCAGGAGAAGGTTAGGATGTCAAGAAATGTTGGTGGAGGCAGCGTGCTGGTTTGGGAAGGATTCAGTGCCAATGGTACTCTTAAACTCGCCTTTTTACCTGGTAAAATGAATGCGGATCTGTACTTGGAGATGTTAGAGGATATGATCGTAGAGCAGGCAGAAGTATTGTGCGGCGAGGACTTCATCTTTCAACAAGATAATGCTGCCGTACATACTGCAAGGAAGGTGAAAGGGTGGTTGAGCTCTAGAAATATTACTTCCCTGAACTGGCCTACAAGAAGTCCCGGCTTGAATCCCATAGAAAACTTGTGGGGACTTCTTGCAAGGCGTATTTATGAAAATGGAAAATAATACTATAGCATTAGTGAATTAAAGTGCGCTATAACGGCCGCCTGAATGTGCCCGTTGGAGGGCGGAGCGGGCCGATCTGGAGACGGCAGCGGGCAGCATAACCCCGGATAATATAGTCGGGATTATGCTGCAGTGCGACGATCTCTGGCAGAGGGTCGCCTCTTTTGTGAGGGGGTCCTCCGTCAGAAGGAAGAGGACAACAACAGGGGCAGGTAAGGAGCCTCTGTTGGCTTATGAGTGTTATTTATTTACTGGCGTGGAAATATTTATTAATTTATTATTGGGCAAGCTGACAAAAGCGGGTGCCCGGCACCGGAGCACCGGCTGGCTCAGGATGGGGTACACAGACAAGAACATGGCTCCCGTGAGGAGTCGGTGTTGGCTGCGTGTGTGAGGATGGACGGATGTGTCTGAGTGTGTGGTGTGTGCCCGTTGCGGGCGGATGTGTAGGACCCCACTCTGGAGAAATGTCTACTAGACGGTTCCGGGGTGGAGTTCCTGGAGGTGGGAAGCGGGGTTTTAGCCGGTAGGCCTGGCATTGTGGCCAGGGAGTCCGGCACACGGGTGGCTTCGGTCACCTAGGTGCGTAACGGCATTTCTCCGCTCCCATAAAAAAAAACTAACGGCCGCCTGGAATTCAATATCCAACCGTGAGTGCGAAAATCTCGTAAAATCTATGCCCTCTAGGATTTTTAAAGTAATTCAGAAAACTGAAGGTGCTACCCATTATTCAAAATTCAATGAAAGATTTTTTTAATAAAAGTACAATTTTATTCTATTCTTTTCTTAAGTGTTTGTGGGATTTGGGTGGATACTCAAAGAAGCAACACAAACTTATTTGTAAGAGAAAAGGAAAAGATTTATTTTGTACATGGACCATGCCAATCAGGAAAGGAAAACAAAATTACAATGAACTAAACTTATAAACGCCTCCTTTGCCTATTAGATTTTAGTTGGTACGCACTCACATATACGGGCGGTATGGTATATTATTTCCAACACGCCCCCTCAAACCGCACGTAAAAGTTCATTAAGTCCAAGTTTGTTTCGACATTTTTCATGGCCGACTCTAGTTAAAGATTTCGTTAATATGTCCGCGACCATATTTTCCGTAGGCACATGTTTTAATATTATTTTCTTATCCCGCACTAACTCACGGATAAAATGATATTTAATATCAATATGTTTTGTCCTGCCATGGAACATCTGATTGTTGGCCAAACACTCGGCACCTCTGTTGTCTATATAAATTGTCATCTCCATAATTACGCAAAAATCCAACTCGTGCAACAAGCTGCGCATATATGAAGCTTCCTTCCCAGCCTCTGATAAACTGACGTACTCTGCTTCCATCGAAGATATAACCAGAGTTCGCTGCTTTTGCGACTTCCAAGTAACTGCAGCCCCACTGAGCATGAAAACATACCCTGTGTATGAACGGTCAATAGCGCAACCGCCCCAATCAGCATCAGCATAACCAAACAACGGATAATTTGTTCTTGTATATATTAACCCGAGCTTAGCTGTCCCGGCCAGATATCGCAGCACCCTCTTTGAAGCAAGCCAGTAACACTTACGTGGATTGTTTGTAAATTGTGCCAATCTGGACACGGTGTTTGATATGTCCGGACGCGTTCCCACGGACAAATACAAGAGAGCGCCAATCAGTTCGCGAAATGGACACTTTATCGACTCCTCAGCATCCTTCACATCATCGAAGCGCACATTTACCTCACAAGGAGTCGCAACTGGGTTACAGGTATCCATGCCATATTGCCTGAGAAGTCCCAAGATGAATCCGGTCTGCGATAGTCCAATCGTCCCTTTATCTTGGTATATCTCCATACCCAGACAATATTTTACTCGCCCAAGGTCCTTGACTTCGAAGTCCTCGAGCAGTTTCTCCTTCAGGTCCATAATACGGCTCATGCCACAAGTATGTCATCGACATACACCAATACAAATAATACATTACCACCTTTAGCTTCATGAAATAAGCAGGGCTCATTCTTTGTAGCCTTTAGTCCAAAAATTTCTAGCTTCTCACGCAGTTTCAAATACCATTGGCGGCCAGCCTGCTTTAAACCGTACAGGGCTTTCTTCAATCTGCATAGATTACCACCGTTGCGTATGCACCTTAGCATTTCCCCAGCCTTAACTCCAACGACAGAAGTTGCGCCTTGCTTGCTAATGATTCTCTTCAACATCGGACTCAACATCTCAGGTAACCTCATGTGTACTTCTTCCTCGAGTACCCCATCCAAGTACGCCGTCACAATGTCAAACTGCCAAATTACGAGGTTGTACCTCACTGCGAGAGCTAATAACAATCTCAATGTTTCCAGTCGTGCTACTGGAGCATACGTTTGATCGTAGTTGACCCCGAATTCGTGGCTATAACCTTTGGCCACTAGCCTAGCCTTTCGCCTTACTACACGGCCATCACGGCCGTGTTTATTGGTGAGGATTAAACGGCATCCAATGATGTTACTCTTATCATCATTATTTACTATTTCCCATGTATCATTCTTGACCACACTCGTGATTTCAGATTCGATAGCATCCTTCCATTCCTCAGACGCATCGCTATTTAAAGCTTCTTTGATATTGACCTCAGCCACACCAGCAAATACGTCATCTTCAGGATCCACCTCACCTTCGAGAGCTTCAATCTCATTTGTCACCCGTGGTAATGAATGAAATAGTTTTCTTGGCCGTCCTCTGCTTCCAGTACGCAATAAACGAGGTCTACCTCGTCCTCTTACAGCGTTTACCCTCACTTCTGGGTTAACTTCACGTTTCTCTTTACCAATTGTGTTTTCTCTAGGAGGGGAAAACTCAGCAAATCTTCGACCAGATTCGTCACTGCATTCAGCCCCTCCGGTTGATGTAAGCAATTCACCAACCTCACCGACACTTTGCTGAATATTCCTAGCTTCCTCGACGAAATTTACATCGCGGGCTTCAACTATCTGCCTTGAGTTCGACATCCATACACGAAACCCCTTTCTCTCCCTTGGATATCCAACGAATACGCCCTCCTGAGATCTCTGTGCGAATTTATCCTTATTCGGATTTTTATCAAGGACAAGCACTTTTGCCCCAAAAATTCTTAAATGATCGACCTTCACCTTGCTTCCAGTCCATGCCTCAAAAGGAATACCACCATTCAAACTTCTCGTAGGACATCGGTTCGAAGATGACACGCTGTGGCAATGGCTTCTGACCAAAACGAAGCACTCAGTCCTGATTGTAATAACAAACACCTGGCCATATCGAGCAACGTACGATTCATTCTTTCCGCAACCCCATTTTGCTCAGGAGTGCGAGGAACCGTCAACCGTCGCTCAATTCCTTGTTCAATAAGGTAATTATCCAAATCAGCATTACAATATTCACGACCGTTATCTGACTGTAAGCATTTTATCTGTTTGCCGGTTTGCTTTTAAACCATTTTCTGGTACATTTTAAATGCCTCAAAAACGCCACATTTTTGTCTTAGGAAATATACCTCACACCACCGCGTACTATCGTCAATGAACGTGACGAAGTATTTAGCACGTCCCGGAGAATCGATTCTAAATGGACCGATAACGTCAGAATGTACAGAATGTACAAATACACTCGATCTTTCGCGAAAGGTAACGCGGTCATTTTCCCCTTTATACAAATTTCGTAATTTGTCAATTTCTTGGCACCTGAAATATCAATTGGGGGCAACGCACCGGTTCGGATCAGGCTCAATAAATCCTTCCCGTTTAAATGTCCTAACCTTTTGTGCCATTGTATTAACTCGGAGCTCTCGGATTGCACAGCCGCACAGCTGGGGCTTTCACGAACATAGTATAGGTCGCCCATGCGATCCGCAATCACGAACTTCCTTCCCCGTTCGTCACGCACATATGCGTCCTCTCGACGAAATATCACCTCGTGGCCTTTGTCCGTAATTTTTGCCACAGAAATTATATTTGTTCGTAGGTCGGGCACGTACAGTGTCACGAAACTCTATCACTCGAGAACCACTATTACTCGCCACAGAAATTTGAATAACACCTTTGCCCTTTACATCCGTTGACACTTTGCTCGCTAAATTTAATTTAGATTTCGAAAACTCACACATTGGCAAGAATTGATCCTCATTGCCACACAAATGTGCAGTACTACCGCTATCCAACAGCCATGCCTTATTATGTAGTTTCACAGCTTCGTTGTCGGCACTATTCACCGTATGACTCACAATATAGGTCTCGTCAACATTATTCGCAGTCGGCCTCGACTTCGCTCGGCTATCTTCAGATTTCCCACTTGGACACACATTTGCCTTATGACCTATGACATTGCACTTGAAACATCGGATTCCTTTTGCTTCTTTTGCTTTAGAAGAAAGACGTCCCTTTTCTGCTCTAAAACGAGTTTTATGGGGATTCTTTTTACCAACTGCCATAGCCGAATCGACAACACTGCCAATTCCCTGTTTGCGCACCTCACTTTCCTCGAGAATCTTTACTCTCAATGCTTCAGCATCCGGTAAATGATCCCGGCTCTCTATTGCACACCGAAAATTGTCATAAGAGGAGGGAAGGCTGTAGAGCAACATGATGGTCAGAAGATCACCATTTATCTTTAAACCCATGTCCTCAAGCTTGTTTACAGCGTCAAAAAATCTTGACATGTGCTCCTTCACGTCCCCGCCGTCTTCTAGCTTCTGAAGAATCAGCTTTTTCAATAAAGTCGCCTTCCTGGCGGGTCCCGTCGACGCATATATTGACTGTAATTTAAGCCATACTTCCCGTGAAGAATCGCATCCGCGGACCTGTTTCAGTTCCCAAGGCTGAATTGATAGAATTAAGTCTGCCTTTGCCTTTTTGTCCTGCTTCAGCCATTGTGCATGCGCTGCGCCATCTGCTGCTGCCGGCATCACATTTGTACCGTCCACGTATTCCCACAAGTCGTTTTTCGTAAGGAGAGCCTCCGCTTGCATGCTCCATGTATCGTAGTTGTCTCGCGACAACAATTCTACCCGTAACGAACTTCCACTCATCGTGAACAAATTTTCCCTTTTCAACCGCAAAATAAGTAGTATATCCTCGATATAATTCCAGCACGCACTAAAACCTAATTACCGCTGCAATCAATTTCGTAATCCCGCGCACCCTGGGCCCATAACCTATTGGATTTGGGTGGATACTCAAAGAAGGAACACAAACTTATTTGTAAGAGAAAAGGTGTGGCGGTTGCAACAAGCAAGCGGTGAAGTAAAAAGTGAAAACGTAGCAGGCCACGAAATGAAGTTTTTTGTTATATAAAATGGAAAATATCAGTTTGGCAATTGATTCCGGCCGGTAAGGATTTAAATTAAAAATTAATGATAAAAATTAATACAACACTTAAATTAACAAATTGTAAATAATAATAAAAGTGAATATAAAATAAAAGGAATAAATTGTAAAATATTGTAATTTAAATAAAACATAAATGGAGGCCAGTCCCCCATAATTGGTGATCACGACAAGAAACGAACATTTTCTCAATACAATCGGTTTTTCAACATCGGGAAAAACAAAAATAAAAAAAAAGGGATCAAATAAAAGTGAAACAATTTTGTGGGTGCAGACTACATCAAGCCATTGTCATCCAGCTACAACTACCAGGCGACTCACAGCCTCATCAACTACCAGGCGACTCACAGCCTCATCAACTACCAGGCGACTCACAGCCTCATCAACTACCAGGCGACTCACAGCCTCATCAACTACCAGGCGACTCACAGCCTCACCAACTACCAGGCGATTCAAAGCCTCATCAATAAATTATCAGGCGATTTAAAATCTCATCAATTTGGCGATTCAAAGCCGATTCACAACTATCAACTCTTTTGGCGATTCAAAGCCAAAGTCTCTAAACCCTCAACTCTATCACTATACTCCTTTTTCTCTTTTTGTATCGTTATCATGCGATAACTGGGAAGGGAGCAGTGTGGCGGTTGCAACAAGCAAGCGGTGAAGTAAAAAGTGAAAACGTAGCAGGCCACGAAATGAAGTTTTTTGTTATATAAAATGGAAAATATCAGTTTTGGCAATTGATTCCGGCCGGTAAGGATTTAAATTAAAAAATTAATAATAAAATGAACCCCAAAAATTAATACAACACTTAAATCAACAAATTGTAAATAATAATAAAAGTGAATATAAAATAAAAAGAATAAATTGTAAATTATTGTAATTTAAATAAAATATAAATGGAGGCAAGTCCCCCATAAAGGAAAAGATTTATTTTGTACATGGACAATGTCAATCAGGAAAGGAAAACAAAATTACAATGAACTAAACTTATAAACGCCTCCTTTGCCTATTAGATTTTAGTTGGTACGCACTCACATATACGGGCGGTATGGTATATTATTTCCAACAGTGTTTTATAGGAATTTCGCTCTTTTAATTGAATAGTTTTGTTGTTTTTTTATATAAATGTCTATTTGTTGTTTTTAAATAAATTATTTAGGGTAAAAATGAAAGCTTCAATATAAGTATACATATAAAATACACAGCTTTTTACTCACTTTACTAGAATGTATTTTTAAATTTCGTATAAAAACACAGGTGTCTTATATGAATTTCGCTTAGTGTACATATGTATATTTACTTTATATATATAGGTATATATATACATATACAGTATCCCGCCATTAAATTATGACCAATCGCATTTATGCAAAAATATTGTCATTTAATGTGTGCTGGCGCCAACTTTATTGCTTTTCTCCTGAAAAAAGAACTAATTATGAATGTTTTGTGTATTACCTGCACCCTTCGCTCATAAACTGGGAAATCCCAATTTCCGGTTGCTTATATTAGAGCAGTATTTATAAGTAAGTGCAAAAGATCACAACTTATCAGTTCATTATGATACTTCTTTGGGATAGTTATTTGAGTGATAAGTTCTGAAAGTGTGTTGAGAAAAATTAGAAACTGTGAGTGAATAGACTAAAAGGTAAGTACCAGTAAACGTTGTTGAATATTTTAAAGTGAAATGAATTTTAATACTATTAACATACTAATATCAAAATTTTAGACGAAATGGGCAAAAAACGCGATATTTCAGCAGAAAGGAAAGCACAAGTTGTATCTTTATTGAAGGAAGAGCATTCAAGCTATGCCAAAATTGCCGATATTGTGGGAATTTCAAAGTCATCCGTGGCGTGGCGCCAAAACGGTGCGTAGTTCAACTGAATTCGCAGTGGTCACTGGAAACAAACGATCTAATTGTCGCAGACCAAGGAAAACCACTGTTAACGAAAAAAGGGAACCCAAGAGTCGCTAATTACTGAGATTCGGGAAGGCGCGTGGGATTAACAAATTAAACACCGTTAGTTTCACTTACAAGTTCTTTATTTCAGTAAGGCACAAGTTGCTCGTTCCACTGCCAGATCGCAAGTGAGCTTATAGAGAGAGCAAAAGGACTAGAAACAGTTTGCTGTTAAAGAAATACAGTCCTTGACATAAGGTGCCGGTACAGTCTTAGCAAACCTCCTGATTAGTCTCTAACATCACCGCCCGCCTCGTCACTTCGACGAAACAGTGGGTAGAATGGACGGAGTGGTTGTTGACCGCCCGCCGTAGCCGAGTTGTTGCTGGATTCGTCTTCTTCAGGCAGGGGTAGTATGCAAAGCTTGCTGACCGGTCGCTTCAGGGTGGTTCCTTTGCATCGTATGGTAACCACACGTACCAATCCGTTAGGTCCGGGATGGGTTTCTGTTACTCGACCGAGTAACCAATGCGAGGGTGGAACGTTGTCTTCTCGTACCAAAACTAGGTTACCTGGTTGTATGTTTGGGCAGGGGTTTCTCCATTTATATCGTACCTGTAAATTGTTAAGGTAGTCTTTAGACCAGCGAAGCCAGAAGTGCTCATACATTTTTTGTAAAATCTGCCACCTGGAGAGTCGGTGGTCTGGAATACTGACAACGCTTGGCTCGGGGAGTGGGGGGGGGGGGGGGGGGGGGGGAGGAAATGTCCTGGTGTGAGAACCTCAGGATCATTAGGATCCGAGTTCGCTGGGTACAAGGGCCTAGAATTGAGACAGGCTTCCACCTGAGTCAAAAGGGTAGAGAATTCCTCGATGGTTAAGGTGGTGCTGCCAATGACTCTACGTAGATGGTGTTTGGCTGCTTTTACCCCAGCCTCCCATAATCCGCCGAAGTTGGGCGCTCTAGGCGGAATGAAGTGCCAGTCGGTACCCTCGTCGCTGTAGATTATGCGACTTATTCCGCGGCGAGCACAGAATCGTTTATATGCTGCGATGAAAGCAGACGTCGTGAGGTCGGAGACCAGCTTCAAATGTATGGCTTTGGTAGCCATACAGACGAAGACTGCAATAAAGGCCTTATGAGAGGTCCGGCCTCTTCCTGATGAGTAGCGCACTTGAACAGGTCCAGCATAGTCAAGTCCAGTAAAGTAGAAGGGTCGAGCCTGTCGAATGCGGTTGGCTGGCAGTTGTCCGAGCATCTGAGGATGCTGTGCCAAAGCCCGATAACGCACGCAAGTGACACAAGTTCTAATAAAACGACGAACCTTATCCCGACAGTAAATAATCCAGAATCGCTGTCGTATCTCACTGGTGGTCAATTGGGTTCCGCCGTGAAGCGTGCGTCGGTGAGATTCTGCTATGATGAGAAGTGCCAGAGGGCTCTCCCTTCCGATAAGGAATTGATGTTTGGCATCCGCAGTCAACATAGACTGTTGCAGCCTTCCGCCAACTCGAATAGTCCGTGTAGTTTTGTCAAGGAATGGGTCCAGTAGCAGGATGCGACTGGTGGGCTTCACTCGTTTCCCACTGGATAAGTCGTGGAGTTCCTCGGGAAAATCCGCTTTTTGACACTCTCGTATCCAGAAAAGTTCAGCTGTAGTGATCTCCGATGCGGTCAGTTGTCCCGTAGCGCGATGTAGTTTGGCGGAGCGTAAGTTGACAATAAATCTTTTAACGTAGGCAGTCACACGTAGAAGTCGTAGAAGAGATGAAAATCTGGTGACGAGTTCCCATGGCCTTGATTCCGCTGGCACTGCAGCCACGTTAGTTGCAGTAGAACGTTCCTATAGCTCTTGGTTTTGCGCCTTAGGATGCAAATTTTCTGGCCAAGAAGTAGACGGATTTTTTAGCCACGTTGGCCCCTCCCACCATAACGTATGCTCAGCCAAAGACCTGGGGCGTACGCGTCTCGAGGCACAGTCTGCAGGGTTAGAAGTCCCAGGGACGTGTCGCCAGCGAGCCTGAGGCAGTAGGTCATGCACCGTGGAAGTTCGATTGGCAACAAAGCTCTTCCACCTCGAGGGATGTGCCAGTAACCAAGTTAACACCGTTTGCGAGTCTGTCCAGCAGTAAACGGGGTTATGGATGAGGTCGAGTGTGGAAATTACGGTGTTAAGTAGTCGTGCGAGCAAAGTGGCTCCACACAGTTCCAATCTGGGAATCGAAAGCGGTTTAATCGGGGCGATTTTGGACTTTGATGTAAGTAGCGAAACCTGGATGTTCTGATGGTCGTGTAGGACCCGCAAGTAAACCACTGCAGAGTATGCGGTTTCAGACGCGTCTGAAAATCCGTGAAGCTCATAGGCTAGACTTGAGTCGTGACAGCCAATCCAACGTGGCACGGTAATGCGCTCAAGTTCGGCAAGTTCACGACGAAAAGATAACCACTCCTCCGCCAGATTATCCGGTAGTGGATCATCCCATTCGAGCTTCAGGAGCCACAACTTTTGGAACATAGACTTGGCAAGTAGGACGGTAGGGGTCAGGAAACCCAGTGGGTCATATAGCTTTGCGACATTGGACAGGAGGTTCCGCTTAGTGATTACCTTAGGTGGTTCGAAAAATGTTACCTGGAATTCGAAATGGTCCATCTCTGGTCTCCAATGCAGCCCCAGGGTTTTAACTATTCCGTCCTTGTTCAGACTAAGGCTAGTCTGAGAGGTCTCATCATTGGATGACGGTAGTAATTTTGGGAGATTGGCTGACCATTTATGCAATTCAAAACCTCCTCGCTTTAAGAGCATCACAAGATCTTGTTGTCCTTTCAATGCATCGTCAACACTGTCCGCGCCCGACAGCACGTCATCGACGTAAAAGTCTCTGCGAAGAATACCGGCTTCGGTAGGGTGAGCACTACTCTCATCATCCGCGAGTTGTTTTAGGGTGCGAATTGCCAAATACGGGGCTGATTTGGTACCGTAAGTTACGGTACGCAGGCGGTACGGTTTGATGTCGTCTGACGGAGATTCACGCCACAGAATTCGTTGCAGGTCCAAATTCTGCTCGTCTAGCCAGATCTGACGAAACATCATCTTTAAGTCAGCTGCGAAAACAAAAGCATGTATTCGCCAACGTAGTATGATACTGCGAAGATCCGTCTGGAGCTTTGGTCCCGCTGATAGGTAGTCGTTGAGTGAACAGCCATTAGTGGTTTTTTGTGACCCATTGAAAACAACTCGCAACTTCGTGGTGGAGCTGCTCTCCTTGAGTACCCCGTGGTGAGGAAGGTAGAAAACTGGAGATGAATCATCCGATTCCTTTCTCGTAAGAGGAGCAGGTTCCATGTGCTGAAAAGAAGAGTACTCACTCATAAATTAGACGTAACGATCCCTGAAGGAAGGCTGTGCACTAAATCGCCTTTCCATTCGCAGAAGAGCTTTCTCCGCAAAAAACTTCGAATCTCCAAGTCGGATGTCATTCCTGTCGCTAAGCATGACAGGTAGGCGCACCACGTAGTGTACGGAGCTATCGCGAGACGTAGTTTGCTTATAGAATTTTTCGCACATTTCTTCCTCCTCAGTTAGCATGGATGCTGGAGGGATCACATCCTCAACTTCCCAGAAGCGCTGTATAAGGAAATCAAGGCGCTGCCGTTCATCCACAACTTCACAAGTGTGACTGTAGATTTCTCCTGTTGATACAGGACCGGATAGGACCCAACCCAATGTAGTTTCCTGGGCGGTGGGATTGCCCCTAATTAAGCCGTCGAGTAGTAGTGCATGATAGTTATCTGCCCCGATAATTAGCTCTATCGGAGAGTTGTCGAAGAAATTCGGGTCAGCAAGTCGTAGGCCTTGTAGATGATCCCAATTAGATGATTTGACTTTAGAAGGCGTTGTGAGCCTTGTGAGCTTAGGGAGAACGAGCGCCTCAACTGGTAGCACGAAATCAGGTTGTGTTGTTGACTGCAGAATTCGATTAACTACTGACCTGGCAGTTCCTCCATCAGAATTTCCTATCCCGCTAATGGGAACATGTACCTCGCTTCGAGGTAAACGGAGAAGATCAGCTAGCGCCTTTGAAATGAACGTCGCTTGCGAGCCCTGGTCAAGAAGGGCTCGAGCCACTACACTTTCGCCGACCGGGGATCGAATAATTACCTTAGCGGTAGCAAGAAGTATTTTATCCCAAGGCTTCTCAATGGGTGAAGCAGGAAGAGCAGCAACCTTACTTCCTCCGCTGGGTGGTATAGCGGTAGCTTGGACAGGCTCCTTCGGAGGGGACAAAGGGCTTGTCGGAGAGTTATGATCCCCTGTGTTGTGTAGCATAGACTGATGACTACGTCCACAATGCTTACAGCGATTATGCGAAGGGCAGTTCGCTTGTTGATGACTGGCTCGCAGACAGTTGAAGCATAACTTCTGGGCAGTCACAAATTCCCGACGTTGGGGAACGGTCTTTTGCCGAAAGGTAGGGCAAAAAAGGAGCAAGTGCTTCTCAGTGCAGCTTGGGCACTTATGCATAGAGGTTGAGTGGTGCGCTCGTACACCTGTTGCTCGATTCGATGACTTATGAGAATTAAGTTTGTTTATGTCAACCGCTTTAGAGTTATGTTCCCGAATAGCCTCAAGGGTATTTAGACGATGTTGCAAAAACTGAGCTAATGCAGCGAAAGTGGGAATTTTAGCATCAACATTCAACGATGCCTCCCAATCCTTGCAAGTAACTGCATCAAGCTTCTGTGCGGTTATAAAAACCCACCAGTCGTCCCAGTTTCTGGCAGTGCTGAAGCACTGGATTTTTATTTTATATTTATTTAGGGTGGATCTATTAAAAAATTTGTCGTTGATTTCACTGTTTTTTTTATTTGTCATTCAAGAAATAATTATCTCCTTTTACATTAATTACAAGTTGAAATTCTTAGTGTAATAAAGGCATTGGATACCCAGGATTAGCCCGTGTGAATTTTTTCAACCACAAAGGTCATATAATTCACACTATTCACTGCCCCTGGTTTTCGAAAAGATATTAGGTATATATTACATTCACAGGTTCTGTGGAACAAAGTCCAGAAATTTCTTGATGAAATCCAAAGTTGGGTTAAAGTTGATGAAGTCCAGAAGATTCTTGAAGATATCCAACGTTGGGTTAAAACTGATGAAGTCCAGAAGATTCTTGAAGATATCCAAAGGTTAAGTAAAAAGTGATGAAGTCCAGAAGATTCTTGAAGAAATCCAAAGGTTGAGATATTCACAAGTTGAAGATGGCGCAGTCCAAAAATTTCAGCATTTAAATCCAGAAAGTTCAAAGTTGACTAAAAAACACACGACGTTTAGGTGGCAAGCTAACACAAGAAAAGAGAACGAGTCGGCTTTGTGCGCGGTTTTTATACACTCATTTTCCAGCGGTGGCAGTCCTACCAGATAACATTCAAATTGACAGATTGCCGTGGAAATTAAACCAGTATTTGTGAACATTTGAGTCTGGCAATACTCTTTTTGTTTTTGCTCCTGGAAATGCTTCCCATATTTTTACCTCTTTCTATTTCCCATATTATGTGTGGTTATGTTAAATAATTTATTTATTTATGTGTTTTTCAATATTGGCCACACCATAAATATGATCCGCACCTGTCCAAACGCCGGACTGACCACCGCGGATCAGACAGTGAGTGTTAGTTTTCGTGTCGCAGGTGTTCGCAAGTTGACAGTTCGCGTGTGCCGGTTTCTTTTGTTTTTGTTTTGTTTTTTAAGCATCTGGGGCTCCAGGGACTGCTGTGGGTGGTGCTTCATCAACTCTGCAGCTTCTGTGCAGATTTAATTTGGGGAGTATTCTGTATCTTTTCGATTTCAGGTTCCTCTTATTTTTGATTTATTTACTTTTTAGGGGCTCGAGTGATCCCTAAATTGGATCCTCCAAAGGACTTCGTTGGACCACTTATTAAAAGGGAACAATTAGTGAGATGTTACTGATCTATATTTAGTAAGTTTTTTATTGTATTATTATTTCATTTTCGTTATTAATTTATTATGTATTTTTTAGGAGGTGGCGCAGGGGGTTCATAGTTGGTCGCTGAACATTCTCCTGCCCGTTGAACACTCTGTTCAACAGCAGCAATTATGCGTTTAAGTCCCCGTTTGTGATGATGGTGAAATATCAGCTCCCCGTCTCCCATTATTTTCAGGCGAACTTGAAATTTGTCAGGTTTTATTAGAAAATCCCTTGTGCTTGCTTGTATTTTTTCGAAATTTAATCTTTTTAGTACATGTTGTTGGATAAATATGGTTTCGCCTTCTCTCGTCACGAAACGCTGAAGATCATTTTCAATCCGCATCTTTAACTCTGCTAATGTTGACGAGGGTCGAAGTATATCCAGATTTACTTCTTTGGCTCCGTTGATGTTTACTGGTAATGTGATGTTTTGTAACGACGGCCTTATATATGGTTTTCTTGGAGGGGTCTTATCTGCTGAAGTCCTGGGATGTGCAGGTTCCTCTAATGTGGGCGGTTGTATTGAAGGCTGAGTTCCCTTGCATGGAAGTCCATTGAGGATATTTATGTTCGGTTGAACGAAATACTGCAACATTTCCTCATCGATAGGCTGGAAGTCACCATCGCAGTCAAACAGATCCAACACATCATCGTCGTCGGCTTGCATCTAGTACAACGGAATTTGAATATTTATGTTAAAATTAATAAGTATTTATGTCTAGGAAAAGAAAAATATAGGACTCCGGAATCCACAACATGACACTATGTCACATTACATTAGTTCATTGATGTTTTTTTTGCTGCTTCTATCGGCAGCCGACAGATCTTGGTAATTGGTCTTGTGAGTGTAGCATTATACTTTAATCCAATTTTCACTACACGCACTAGACCGTCTCTGCCAGGATAGACTTCCTTAATTATCCCAAGTGGCCAACAGGTAGGCGGGGCATTCTCGTCCTTGACGAGTACCACATCATTAACTTTGATATTGTTTTCAACCTTGGACCATTTGTATCTTTGTTCAAGTCTATGTAAATATTCATCCTTCCATTTTTTCCAGAAATTGTGTGTGAGGAGTTGTATTTCCATCGTTGCGAAGGCAAAGCATCAACTTGCAACGGTTCAGGTACGGCATTCATGCGTTGACCTATAAGGAAGTGTGCTGGTGTTAAAATTTCTAAATCCTAAGACAGGCTTCTATCTGTGCTAAGAGGGTTGACAATTCTTCATAGGTACAGGATGAATTTGCTAGTGTCCGGCGCAGATGGAATTTAACTGATTTTACACCAGCTTCCCATAATCCGCCGTGATGTGGTGAAGCTGGAGGGTTGAAGTGCCATGAAATGCCCTTCATTGCGAGGTGCTCGCCTGCCTCATTGTTTTGAGCTTTTATAACTTGTGTTACGACAACAGGACAGCGAACGCGGCCACTGCCCGAATCGCCGCCAAGTTCACTCGAGGGAAAAGAAGAAGAAGCGGACAGCGAGGGCGACAGCCTCTCTCTTGCTAACGAGACGTCAAAGTGAAAAGATCGTGTAACCTAAAGCGCCTAATAAAGTCGTCATTTTCCTTGATAAAAGCTCTGAGTTTTCATTCGTAACAAACTCAGAAGTGGGATAACGTGCTATTCGCCCACAAATAATATCCGCTTGTGCCAGGTCGGTGAAGAAAAAAAATTGTGATGTCCTCGAACAGCATGGAGGCGCAGAGCCCCGCACGTGGGGAAGATATCCAGCATCAAGAAGAATCCACCAACGATTCGTCGCCCATGGCCGAGTCCACGGTAATGCTCCACGACGTGGCCGCCGCAACATCACTGCATGTGGGCAGAGATAACGCAGGTGAAGGCACGGGAGCCGTTGGGTGCGCAATTCGGGCAGGTGAGCGGCGAGAAGGGGAACTTCCACGTGACGAGATCAACGGGGACACGGCAACGGTGGCTAACGGGAACCCTGCACGGACACTGGAGCAGCGCGAACTGGAGCTCCTGCGCCGAGAACAGGAAGTCTTGCGCTATGAATTAGAATTAACTAAAAGGGAACTCTCATTTTTTCAGGCAAGTGCCAGTCAACGACCCACAAGCCTGGTTCAGCCCGTGAATTTCGGAGAGCTCAGGGCTCTCATACAGGACTTCGATCCTGGGGACAAACGTGGAATCGGTTGCACGTTGTGGACGAAAAACGTCGATACGTTGGCAGGGGTTTACAGCCTGTCAGATCAGGCGGCACTTTTGCTGGCCTCCTCAAAATTGAAAGGGGCAGCAAAGTTTTGGCTGCAGGCTATGCAGCCGTCAATAACTTCTTGGAAGCAGCTCAAGGAGGGCCTGCTGTTGGCTTTTCCCTCTTATAAAGACGAGTGCGAGGTGCACATGAGGCTCTCGAAACGCAAAAAGAGCCCCACGGAAAGTTTCGAGGCGTATTACTATGAGGTTATGTCAACCGCTCGGGAGGGATCGCTCTCCCCACAGTCGATCATAAAATACCTCGTGAATGGAGTGGACGACGTCGAACTAAGGAAGGCACTCTCTTCGCGGCCTTTCGTGGATCCCGAGGAATTATTGCGACATTTTAAATGGGTTGAGCAAATGCAGGCATTCAATCCTAAGCAGGGCAAGGCGGAATCTAGCCAAGTTTCCAAGGAGGGTGCTGTTTCGAAAACAACGAAGGGGGCCAGGAAGTGTTATAACTGCAACGAGTTGGGGCACATTTCCGCCGAGTGCACCCAACCTCAACGTCGACAACGGTGCACCAATTGTCAAAAAACGGGACACACCCACACTGAGTGTAAGCAGCCGAAAAAGGTGTCACTTATACATTCGGACTTCTCCAGTACAGCCGTCGTTAACGGGAGTGTTGCGGTGACCGCTATGGTGGACACTGGAAACGATGTCAGCCTGGTGCGTGCGTCCCTTGCCCGGGAGATGGGGTTGCTTGTTCAGGATTGCGAGGTGCCACTGGTTGGTTTCGGTATGGGCTCCTGCCGAACTCAAGGTAAGGTGACAGTTAATTTAAAAGTGGATGAAGCATGCGCCACAGTAGATTTGCACCTCGTAAATGATCGCTACCTGGACGTGCCTGTTCTCGTGGGGAAAATTTTTATTAACGATCCCAAGGTATGCTTGGTAAAACGTAATGGGCATTTAAACATTTTTAATGATAATAAGCAACCTCGAATTTACGAAGAGAACAAACGAAACGATGTTCTCGAAGCGGTCCGCGATTCGAATTCTGCTAACGATAACGAGCAACCTCGAATTTACGAAGAAAACAAACGAACCGAAGTTCTCGAAGCGGTCCGCGATTCAAATTTTGCTAACGATAACAAGCAATCTCGAATTTACGAAGAGAACAGACGAACTGATCTTCTCGAAACGGTCTGTGATTCGAATTTTGCTAATGTTAACGAACAACCTCGAACTTACGAAGAGAACGAACGACTTCATGTTCTCGAAGCAGAAGGTACTGGCGATGGCCCTAAATTGAACGAACAGTTAATGATTTGTGAAGTGGTCCGCGAAGATAAACTAAACGAACATTCTACGATTTGTGAATCGGTCCGCGAGGGCGAGTTAACTGAACAACTCCGGGTTCTCGAGCCGATTTCCGAAACTGAGATAAATCACGAATTAAGTGATCAAAATGATATTAAACGTCTGGTGGACTTATTGAATCGATTTCGGCGTTGCTTCGCGAAGAACATTTTTGAACTAGGACTCTCGAGGTCCCACGCCATCGAAATTAAGTTGGCTCACGAACGACCGATCTCCTCGTGACCTTATAGGCTGGCGTATTCACAGCGCGAGACAATGAAAGCTATGATCAATGACTTGTTGGCAGCAGACATTATAAGGCCGTCGAATTCACCTTACACCTCCCCGGCTCTACTTGTCAAAAAGAAGTGCGGTGAGGACCGTATGGTCATTGATTATCGGTTGTTAAATGCCGCCACTATAAAGGACAAACATCCTATACCGATTATCGAAGATTTGTTGTCGGAACTGCAAGGGTGCAGTTTATTTATAGGACTCGACCTCGCGTCCGGTTATTATCAACTCTCAGTTTCCGAAGAAAGTAAGAAATTTACGGCTTTCGCAACCCCTGATGGCGAATATGAATTCCGGCGCATGCCTTTCGGCTTATGTAACGCTCCGTCGTGCTTTCAACGTATGATGAACAACATCAAGCGAAAGTTGACGAAAGGAAAACTGCTCGTGTACATGGACGACGTATTGATACCATGCTCGGGGTTCGCGGAGGGCATGGAAACGCTCGAGGAACTTCTTCGCATTTTGCTTGAGGAGGGTCTGACATTAAAACTCAAGAAATCGTTTTTCTTTAAATCGGAAATTGAGTTCCTAGGCTACGATATTAGTTCCTGCGGAATCCGTCCCAACGAAAGAAAGATTTCGGCAATTAAAAACTTTCCACGGCCTGACAACGTTCATAATTTGCGGCAATTTCTCGGTATTACGAACTACTTCAGAAAATTTGTAAAGGACTACGCCGCGATTGCTCAACCTTTAACAGCTCTCACCAAGAAGGACGTAAATTTCTCTTGGACCGAGATACAATGTGAAGCCTTCGATAGGCTTAAGGATATTCTAACAGCTAGACCCCTGTTGGCCCTGTATGATCCCGGGCAGCAACACGAATTGCATACGGATGCTAGTGCTCTGGGTATAGGCGGAATACTATGCCAGCGCGGCGCCGACAATAATGTTCGACCAATCGCATACTTCAGTAGGCAGACATCTCCATGTGAAAAAAATTATCACAGCTATGAGCTGGAGACACTGGCCGTCGTCGAATCAGTTGATCGTTTCCGAATATATCTCCTGGGCAAGCCGTTCAAGGTTATTACGGATTGCGAATCCCTCAAGTCTACGCTAAATAAGCGCGATCTGGTCCCGCGGATTGCCCGCTGGTTTCTTCGTCTTATGGAGTACGATTTCGAGATAGAATATCGGCGTGGCAAAAGTATTCAGCATGTTGATGCCTTGAGCCGCAATCCTCACGACCAGTCTGCGGAACCCGAAATAGCAAAAATCGACGTGTTTACCGTCGAGATCGACGACGAAGATTGGCTGCTGACGATTCAGCTTCGGGACGCGAAACTTGCGAGAATATCTAAAATACTGTCGGGCAAGGCTACCAACCACGAAGAACGGGAGTTTCACAAGAGTTACGCTCTAAAGCAAGGTCGTTTATATCGAAGGGTAGGCGACGTCCTGCGTTGGGTTGTGCCGGGACCGGTCATCTGGAGGGTCATTAGGTCATGTCACGACGACATAGGCCACCCTGGTGTCGAACGGACTCTGGGGCTCCTTCGTGAGACTTACTGGTTTCCGCGAATGCGGAATAAAATCAAAAGCTATGTTGCCGCCTGCGTTGAGTGTGCTTACCACCGAAGGCCTGCTGGCAAACCGAAAGGAGAGCTACACTGCATACCACGAACTCCAATACCTTTCCATACGCTACACATGGACCACCTGGGCCCGTTTCCCAAAAGCTCTAAGGGAAATGTATACGTTCTGGGTTTACGAAATATCTCATCTTAAGGCCTGTCCGAAACACCTCAACGAGACCTGTGCTAAGGGCGCTAACAGAAATAGCTCAGCATTTCGGGGCGCCAACTCGTATTAATACGGACCGCGGAACTGCCTTTAGTTCGCAAGAGTTCAAACGGTATTGTAGCGAGAACGACATACAACACATCATGACAGCGGCACGAACTCCTAGAGCCAACGGTCAGATTGAGCGCTGCAATAGAACGATCCTGCACGCCTTGTCTACGATGAGCGACGACCCTAAAAGATGGGATACCCACCTGCACGCCATACAGTGGGGCATTAACTCTCTTCCAAACGACACTACGAAGTTTTCGCCTCATAGGCTCTTGTTTGGATACCAGCCTCGCGACCCGCTGGGAAACAAACTTCTGCTCGCCCTGAACACGGAGGAACGCATTGGAGAATTACCTAGCCTGGATGAACTTCGTCTGAGTGCCCTGTCAAACATCGAGAAGTCTCAGATCAAACAGAAGGAGCGCTTCGACAGTAAGCACATCGCACCTCGAAAGTATGCTGTAGGGGACCTGATTCTCATCGAGAGGCCATCAATTTCCACGGGGGATTCCCGGAAGCTAGATGCGAGGTACAAGGGTCCCTATGTCATCGCAGAGATCCTGGGTAAAGATCGGTATGTGATAAAGGACATCCCGGGAGCACCAAGGACTCAGAGGCCCTTCAACTCAGTATACGCATCGGACAACATAAAGCCCTGGTGTGATGTTTTCGATGGGGACATCCCAAGCAACGACGAGACGGATAGCGACGACGACGTCGAGGACGAGTCGGTATTACAGGAAGGCCGAGCTGTTACGACAACAGGACAGCGAACGCGGCCACTGCCCGAATCGCCGCCAAGTTCACTCGAGGGAAAAGAAGAAGAAGCGGACAGCGAGGGCGACAGCCCCTCTCTTGCTAACGAGACGTCAAAGTGAAAAGATCGTGTAACCTAAAGCGCCTAATAAAGTCGTCATTTTCCTTGATAAAAGCTCTGAGTTTTCATTCGTAACACTTGCATCAAATCTTTTTCCAGCTGATTTCTTCCACCAACAGAGTTCGTGCCGCAGTCCGAATAAATATCGGAACATAATCCTCTCCTGGATACAAATCTTTTTAGAGCTGCCAGGAATGCAGGCGTAGTCAAATCGGACACGGCTTCAAGATGTATGGCCTTGGTTGCCATGCATACAAAGATACAAATGTAGCCCTTGTATTTTCTTGTGGACCTATGCGCTGAAGTTTTTAATAGTATGGGTCCAGCATAATCCAATCCGACATGAGAAAATGGTTTTGATATATTAATTCTTGCTGATGGAAGCTCCCCCATCAGCTGAACATTACTTTGTTTTTTCTGACGAACACAGACTAAGCATCGCTGAATTCGCCTTGAAATTACACGCTTTCCATTTAGTATCCAGAACTCAGTTCGGCTTGCATTCAAAGTTAAGGACGGTCCACCATGCAAAGTCTCCACATGAATTTTATCAATTATTAAATTGGTGACATGGTGATCACTTGGCAATATTACAGGATGTCTTCGGGTGTACGTCATTAAGGCCTTATTAAGCCTGCCTCCAACCCGGATAAGTCCATCTTCACTTAGGAAAGGATTTAAATTAAAGAATTTACTATTCTTGTTCACCGATTGCTTGTTTTGCAATTGTTGGTATTCCATAGGAAACGATGATTTTTGAATTTCCTTCAAAATTATTATCTTAGCATGGTTTAATTCCATGTTGCTAAGCCATCCTCTCCTTTTCGAGTCGGAATTTCTGGAATTATGGACAAACCGTAGCATAAATGCAGTCACCCGCATGAGTGTATTAAATGATGAATATTTTGAAAAAAATTCATCATAAGTTTTCGTTAAATAGGTGTATGACTTTTGGGATTTTGCTTCTAATTCAGTTTGACCGGTTATGCTACTTTTTGGCCAAAGGTCAGGTGAATCTAAAAGCCATTTTGGTCCATTCCACCATAACTCATTTTCTTTTATTTCCTCAGGCATACATCCCCGTGACGCTAAATCCGCGGGGTTTTCCTTGGATTTCACATGATTCCAGTAGCTTGGAGGTACATTCTCTTGAACTTCGGCTACTCGATTTGAGACATATGTTTTCCATTTTGCAGGATGGGCTTGAATCCATTGTAATGTAATCATCGAATCCGTCCAGGCTGCAATCGAAGGATTAATCAATTGCATATCTTCAATGGTGCTTTTGATCAATTTAGCGAGTAACACGGCTCCGCTCAACTCCAGCCTGGGAAGAGTTACCGGTTTAATTGGGGCTACCCTTGTTTTTGATGTCAAGAGCATTGAAGATACGTGGCCATCTACTGTTTCAATCCGCAGATACACTACTGCAGCATAGGCCTTATTTGAGGCATCTGAAAATCCCACTATGTGTACGCTGCGGGCATTAGACGTCCAGTTTACCCATCGGGGTATTCTTATTGATGACAATTTTATAATATTGTCTTCAAATTGTCTCCATTGCTCCAGCAATACATTAGGTATGGTTTCATCCCAATTCACCCCTGACATCCACATCAATTGCATAAACACTTTAGCCTTAAGAATTACAGGTGCAAACCAACCCTGTGGATCATAAAGTGAAGCTATAGTCGAGAGTATATTCCTTTTAGTGTTCTGGCCTCTTTTTATTTTTTTATAATCTGCATGAGGCTGCCAATTAATTCCTACGGTTTTGATTATTTCCTGCTCACTTATGTTTAGAATATCTTGCAGTTGTCGTTGACTATCTGGCAAATCTTCTAACAACTCAAGATGATTACTGGCCCATTTTCGAAGGTTAAAACCTCCTGACTTTAACATCTGTATTAGTTCATTCCGCAATTCTCGTGCATCATCAACAGTGTCTGCTCCAGTAAGTAAATCATCAACATAAAAGGATGATCTCACAACTTCTGCAGCTAATGAGCATTGCAATTGGCAATCCTGCGCCCATTGCATGAGAGTGCGCACGGCTAAATATGGAGCTGAAGTTGTGCCAAAGGTCACGGTCTTCAATTGGTAGTCCTTTATCTTTTTTGTTTTTGGATCATGCCACAATATCCGCTGATATGTACGATGATCGGGATGAATGAGAATCATACGATACATTTTCTCGATGTCCGCATTCAAAGCAATTTTATATTTTCTCCATTTTAGTAGTATAGCCCATAACTTAGGTTGCAGTGTAGGTCTAGCCAATAATTGCAGATTAAGCGACTTCTTATTACTACTAAGAGCAGAAGCATCGAAAACAACTCTTAGTTTCGTTGTGGTACTACATTCTTTTATTACAGCATGATGGGGAATATAATAATTCGGATCCCCTGGCTCTGGAATGTTCACTTCTTCCATATGCCCCATTTCCAAATACTCATTTAAGCAGTTTGAGTATTCCTGCATGAATGGTGAATCATTTTTAAATCGCTGTTCGAGTGATGAGAAACGACTCAAGGCCATATGTCGTGAAGCTCCCAGATCTGGAGTAATAATAATAATAATAAATTTATTTAGTCAAAGTACAAAGAACAAGTTCTTAAATGTACAAAATTCAATTGGAAGATAAATATGGGAAGAATATTAACAAACCAAAAGAAAACGAATTTAGAATTAAAATTAAGTAAGATCAAATTAAATTAAATTAAATCAAATTAAATCCGTGCTTAAATGCGTTTTTATTCAAATTAAGAAAATATCGATCAAATTAAGGAAATATCAGAAGATTGTAGCAATTTTAAGAAGGATCCGCTGGACGTCGCTCTCTGAGTACTGACAGGCAGTAGATTCCAATCCCGCACGCACTGGACGAAGAAAGATCGCTCCCCGAATCGACATTGTCTTCGTCCAGTCAAGTAATTGCTCAAAAGTCTAATTGCAGTTGACGAGAACGCAAATTGGGTTGAAAGTTTACTCAATAACCTTGAATGATCGATTGTGTCAAATGCTTCACTAAAATCAAGCAAGGTCAAAACAGTAAGGCAGTCATCATCCAAGGCATCACAAATATCCGCAGCAATATTTACCAGGGCCGTTTCACAACTGTGATATCTGCGAAAACCCGACTGGCATGGGGAGAGCAGGCTCATGGCATTGATGTGGTTCACCAACTGAGAGTATATTAGTTTTTCAAATACTTTACTGAGATAGGAGAGTATGCTAATCGGTCGAAAATCGTTAGGAGCGGAGGCAGAGCGTTTTTTTGGAACCGGAATGACAAGAGCCTGCCTCCACTGCATCGGAAATTCGGATGTCGTAATGCAGTGGTTGAAAATGTGGGTTAAGACTCCGATAATGCATGGCAATATCATTTTCAGATACCGGGGGGACAGCTCATCGAGACCAGTAGCATTTGACTTTATGGAATGCATTGCTATAGAGACTTCGCATTCATCAACACATTGAAATGTGAATCCCTCTGTGTAGGAAACTTCAGGGGATATTGTAGTGGATTTAATGGAAGAGCTGTTTACTATAAAAGTTCTGTTGAGTATACTTGGGTCAATGTCTACAGAAGGCTCTTCTTTACCATATATACCCAGCTTCCTCATATTATCCCACAACTTTTTTGGTGGTAGATCAGAACCTAATTTATTTGCATAAAAAGCATACTTCGCAGATTAGTAGTTAAGCTATGGGCGTCCGAGCGCACTTTCCCCCTTTAAAATACATGGGGCAAAATCTCGCAACAATCCGCCATCTTGGATTTCTGATTGTGACGTCACACGTATGAAAGAGTAAGAGACAGAGAATAGGTGAGAAAGAGGGAGTGTGTAAGTGTGTGTGTGTGTGTGTGTGTGTGCGTGTGTGTGTTCATAAACGTAATAATATTATGTTGTATTATATTAAATATCTGTTTTCTATAATTGTCAAAATCAAACCTCAAATTATAATTCTTCATTGACGAACAACCTGCTGGCTAAAACCGGCTGCCAGGCGATCAGACGCTATCACAAGCAATCAGAACTCATTAGCGGAATCGCGATCTTCACAAGTTCAAGCAAATGGCACATTCCCCGCGTAAAACTTTTGTGCAGACAGCAAGGCAAAACTTGTTTTGCATGTTTATGCGGCAGAAAATTATTACTTCGCAGCGTACGCACGCTGCATTCGAAGCAATTATTATGCCTGAAACAGAATCACTTGCAGTGCAGTGCAGTGCAGTGCAGCGCACTGGAAAACTGCTGCAGTGTTTATTTGTGAAACAGAATACGATAGCACTGCACTGCATAGAGATCTGTCTAACTGAATTTTTTTTCCTTCAATTCCCTGTTTTTAAATTGGGGACTCCTTTTGTCATATAATAATTTATTATCCCGCACAAATTCAATTATTTTTTCCTCCATGTTTTGAATTTGAATAATAAATTATAATCTGAAATGAAATGTCAGAAATGCGCGCGCAACCGTCGACTTGCAGTGCAGCAGTGTTTTAGAAAATAGGCAAAATTTTGCAGCGCAGGGTACTGCACTGCACTGCAATACCTCTGATCTGTGTTACCCCATTTATTTACACTGTTTCTAAGTTTGACAGCACTGCACTGCACTGCACTGCAAGTGATTCTGTTTCAGGCGTTACTCAATCGACGTACTGCAAACTATGTGCTCCTGATATAAACCTTTAAGGACGCCTTTGAAAAGACGTAGTTAAAGTATATAATTAGCATAACTAAATTTATAAATTTAATCAACTAGCTCAATTAACAAAAATGGCAGAAAGAGGAAATATAATTCTCTCAAAGTAATTTAATATCAAACACAAAATCTCTAGTAAAGATTTTAATTTGGAAGGTTATATAAGTAAGGACAGTAAGTGGGCAAGTTCATTCTTTACATTGTGTTCCTAAAGACAAGACGTGTGCGATAATAAAGTAAAATGTCATCTTTCATCGAGGATTTAAAAAGCATGGAAGAAAAAATAAAATCGGCTAACGAAGAAAACATTGAAGATGTAAAAAAGTGCATTAAAGAGTGTTCAAAAAATTTGCGATCTTTAAACAACGCTTTGAAAAATACTAAAAATGTTGGCACCATAAACAATTTATTGAGCGTTATTAGTAGAATGATGGGATGTAGGACAAAATTAAAAGCTGCTTTGTTACGAGGAGGAGGATATAAGCCAACACGCCCAAATAAGAAAGAATGGACAGCAAACAGAATCAAATGGGAGGATATGAAATCTGTTTTTGGCGGAAGAATTAGAACTTCTTGTATAACAAACTTGAAACATAAAGATCCTATCGAATTTTTGGAGGATTGCGGCCCGCTGTTTGTCCGTCGTATTGAAAATATTTTAAAGAAAGAACCTTTTCTTAAAGTGAACACCGTATTTTGCGGCAAATTTGCTAAATTTTCAAAGAAGGAAGAAATCGAAGAGTGCAAATATTTAAACACAAAGAATAAAGTAATTACAAGAAATACAAATCTCACGGAATGGTTTGCAGAGAACGTTATGAATACCATCCTATCGGATTTGGATGAATTTCAGGAGCGTGATTCTGGTTGGACCTTGACGGAGGTGGTTAATATTACAATTAACATCAACAAATATACACCCCTATTGGGCTCATCTTACATCGAGTTGCCGCAACAAATTAAACGCAAAGAAGCTTGCGTTAATGTTAAAAATAATGATGAAGCGTGTTTTGCTTGGGCAGTGATGTCTGCATTGCACCCTGCTCAAAAAGATCCACAACGTGTCACAAAGTACCCTCACTACTCTACTGAATTAAACTTAGAAGGAATCACCTTTCCTGTAAGCATCCCAGACATAGGAAAGTTTGAAAAACAAAATAATATAAGCATAAATGTCTACGTTCTTAACAAAAGTAAAGGAGAATTTTCCGTTGCACCGACAAGGATAGCCAATGATAAGAGAAAGAAACACGCTAACCTTTTGTTGCTACAAAATTGCTATAATGAGGATGAAGGCAAAAATAAAATTAAATATCATTATGTTTGGATAAAAAATTTGTCTCGTTTAGCATCGTCTCAGTTATCTAATCATCACAGTAAAAAATTCTTTTGCGATCGCTGTCTTCATTATTTTTATACTTCTGCTCAATTGGAGACGCATTCTATAGATTGTAAAAAAATGAACAACTACAAAGTGATCTTTCCAAAGGAAGGCAAGTTGAAATTTGAAAACTTTAAGAACAAGGAACGTGTCCCATTTATTATCTACGCCGATTTTGAATGCATCTTAAAACCAGTATTACAAAAAACTTCAAATACAAAATGTTATCAGCAGCATGAAGCACACAGCGTTGGATACTACTTTAAATGCTGCTATAATGACAAGCTCTCATATTATAAAAGCTACCGAGGACGTGATTGCGCAAAATGGTTTGTTGAACAGCTGCAGGAGATAGCGGAAAACGTAGAGAATGTTCACCTTAGTCCCTTGCCGATGATTCCGCTAACGCCAGAGCAGTCACAAAATTTCATAAATGCTACGAATTGTCACATTTGTGAGAAACTGTTTGCAGAGAAAGAAAAAGTCGTGAGAGATCACTGTCATTTAACCGGCAAATACAGGGTTCCTGCTCACGAAAGTTGCAATATTAATTATCAGGACTCTCGGACCATTCCTGTGCTCTTTCACAATTTGAGTAATTATGATGCACATTTACTCATAAAAGACGTGGCTAACGCTATTCCTGGAAATTTAAAAATAATTCCAAATAACACAGAGAAATACATTTCTATGGTAAAATACATAGAAGGTTACAAAACAAAATTCAAATTTATTGATTCGTTTCGATTTATGGCATCATCGTTAGATGAACTGGCGTCTTACTTACAAGAAAAAAGAATTGTTCGTGCAGAGTATCCTCATCTTAACGGTGAAAAGTTTAACCTTTTAACAAGGAAAGGTGTGTTCCCATACGAGTATATACAAAATTGGGAAAATTTGCTAGAAACCCAGCTTCCACCCTTTGAGCAATTTTATAGTACTTTAACGGAATGTAACATTACAAAGGAGGAATATGAACACGCGCTTATGATATGGCAGGAGTTTAAAATCAAAACTTTAGGCGAATACAGCGACTTATATATGAAGATAGACGTTCTATTGTTGGCAGATATATTTGAAAATTTCCGCGATACCTGTATAAAAGATTACGATCTCGATCCTGCCCATTATTACACCTCACCAGGATTAGCTTGGGATGCAATGTTAAAATACACAAAGGTCGAACTAGATTACATCAGTGACGTAGATATCCTTATGTTTTTGGAAAAAGGCATCCGCGGCGGTCTAACACAATGTTCCAAAAGGCATGCAAAAGCTAACAACAAATATATGGAGGAATATGACCCAACTCAAACAAATAAATTCCTTATGTATTTTGACGTTAATGCAATGTACTCTTGGGCTATGTCGCAATATTTGCCATACGGAGAACTTGAGTGGGTTACAGATGTTGATACCATTGATTTAAATACACCAGATGACTCCTCACTTGGATATATCCTAGAAGTAGACTTGGAGTATCCTGAAGATATACATGATAGACAAAAGGATTTACCTATGGCCCCAGAAAAATGTTTCCCACCGGGCTGCAAAGAGCAAAAGATGATGGCTACTTTGAATAATAAGAAAAATTATGTAGTGCATTATAGAAATTTAAAACAATACTTATCAGAAGGTTTAAAAATTACAAAAATTCACAAAGCTTTAAAGTTTAAACAATCAAACTGGATGAAAAAATATATAGATTTGAACGCGGCCTTACGCAAAAACGCTAAGAATGAATTTGAGAAAAACCTATATAAACTTTTGTGCAATGCAGTATTTGGAAAAACAATGGAGAATGTTCGACTTCGACGCGACATTAAACTCAAAACAGCATGGGAAGGACGATATGGAGCGGAGGCATTAATTTCAAAACCAAACTTCCATTCACGCACTATTTTTGACGACAATTTAATTGCGATTGAACTACTACGAACTGAAGTACTTTTCAACAAACCGATATACGTTGGAATGTGTATTCTAGAAATATCGAAAACTATATTGTACGAATTTCATTATAAATTTATGAAAGAAAGATATGGTGACAAGTGTAGTTTGTGTTACACAGATACGGACTCGCTCATATATGAGATTCAAGTTGAGGATATATACGCAGATTTAAAAGAAAACTTACACCGATTTGATACGTCAGATTACTCCGAAGACAACCCATATGGCATACCACAAGTCAACAAGAAGGTACCAGGCCTTATGAAGGATGAGAACAATGGATCTATCATTCTAGAATTTGTCGGACTTCGAGCGAAAATGTACTCTCTGCGCACTCGAACAGATGGTGAAAATCAAAATACTATAAAGAAAGCTAAAGGAGTAAAAAGTTACGTAGTAAAAAATAAAATCACATTTGACGACTATTTAAAATGTTTGTTTGAGAATGAAGAAATGACACACGAGCAGAATGGAATTAGATCTTATAACCATGTACTTTTCAGCACTGCTCAAAGAAAAATAACACTTAGCCCCTTTGATAACAAACGGTTTGTGAAGCCTAACTCAGTAGAAACGCTACCCTGGGGGCATTTCAGCATTATGGATGTTGACTAAAAAGTGACATAAATAAATTTTTGTCTTAAAATTGTTTAAAATTATATTTTATGGATAATACCTATAACAATTTGTAATCATGGCTATGTTTCTGTAAAAATAAATTATAAATAAAAATTATTTTTAACCAAATGCGTATTTTGAATTTTTGAATTAAGTTTAAAAACTATAATTTTTAGATATTGCGATCTTACAACAACAACTAGGCTATATCTCCTTCCCACATAAAAATTAACGAAAAGTCGCTCGTCTAACAAAACTACCTGTGGTTAACCATATGCATAATTTAAATGCAATATTATGACTACACAAGGTCATGTGCAAACGCATTTATAAATAGGTCAAGCACAGCACAGGCATGACTCAAGCGCAATATTGCATTTACAACGAGGCACGCGCAATCATGTTTATTCCTGTTTTGTAAAACAAATTTCTAGATTCTTACATTTTATGCGCGGAGATATACACGACAAAAATGCAAAATACTTAATGCACTTACGAATCCACGGTCATATCTCTTTTTTACTTTTTAATCCGCCCTTTTGGTTAACAGGTTAAATAATTTGTAGTGCGAATGATATTTCTGAAAATATTGTGATTTCGTCAAGAAACCCATAAAATTTCTACAATTTGTCCTATGTAGTTTAAAAAAATATATTTCCATACTTTCGGCAAACTCTTAATAGTTTACATCCAAGCGCAAGCTACTTAATATGCTAGGTGCAAAACCTGTCTACCAGGCGCTCAGTTCTTGCGAATGATTACGAAATTGCCCAGCTGCAAAGACAAAAGGTTTAGTGTTTCCTAATCTCTACCCATTACGTATTGCAGATAGTCTGCATAGGACTTTGACTTATTAAAATACCAGACGTGTTTTACAAAACAGGAATAAACATGATTGCGCGTGCCTCGTTGTAAATGCAATATTGCGCTTGAGTCATGCCTGTGCTGTGCTTGACCTATTTATAAATGCGTTTGCACATGACCTTGTGTAGTCATAATATTGCATTTAAATTATGCATATGGTTAACCACAGGTAGTTTTGTTAGACGAGCGACTTTTCGTTAATTTTTATGTGGGAAGGAGATATAGCCTAGTTGTTGTTGTAAGATCGCAATATCTAAAAATTATAGTTTTTAAACTTAATTCAAAAATTCAAAATACGCATTTGGTTAAAAATAATTTTTATTTATAATTTATTTTTACAGAAACATAGCCATGATTACAAATTGTTATAGGTATTATCCATAAAATATAATTTTAAACAATTTTAAGACAAAAATTTATTTATGTCACTTTTTAGTCAACATCCATAATGCTGAAATGCCCCCAGGGTAGCGTTTCTACTGAGTTAGGCTTCACAAACCGTTTGTTATCAAAGGGGCTACGTGTTATTTTTCTTTGAGCAGTGCTGAAAAGTACATGGTTATAAGATCTAATTCCATTCTGCTCGTGTGTCATTTCTTCATTCTCAAACAAACATTTTAAATAGTCGTCAAATGTGATTTTATTTTTTACTACGTAACTTTTTACTCCTTTAGCTTTCTTTATAGTATTTTGATTTTCACCATCTGTTCGAGTGCGCAGAGAGTACATTTTCGCTCGAAGTCCGACAAATTCTAGAATGATAGATCCATTGTTCTCATCCTTCATAAGGCCTGGTACCTTCTTGTTGACTTGTGGTATGCCATATGGGTTGTCTTCGGAGTAATCTGACGTATCAAATCGGTGTAAGTTTTCTTTTAAATCTGCGTATATATCCTCAACTTGAATCTCATATATGAGCGAGTCCGTATCTGTGTAACACAAACTACACTTGTCACCATATCTTTCTTTCATAAATTTATAATGAAATTCGTACAATATAGTTTTCGATATTTCTAGAATACACATTCCAACGTATATCGGTTTGTTGAAAAGTACTTCAGTTCGTAGTAGTTCAATCGCAATTAAATTGTCGTCAAAAATAGTGCGTGAATGGAAGTTTGGTTTTGAAATTAATGCCTCCGCTCCATATCGTCCTTCCCATGCTGTTTTGAGTTTAATGTCGCGTCGAAGTCGAACATTCTCCATTGTTTTTCCAAATACTGCATTGCACAAAAGTTTATATAGGTTTTTCTCAAATTCATTCTTAGCGTTTTTGCGTAAGGCCGCGTTCAAATCTATATATTTTTTCATCCAGTTTGATTGTTTAAACTTTAAAGCTTTGTGAATTTTTGTAATTTTTAAACCTTCTGATAAGTATTGTTTTAAATTTCTATAATGCACTACATAATTTTTCTTATTATTCAAAGTAGCCATCATCTTTTGCTCTTTGCAGCCCGGTGGGAAACATTTTTCTGGGGCCATAGGTAAATCCTTTTGTCTATCATGTATATCTTCAGGATACTCCAAGTCTACTTCTAGGATATATCCAAGTGAGGAGTCATCTGGTGTATTTAAATCAATGGTATCAACATCTGTAACCCACTCAAGTTCTCCGTATGGCAAATATTGCGACATAGCCCAAGAGTACATTGCATTAACGTCAAAATACATAAGGAATTTATTTGTTTGAGTTGGGTCATATTCCTCCATATATTTGTTGTTAGCTTTTGCATGCCTTTTGGAACATTGTGTTAGACCGCCGCGGATGCCTTTTTCCAAAAACATAAGGATATCTACGTCACTGATGTAATCTAGTTCGACCTTTGTGTATTTTAACATTGCATCCCAAGCTAATCCTGGTGAGGTGTAATAATGGGCAGGATCGAGATCGTAATCTTTTATACAGGTATCGCGGAAATTTTCAAATATATCTGCCAACAATAGAACGTCTATCTTCATATATAAGTCGCTGTATTCGCCTAAAGTTTTGATTTTAAACTCCTGCCATATCATAAGCGCGTGTTCATATTCCTCCTTTGTAATGTTACATTCCGTTAAAGTACTATAAAATTGCTCAAAGGGTGGAAGCTGGGTTTCTAGCAAATTTTCCCAATTTTGTATATACTCGTATGGGAACACACCTTTCCTTGTTAAAAGGTTAAACTTTTCACCGTTAAGATGAGGATACTCTGCACGAACAATTCTTTTTTCTTGTAAGTAAGACGCCAGTTCATCTAACGATGATGCCATAAATCGAAACGAATCAATAAATTTGAATTTTGTTTTGTAACCTTCTATGTATTTTACCATAGAAATGTATTTCTCTGTGTTATTTGGAATTATTTTTAAATTTCCAGGAATAGCGTTAGCCACGTCTTTTATGAGTAAATGTGCATCATAATTACTCAAATTGTGAAAGAGCACAGGAATGGTCCGAGAGTCCTGATAATTAATATTGCAACTTTCGTGAGCAGGACCCCTGTATTTGCCGGTTAAATGACAGTGATCTCTCACGACTTTTTCTTTCTCTGCAAACAGTTTCTCACAAATGTGACAATTCGTAGCATTTATGAAATTTTGTGACTGCTCTGGCGTTAGCGGAATCATCGGCAAGGGACTAAGGTGAACATTCTCTACGTTTTCCGCTATCTCCTGCAGCTGTTCAACAAACCATTTTGCGCAATCACGTCCTCGGTAGCTTTTATAATATGAGAGCTTGTCATTATAGCAGCATTTAAAGTAGTATCCAACGCTGTGTGCTTCATGCTGCTGATAACATTTTGTATTTGAAGTTTTTTGTAATACTGGTTTTAAGATGCATTCAAAATCGGCGTAGATAATAAATGGGACACGTTCCTTGTTCTTAAAGTTTTCAAATTTCAACTTGCCTTCCTTTGGAAAGATCACTTTGTAGTTGTTCATTTTTTTACAATCTATAGAATGCGTCTCCAATTGAGCAGAAGTATAAAAATAATGAAGACAGCGATCGCAAAAGAATTTTTTACTGTGATGATTAGATAACTGAGACGATGCTAAACGAGACAAATTTTTTATCCAAACATAATGATATTTAATTTTATTTTTGCCTTCATCCTCATTATAGCAATTTTGTAGCAACAAAAGGTTAGCGTGTTTCTTTCTCTTATCATTGGCTATCCTTGTCGGTGCAACGGAAAATTCTCCTTTACTTTTGTTAAGAACGTAGACATTTATGCTTATATTATTTTGTTTTTCAAACTTTCCTATGTCTGGGATGCTTACAGGAAAGGTGATTCCTTCTAAGTTTAATTCAGTAGAGTAGTGAGGGTACTTTGTGACACGTTGTGGATCTTTTTGAGCAGGGTGCAATGCAGACATCACTGCCCAAGCAAAACACGCTTCATCATTATTTTTAACATTAACGCAAGCTTCTTTGCGTTTAATTTGTTGCGGCAACTCGATGTAAGATGAGCCCAATAGGGGTGTATATTTGTTGATGTTAATTGTAATATTAACCACCTCCGTCAAGGTCCAACCAGAATCACGCTCCTGAAATTCATCCAAATCCGATAGGATGGTATTCATAACGTTCTCTGCAAACCATTCCGTGAGATTTGTATCTCTTGTAATTACTTTATTCTTTGTGTTTAAATATTTGCACTCTTCGATTTCTTCCTTCTTTGAAAATTTAGCAAATTTGCCGCAAAATACGGTGTTCACTTTAAGAAAAGGTTCTTTCTTTAAAATATTTTCAATACGACGGACAAACAGCGGGCCGCAATCCTCCAAAAATTCGATAGGATCTTTATGTTTCAAGTTTGTTATACAAGAAGTTCTAATTCTTCCGCCAAAAACAGATTTCATATCCTCCCATTTGATTCTGTTTGCTGTCCATTCTTTCTTATTTGGGCGTGTTGGCTTATATCCTCCTCCTCGTAACAAAGCAGCTTTTAATTTTGTCCTACATACCATCATTCTACTAATAACGCTCAATAAATTGTTTATGGTGCCAACATTTTTAGTATTTTTCAAAGCGTTGTTTAAAGATCGCAAATTTTTTGAACACTCTTTAATGCACTTTTTTACATCTTCAATGTTTTCTTCGTTAGCCGATTTTATTTTTTCTTCCATGCTTTTTAAATCCTCGATGAAAGATGACATTTTACTTTATTATCGCACACGTCTTGTCTTTAGGAACACAATGTAAAGAATGAACTTGCCCACTTACTGTCCTTACTTATATAACCTTCCAAATTAAAATCTTTACTAGAGATTTTGTGTTTGATATTAAATTACTTTGAGAGAATTATATTTCCTCTTTCTGCCATTTTTGTTAATTGAGCTAGTTGATTAAATTTATAAATTTAGTTATGCTAATTACATATATACTTTAACTACGTCTTTTCAAAGGCGTCCTTAAAGGTTTATATCAGGAGCACATAGTTTGCAGTACGTCGATTGAGTAATAATTGCTTCGAATGCAGCGTGCGTACGCTGCGAAGTAATAATTTTCTGCCGCATAAACATGCAAAACAAGTTTTGCCTTGCTGTCTGCACAAAAGTTTTACGCGGGGAATGTGCCATTTGCTTGAACTTGTGAAGATCGCGATTCCGCTAATGAGTTCTGATTGCTTGTGATAGCGTCTGATCGCCTGGCAGCCGGTTTTAGCCAGCAGGTTGTTCGTCAATGAAGAATTATAATTTGAGGTTTGATTTTGACAATTATAGAAAACAGATATTTAATATAATACAACATAATATTATTACGTTTATGAACACACACACGCACACACACACACACACACACACTTACACACTCCCTCTTTCTCACCTATTCTCTGTCTCTTACTCTTTCATACGTGTGACGTCACAATCAGAAATCCAAGATGGCGGATTGTTGCGAGATTTTGCCCCATGTATTTTAAAGGGGGAAAGTGCGCTCGGACGCCCATAGCTTAACTACTCAGATTTGATTAGACCGTTTACTTTATTTCGGACTTTTTTATACCTTACAAAGATTTCCCTCGAGTGTGTCGATTTGTATCGCTTTAGGAGAAGATCACGTTCAGCCATAGCGTCATGTATTTGCCTCGAGAACCATGGGCATCTGCCATTTCGTACAGTTTTTTTGCAAAGAGGAAAGTGCATATTGAAGAGGTCCAACAGCATCTGGGTAAAGATGTTTATCTTATCATCAACTAATGGACTAGCATATATGCTTTCCCATGGTAATCGAGAGCAATCACACAAAAGTTGTTCTAGATTTACGTTCTTGTAGTCGCGATAGGTGAAGACAAAACTAGAAGGAGGGGGTTTGAGTTGGAAGCAATAAGTTAGAAACAAAAAGTCATGGTCAAAGTTACTTACAGGGCTAATTTGGTTGTGGAATAATATCTTATCAGGGTCAGTTGTTAAGAGGTAATCCAATTGCGAAGGGTTTGTAGTGTTGAAGTAAGTTGGTATAGAATTTATTATATTAAGGCTAAGGGAATCCAACGTATATCGCATAAGGCTCGTCATAGGACAGTAGTTTAATGCGTTGACATTAAGGTCACCACAAATAATGACGTTACGGGAGCTAAGTATCATTGAAGATAGACAATTTTGCAAACATGAAGCAGATTCCTCATTAAAACTTGAGGGGGGACAATAGACACTGACGAGGAGGCACTTGTCAAGTCTCGTGCCGAGCTCCACACATATAAATTCAATTTTATCACCACCAGCCGATGAGCATACCAGTTGAGCCGCCAAAGACCGGTGCACATAAATAGCAACTCCACCACCATTACGACCGATCCGGTCATTTCTAAAAATTTTGTAGTCAGGTAAACTGACCACATTAGAAATAATATCGTCGTTGAGCCACGTTTCACTAACTAGAATAGCATGAATCTTAGACCCATTAAAAATATCTTGCAATATATCCATTTTATTTCGCAAACTTCGAGCATTGAAGTAGCATACGTTAAGTCCCTCGACATGGGATGCAAAAATATTCAAAAGCGTTCTCATTCCGTCCAGCGGCGAGAATCCACTATCAGCAACCATAAACACACGAGATCCAGCGGAACCATAATTCTAATCTGATCTAATCTGATCAACAAGTGCAGGTCGCACAATTTAAGCAACGGATAGAGAAATGAAGAAAGAAGAAGAGGCATTAATGAAATTAGAAAAGAAGACTATTTAGTTAATATGTCAACTAATAACCAAATAATTTAACTACTTATCAAAACTTCTATGAATAAATTAAGCTAGTCTGTTACGCAGTGTCTTCAGCTGCCGGCGTTGGGTCATCCAGTGCAAGCAATTGTGGGGTAAGTGTAGGCGCCCACGCAGTACTCGATGGCGAAGATTTAGCTGGCGAGCCGGCTGCCATTGAGGAGATGCCGGGTTCGGAGAGCGTATTTCCAGCTTCCACCATCAAAGAATTTAGTGCCTCCGACGCAGGGATGTAAATTGGCGAGTCATTAGCATTCAATCGCACGTAGGTTTGTCCATTGCGGGTGAACACAGAGTGAACTTTTCCCGCTCCTTTCAGTCTAAGCGCCTCACGAAAAATTTTATGATGATGCTTCGTGAGACTCTCAAAAACATTGATTTTGATATCCGAGGAGAAGTTAGGGTATAGAGTTTTCAATTTTACTCCTTTGGAGCTTTTGAACTTACGGATAAATGCTCTCTGTTCGGCAACTGAAGAGAATTTTATAACAATTGGCACACTCTTTCCATTGGATCGGCTGCTGGGATTGGATTTTGGGCGAAATGCAGTGAAATACGGGGACAACTGATGATTGATCTTCGCTGACGAAACGATGTCAACGGGGTTCTCATTTGGTAAGCGGGGAATCCCAGTAATGATGGCATCCGATAGTCGATTAAACTGGCGAAGATCATTAAGTTCGTGGCAGGCATCCTCCAGTTCGCGTTTCAACTGCTGAACCTCATTGGACAATTCCTGAATTTCACGCCTAGGTTCCATAAGTGCCTCTTCAATCTTCAAAGAGAGCCGTTCCTCAAGGTGGTCCATTCTTTCGTTAATAACATCGATCAGAGTTTTCACTAATTTTCTCTCCAGTAGTTCGAATCGATCAGAAGAACTTATTGAGTTAGATCTGGATGAAGCAAGAGAGGTGTTGGAAGCGCTGCTGGTCAAACTCTTAGCCGGGATTTTTGAAGAGTTTGGCGCTCCTTGCTGATGGTGTTGTAGTTGCTTTACTGCTGCTCTCGTCTTCACAGGTGTGTTGGTGTTCTTGTGATCAGTTACTTTTGAACTCGACTTAGGAGATGCTGATGATGACTGAAAGGTAATTTTACCTGGTATATTCCATTAGGTAACCTTTCATGTGTTTTATTGTACAACTCTTCGCATTTCTGGTCCTCAGGCGACAGTATGCGAGATTTTGGGATCTCTTCCACTTCCCAAAATTTCCTGAGCTGATCTTCTAGAATATCACTTCGATCAATTGTTGTGCTGAATGATGAAGTTTGGGTTGGTGACGTATTAGTACATTTCCCGAGTAATATCCAGCCTAACCTGGTATTAATTGCAATGGGGTCGTTTTCCTTCCCCTTTCTAATACCTTCCTCTAGTATAGAAGCATATACATCTGAGCCTAATAGCAGATGTATTGGCCCGGGCTTCCAGTAGGATGGATCAGCAAGGTTCAGGCCAGCCAAATGGTCCCAAGATTTCTTTTCAACAATCGTAGGAGGTAAGAGTCCAGTAACATGTTTTAATACCAACAGCTCTGTTGTTAAGACAGGTTCACCATCTTGTGAATATAGCTGTAACCTAACTTGCCTCTTGGCATGAGCAGTATTGCTGGTATTAAGACCCTTTACTATCACGGAAGTGTTACGTCCCTTTACATTCAATTTCTTGCAGGCTTCCTCGGTTATAAATGATGTTTGGGATCCTGGATCCAACAGGCATCGCAGAGACATCAAATTTCCAAACTGATCGGGCACCTTTATGATTACCGTTGATAACAGTGCATTACTTATATCAGTAGAGAGGAAGTTACTGGTTCGATCAGCTGTATTCTGATCATTATTAATTTCTGGGGAGACCTTTATATTCAGGTTATGCCCCAGAGATGCACTAGATGCATCATATTTATGCTCTCTTGATTTTGTTAACTTTGTAGATTCTTCACTATCTAACATGTGAAGTAAAGTGTGATGACTCTTTTTACATATTGAGCAAGTAGACCTACAGTCACGTTGTGGGTGCTTGCTCGAGAAGCAGTTGAAACATCGCCTAGACTTTCGAATAATATTTCTGCGTTCTGGAATGCTCAAATTTAGGAATTTCTTGCATCTTCCGACATAATGCTTGTCCTCGCACGCAGGACACACGGCATTAATTGTCACATGATATGCTCCAGTTTGGCCCTTTTGGCTGATTTGTCCTTTTTCAGTTAGACGATTTTTTATGTTGGACCTTGGCACGGTCCCGACCGTGTGTGCTACTGATTCAAGGGCTTGATATCTGGTTTGTAGGAACCGGGTGAAATGTTTTATAGTTGGATTAATTAGCTTGGTTCGTAGTTCTTGTTCCCAGGCCTTAATGCTTGGCATAGGAAGTTTTTGTACTAATAGATAAACTACTATTGCATCCCAAGAATACACTGGTTCTCCTAATTGTAGCAATTGCTCTACACAGCCTTGTGTGGTGTCCAGTAGTGTCTTTAGCCCATGGCTGGTTTCCATATTTAATTTAGGCTGTTCAACCAATCTTCTTAATTGGGAATTAACAAGTAAGCGTTTGTCCTCATAACGTTCAGTTAATTTTTCCCAAGCTGGGCCGTAATTCCCTTCAGTTATGGGAATATTTTCTATTAAATTTGCTGCCTCACCAATTAAGCATTCTTTTAAGTTAGTGCAACTTTCTAATAGGCTGAAGCTGAGCATTATTAAGAATAAGCGAGACAAAATAATCGTGGAAGGACCTCCACTCATTAAGGTCTCCACTGAATTTGGGTACATTTATTTTTGGGAGATGACTGTCTGTATGACTCGTATGCACAATCCTGGTTCCGGGTTAACTTGTATTTGTATCTAGTCTAGTGCTAGAAACAAGTCCGTCAACCAATTCGCCCAAAAATTGTAAATAGTTGACTTGAATTTCGGAATAGCGGTCATTTATTATATACGAATCATCACATGTCTTCTTTGATAGGATGATTAGTTCCCTAATTTGACTGTCTCTATCGTCAAACTCTTGCCAGCTTTGCTTTAATTGTTCGCTCGTGGTTTGTAAAAATCCAGATCTCCGCTTATCAGGAGTTATTGATTTAATATTCCTAAATGAACGCTCAAGCTTCTGTGCCGCCTTCTCTTGCGTCATCAACAGTTGCTCTAATTTCGGCGCCATGCTTAATTTAGAGGTTAGGTTTTAAAGTGAAACTTTTATTTTCTTTTACAATCTTAATTTAAGAAACAATTACTTCTTGAATTATACAGTGATCAACAACAGATCCGAAGGACCAATGTTTCGGGCAGTGCTGAAGCACTGGATTTTTATTTTATATGTATTTAGGGTGGATCTATTAAAAAATTTGTCGTTGATTTCACTGTTTTTTTTATTTGTCATTCAAGAAATAATTATCTCCTTTTACATTAATTACAAGTTGAAATTCTTAGTGTAATAAAGGCATTCGATACCCAGGATTAGCCCGTGTGAATTTTTTCAACCACAAAGGTCATATAATTCACACTATTCACTGCCCCTGGTTTTCGAAAAGATATTAGGTATATATTACATTCACAGGTTCTGTGGAACAAAGTCCAGAAATTTCTTGATGAAATCCAAAGTTGGGTTAAAGTTGATGAAGTCCAGAAGATTCTTGAAGATATCCAACGTTGGGTTAAAACTGATGAAGTCCAGAAGATTCTTGAAGATATCCAAAGGTTAAGTAAAAAGTGATGAAGTCCAGAAGATTCTTGAAGAAATCCAAAGGTTGAGATATTCACAGGTTGAAGATGGCGCAGTCCAAAAATTTCAGCATTTAAATCCAGAAAGTTCAAAGTTGACTAAAAAACACACGACGTTTAGGTGGCAAGCTAACACAAGAAAAGAGAACGAGTCGGCTTTGTGCGCGGTTTTTATACACTCATTTTCCAGCGGTGGCAGTCCTACCAGATAACATTCAAATTGACAGATTGCCGTGGAAATTAAACCAGTATTTGTGAACATTTGAGTCTGGCAATACTCTTTTTGTTTTTGCTCCTGGAAATGCTTCCCATATTTTTACCTCTTTCTATTTCCCATATTATGTGTGGTTATGTTAAATAATTTATTTATTTATGTGTTTTTCAATATTGGCCACACCATAAATATGATCCGCACCTGTCCAAACGCCGGACTGACCACCGCGGATCAGACAGTGAGTGTTAGTTTTCGTGTCGCAGGTGTTCGCAAGTTGACAGTTCGCGTGTGCCGGTTTCTTTTGTTTTTGTTTTGTTTTTTAAGCATCTGGGGCTCCAGGGACTGCTGTGGGTGGTGCTTCATCAACTCTGCAGCTTCTGTGCAGATTTAATTTAGGGAGTATTCTGTATCTTTTCGATTTCAGGTTCCTCTTATTTTTGATTTATTTACTTTTTAGGGGCTCGAGTGATCCCTAAATTGGATCCTCCAAAGGACTTCGTTGGACCACTTATTAAAAGGGAACAATTAGTGAGATGTTACTGATCTATATTTAGTAAGTTTTTTATTGTATTATTATTTCATTTTCGTTATTAATTTATTATGTATTTTTTAGGAGGTGGCGCAGGGCGTTCATCATTGGTCGCTGAACAGGTCGTTTGAGGCACTCCAACGCCTTGATGATTTCGTTTGTGCCATCGTACAGTTTACGAAGTTCTTCAGATGTCTCAGCTCTCATAGTCGGCAGTGAGGTGAGCGTTTTTAGATGTGCGGTTACGAGCAAGCGCTCGTTTTGATAACGGGTACACAGAATGTTCCAAGCGGAATCAAAGTTTGCATGCGTGATAGCCGTATTTCGCAGAATCTGTTCGGCAGAACCGTAGAGGCTTGCTTTCAAATAAAATAATTTTTGCGATCCTGTAAGTCCGGGATTATTATGCACCAGACTGAAGAAGAGGTCGTGGAACGATGCCCATTCTCTTAGCTCACCCCCGAAGCGCGGTAATTGTATTTTGGGGAGTGAAGTAAAAAAATGTTGAGAAGCGCCAGCATGGCTCGCTGCCACTGGAGTAGAAGGAACGGAAGGCACGGAGAATCTGCGACGAAGATCGGTCAGTACCCCAAGGCTTTCACAAAATACGCCCTCAACCTGACTGTACACATCGTCAGTGAAATACTTCTCTTCCAGCTGTTGAGCATTTGCTTGGGTCAATATTCGCGTGTGTAGTGTATGGAATTTGGCCCAATATGAGTTTAAGAGGCTGATGCGTGCCTGTAGAAATCCCTCCGTCTGTTTCTCTTTGCCAACTTTGTTGGTGTTGACCATAAAATTGAGAATATTGCGCTTGACGCCATCTTGCTCCGCCAGGAGTTTGTCCATTTTAAGGATAAGAAAATTGTACTTACGGTACAGCAGACTAAATTACCCTTATTGGTACTGTCGCCTCCAAGCAGTCGAATCAATGATACACAAATCAGCACGCCAAATTGTTTCCGACGAGGACACCTCCCAGCTGCACTGCGTAACTGAGGCGAGTTCGGCTGAAGTCCTCAGAGGCGCTACACTTTGCAGAGTCACACGCGAAGAGCCGCACACGAGTCACCCAGTCACATGCACCGCACCACACTCGAAGTCAGGTCAAGTTGGGGCTATACCGCTAGCCCATTCGTCACAAAGCACCGAATTAATTTCACGCTGAAATGCGTTCTCCACCGTAAACTCGAGTCGAATTATCTTTTGTCCGCCGCAATGCACTAATGTCCCAGCCGGGGGGCGCAGTCGCAAATGTCCCGAATTCTCACAAACGCCGCGAGTTTCACATTTAAAGCTCCCAAGTCACTTATTCCCTGAGTCCCTGAATTCCCGGGTTTCGGCACCAGCACTTTTATGTTAACGAAAAAAGGGAACCCAAGAGTCGCTAATTACTGAGATTCGGGAAGGCGCGTGGGATTAACAAATTAAACACCGTTAGTTTCACTTACAAGTTCTTTATTTCAGTAAGGCACAAGTTGCTCGTTTCACTGCCAGATCGCAAGTGAGCTTATAGAGAGAGCAAAAGGACTAGAAACAGTTTGCTGTTAAAGAAATACAGTCCTTGACATAAGGTGCCGGTATAGTCTTAGCAAACCTCCTGATTAGTCTTTAACAACCACAATGAGAACAGATAGGAGAATCGTGCAGAAAGCTTTGCTGGAGCGTAACAAACCAGCTGGAGAAATTTTAAAGGATCAACAACAATGGCGTCAGTATATCGCTGAGAATTTTGGAACGACGCGACGATTCAAAGAAAAAATCTTTCTTGTGGACGACCAGCGAAAAAGCCAAAATTAACAAAAGTTATGCGCCAAAAAACATTATATTGGGCACAATTGCTCAGAATCCATAGGAGTGACTATTGGAATACGGTAAATCCTTTCATTTATCATATTTCATTTAATTTTTTACGCTAGAAACTGCCTTTTGAAAATTTACGTTTCTGTAAAATCTATTTTTTCACAAGGTCATCTTTAGTGACGAATGCCGGTTAGAAGCGGTGAACGAGACTGCCAGATTTGTTCGAAGAAGGCCGAACGAAAGCTATTCAGAGAATTGTGATATCCACACAGTCAAACATCCGCCTTCAGTGATGATTTGAAGCTGCATTTCAGCTGAGGGACCAGGCCCAATTTATTTCGTTGAGGGAACAATGCGCTCCAATCAATGCATCAATGTTCTGAGGAATGTTCTTTTGCCATATTTGGAAACTCTTCAACATCCCAAGGAGGAATACGTCTGGTGCTCCATGCCACACTTCGAGAGCAAGCATGGATTGCCTTAACTCCCTGGGATTGGAAGTTTTACCTTGGCCTGCCAATTCTCCGGATTGTATTCCAATAGAAAATGGTTGGTCTTACTTAAAATCGAAGGTGTATAGTCGAAGAAATAATATCATCAACGAACTGAAAAGAAATATTGAAGAAGTGTGGAAAAATGTTGACGGAATGAAGGATATGGTAAAAAAATGTATTGAGAAAAAGTCTCATACGATTCTCGCCGTAATAAAGGCCAAGGGAGGGAGCACTAAATATTAGAATTTTAAGTATTTTTTTTTGTAGAACGTAAGAATAACAATGTAAGAATCAATAGGGTGTATTTGATAATTGAATTAAAAAATAATGCAACGTGAAAAGTGCTCATAACATGGGTCAAATGAAAATATAAATCCTTATCTAGATTTATGGTATGAAATAAAAAAATTCCATTACTCCTACTAACCGGGGAAGTAGTTTTTCATGAGCGTGCGCTATTTGTGAGATTTTCATTCACTATCAACTGTATGAAGCAATTGGTTAACAGAGAAAAGTTAAATTAAGAGAGTATTTTTGGAATTCTTAACGACTTCAATATAAAATCTAAAGCTTCAAACTTTTATTTGAGCTAAATTACAAGCTCCTATAATAATCGGTTATTTTATTGTGAATTTTTAAAAATATGCAAGATACGATATTTTGTACTCTTCAAACCTATTTATCTTAAAAATATGACGTCATAAGATATTTTCGTTTATGAATTTGTAATCTACAGAAGAAATCCTATAGAAACCTTAGTAGCAAAATTATTGTAAACTAATGTATCTCTAAAAAGTTTAAACGTTCAATTTGAAGATGTATTACATATTTTGGAATTTTGCTCCATTTTAGTTACTATTTTGTTAGCTATGCTATTTAAATATTCACGCCTCTCAACAATATAATACTAACTAAAAAATAAACAAACCAGCTACGACTACATGTACTCACTTGAAAAATTCCTCACATCACTAACCCAATTCTCCTGGGGGTGTGTCTTTTTAAAAATAAACATCGCGTGATCGTTGCAAAAAATTTTGGCGCAATTCAAGTATCTGAAAGTCAGTGGCTTTAAAGAAAATAAACACGCATTTTATAAAACATTTGAATGCGTATCTGCTTCCATACAAAACTCAGTAATATTTGAGTTTCACATAATACTTATATGTACATATATACATATGTACTATATAAAACAGAGAAAAAATTATGAGGAATTTTAAAATTCATTACAAAATTAGTTGTTAGCATTATAATTTATTTTCAAAAAGTATGCAAAGAAACTCGTGGAAAACATAGATAAACTTTAATTCTCATGAATCGAAACTGGAGTTGTGTATTGCATTATATTTAGAAACATACATATACTGTATACATATGTATGTATATAAATTGCTTAGTTTCTATTCAAATCTTAGCCGAGTGGTAAGGATGTATTGATAAGTAGCATTTTCTTTTAATCTTTGGGTTGTATTTGAACGTGACCCTCTACAATCACGCAATTCACCCTCGCAATAAAGCTCACTTGTGAATGAATAAATTCATTTTCATAATTCTCTGAAGTAGTCCGGTTCCGATTCTGAGCTGCTTGTAGTCCATTAGTTGCGATCAAATCATATTTGATATTAGTTCTTTCACGTAACTCGTGTAAACCGGAAGGAGTTGTTAGTTTAAAAAAATTAGTCGCAGATAGCTATAATTTAAGAATATTGTGTAGTGGTTCTTCTGCTATAGATTTAATTTGTTTGTGAAAAATATGATGCGACAGATTTTCAGCGTCTTACTAAGCCGATCATACGGAGTGGGTCATAAACAGATTTTTCGGAGTTTCACACATGGCAGCTCAGGGAAACCGCCAAAGATTTTAATTACTGGTATTAATTACAAATGCAATAATTTAGTGCAACCTCTGTTAATTTTTAAATAATATTAATAATATATTCAAAGGTGGCCTAGGGCAGTTAGGAACTGAGTGTGCCAAAGTTCTGCGAAATGAATACGGTCAAAATAGCGTGATACTCTCGGATATAATTAAGCCAAGTGAAGCTGTTTTGGAAAACGGGCCATATATCTTTGCCGATATTTTAGACTTTAAGGTGCCTTTGAAAGTTTAAGAAATTTGTAATTGACTTTCTACGGAATATTAATTTTCCAGGGATTGCAAAAGATTGTTGTTGATCATCGTATAGATTGGCTAATTCATTTTTCCGCATTACTTAGTGCAGTTGGAGAGCAGAATGTTCCCCTAGCAGTTAGGTAAGTTTTGATTATGCTTAATTGAAACCAATTGGCGGCAACGAGGGCGTAAAACTATATTTTTAGATATTCATGTCTAAGTTTTATAATGGCTAATGAAAATTATAAAGTAACCATGCTATTTTATTTACACCGTGGCTGTATTATCAAAATAGGTGCATTCATAAGTAATACAAATTAAACAAAAAACCAGACTTAATCATGTGCCTGCGTGTTGTATCAAGTCACATCATTTTCATAAATGTGAGATTAAGGAACCATTAATTTTTACAAATTACTTTATTAAAACAGAATTAATATACCTATTTACATATTTATAATCTTATTTAGGTAAGTTATGTTTGAAACATAAAATTTAAAGTTGGGTTACAACTGTAGGAAAAATATGAAGTATCCTATACGTGTTGATAGGTCTTGTTTGCGCTTTATTCAATATTGGAATATCAGTTATAATAGTTCTGAAAGAAATGTCCCTAATTCGTCATTGCTTTTGTTCATAAACATTTTTCATGTCCATAAATTTGTTTTGGCGCGAACTCAGTTATATTAAGAATTTCGGCTAGAAGACGGAATTTTGGAAAATAGTTGGAGAACACATTATAGAAATGTATTGGAATCCAAATCCACAAAAAAAAACATTTTTAAATAGAAAACCGGATACCCTGGCCTGGCGCTATGAATCTTGCAGGACTTTTTTTGAAGTTGACACCACGCAAGGATGGTATTGATTGTGATAATAGGTGATAATAAGATCTCTGTTGGTCAGTTATATGTATATACCTACACTTACATACGACATTCATTACCCTCGGGATAAGGACCGCAAATATCAATAACAATTATAACCGTTATCTTGTAAATGAGATTCATTTCGCTATGATGCGCCTCTAAATTATGTACATATATTATTATTTAATCAGACTAATTATAGTAAATACATACATATGTATTGTTACAATTTTGCCCGCCGAGCGGCTGGCGGACAAAATTGCACGGTTTGCCTTCGCTACAATTCACCGGGTTTATGGGGATATGGGGATGGACTTACACTTATATTGTTGAGAATAGCTGCGCATCTGCCGAGGCACACGAGCATTCAAAAACAAAAGTGGTCGGCGTTTTGATCCGGGGCACTGGTCAGATCTCTTCAGTGTGGCTGAAGATCAGTGCCCCTGCCACAGACACTTGCGCGGACCGAACACCGGCCCCCATATTCACCCGCTTCCAACTCCAAGTATGAATTAAAACGAAGGAAAATTTATAACAGTTCATTTACTATATATTTGCTATTATAATTTCACTCATACATATATGCTTAAAATTTCACTCATACATATATTTAAATTATTTTTTGTTGGGACTTAAATTAATTAAATTTTTATTAAATATTTTCTTTCAGAGTTAACATAGAAGGAGTGCATAATGTTATCGAACTCGCTAAGCAATATAACTTGCGAATATTTGTTCCAAGCACTATTGGAGCTTTTGGCCCAGACAGTCCCCGAAATCCAACTCCTAATGTGACTGTAAGTGTACTTTTTCTCTCTTTTTATATATTTGGAATAGTGATAATTTGTATGGTAACTGGGATCTGTATTCATTACTTCATATTAGCGACAGAGTAGGTACATTACCTACTGCAGCTAGAATACAACATGTAACATTATAAGCACATTTTCGTTGTCGCATCAAAAACTGGTATGCACAATAAATAACAGATGAGTAATCAATGTGGACTGTTTTTCTGTGCAAAAGTAAAGTATAAAAGGTTTCCGTAAAGCCGGGATTACAAGACCTTTCGACGGCAGCCACAAAGAAGAGATAGATTTCAATGTTTGTACGTCGCGGTCAAAGAATAGCATTTAGGCGTGAACTAGACACATTTCAAATATAAATGAATAATTTTTCAAAGATTATTTTTAGAATAATATTTTTCTACAACAAAGTGTCTCCAGAGATTTTCTTGTGGCTAAAAATGATTCAACCGAAAAAAAGAATATAATGTTTTTCCCAATAGGTGAGGAAAAGTTTGTAGTCCTTAGTATACTTACATTGTTTTTATCAACTGCTGTAAATGACAGTTCATGGAATCAGTAAGACTCTGGCACCTTTCAACAGGCAGAACTTTCCATTGTTCAAAGCTTGGTTTTGCCAAAACTGTTCTTTTAAGCTCTGACCAAATATTTTCCGTCGAATTGAAATCAGGAGATTGCGCCAACCGAGGCCCACTCCATTATTAACCTAACTTTAATTTATTGTGTTTTATTTATTTATATATTATAAATATATATGCAATTATTATTATTATTATTTTTTTTTTTTGTTAGATACAACGACCGAGAACCATCTACGGGGTATCAAAAGTGCATGCAGAGCTTTTAGGGGAATATTACTTTCACAAATTTGGTTTAGATTTCAGATGTCTGCGATTTCCAGGAGTTATTTCAAGCGACCCACCTGGTGGTGGTACCACAGGTAATGTCTAACCGACTTAAAAAAGGGAAGAGAATTAGAATGTAGAATCTGCATTTAATATATTATTAACACATTCGTTACAACATGTGACTTGGATGTCTTCAGTTTTGGGGCTTACAAATAAATAAAAACTGATATTAGAAATATAATACAAAAAAATCATTATTTAAAAGTAAAGTTGTCTGTAAAGTCGGTATACGGGCGAAGTTTTTAGGGGATAACGTTCCGACGCTAAGAACGCTTGAGTGAGAGTGAGACGCGAGGCCCACACCGGTCCAGCGTGCTTCTTTGTCGAATGCTGCGCGCGCATCGTGACGTGACCAGGCTCTTTACCAAGTTTTCGAGGATGCCTTTCAAACGGACCGATTACGCATGAGTGGGAGAGAGAGGTCCAGCGAGCCACTTTCTCGAATTCTGCGCGAGCATCGTAACGTGACCGGACTTCGTTACAACTTTTCGTAAATGCCATCGATTTATAAGACGTTATCACGTCAAAAACAATCTTATTTTGAGCTTTCTTTTCATAAATTTAGTATTAGTAGCATGTTGCATGACCTTTATTTTAGTCATTTTTTTACAAAGTTCCGCTATCAAATCAACCGAAAATATTTACAACCCTTATTCACGTATAGGCAAAATAGAAAAATTGGAAGAGCATTTTGCAAAAAGGGTCTTATGCTCATTTTTAAAGAAATTTTAATAAAATTTACAAAATATCGGCATCAATTAAAAGTACTTATATAAAAATGAAAGTATCAAACAAAAGGTATAACTTCCGAATACAAAGTACTCAATAACGAAGTGTATCGATATTTTTCCATATTTTCCTTTATTGTTGAATTAGTTTCAGAAGAATTTCATTCAGACCGTTGAGCAAGGGGCAAAAGTATACGGGCGATTGGTGGTTTTATATAAAGAAATTTAATGAAATTTATGTATATAGTTTTAAAAATATTCCTATACATATTGTAACGTTCGGTCCGTTCTCTTTTATGAAGCTATAATTATATTGGTATAATTGTTGATCTGATTTGCTATTGGAAAGTGTTTAACATACTAATATTCACCAATTATAAAACTCGTTCATAGTCTGTTCAGAGTATCCGATATACTTCTTGATGCTCTGCAGCTAATATAAGTAGTATGTACCTATGTTTACGTATTTTATCCTTTGTAACCTTTAATATTTTTGCTCATAGATTATGCGGTAGCTATTTTCCATGATGCACTTCGAAGCGGAAAATATACATGCTATTTGAAACCTGATACTAGACTTCCAATGATGTACATCGAAGACTGTTTAAGGTAAGACAATGTTTTTTAATAAATTAGAATCATCTCTAACATAAAATACAAAAAAACGTTAAATCAACAATTTCTGGTATTCTTTATCAAGAACCTAAATGCATGAATTTCGAGATATGTGGTTTATTACACACGGAAAATATTAACCTTGAACGTATGAATTATGTTATTAGCTACAAGGAATTATCAAAAGCGAATCCATCTGATCTGATATTAGGGATATTCGCATCATAACCTCATAGGCTTCCCCTTTTTCGTATATGGCGAAAATTGTATAATAAATTACCACGTTTGTAAAATGTTTCATACATATAAGTAGTTTAAACTTCTGCAATCGGTGAACTCAAGTAGGCGTTCAAATTGATCTTTGTAAATGTTTAACCCATCAAAAACATAAAATGTAAAAAAATGCCAAGTCTCGCAACGCAGTTCTTCTGCCGCAAAAAGTTGTGAGATCTTATGTAAAACCAAGTCAGTTATATTAGTTAGTGTCTATGGTAGCACCTATTCAACAACTTTGTTATAAATTGTTATCTAATCAATTACCTATCAACATTTATATTGACCGTATCAATATTACACATCTTTATTTCTATAATAATCATAATTACTTGGCAATTGCACGGCCAGTATTTTAATTAATAGAATATGTTACCGTGCAATTGCCAAGTAATTATAATTATTATAGAAATAAAGATGTGTAATATTGATACGGTCAGTATAAATGTTGATAGGTAATTAATTAGATAACAATTTATAACAAAGTTGTTGAATAAGTGCTACCATAGACACTAAAGCCGGCCCCACACAATGCGTGCATTCGCCAAACATTTTAAAAATTTCTGCGTCTACTTATTCGCCAAATATTTCCCTCGCCTTGTGTGAGCTCCCACACTTTCGTCTTCTTCGTCAAAGTGCATATGCCGAACATTTTCTGCGTTTACTCTTTGCTCTCACAATACTCGTTCATTCGTCAAACTTTTGCTTGAAATCACTCGCCGAATGTTTGGCACAGAGTTTTTTTCTTGATCCCAGAATGGCCAGTGTAAACGAAATAATTGCTAATGTAATAATGAGTGATTAATTGCAATTGAAAAGGTAGATAAACGAAAGAGAAGGTGGTGGATGTTATCCTTGAATAAAGGCCGAAGCATTGCGAACCATTACGTTCCTCATCTTGCGTTGAGGATTTTTTGAATCCCATATAATGGGCGGACAACTTAATAAAATATTCGAATGAATATGGCACAACCCCGATAAATGCAATGCACTGCAAAACACTTTTTTCTTCATATTAAATTGATTTGTTTTGAAAAACAAAAAACGTAAATTAGACACCAGTAATAGCACAAAAACCAAATTAAAATCAGCTGTTATTATATTTATTATAAACAAACTAAAAAATGAGCGAGATGTAAGAGAAATCGATTCGTGATAACTTAATTATTTTTTATCTAGTTATGTTTATTCATAAATGTGTGGGATTGTTGGGCATTTTAATTGGCATAATTTTCTCAAAAGGTTAAAGCCTATAGGTTAAAACTGGTCTCGTTTTACAGGCGCGTATTAGCCGTCCAGTATATGAGCCGTTTATTTTGAAAGTGGCCTAAGTTAATATGTCATAAAGTCGATTTTACGTTCAAAGAATATAGAATCAGCGCACAAATGTTCGCCTCTTTCCCATCATCGGTGGGAAGCACACGCATAACGCATATTTCCCTCGTACGAGGGACGAATGTCTCCCACATTCCTCGTCAAACCGCCACACACAGCAAATATTTGTGGAAATAAACGCATACGCGAATGACGAGGCAAGTCGACGCATCACGAAGTTCGGCTGGAAAGGACGAATGACAAATATTCTTCGTAGAAGCTCCCACACCCCTCTTCAAGTGAGACGCATCGTCAAATGTTTGGCGAATGCACGCATTGTGTGGGGCCGGCTTAACTAATATAACTGACTTGGTTTTACATAAGATCTCACAACTTTTTGCGGCAGAAGAACTGCGTTGCGAGACTTGGCATTTTTTTACATTTTATGTTTTTGATGGGATCTCATTTCTTTTTGTAGGTCATCCTGCTTTTTTTTAGAGAGTAATAGGTATATCTTGTTCGTCAGCTACTGATTTTTTAAAGCCCACTCCCAGTCTCTATTGATTTTTCTCAGATGCTTTGATGTATTTTTCATTTACTATAATGAAATTTCGGGATTTTTCCTTTTTTTCCTTCCTCTATGGGCTTAACGCTAACTAAAATTCAAAATTTGAATAAACTAATCGACTTGGCGGGGGCACTACCGTGCCCCCAGAACGATTCATAGCCTACTACATTCATCCTTTCAAAATTCAATCGCGGCCAGTGGCAAGCATGAGTACAAGCGCATGCGTTATTTATTGAATGAACGTAATTTTTAATAAAATCATTATTTTTCATTAAATATAATGAAAGTTCGCGATTTTTCAGTTTTTCCTACCTTTGTAGACTAAACAATAACTGTGTTCAAAATTTGGAGCTTGTAGGTCTGCTAGAAGTACCTTAGAGTTTTAATGATCGGTCAGTCAGTGAGTGACAAAATTAAGAAACTTTGAATAGTTATAATTCTTAAACTACAGGTTCAAATTGAATGAAATTTGAAATATACCGTGTTTATACAATGCCTGCTTGGTTACTGAAAATTCAGGCTTCTAGTTTTATCCACAAAGAAGTTATAGGGGGGTCAAAAATGGCCTGAACTGCTTCGAGAAAAGGATGGTACGGCGGTGCTTGCTCGACTTGGCGGGGGCACTGCCGTGCCCCCAGATTCGTATTTTTGTCAAAAAATAAGGCTTTCTACACCTGGATATACTTTAAATTCAAAAATCAAGATTATTTTCAACTACAGATAATAAGCACATCATCCATTTTGGTCCAAATATGAAAGTGCCGGCCAGAAAAAAAAATGTTATATCCTGTTAGAATTTGTCCATCTGAGTATTTATTATTATGTCACCAAAGCTGTAGGACCATTGCCCTTGGTTTTATATTAGTTTAAAAAATCTGTCTTTTCATGCATTTTCGACGCAATGAAATAGCAAAAACAAGTGATGTTTTGCCGTAACATGACATTTTGAACATTAATAGCACCAATGGATCTAACCTATACGGATTCTTGGCATAGAAAATCACTTTTTGGGGATTTTCTAACTGAAATACCACGTGATCGTTAAGACAGAGCTTATTTTTTCTGGAATTGAATGATAATGAATGATAGATCCAAAAAAGGTTAAACCAGAGCCAAAAGAAAGGAATGCGTAAATAATATGTATTAATATGTAATTAATGTTACGTATAAAGCTATAAAACAATGATCATTTTTAATAAACATAATATTACATAAACTATATTTTTTTCTTTTATTTTTTAACAACAATCTCAATGTAAAAACGGGCTTTGGAATATTCTAAGTCACAATAGATGCATAAAATGATGTTAAAAAGCAAAGGTGTAAAAAGGTCAGATATTATTTACTTTTCTAAGATTATTTAATTGAAAATGTATGAAAAAACAGATTTTTTAAACTCATATAAAACGCAGGGCAATGGTCCTACAGCTTTGGTGCCATAATAATAAATGCTCAGATGGACAAGTTCTAACAGGATATAACATTTTTTTTTTCTGGCCGGCACTTTCATATTTGGGCCAAAAATGTATGAAAATCGGATGATGTCCTTTTCTTAAACATAAATTATTACGAATTAGATACAAAACTAAAAATAGGAAAATAACACGACATCACTAAATCCTATATGAACTAAAAGATCAACAAATCATCATTAATTTTGTTGGCATTTTTGAAGGATTTATTAGAAATGGGCAATTATCAGTGCTTACCAAGTATGCGTATACGAAAATTCCTAAGATATACTTATATCAAATAGTGTAAAGTATACTAGCGACATTACAAGTTATTTGTATTTTCATAATTCGACATATTTTTATATACATATTATTTATTATTTATATACATACATATATATGTATGTATATATATTTTTGAAAAAAAAATAAATAAAAGCGGTAGTGTTACAGCCATTTCATATATCGATATTACATATATTTATTAAAAGGAATTTGAAATATACAAAAATCTATTAATTTGACCCAATTGACTTGACTTATCCTCTCCTTTCCTCAAAATTGATCGTTTTTGCCTTCGCCACGATTCTGAGGATGGACTGACCCATTAGGTTTTGAGGATTCAAGCTCGTCCGTCCAGGCAAGCGAGTCCAAAAAAGTTGTCGGCGTTGGATCCGGGGCACTGGCCAGATGTCTTCACTGTGACTAAAGACCAGTGCCCCTGTCAGACGCCACGATTGTGCGGACCGAGCGCCGGCCGGTCCTCATATGCACTTGATTCAAGCTTGAAGTGTGAATCATAGCGAAGGAAAATTTTGTAACAGTATGTATCTACATATATGTACTTATGAAACTATGTTACTTAGCAAGATGCTAATAAATAGCCCTGATTCCACATTCCGACGTAACGTAATATTTCTCCGAAGTCCTCCTTGTCGTATTCCAGACTCCGACGTAGGTAATGGCCAAAATCTTCCGCATCGTAATCCGCACTCCGAATTCCTACTTTCGTAATTTTTTGATATTCGACACTCCGACGTACGCACGAGTACGCACGATTCCGGAAGAAAATCTCCGACGCGATTAGTGTGTCGGAGAATTCAAACTTGCCACTTTGATGAGTGTTTCAGCACCCGAAACACACATTAAAAATCTTTTCAGGGTCCTTAAACAACGAGTTTCAAATCATCGTTTCATAAATAAAGCAGAATTATGAAAACACAGAAAAAAGAGTGGGAAGGCATAGCTAAATCTATTATTATGAAGTTAATAGCGTCTATGCCACGAAATTGTGCTGGGATTATTCAAAATAAGGACTATCATGGGAAGTCCTAGGGAGGCAACTAAAATGTTACTTTAGTTTTCCACACTAACATGTGCATATCGAAGTTTGATCCTTTTTAAATTATTTGAATTAAATTGAATTGTAATTTGTTGCGATGTCAATTATTTCTACTGTTTCATGAAAGGGGGAAAAAGGGATATAGCATTTTATGTTCCACTAAATAAAAAGGATAAAAACTAATTTAAGTTTTTGTACTGGAATGGTTGCTATTGTTTTGCACAACACTGTAATTGTGCCCTTGTAAGAAATAAAAAAAAGAAAATCTAAAATATTTTACTCATTTTATTGTATACAATATAAATATTTTATTTTATAAAAATATATATGTATGTATAAAATTTTCAATTTTCATGACTTCATCCAGATGGAGAGAATTAAACGAATCTCTTAACATCCTTCGCTCTAATTCTTAAGCATCTGCTGCGATGCCCTTTCTTCCTCTTCAGATGCTATTGCAAGAGCTATAGAATCCATGTTCTTCCCGATTTTTTTTATAAACACTTAAATTAACACACTTTTACTTAAAAAAATCACTTCAAACACTTCGTTTAAAATTTTTTTTGACATTAAACCGCTGTTTTCGGAGTGAATCGAAGGGATTCCGATATGGTAGTGCTTTAACGAGAATCCGTTCGTAGTGCGGAATACGAAAATTTTTAGGTCGTATCGTAAAGTTTATGTACGTCGGATAAGTTGTCCGTCGGAGTGTGGAATAAGAGTGAATATTTCAAAAATGCAAAAGTAATTAAAGAACAACAAATTTGTTACTTATTATTTGATTTGAGGCTTTACTGCTTACCTATTTTTAATACACCTCTAAGTAATCAGTTTTGCCCGTATGGATTTTTTTTTGTGTTTATGCGCGCATAAATTTTAAACGCATAAACCCATTTGAACGATTCTGTTTAAAAGTTTGAATTCGTCTAAAAGTAAAATACAATGATAAGAATGAAAAACCTGGAAGGGAGTGGAAAGGAGAGCTATAACAGAAAAATTAAATGAAATGAAGATGATAAATTATGTCTTTTTTAAGAAATTTTTTATGAGTTTTATCGGTGCCGGAATCTGAAAATTTAAAGTAGCGATCTTTCAACACTAAATTTAAATCTCGTTAAAATATTATAATAAGCGTAAAGAGGGCTTTTAAGTGCATTTGTTCCAAACTCAGTGTCCTGAATCTATAGCTAATTCGAACGGTAGTACTGAAACGTGTGAAATAAAAATGTTTCATAAAAAAATAGAACCGTTTCCAAACATAATTTACAACTTCTGAATGAAAACTTGACTGAAATAAACTCCATTCAGAAAATTATCGACAGTTTGGATGTTTGGGTTTTGCGCTGATTTCAAACAAACTTGCACATTATTTTAAATAGCTGTTTTTTTTTTAAAGAAATACGTGGCAAAAATTGACCACGATAAATCATCGCGTCCATTTTGACTCGCTTTAATTAATGCACTTAAAGTAGATAAGTAGAAGATGTCACGATCATCGTAATTATTATGCAATTTATATCCAGTACGAGAAATACGAAGGCTACGAAAGCATATACATACATGCCAGATGTATTCATCGTTTTACATTTTGCATATGCATGTAGATGTAGATGTAGATTGTCATGAGGCGGGTTGATTCACCCTGCACTTAGACCAAAGGTCCATTGTACAAACCTCGAGAAGAGATACTGCCATCTGGGTTAATCTCGATGCCCTGATAGAGCCGTTAGACGACCAGTTCTTCTAACAAAGCTCAGGATGGTGGGCAGCGTGAGTTTGTGCAGATCCTGTGGATCCACCTGGTAGTTCCCGAATAAAGCGGCTCTGGCGCTATTGTAGAACGGACACGCACACAAAAGGTGAGCGATAGTCTCGTCCCCCAGCTCGCAACCACAACGCGGTGATTCCGCTATTCGTATTGTATGTAGATGCTTGTTCAGCCTGCAATGGCCGGTAATGATGGCCATCGCTAGGCTCAACTGGCATCTACTGAGGTTGAGTAGACGTCTGCCTAGGCCTAGGTCGACCCGATGTAAGAACATCTTAGACTGTCTACAATCTGTACTAGCTGACCACCTCTCATTGTGCTCAGAGCGGACCCATTCCTCCATTGAGCGACTGATGAGAGATGGTGCAACACCCACGTAGGGTTCTGGTCCTATAAAGGAAGAGCAGGCCCCTTCTTTCGCCAGCCTGTCTGCAGTCTCATTGCCTGCAATGTTACAGTGGCCAGGGACCCAGATTATTGAGACATTATTAGTTGTTGCAATGAGGTCAAGCGCGTGACGATACTCGCTGAGGAGCTTAGACGAGACTGTGTAAGAGTCAAGTGCTTTAAGAGCAGCTTGACTGTCGGAGAAAATAAAAATATCTTTCCCACACTGTTTCCTCTTTAAAATCTCTTGAGCACAGATCAAGATGCCGCCTGGATATGCATACTCAAATTGCCTCCATATTCAAGTGCACGTTCATTTATTTATATAGGAAATATCATTTATCAAACTACATATATATAAATCTTCAACTAATATTTTATACAAATATCCTACAGAATTGATTTCCAACGTAGGTATGTATTGTGTTTCAACAAGTATATCAATATTTTACTTGCTATGACAAAATCTCATAAGAACAATTAGTTTAACTAGTGGGTTAGGAAGAAAAAATCACACCCTTATTTTAGTTTCCAGCTTTCCATACTAACAAAAGAGAAAAAAACGAAAATTCTCATAACAGTGATAGAAAAACACCATGAAATTGGAAAACTTCGCGAAACATCAATATAAAACTGACTCCTTTTTAAATTCAATTCAATTCTTCTTATCTTGTTTAGTGCCTGGACTTAGTAATGGCTCCGTAATTTTTGATTACATAAACTCAGAAATAGTTGAGTAACAAACAATTAACTTTAACTAATCAGTAGAGTCAGGTTTTTGCTTATTATCATTAAAAAAATATAGCATAAAAGTGTAACTCCGCATTATCTTCAGTCACAGCGACGTATTTACGTACGTAAAACTTAAAACTGATAAGTACAGGTCATTATTTTTATTTATTAAAAAATATATGTATGTCCATAGGTGTTTAAGATTAGATAAGATTTCAAGGGAAATTATTTTTAGTACTGGTCAATTAAAGCAGCTTATTACCAAGCCAAGTTAGTATGGTAAGAACTTATAGCATGTTTATAATAATTATTAGTTTTTTCTCGTTTAGGATGTTTATGTTATTTATAACCAACTTCCCTTCGGGGTTCCTAACCACTAAAGATTTAAATTACGAGTACGAAATTTCGTGATGCAAAGGATAGATATCAGAGCAAGCCATATTTAAAGAATCAAACCGGAAATTGAATTAAAGAATTTAACTGCCGTTTTAAAAGTCATTTAATGCAAAACCGGAGTCCCAAATGTCGTCACTTCAAATAACTTCTAACTTATTTCAATTTTTGAAGTGATAACTGAAAAAAAGTGTAACGTTTCGAGCGTAATCGGAATGTGTAACCGTTATCGCATGGGCTGTATATCTATTTAGTATTCTTGAACTTGAAAGCGAATTGGAGAAAGGGAGACAGAAGAAAATAGCTATGTAGAGGGAGGGAGGGAGAGGAAAGGAAAAGAACAAGAGATATAGCTATAGCAAGACCCCCTCTCCCCGTAAACAAATTCCTAAACAGACTTTAGCTGAGCACTGTAGCTAATTCTCAACTGATTTTCACGCGGAGAGTTGATTTTAAAAAATGGCCCCGAACAAAACAACTTATTTTATTCAGTAACCATATTCTTTGAAGTGACACACATCAAAGTGAAAGTCGAGCAGCCGTCTCGTTTTTTTAATAAAAATAAATATTTTATACGAAAATACAAATATTAATTAATATTTTTATTGACTTTGTCATCAGTACTTTATAAAGATTATTTTCATGGGGAAAACCCAAATCAAAATATGTACATATTATATATTTACGGGAATACGGAAACAAAAACCATTTCGATCAGAAATATCATCTCACAGTAAAAATCGGGCAAACCTAAACCACAGAATAAAGACTAGAAGGCCCATCTAGAACAAAAATTTGGTCCCTGTTTCAGTCAAAATTTTTAATAAATCAAATCCCACTGCAGAAGAACTGATGAACAAGGGCATATACTCAACGCCAGCGACTTATTTACTTTTGCGCATGCCTTATGTAGCCTTATTTACTTGTGCGCATGCCTTATGTAGCTCGGGCTGCTCGGCTCGACTCAAGCGCTGCACGTATAAGGAATGGGATTTTGACGTATTGAGAAATTTTGCTTTCATAGAACGATTTTTTGTTCTAGATGGTAGTACAGTAAATATAGCAAATACCGTTCGAAAAAATACCTACAGGAATTTGACTTGATAAATCGTTAGGGGGGCATAAAAAAAGCTTAACTCTAGATTTCCGTATTGATCCCCCCCCTGTTTTTGAGAAAATCCAAAAAATCCAAAAAAATTTTGGAATGCGTTTTTCTCAGAATCTATGGGTTTTAGAGAAAAGTTTATTGAACAAAAAATGTTCAGGACATTGTTAACTACATTTTTTGTCATTGAAGCCAAGTCGTACGACTAAAATGACAAAAGGTAGGTGGCGCTAAAGTATCAAAAAAGTGGTTTTTTGGCATTTTCATTAAGAATAAATAATTTTTTCATATTAATGTAAATGGGAAAGTTGTTCGTCACAAAAATACCTACATTTTTTATTAAAACAATTTTTTTGTAAAACTTACCGTTCTCGAGCTGGAGCTTGCCAAAGTGTGAAAATTGTACTTTATGGCCGCGCTGAGTCGCGTATTCCATAACTTAAATAAAATCAAAGTTAACAATGTCCTGAACATTTTTTGTTCAATAAACTTTTCTCTAAAACCCATAGATTCTGAGAAAAACGCATTCCAAAATTTTTTTGGATTTTTTGGATTTTCTCAAAAACAGGGGGGGGGGGATCAATACGGAAATCTAGAGTTAAGCTTTTTTTATGCCCCCCTAACGATTTATCAAGTCAAATTCCTGTAGGTATTTTTTCGAAGAAACCCTATTTTTTCGTGCTATATTTACTGTACTATGGGCCTTCTTGGTTAGTCTTTATTCTGTGCCTAAACATTTTAACGGAAATAACCAGACCGTTACCCAAATTCTAGATTTTAGGATGCAAACCTACTGCATTATTTCTGTTTAGATCACATGTAGAAAACTACATAATGGCGCGAAAAATTAAGCAGGTTTCTTTGGATGAACGAAAAATAATAATTGTAAATTTGGAAAAAGGTAAAACCGAAAGAGATAGCTGAAATTGTGAAAAAAGTAAATCAACAGTACGCGATGTATGTAATGGAATGTGTACCCGGTATACACTCAATGTTTATAAACAGATGAGTCTGTTGACATCTGTCAGGTTAGGATAGGGATCGCGTCAATCTATCTTCATTACCGCCGCAGCGCCATCTTCAGTTTCAACAAACAGTAGGCTACCTTACCTTCCACTCGGAGACTACGCAGAGACGCAAACCCGTGGCCTCGGGTATGCCGCACAGCTGCTGCGCGCTTTATTAATATTCACCTCGCCTGACATAGTTAACAATTAACACAGGCAGCATAAGAATAATAAAAATTGAATAATTGAATATATCAACTGTGCTGAAGAGATAGTCCGAAAATGGGCATATTAGACCGAGATATGGAAAACATCATTAATGTTGTCACTCACTTGGGTTGGCCCTACGAAAGCCAGCGAGTGCAGCCACGATTTCCGGCCCCCTCGTGCTGTCTTTTCGATCTTGGGAGCCGAGACGATCAGACGTGTAGGAGGCGAACATTTTTGAAGAAGACGAGGAAAATTAAAACAACTCGAGGAAGAAAACAACAACGTGGAGGGAAGGTAAGGAAGTGCCGAGTTTAGAAAATGAAATTATATTTTGTAGAGCTTTAGCTAACTCCCGTCATTATTCTTCGAAGGGAAGGGTCATATCACATCACATCATATCATGTTTCTCATCAAGCATTAAGGAAGCCGGAAACAACGGAATTTCGGGATAATTACATTCCCTACTTGCTGCCGATACACATAATACAGCATTTTACACAATTACACTACATCACGTATCCACAACATACAAACACCTTGGCAACATAAGACATCACACCCATCACGTGGTTCACAACATATTCAACATTCACATTAAGGTGGATCCACACTGAGCCGGCGAAAGCAAACGAAAGCGAACGAGTCCACGTTGTTGTTGTTGTAAACAACAACAACAACGTGGACTCGTTCGCTTTCGTTTGCGTTCGTTGGCTCAGTGTGGACCCACCTTTACATCGCACACAACATACACATCACGCGATACACAACATAGCCAACCTCCACACCACGTCGCATACAACATACCCAGCGCACGGCACACAACATATCCAACATTCACACCATCAGCATCCAACATACCCAACATTCACACCATCATCACACAGCATAACACCAGCTTGACATCCGGCACGCCCATACATCATCAACCGACGCGGGAACTCTCAGCTAAGTGACATAATTAGTTTATTATTATTATTATTTTAGCCAGTAAGAGGTTAGGGTGGCCACCAACTATATGTAGTAGACAGGGTAATATGAAAAATATACCCAGGTGAAGTGAACCTTGCTAATTTTCATTATAAGTCCCGGGAACACATTACAGTAATAACACGCTATAAACAAGAAGGAAGTATAGGAAATAAACAAAAACAATAGTACGAAACAAATATTATCCGACAAAGATGAAAACTTTATTTTGAGAGGAATTAACAAGGTTTCGTTTCTGTTTGCACCACAGATGACCAAACTGTTGAAAGAGAACTTAGGAAAAGATGTCCATCCTGAAAATATTAGAAGAGTTCGCCGACGCACCGATTTAAATAGTAGAACTGCCAGATAACAACCGTGCATCACTGAAAAAACCGAAAAGCTATGCTTAGTTTCACTCGAGACTACCTAAATAAGTATTATCATACAGGGTGATTCAGAAATAAGTGCTGCGTGTGGTGAAAGACGATACCCCAAGCATCAAATCTAGGAACCATGGGGCGCAAACGCCTAATAACGCCGCTACGAGGGCGAGAAGTTTGCACTGTGGAGGTAGGCAACCATTCGTACAGATCACGGAAATAACACTGTAACAACCATTCTGTTGCATGCAGTCGACGTAAAACAAGTAAAAAAGTGATTTGTCATGTCTCAACAATATTTTTTTATTGTCATTTAATTAAAAGACAGAAAAACAAAAAAAAGAATGTAAATCCTGAAAGTCAATGAAACAGATCATCAAGATGGTTAGTGCAGGAGAAGGACGAGACAGAGCTGCCGAGTTGTTCCCAAACGTGAGGAGGTCAAATTTGCGACGGTCAGAACTGTGCATCCGGGAAAATGGGGGTCATTTTGAGCAGTTTTTGTGACTATTTTCTGTTACTAATTTGGGCATTTTTATTTGATGATCTGTTTCATTGACTTGCAGGACTTACATTCTTTTTTGTTTTTCTGTCTTGTAATTAAATGACAATAAAAAAATGTTGTTGAGACATGACAAATCACTTCTTTACTTGTTTTACGTCGACTGCATGCAACAGAATGCTTGTTACAGTGTTATTTCCGTGATCTGTACGAATGGTTGCCTACCTCCACGGCAAAAACTTCTCGCCCTCGTAGCAGCGTTATTCGGCGTTTGCGCCCCATGGTTCCTGTCTTAGATTTGATGCTTGGGGTATCGTCTTTCACCACACGAAAAACCAGCACTTATTTCTGAATCACCCTGTACACTAAGAAATATCATAAAGACTGTGCATCTTATACAATAAATTATGAACGGTTTTGCCTCAGCTCGAAATTCGCGATGCCTCGAAATTTCTCAGGTCCAAAAGAGATTCGGGGAATTTTTTGAGGCTCTCTCTGACCTACTCGTTCGTAGCTGATTGCGATAGAGGAGGGTAGGGTTATTTGGCGCTGTGGGTGCGGGTGCTACAGCAGGCAGACAGAGACACGAAACATTTGAATAGGACGTAGCGCTGTGCTGTTGTTCTGCGCAAGGGGCTTGTGGGACTGCCCTAACGTGAAGCGAGAGGGAGTTGAATTTTTTCTAGGAATTCTCTCAGTTGCGTGATCTGCTCAATCAATGAATAAAATCTTCAAGAGAAAAAGACACACGGACAGATTGAATTATCTAATGACATTCGGATTTTTTGTTTTTTAGGGGTTTTTCAATGACAAAAAATTCTTTTAAAAGAATAGTTGTACAAATTTTTTGAAGTGAAAACTTCTCTTGGGAGGCTCTGAAGTTTATGGTAGTAAACGGGTGAAACGAGTTAGCGACATTGATGTTTGCTGGGTTCCATTGGGCCTGGCCAAGTACTCGCAAGTACTTGCGAGTAGATGTTCAATGGAACACAGCTTTGTGAAAATACTAGCTGGGTTACCCGGTTTCACCCGGTATATTATAAGTACTACTTAATAAAAGATCCTTGAAATGCTCGGGTTTCGTAAAAAATTGTATGACTTATGGTCGCCATATTGGGTCCGCCATTTTGAATTTCCAAATTTTAATAGTAGATTCGAAATTAGTGATATCAAAGTACCCACTGTACTAAATTTAACTTAAATTCGTTGAAGTTCGAAAACTTTTGGACGCCATATTGGATTCGCCATCTAGAATTTCCAAATTTCGAGCTTAGATTCGCAATTAGCACCTCCAAAATCCCGCAAATACTAATTTTCATGGCAATCCCTTAATATTTACAATCTTTGGCCGCCATCTTGGGTCCGCTATTTTGAAACCCGCGATTAAAAAGTACCCTAAATGTTAAGTCGGGATGTGTAGTGCCTTCACTTAAAAAATTAAAATAATGGGACCAAACTTTAAGGCGTGATTGAGTAATATACGTATTGGGTCCGCCATTTTGAATTAACAAATTTTGTTAGTAGATTCGAAATTAGTGATATCAAGATATCCACAGTACTAAATTTCACTTAAATTCGTTGAAGTTCGAAAATTTTTGGACGCCATATTGGGTCCGCCATCTTGATTTTCCAAATTTCGAGTATAGATTCGCAATCAGGAGCTCCAAAAACCCCCGAATACTAAATTTCATAGCAATCCCTTGATATTTACAATTTTTGACCGCCATCTTGGGTCCGCCATTTTGAAACCCCCGAATAAAAAATAGCCTATATGTTAGCCCGAAGTATGTAGGCGTATGAAGCGCAGCGCCCTGTCCGTCTTACGAATTTTCGATCAGGGTCACGTGTCCTGACGCGAATTTTACATTTTTTACCCATCCCAAAAAAGTGCACAACACCGCTAAAGAAGTTTTCACTTCAAAAATCGCGTAACTACTTGTGAAATTTGTACTCAACTACCTCCAGCCAAGAGCATGTGTAGTTCGTGGCACTTGGAAGTACATACGAGTACTTGGCTAGGCCCAATGGAACGCAGCAGTTACGTTTGCAAAGACACTGACAGTGAAAACTTATGTCCATCAAGTTACCATCACCACTTAAAAATTTCGGGATCGCTTTTGGTGGAGTAATTGTCGTAAGTTTGTCGTAAATTTGTCGTGGCAGAAAAAATTTTGTCGCTTTTTGTTTTTTTTTTAAAAACCCCTGGTAATGCTAACTTGACAGTCAAGTTAGCATTACCACCACATGAAATAGGGTTACATAAACGTGAAAAAAAAAGAGATAAAGGAACAATTGTTGCTCTTTTGTCGCTGATTAACAGTGCAAATGAAAAAAAAATAAAATTAAGAATTTTAAGTAACCTCCGACACAAAAAAAAACTCTAAAAAGTAAAAAAATAAAATTTTTCTCTCGGACTTTTAACTTCATTAAAAGAGCCTATTAATGTGTTGGTTGGCACTTTAACTTTAATATTTTGATCCAAGCGTCGTCGCGTTGGGGGACCGCTAATATCTGTGGATAGTAATTATTTATTTCGTAGCGGTCCCCCAACGCGACGACGCCTGGATCAAAATATTAATAAGTACTTATATTAAAGTTAAAGTGCCAACCAACACATTAATAGGTTCTTTTAATGAAGTTAAGAGGCCGAAAGAAAAATTTTATTTTTTTACTTTTTAGAGTTTTTTTTTTGTGTCGGGGGTTACTTAAAATTTTTAATTTTATTTTTATTTCATTCTTTTTAAATTACTCGCGGACCCTAATTCCGATAGTCAAATAATTTGAAATAAATAGTTATAAACAATAAAAAAAATAAAATATAAATTTTTGTAAGCTCCGGTGAAAGGTGAAAGTGTTGAACATGGGGCTTGGGAGAAAAACTAAAAAAGCTCAATGGTATCAAAATACCCATAATACTAAGGGCCTGTCCGAATCCAAGTCTATGTCTACGCCTTCGTCTAGGTCCTAGGTACCAGTCATCACTCCACTTTCCTCATCAATCTAGCTAGGGCATTGATCAGACAAAAAAATAATTTTAAAGTTTTTAGTTTTCATTTCGTTAGTTAATATTCCTCATTCCCTTTCAATATAGTGTACATTATTCCACTAGTCAAGCCCTTTCATTGGATACCCATATTTAAGTAGTTGTGAAAAAAAAAGTTATTCGCCATTTTGTGGTGGCGGCCATCTTGGATTTGAAATTTGTCATAGTGTATAGTATTCTACTACTCAAGCCCTTTTATTTCTTTTATTTGATACCTATATTGAGGGAGTTGTGAAAAAATATGTAATCTGTCATTTTGTGGCGGCGGCCATCTTGGACCGATTTCCATCAAACATAGCTAAGAACACTCCCGACTAATTCACCTTTCAAACAAAAAAAAACAAAATCAAAATCGGTTTATGCGTTTGGGAGCTACGATGCCACAGACAGGCAGACACACAGGCACACATGTCAAACTTATAACACCCCGTCGTTTTTGCGTCGGGGGTTAAAAAACCTCAAAAGAAGTTATGAGGACTGGCAACAGATGTGAAGATTTAAAATTATGAAAGCTCTTGACGGATCAAAATGTTGAACTTTTTTCAATATTTTCATCCGTCGGTCCGCGTCAGCTAGATAGAGCCTAGGGAGAACTTTCAAACTTGCAAGCTCAAAGTTGCGCAGAGCACGTCGCTGACCCGAGCATGTCGTGCCAGAGCATGTCGGTGTCGGTGACGGGAATCCATAAATTTATCCCCTACCAAAAATCGCTCAACGCGCCTAAAGAAATTTTCACTTCAAAAATTATTTAACATTTTTGTAAAAAATTAACCCTGGTAATGCTATCTTGACAGTAGGTACCACTAACATATAGAAATGGACTACTCGATTTGCTATCTCAAATGGTGCACCCTTTTGACAGTTCTCACCTAAGGAGAGTTAAGATATAGAAGGAATATATCTGTTTATTTCTTTCGCATTATGCGAGATATATTAATTTTATTTGTAACCTGCACGCTTAAATCTGATTCCCCTAAAAGTAGCTTCGAATCTCAAATAGTTTCGCGGCGAAAAGTTTGTGGAATAAAGCCCCGATCCCAATGTATCCGCACCGTTCCGATCCGACCAGCTGTCAAAGTTAAAATTCGATGGTTGCTTAGGAAATATATGGCCGCTCGGAAAGGTGGTCCCAATGGCACGTACGGATCGGATCGGTACGGAAGAGTTGGTTAACTTTCAACTTTTTCGGATTGCTACGGAACGCATAACCTCCTAAAAAATTTTATTGAGACAATTTAATGATTTGTAGTGCTCCGAGTGGACGCAGGACGGTTAGGTAAAAAAAATAATGAATTTAGAAGAATTTATCGAGGATATCCGAAGACATCCAGAATTGTATGGTAAAAAAAATAAAAATTATATGAATACTAACTTCATGCTTCTTTGCCTTTTTAGTTTTTTATATTCTTGTTATATCTTGTATAGCTCAGAAAACAATTTAAAATATTTCAACAGCTTATTTCTTTCCATTTTGATACTAACAAAATTGTCAAATTTCGGAAGCATTGGAACCAGGCTTCTCAACGGAGCGGTGCGGATCGGACGGATCGGAACGGTGCGGATACATTGGGATCGCGGCTTAACACATTTTTCATTGAAAAATTCTTAGCAAAACGTTGAAATGCTCTCTTCTGGATATGTGGTTTATATCGCTAAACAACTGTTTTAAGCACTCTCAATTAAAAATTAGAGCACTTTTGTGTTTTTGCTGTATACTTCACTTAATTTAGTTACAGTAAAAGGACATAAATGCAATTAATTCCGAATTGATTCGCCGTATTACGCCACTCAGGCTTTTTTGTGGTTTTTGTGCCATTTTTGTCGTAAATCAGACATAAGATAAGAAGAATTTGAAATATGAGATAAGAAAAGACTAATTTTCATAATTTAATAACACAATTTCTACCGAAAAATTAGAAATTGTATAATATAAAATTCAATTGTATCTTACAAAGGGGTAATTTAATGTTTGCATTCCTTTGAAGTGACTTAAGATACAAAAGGAATTATTTTATAATTTTTGGAGTAAATATATGATGAATTTATGCAATTAAAACGGACTAATGCCCCAAAAATGCATTTCACAGCAATTTAAACCCACAGCTGACTGCTCAAATTCCGTTAATGGTGTGAGCAAGAGGGAACGAGCGCTCTTTCTAGCTGACGCAGATTGACGGATGAAAATATTGAAAAAAGTTCTGTCAAAACTTTGAGCTGGAAAGGTTGAAAGTTCTCCCTAGGCTCTTTCTAGCTGACGCGGACCGACGCGACGGATGAAAATATTGAAAAAAGTTCAACATTTTGATCCGTCAAGAGTTTTCATAATTTTAAATCTTCACATCTGTCGGCAGTCCTCATAACTGCTTTTGAGATTTTTTTCATTTGCAACAATTGTTCCTTTATCTCTTTTTTTACGTTTATGTAACCCTATTTCATGGGGTGGTAATGCTAACTTGACTGTCAAATTAGCATTACAAGGGGTTTTTTGTAAAAAAAAAAAGCGAGAAAATTTTTTTTACCACTACAAATTTACGACAAACTTACGACAATTAATCCACCAAAAGCGATCCCGACATTTTTAACTGGTAATGGTAACTTGATGGACATTGAAAACTTCTCTTGGAAGGCTCTCAACGCCAGCGACTTATACCTTGGACACACTACCCCGTAATTATGACGGCAACCATCATAATTACGAATATGAAAATTACGGTATGACACATTAGCTGAGCGTAATTTTCGATGGTAGTTGCCATGGTTTTTCCATAAACAGAATTTTGAATAAGTATTTTTCCGGTTTGTGTGTTTGCTAAAAATACATTTCTGGGGGCATTTTGCGCATTCTTGTTGGTTTTTGCGTAAAAGAAACCGCAACCAAACAGAAAATAGCGCATAAAATCCGCCTGACAGCAAAAATCAATTAAAATTAAAAACTCCTGACGGAATCGTATAAGAAGAGCTTTCAAAAATCTCGTTATCTATTTGAGCCCAGATGGCGCTGAACCGTAATTTTGCACAAAATTACGGTGCAAGACCATCATTTGGAAACCATCATAATCACGGGTTTGAGGCGTAATAATTATGGTTGCCGTAATAATTACGGGTAGTGTGTCCAAGGTATTATTTACTTGTCGCATGCCTTATGTATGTAGCTCGGGATGCTAGGCTCGACGCAAGCGCTGCACGTATAAAGGCCTGCGCCCACACGATGCAGCGGCCTGCGTTCATGCATCAAGCTTTAAGCTCTTGATGCATGAAAATATTGAAATCCATGCTTTCTTATGGAGCTTCGCCCATAAGCGATGCATGTCAATGCATCGACGCATGAAAATGTTGAACATTTTTCAATATTTTCATCCGTCGGGACGCATCAGCCGGTTTGAGCTTAGGGTGGACTTTCAAACTTGCAAGTTCAAAGTTGTGCAGTCACAGTTAGCTGTTTACATCCTGGCAAAGTGTATCTGAAACATTGGACGCACCTAATAGCAGAATTCCTATTAAAAGAAATCCCATCAAAAACATAAAATGTAAAAAAATGCTAAGTCTCGCACCGCAGTTCTTCTGCCGTAAAAAGTTGTGAGATCTTATGTAAAACCAAGTCAGTTATATTAGTTAGTGTCTATGGAAGCACCTATTCAACAACTTTGTTATAAATTGTTATCTAATCAATTACCTATCAACATTTATAGTGACCGTATCAATATTAGACATCTTTATTTCTATAATAATTATAATTACTTGGCAATTGCACGGCCAGTATTTTAATTAGTAGAATATGTTACCGTGCAATTGCCAAGTAATTATAATTATTATAGAAATAAAGATGTCTAATATTGATACGGTCACTATAAATGTTGATAGAATTGATTAGATAACAATTTATAACAAAGTTGTTGAATAGGTGCTTCCATAGACACTAACTAATCTAATTGACTTGGTTTTACATAAGATCTCACAACTTTTTACGGCAGAAGAACTGCGTTGCGTGACTTGGCATTTTTTTACATTTTATGTTTTTGATGGGATCTCATTTCTTTTTGTATGTCATCCTGCTTTTTTTTTAGAGAGTAATATATCTGGTCCGTCATCTACTGATTTTTTTAAAGCCCACTCCCAGTCTCTATTGATTTTTCTCAGATGCTTTGATGTATTTTTCATTTACTATAATGAAATTTCGGGATTTTTCCTTCTTTTCCTTCCTCTATGGGCTTAACGCTAACTAAAATTCAAAATTTGAACAAACTAATCGACTTGGCGGGGGCACTAGCGTGCCCCCAGAACGATTCATAGCCTACCACCTACTACATTCGTCCTTTCAAAATTCAATCGCGGCCAGTGGCAAGCCTGAGTACAAGCGCATGCGTTATTTTTTGAATGAACGTAACCTATAAATAAAAATGAATCGCCAAATGTGTTGCTAAGCGCAAAACTCGAGAACGGCTCGACCAATTCAGCTAATTTTTTTTTTCATATTTTCCTTAAGGCACAAGGAAGGTTCTTATGGAGAGAAAAAACATAAAAATTGCTTGGAAAATAGTAAAAACAACACTTCTTTTCCCGCCAAAATCACAGAGTAAATTAAAACAACTGTGCAAAAAACTTAAGTCAAAGTAACACTTTCCATGCAAAAAATGTATGTCAAAGTTTACTGAGATGATTTTACGACAGAAGTTTTACACGGAATTTCAATTCAAGAGAGTAGTTTTAGAGTATGTGGACCCGCATAATGTAAAGTTGATTTTCATAAAATATAGTGGATTTTGAGGTAAGATTTGTGAAAGCGAAATTTTGCAAACAATTACATTGATCAGTCATTGGTTTTTAGCGATACTCGATTAGTTTTGATCTGATACACGAGCATTTCAAGTTTGTAAAATTCTCAGTGAAGAATAACAAGGTAATTTCGATAGATTTCGTTCGTCCTCTAATTTCAACAGTTTTAAAGGTAAAAGCTTTTTAACCAAAAATTAAACCGACAAAAAAGGAACTGAAAAATGAAAACTAAAATAAACCCTTTTAGTTTGAATAACAGAGCACCTAAACTAATGTAAGTAACTAATTTTTACATAATCGGCGCCAAACAAACAAAAAATTTTTCCTTTGGCGCCAACTCAAAATTAGTTGCTTACATTAGTTTAGGGCTCAGTTATTCAGACTAAAAATGTTTACTTTATTTTTCACTTTTCAGTTTCTTTGTTCGTCGGTTTAATTTTTTGTTAAAAGTTTTTTATTTACCACTAGGGGTAGAATTTTGTTTTCTAATTTATTTTAATGGGACCAGCTTAGAGGTATACCCTATATCCTATATGTAATTAAAAAAGAGTCATCAAAATCGGACTACTCTATTCACTTAGCCCGCGGATTGCGCGCGAAAGCCGCGACGGGCGCGAATGTTAAGAGTGAAGCCGTTTCGCATATTCTTCGCGGGCTCGCGCTTTGTTTCCCGATTTTGGAAAAACAGTCAGTATGTTCCATACGTACAAATGGACCGCTTGGCAAACTTTTACAAGATGCATCATTGATCATATGGGATGAATGTACCATGAGTAATAGAGCTCATGTTGAAGTACTAAATCGAACGCTCCAAGACCTCAGAAACTCAGGTCCTGTCATGGGTGGTGCTACTTTTGTGTTAGCGGGAGATTTTCGGCAAACACTGCCTGTAATAACAAAAGGAACACGCGCCGATGTCATCAGAGCATGCTTAAAACCATCTCCCATATGGAGTTCCGTTAAAACTCTCAATTTACGAACAAATATGAGAGCCCATTTGAGCGACAACTACAACAACGACTTTTCGCAACCACTACTCAAATTTGGGGAAGGAAAAATTACCTCTCCTAACTCTAAAAGTAGTAGCGCTGAAATTCAACTTGACGATAGATTGGGCAACGTAGTCCATAAATTAGAACATCTAATAGACGCAATATATCCCGGTCTTGAAAATTGATTGGAAAGTAATTATCACTGGCTTTGTTCAAAGGCAATAGTGTCACCCAAAAACGATACAGTGAATGAAATAAATAAACTGATTTTACAGAAAATTTCCGGTCAAGTCAAACAGTATATGTAAGTCAGGTGACACGGTGTGCAATATTGAGGATGGATACAGTGCACTGTCCTCAAGAATTTTTTAATTCTTTGAGCCGTTCTGGCCTACCACCTCACGACCTTATGTTAAAATTCGGCATTCCTATCATGCTGTTAAGAAACTTGAGCCCTCCCAACATGTGTAATGGCACAAGGCTACTGTGGGCAGCAGTGGGACAACTTGCTTATATTCCGCGAAACCCATGATTCCGACGGATTTGCCAGTATCTTTGAAAAGGCTGCAGTTTCCAGTCAACGTTTCATTTGCCCTCACGATAAATAAGTTCCAGGGTCAAACATTCTCTCTGGTGGGCATTGACTTGAAAAAGGATTGTTTTTCCCATGGGCAGTTATACATATGTTGGCTTATCTCGAGTTGGAACTACAGAAAACCAATATAATTTGCTACCATACAATAGCACAACATCAAACATAGTAAGAGAAGTCTTAAACAATTAACATACTCGCCCAATACATACTAGCAGCCAACAAGAAATAAAATAAACATAAAATAAATCCTAAATACTCAGTACTAAGAACCACACAAGATAATTTCATCACAAGTAAAAATGTTTGACGCACTGCGAAGTGGGCACGGGTCAGCTAGTCTATATAAATAAAAATGAGTCGCCAAATGTGTTGCTAAGCGCAAAACTCGAGAACGGCTCGACAAATTCAGCTAATTTTTTTTTTCATATTTTCTCTAAGGCACAAGGAAGGTTCTTATGGAGAGAAAAAACAAAAATTTCTTGGAAAATAGTACAAACAACACTTTTCTTTTTCCGCCAAAATCACAGAGTAAATTAAAACAACTGTGCAAAAAATTTAAATCAAAGTAACGCTTTCCATGCAAAAAATGTATGTCAAAGTTTACTGAGATGATTTTACGACAGAAGTTTTACACGGAATTTCAATTCAAAAGAGTAGTTTTAGAGTATGTGGACCCATAATTTAAAATTGATTTTAATAAAATATAGTAGATTTTGAGGTAAGATTTGGTGAAAACGAAATTTTGCAAACAATTACATTGATCAGTCATTGGTTTTTAACCATAACCGATTAGTTTTGATTTGATACACGGGGATTTCAAGATTGTAAAATTCTCAGTACCTAAAGAATAACAAGGTTTATTCGATAGATTTCGTTCGTCCTCTAATTTCAACATTTTTAAAGGTATATAAAAGCAAAGAAAGTATAAACATAAAGAACTTGCATCCAGTACAAAACTGCGCTTGACGAAATTTTCGCTTCAAAGGGCGTTGTGCGGTCGGCGCAAGGGGATTTGTAAAGGAGAAATATTGTGTTGAGCTGAATACTGCGATTCTGCGGACGGCGATAGTGAGATTGCTGAGAAACATATTCTCTCTTGTGCTATGTGATGGAGCGGCTGCATGAGGGGGTAAAATTCACAACAGCCCACCAGCTGAGTAGTTCACTGAGCTGAGCTACTTGTAATTACTAGAACCTGAGTTTATGTTTAAAAAATGTTAGATTCCTGAATTGATGAAGTTTTTAAATCTGGGTCGAAATTTGTAGGCAGGTATCAGCATCACCAATTATCTTAATCGTTAAAGAAGTTTGTGAGCTTTATTTTTCGACACTATGATTTTTAACCAACTTTCAAAAAAGGGGGAGGCTCTATGTTCGTCTCTACTTACATATGTTTTTTTGTTTTATATGTATGTAGGGAAAAAAGTCAAAAGAAACTTGAACAAAGAATTTATTTAAACGCAAAATCGAACTCAGGATTCTCAACTTGATGTGTTCACGCCGGCAGCCAACAAACAAGAGAGCGAGCATCCTTTTCAGGTCACTCAACCAAAACGTCCCACTAGTCGTCGGCGCTGCCGCGGTGAGGCGCAGCGCCCGTCAAATTGCCTGTTGGCGCCAAGTTCAAAATCCCACACTCGGCCATCCTGTGTGCATTCGCCCTCGAATGCTGAAATCGTCATCTTCCTGGGATAAGTTCGGCACACCTAAGTTTTTTAGGTACATCGTAGTATAGTTGCTAGAGCTTCTTAAACATCGGGATCGTCGTAAGTCGTCTTTTCCGGATTCGTCGTTACGGCACCATGGACATCAGAATCGTCGTCTCCCAGCTGGGCATCTTCGTGTTATAACGTCGTGTCTGCTCGCCTTATCGTCTTATCGTCTCAGGTTCGTCGTGGTTTCGTCGTGGTTTCGTCGTGGCTTCGTCGTTTGTTACGTCGTGTAACGTCGTTAACTTTCTATCTAAGAAATGGAAAAGAAATGCTATAAAGTTAGTTTTGACGGTCATCGCCGTTGACGCTATCAGTCTCTTCATCGGGTAGAAGGCTCGAATAAGGCTTCATATAGTCCACCGCAGTCGTTGTCTTCTTGGGTCCTTCCCCTGGTGCGGCTTTCTCTACTTCGTAACGGTCGTTTCCCTTGCTCCCACTAACTCGATAAGGCCCATAATATTTCGGGGTTATCTTCTGTCCAGTCCCGAATTGGGTGCGTTTTATCGCCACTAGGTCGCCGATCCTATATTTCGTGGGCGGTTTCCGCTTCTTATTAAAATCTTTTCGGTTCTCCTGTTGGATCTTAAGTATATTCTCGGATGCTCGTCTTCGCAGCTCCTCTCGATCCTCCATAAAGAGATTCCTGAGTTCGTCGTCCAACACATCAAGTAGATTGAGGTCACTTGACGTCTTCATTCGGCTCCCAAACATTAATTCAAAGGGCGAAAATCCGGTACTTCGCTGGAAACTGCTGTTGATCCACATTTGGACTTGTTTTACATCCTTATACCAATGCTGCTCCCGGCCAACGGAAAGTTTAGTCAACATCGCGATAATTAGCCGATGGATTCGCTCGACCTGGCCGTTGCCTCGCGGAACTCCCGTTGTGGTATGTACCAACTCGATATGTTGCTCCTCGCAAAACGCCTTAAATTCTGTAGACGTAAAGGCTGGTCCCCGGTCAGCGACGATTCTTCTAGGATTACCAAATAATACCTGTAAGTCCCCAATCTTCTGCAGCACCTCTGCAGTCGTCGTCGTTTTTACTGGGAAGATCCACACAAATTTAATGAACGCGTCTATGATCGTGCACAAATAACGATAGCCTTTCTTTGTCGCAGTCATAGGGCCCAAATGGTCTATGTGAAACGTGTCGAGTGGCGCTGGTTCTTTTGCTATAGGGTGCAAGAATCCTTCGCTACGTCCTCTCTTGGCGGCAAGTAAGCAGGGGATACAAGTGCGAATGCAGTCATCGATTTTCTTCGCCAAATTGGGTATATAATAATTTTGGCTGATACGGCTCTCGAGCTTTTTTCCTCCGAAGTGGCCTTCCTCGTGGGACATTCGGATCAGCTGCGCCTGAAGAGACCTTGGGATGACTGATAACTTGTCTTCATCTTTCATCCGAAACAGTAAATTTCCTTCCGTAAAATATGATTCAAAGTCTTTATACTTCAAAACTTCCAAGATGGCCTTCGTCTCGGAATCAGTTTCCTGCGCTGCTCTAATTCTAGCCATCAAACTGTCGGCGACTATTGGCATGGCGACCGGGTATCGGCTAAGAGCATCAACATGTCTCATGCGTGCCCCGCTCCGATGTTCGAGTTCTTACTGGCAAAATGCACCGGGTGCCATTGACCATCCTCCCCCGACTTTTGCAGCAAGACTGCGCCGAAACCCAGCTTACTGGCGTCAGTGTGAACCTCGTTTGGCGCTGTCGAGCTGTATATACTCAATACCGGGTTACTGCTAAGAATCTCCTTCAACCTACAGAAAGCCTCAATCTGTTTCGGAGCGAACTCGAATGTAACACACTCTCTCAAGAGATCACTCAGCGGTTTCGCTATTGTGGCATAACTGTCTATAAATTTACGAAAATAGCCACTGAGACCCAGAAATGACTGCAATTGTTTCCGGTTGGTGGGTTGAGGAAACTCCCTTACTGCTACAATTTTTTCCTCAGACGGGCTAATTCTACCATTGCAGACCACATAGCCCAAATAAATAATTTTGCTCATCAGGAACTTGCACTTCGTCCATTTGAACTCTAACCCGTATTGCTTGGCTAACTCGAACAGCTCGCGCAAGATCTCTATAGCTTCTTGTTCATCTTGAGCCGGAATGACCAAATCGTCGATATAAACGGATAGTTTCCCCTGACGGATCAAAGGGAAAAATATTCTATTGACTAGGCGCTGAAACTCCTTCGGCGATGTCGTCAACCCGAAAGGCGCTCGGGTAAATTCGAACTGGCCCCACGGTACCACGAAGGAAGTATATTTCCTACTTTCTACTGCCAGTGGCACGTGAAAGAACTCATTTCGCAAATCCAAAGTGCAAACCACTCTAGCCTTTGCCAATTTGTCTACTTGATCCTCTATAATAGGAAGAGGATACTGGTTCTTAATGATTTGCTTATTGAGACGCCGGTAATCGACGCACGAACGAAAGCTTCCGTCCCTTTTGCGCACCAACACCACAGGGCTCGCATACTCGGAGGTGCTCGGCACCACTATGCCCTCTTCCAGCCAATTTGTTTAGCCACAACATCGTGTTCCAACTTTGATAACCGCCTAGGTGGCTGGTGAATGGGAGTCTCATCCCTCACGTGGATCTTCATTTCTACGCCCACTCTGAAATCTTTGCGTGAAGGACCACCCTCACACATTCTCTGGTAATCGCAAATCAGGTTTGCCACAACGTCTCTACTTAGGGCACCAGCTTCAGGGGCAATCTCAAATTCATCGCGCTCTACAAAGTTAACCGAAAGAGAACCGAGATCTGAAGGACGGAGTGTTACCTGGCTATTGTCGATAGTCACTACAAACTGTCTCAGCAACGTTTTACCTAATATTACCGGCCTAGGCAAAATTGTGGGCGCTACCACATGAAACTTTTCCTCCACTTCGTGACCGTCAATGTTTACCGTCGCTACAAATGAACCCAGGGAGTCAAGGACATCAGAACCAACACCCCGAAAACTAATTCGATCTTGAGATAGCGAGCACCCCAGTTTCGTACATTCGCCCCGACTCACGAAACTTAAATCACTGCCCGTGTCCACCATTGCGCGCAATTTCACCCCATTAATCGTGATTGTTTTTGACATTTCGTCTGCCCGACCCCCCACGACAAATGCCACCGAAGCCCCTTTAGTCGTTTTATCCTTCGCAGCAGCCGGACACGCCGCAGTCTTATGTCCAAACTCTGAACACCGAAAACACTTTACACCCCTGGCCTTATGCGGGCACTCCTTCGAGTAATGTCCCTCACCCCCACAATTGAAGCACCGCATGGCCCCATTTTTAGGTTAGGTTTACTGCGGGCCGGTCCCGCTATTTGTCCAGCCTTAGAGCCACCCTTTTTAAGCGACGAATATGTCTCTAGCTTTTACCGAAACTCCGTAAAATTTCTCGCACCGTATAAAACCAGTTTTTTATTTTCGTCTTCACCGATTCCGTCAATTACATATTTCATTACCGCACAATCTTCCACGTTCCCGCGTTTGCCCAATTCTCTTATCAACAAGAAATACTCGTACGGCGACTCTGTGGGTGTTTTCTTCCTTAACCTCAGTTTAGCGTGGATTTCCGCGCTATTCTCTCGGATATCAAATTTTTTTTGTAAAAACAATTTTAACTCACCCCAAGAACTAATCCCGCGTTGCGTCTGAACCGCCAACTTAGCCGCCCCCGTCATAAGCGATTTCGCAAAAACATACCGCTGGAGATCTGTCCACTTCAAGACATCCGCCATTTCCTCAAAATCGCCAATCCAGCTCGAAACTAGGCAGCCCTCCTGACCATCGAATCTGGTCATCGAATCCCTTACGTCCGCCACTGTAAACTGCCTAGGTCTGTTGCTTTCTTCGTGTGGGTGGGTGGGAACCGCGGAAGCCCCGATTGAGTCCATCGACAACAGCTGTTGGCGGAGCATCTCAATTTCCCGGATTTTAAGCTCTTCTTTTAATTCCAGGATTATTTTATCCTTCTCCTGTAGGCTTCTTTCGATATCGCGGCATCCCCTTTGGGCTTCCTCCTCCGACGCCACCGGCTCCAAAGTTCTCTGCCTTTTTGCACGTCTTCGGCCGCCCATCATTTTATTTTACGGTCCTGCTGGCTTCCTCAAATTCCTCTCCACTTTTTCCTTATAGTAGGATACCTTTTAGGCCAAATTTTCGAGGTATCGCGGTTGAGCCCCTATGTAGGGAAAAAAGTCAAAAGAAACTTGAACAAAGAATTTATTTAAACGCAAAATCGAACTCAGGATTCTCAACTTTATGTGTTCACGCCGGCTGCCAACAAACAAGAGAGCGAGCATCCTTTTCAGGTCACTCGGCGCGGTGAGGCGCAGCGCCCGTCAAATTGCCTGTTGGCGCCAAGTTCAAAATCCGACATGTATGTTCACCGATATTTTCGCCAATTATGGACCAATTTAAAAAAATCTTTTTTTTTGTTTGAAAGGGTTATACTCCCATTAAAATTTGAAGAAAATATTCGAACCCTCAGGATGGTATAATAAGGGATTAGTGATTTAGTGATTTTTCACCCACTGATTTCTTGTGATAATCTCCGAAAATTCGTCAATGAACCCCCCAACCGCAGGACGCAAGCCAAAGCGACGATGAAAGACCGCCTGCGTAGCGGCGTTCGAGGTTGCAACCAGAGATAACGAATATTTGTTATCTCTGTTGCAACCATGCAAACATGTTTTGCTGTGAACCTCTTGCCGCACCCCATAGCGTTCCTGTTCGGGGAATTCAGTCAGCTACATACGTGTGGGGACAACTCAAAGAGAGCTAAGAACTTGAACGGCTGAAAAGCAGCTCGCAACACGGCTGGGGTTCTCTGGGGTTGGCTCACGATATGCTGAATGCTGAGTTGTCTCTCTGGGGTTGTAATATAGCGACCCCAGTCGAAAATTTCCGTACAAAATTTCTTGTGGGCCTTGCAAGTTCTTTATGTTATACTTTCTTTGATAAAAGTTTTTAACCAAAAATTAAACCGACAAAAAAAAACTGGAAAAATGAAAAATAAAATAAACCCTTTTAGTCTGAATAACTGAGCACCTAAACTAATGTAAGTAACTAATTTTTAGTCCGCGCCAAGGAAACAAAAATTTTTTCCTTTGGCGCCAACTCAAAATTAGTTGCTTACATTAGTTTAGTGCTCAGTTATTCAGACTACAAATGTTTACTTTATTTTTCACTTTTCAGTTTTTTTTGTCGGTTTAATTTTTTGTTAAAAACTTTTTTTTCTTACTTTTCAGTTTCTTTGTTCGTCGGACTAATTTTTTGTTAAAAGGTTTTTATTTACCACTAGGGGTAGAATTTTGTTTTCTAATTTATTTTAATGGGACCAGCTTAGAGGTACACCCTATATCCTATATGTAATAAAAAAAAGAGTCATCAAAATCGAACTACTCTATTCACTTAGCCCGCGGATTGCTCGCGAAAGCCGCGACGGGCGCGAACGTTAAGAGTGAAGCCGTTTCACATATTCTTCGCGGGCTCGCGCTTTGTTCCCCGATTTTGGAAAAACAGTCAGTATGTTCCATACGTACAAATGGACCGCTTGGCAAACTTTTACAAGATGCATCATTGATCATATGGGATGAATGTACCATGAGTAATAGAGCTCATGTCGAAGTAGTAAATCGAACGCTCCAAGACCTCAGAAACTTAGGTCCTGTAATGGGTGGTGCTACTTTTGTGCTTGCGGGAGATTTTCGGCAAACACTGCCTGTAATAACAAAAGGAACACGCGCCGATGTCACCAGAGCATGCTTAAAACCATCTCCCATATGGAGTTCCGTTAAAACTCTCAATTTAGGAACAAATATGAGAGCCCATTTGAGCGACAACTACAACAACGACTTTTCGCAACGACTACTCAGGGCCTGTCCGAATCCAAGTCTATGTCTACGTCTTCGTCTAGTTATAACAGTTCGTGACGTCAGCGAACAAGCTGAGCTATTATAAGAATTAAGACGAAGGCAAAGCTAACCCGTCCGAATTGGTTTGCTTAGCTTGAAATTTGACGTTGGAAGTTAACCTAACGTAAGTTATTTGTCTGTGCCTAAGAGGAAGACAAAAGTGTAGTGTTCAAAATATAAATTAATAATGGAAGGAAGAGTACAAGAAAATATGAATGCAAACATTATTAATTTTAAATAATACATTTTCTTTAGTCCCTGCAATAAAAACATTGTTCTTCAGAACATGTCTATAACAATTGCAATTCATTTTACTTACATTTTGTACCTGGCATTTTTAATTTTTCTTAAAAAAGTCCATTTCACAACCAATTGCCCGTTGTCTACTTCACGAAGTCAACGCGAGCCTTGACTCGCTCATCAAGCTAAGCAATTGACTTAACTGTTATACTACGTAGCTAAGCTCACAGCCATAGACATGAATTCGGACAGAGCTTAGCTCGGTGTGACGTCACGAACTGTTATAACGAGACGAAGACATAGACATAGACTTGGATTCGGACAGGCCCTCAAACTTGGAGAAGGAAAAATTACCTCTCCTAACACTAACAGTAGTAGCGCTGAAATTCAACTTGACGATAGATTGGGCCACATAGTCCATAAATTAGAACATCTAATAGACGCAATAAGAAATTATAACTGGCTTTGTTGTTGTTCACAGGCAATAGTGTCACCCAGAAACGATAAAGGGAATGAAATAAATAAACTAATTTTACAGAAAATTCCCGGTCAAGTCAAACAGTATAAGTCAGTTGACACGGTGTGTAATATTGAGGATGGATACAGTGCACTATCCTCAAGAATTTTTAAATTCTTTGAGCCCTTCTGGCCTACCACCTCCACCTCCCAACATATGTAATGGCACAAGGCTACTGTGGGCAGCAGTGGGACAACTTGCTTATATTCCGCGGATACCCATAATTCCGACGGATTTGCCAATATCGTTCAAAAGGCTGCAGTTTCCAATCAAAGTTTCATTTGCCCTCACGATAAATAAGTCCCAGGGTCAAACATTCTCTCTGGAGGGCATTGACTTGAAAACGGAGTGTTTTTCCCATGGGCAATTATATGTTGGCTTATCTCGAGTTGGAACTCCAGAAAACCAATACAATTTGCTACCATACAATAGCACAACATCAAACATAGTATTCAGAGAAATCTTAACCAATTATAACATACTCGCCCAATACATACTAGCAGCTAACAAGATATAAAATAAACATAAAATAAATCCTAAATACTCAGTACTAAGAACCACACAAGATAATATCATCACAAGTAAAAATGTTTGACGCCCTGCGAAGTGGGCACGGGTCAGCTAGTTTTTAATAAAATTATTATTTTTCATTAAATATAATGAAATTTCGGGATTTTTCAGTTTTTCCTTCCTTTGTAGGCTAAACAATAACTGTGTTCAAAATTTGGAGCTTCTGGGTCTGCTAGAAGTACCTTAGATTTTTGATGATCGGTGAGTGTATCAGTGACAAAATTAAAGAACTTTGACCAGCGATAATTCGTAAACTACTGGTTCAAATTTAATGTAATGTGGAAATATACCCAACTATGCAATGCCCTCTTGGTCACTGAAAATTTAGGCTCCTAGTTTTTTCCGCAACGAAGTTACAGGGGGGTCGAAAATGGCCCGAATGGCTTCGAGAAAAGGATGTTACGGCCGTGCTTCGACTTGGCGGGGGCACTACCGTTTCCCCAGATATAATTAATCTAGTAAGATCCATTTTTATCTTTTTAATATTCAAAATTCCCGCGCTGTGCTGTGGCTGTGCTGTGACGAGTGACAATTGTGGCACTTTTTAGCAAAGATTATCCACATTTCTGGATAGTCTTTGCTTGTCAGATGACGGATCTTATGGGCGAACCTCTGAATTGCCATGCAGCGGCATGCATCGAGATCCATCAAGAGCTTAAAGCTTGATGCATGAACGCAGGCCGCTGCATCGTATGGGCGCAGGCCTTAAGGAATGGGATTTTGACGTATTGAGAAATTTTGCTTTCATAGAACGATTTTTGAAGTGAAAACTTCTCTTCGGAGGCTCTGAATTTCATGGGAGTAAACGGGTGAAACGAGTTTAATTTAAACCAATAATCAATATTTATTAGTAGAAGTTTTCACTTCTGTCCACTGTCCCAAGACGGTAATTTTTTTTTTTTTAATTTCAATCTACTAAAGGTACATTTTGGATTGATTAAAAGGAATTAATTAAATTTATTACTTGTTTACAAGCTTGAATTAGAGAAATCCTTAATATTATGAAAAAGGAGTACAAAATATAATGTAGGCATGAAAAACTAAAATTATATAAAAACCTGTCAATTTCGCAGCGTTGTTTGACACCTACAATTTGCCTCCACTTGATCCCTTAAGTGTAAGGGCCGGTGCATCACAATCGAAATTTTTTTTTAAATAAATCTTTAAAACAATGCAAATCACCTAAAACAAAAACAAAAAAAACGAGTGTGCTTTAGACCACACGACTGAAGTAAAACTTCTTTAGCTCCATCTATATGTATGTATATATATATATATATATGTTTATATATGTATATATGAATTCTCCCGCGTGCAAAAATTAACTGTTCGTTTGCTGCCGCCGCCGCTGATTGTGGCGAATCGAGTTAAGTTCCTGAACCAGCGTCAGCAGCACCAGCATCAGCAGCAGCAGCAGCGGAGCGCCCCACGGGCCTCCACTCCACAGACACAGGCACCGCGCCGCGCCGCAGAGCGCGTCACCGAAATGGGGCCGCCCGCTGCTGTCGCTCGGCCCGATGGATGCAGCCAGATACGCCGAGCCTCGCCGCGCGACCGTCGAGCCCTCTATGTCCTCTGTGCGGGAGTGTGCGACGGTATGGTACCAACCAGGCCACAGTGTCACTTTAAATCGTAACACTTTTCCTAGGGCATTCACCAGTTTACTCCCCAAGTCAAGCGTGCGTAAAGAAGTTTTACTTCAAAAATTGAGTTTCACTAGATAGTTATTTCTTAGTCTATGGTGTTACACAATTTTGAGTACCGTAAGTGTGTACCTAAAACAGCTTAAATATTTTAAATTTACTCTCCACGGTGAACAAAACTTGTTATATATGTAAGGCTATGTCCGCAAATGGCGTGAATAAGTCACGGTTACTACATTGAAATTTACCTCGTCCTTCTGGCCGCCGCCGAAAGGTTTTTTTTTCTTTTTTTGATCCTACGTGTATCTTGCGAGATATTCGACCGTCCCGAATTTTTTTTAAACACTGTGCAATTGATTAAAATACATAAAAAAAGTGTGAGCCTCATTAATATAAGCTCACAATTGATGTGAAACTTCTTTAGATGTGGCTGGTGTTTGTATATTGAATTATTTTTTGTAATAGCAAATATACAAATGTATAAAACGTTTGCATAGTTAAGTTATGCTATTTTTTTAAGATAAGAAGGAAATGTATTTAGTAAAAAAGGACGAATTTAATAATTTTTACATTATTTTAGTATTTATTTATTAGACTTTTGATTGTTTTGTTCACATGTGATCCGTGGCTTATGATAACTAAACTGAGATACAAATATTTTTGCATTGACTACTCGTATATTCAAATTTCTCGAAAAAACTGCATCTATTGTTGTTACATGATTTGTGGTTGTTTTTGCAGAATTATAAGGCATAATCAAATCAAATTTTCTTTAAAAAAGTCCATTAATGGAGCTGATGTTTCTAAAGAGAAATTTGTATTGAATTCTTCACCAATATTATCGGGATTTTTTGTAGATTTTGATTTAGTATCGCCGCAACCTCAGCCGAGTATGGTAAGAGTGATCCATAAGTAAATCTACATATTTCGTAGATGTTTTGATGGGGCGATATAGAAAGATATTAATAAAATTGTCTGCCCATTTTCCGTCTTACATTCAGCTGCATAGATTTATCCTATAGAACTAACTTGCACTCCCATTAATTCAGAACGACGTATGTAAATTAATCTCTATTGATTGTCTAAGGTCACGTCTACCATAAAATTCTACTTATCGCACTAGAGAATCTCCATGCACCAACGCATACACTCACACGTCTAGCTTTCGGCGCAGATAAATAAGGGCTAGCGCATACGGAAGACTTTTGTCTCCGTGACTTTTTCGTCACTTTTATCTAGTCCGTGTATATGTATGGAGATGCGCGCATGTTACGACGTGACAACCGGGTGACAGTTTTGTCCGCCAACCGGCGAACAAGCCCGTGGCTAAACTATAGTCCGCTGTAACCGCGCCGCGCGCGAACGTGTGACAAAATTATCATTCTCCGCGTCGTCTTCCATTTGTATTCCGACTATCGACATTGAGGGGGGAGGGGTTCTGCCCCCGCTTCTCTGGTCCCTTGTCGTCGATAGCCTTCTCCAGAAACTCAGCGACACCGGATTCGGTTGCCAGGGATACGCTGATGACGTGGTAATCATCATCAGGGGCAACTGGGAGCGAACAATTTCTCGGAAAGCCCAAACTGCCATAGACTTATTATCCAGAGACGAAATACCTAGGGGTTACGCTAGACCAAGGCCTCACTTGAAGGGCCCTCAGATTTGATGGAAAGAAAAATGAATTTCGATGTAACATATAAGGTAGAGATAAGGAACCGACAGTGGTGGAGGGACTTTTGCCCAACTCCCAACCGGGATCTCTAGATTGCTACACCGACGGCTCTAGGAAGGACGGGCTTTCCGGAGTTGGGATCCATGGTCCCAACTGCCGAATTTCAATAGCCCTGGGTAGAGCCCCAACCATCGCCCCAGGAAATTATAACCTTCTACAAAGGTATTAAATTAGACGGAGATTAATTATGTAGGGTTTGCACAAAAGATCTCTTCAAGTCGCGTTGCATACGGGAGGCAGCCATTGCCTATACGACCCAACTTCAATAATAATAATAATCGACAATATAGCACGATGGCGTCAACGTCTTCGCAAAACGTGACTGTACATGAAGACGATATTGATAATGATGTGTTTATAGAAGAAAAGGAAAAAAGAGCAGCACTTTTCGATAAAAAGTTAAAAGAATATTCGGATATAAAATGGAAAATGAAAGCATGGGAAGAAATCAGTCGAATAATATTTTCAAATGTTTGGGGAGACAGACAATCTCATTGTCGTATTTTTGAATGTTAATGAAGGTCTAAAAATGCGAAGCGAATTCATCAAAACTTCCAACACTCATTCGAAAATATCGAAAAATTTTGTTAGGATATCGTCGAAGCACGTCGAAGTTTATAAAACATAATGTAGAACTTTCCACTTAATAGTCAGTCACTCCAAAGGGGTTTACCCAGTATTCTTTGTTACATTTTTTTTTCTCATGAGCGAAATGAACGAACGACCGTCTCTTCGAAATCCATATCGACAAAAGACGCTTAGATTTCAAAAAAGTTTTGTCACTGACCCTTCGTAAGCGCACTCCACTTTGGTGACTTGACGTAACAATGACAACAACTTTTTTTCACCGTAACAAAAGTCGTCTCTGCGCGCTAGCCGAAACTATAAAGATGTCGCATGCCATATGTTAAAAAAGTGCCACAGGAACAACATTTCCAAAAGCCAAGTTAATCGCTTTCATAGCCAAGTTTGTAGCCAGATTCATAAACAAGTATGTTGCGTAGCAAATCGCAGCCAAGTAGGTTGCTTGAAATTATTGCAATTTATGTTATTTGATCGGAAGTTCGAGAATTTATGAGGGAGCTCATAAGTTATATCAGAGATTATAAAATACCTGGTTATATATACATACATATGTATATGGTGGCCCGGTTCTAGAAGTGAAACGACGGGCCAATATTTTCGAACGCACCCTTTCTAGGTATCGTAACTTATCGTATTATCGTATTGTTACAATTTTGCCCGCCAAGCGGCTGGCGGACAAAATTGCAGGATAACGGAAAAGAATAAAAAAATAAAAATAAAAAATACGAAATAACAAAGAGTGAATTGTGCCTACGTGACTGATGAAACGATTTTGTCCCTAAAAACTCGAGGAACACTTCTCCGCAAAGAATTGCGTTTTTCCTAGTAAATATGATCCCAAAAAAAAAAAAAATTAAAATTTTTCTAAGAACAAGTGTTGATGGGAAAAGAATGGCTCTGGCAAATATTTATGTAAACGAAACCTTAAAATATTATTTTAAAATTCAGCAACAAAAAGAACTGATATCTTCGAATATTACAAGAAATTAAGACTTTCTCTGATAACTGATGGAGAGGGAGGGTGCACTACACGTCAGCACGAGAGAAACAGCAAAAGAAACCAACGATTCTCTTCAAGACTATCAACAGCCCGCTTTTGCGTACATATACCTACATACTTGTTACAAAATAAATTCTGAAATTAAAAATGTTTCTTAATTTGACTGCTTTTGTCATATCCCCGTTAACCTTAGTACTAACACCTTAAATTGTGACCATATATACCCTGCCTACTTACCTACTGGCAGTAGGTATACATATTGCGAAATTATATGTTTTTTTTATCTCATTTTCCATTTTCATTGCTATTATTTTATCAATTATTTCAATATAATTTTCCATTTTATCGCGTCAAACTAAAGGCTACAACAAATAAATTGTTGGTATAAAAAGTTTCGTTCCTTTCTTTATTTTCAACAATATTTGTTATTTTATCTATTAATAGGTATAAGAAAATTATTTATTTAATTGTGCCAATTAAAAGTATTTTTTTGCAGGACTGCCAGTACCATCAGTAAGGTTTCCGAACACGTCTATTTTCCTGTTAGATGGACACGATTGAAATACTTTAAAATATATGCTTAACTCTCGCGGTATCATTCTATACTTTTCTGGGCTCCTTCCTCAGCGAACTAATTCTGGGGGTACGATCTAAATTTTAAAATTTCGCTAAAAGCGGGCTGTTGATAGTCTTGAAGAGAATCGTTGGTTTCTTTTGCTGTTTCTCTCGTGCTGACGTGTAGTGCACCCTCCCTCTCCATCAGTTATCAGAGAAAGTCTTAATTTCTTGTAATATTCGAAGATATCAGTTCTTTTTGTTGCTGAATTTTAAAATAATATTTGAGGTTTCGTTTACATAAATATTTGCCAGAGCCATTCTTTTCCTATCAACACTTGTTCTTAGAAAAATTTTAATTTTTTTTTTTTTGGGATATCAGTTTTTTTTTTTGTCGATTTATAGAGCATTACTAGAATTAATTATTTCGGGACATTTTTTAGCAGGAGTCACTTTATTATTATAATATATGCCGGGCGCCATTATACGGCGTTTTAAATGGCGATTATATAAAAAGAAACAAAACCTAAAACTCTCTTACAAATGCCTTCAATTGAGGTTATATCTTTTGACAAAACCCAAAAAAATCCCGCTCGCTACGCTCGCACTACAATGTCTAGGCTCAATCTGGCGACAAAGCTATTATGCGCCAATATACGGCGTTTTAAATGGCGATTACATAAAGAAACAAAACCTAAAACTCTCTTCAAAATACCTTTAATTGAAGTAATGTCTTTTGAACAAAATCGCACTCGCTACACTCGCGATACAATCTTAAATGTATATACTCCTACAATATCTAACGTCTATCCGATACTGGTAAAGTCAGCTTGAGAACACAGATATTCGTCTGTTGTTATGCAAACCCCTCCCGAACAATTTTTTTATTCATTTCTCATTGTAATTTAAGTTTGAAGCTTTTCTTAGAAAAAGAAATATTTTTAGACAGGTTTGTTTTTTACATTCATGCGAGACGAACCAAATTCTGAAAATTGATCACCCCCAAAAGTTTAAATCCATATTACACCATACGTGTGGTGTTAAATTGTGACTCACTGTTGTTGAAGAATCAATATATAAACTCCTTTTGCTTTGGTAGGCCAGAATTTTCTCGTAACGAGTAAGTCATTAATTTCGAGCCACTTATTTTTATCTCGCACCCTACTTGTATAGTGCCCACTCTCAAGAAGTCCGTAATGAAATATTGCACTTACGACTTTGTAATAATGACCTGCAATCTTAAGTTTAGAGGTGGGGATACTTTTAATAGAATATTTGGCAATTTTTGCAATGACACCATTCTGAAATTTAAACAGTTTAAGCTGTATTGCAAAAATTGATGGGACAGATACCACTTCGGCTTTTCGTGTCATCTGAGTATGATAGCAGTGCTCACAGATAGCATCGATTTTTTCACGTTTTCCAAACTCCTCGTCTAGAAGTTTCTGTAGTGTTACAGTGTTTTTCTCTGCACAAGCAACTGATATTGCAAGGATAAGTACTTAGTTCTGTCGTTGTGCTCGTGTATGAACACGCGACATTCAAACATGTCGTAGTATAACGTACTTTACATTCAACAATATTTCTAAGGATATTTTCACGGTTCAAGGGATCAGTTAGAAATAATGCAGCGTCTTGTTGTTCATTTGTTCCATATACAGTAGCGTCAACATACTGGCGAAGTTCAATCGTGTCGATACTACTGCTTGATGTCATGTATCTTTGCAGGCATTGCCGTAAGATATGATCGGATGGCAAACTTTCAATTTTCAATCTCACAGAAGGCAACTGAATATGCATTGCATGGTTGCATTAGCATAACATGAAACACCATCTTCATTTAGAAGACCTCGAACGTTCAATAATTTTCCCGATTCCGTGTTCTTCTTCTTACTTGTTACTGGGTCTTGGACCCTACCGGGCGCCTTGATAGGAGCTCAGCTCTAAAGTAGATCCGCCTCGAGTTATGCGTCCTAATCTAATAGACCAGATAAACCTTTAACCAATATTTAAAGGTCAAGTTGTTTATGGTAACAAACAAAAAATCGCTATTTAAAAAGCTAACTCCTACGGGTGTACTTATGCGTACTATAGCTGAATGACGTGTATAAGATTCCTATGGGAATTTTATACGCAATTCAGCAACAAATTACATGACTATCTCCCAGTTCTTCTTTTGTTAGTTACAAATGGAAATAATTCGGAGAGATCTATCAGTAAGTTTTTGTTAGATTTATATTCTAATATTTAAAAGACAACCAAAATATGAAAACTGATAGAATGGACGCGAGATGAAAATTTAATCTTTCGTTCGATACTTCAAAAAGCTAATAACCCACGTACTATCAATGGCCTTCAAAAGCGTCGAAGGAAAAAAACGAATCATCACCAGCAGGTGGATTCGAACCGCCGACCCACACCATGCCGACAGAGTCACGCTGGCAATACACCATCAGTGATGTTGGAACGTCCTGTTTATTAGTCGGATATTAGTCAGATATAAGATATATGGGGAAAAGGGTTATAATTGTGTTTAAATACTATTAGCTACGAATATGGTATGTTATGGGTACCGTCGGTTAGGGGGGGATGTGTAGTATTTTATGAAAAAAAGAATAATTGTAAAAAGTTAATAATTGTAGAAGTTATTAGCGAAAATGTCATTTTTACTCTAACGAACAATAGGAATATTCTTGGCCCATTGAGTATGTCTCTGATAGAGGGGAGAAGAAACAAGAATGAAAACTTACCCAAGTTACAGGAAGGGGGTGATTCCATATGCGTAAATGATGTTAGAGTTGAAAAAGAAGGCGTAAAAGAGGGATTTTAATTTTTTGAAAGAAAAGTTTTATTAGTAAAAATATGAGAATTAGAAAAATGGACTGCTGAGAATTTATGTGATTTTTGAAGATATTACTCAGGTCTGTACGTGTAGTAGTTAAGGATTTAGTAAAAATTCTACTATTACTAACCACACTTCGTTGAGATTAGCATAGAAAGATTGGGAAAGGTTCACAGATTACAAATATGAAAAAAAAATTGGGAAAAAGAAAGGATTTCTAGTGGAAATCGAATAATACGATTTACGGCTAAACCACAAGACCGAATTGGTTGAAATTTTTTTTATTTATCATGACTTTTTGTCACGGATCGAACCCTATCATCGATGTGTTTGAATAAGTCTCTGTTTATTTATGAAACAGTAAAATAAGAAACATAACGGCTTTTTTCGGCAACTTCGCGTAATAAAGCTTTAGCTAGAGCGCACGTTTTTCTTTTCTATCAACACGGCGCTCTATCGAGCGCCTTGATTCCCGAATTAGGGATCATATGAGGTTGGTACCGAATTTTTTATGCATGCAACTTTTATTGTTTTGGGGCACACTTAGCATGTGTGTATTGTGTACTCATTGTTCCATGGGAGTAGAAGAGCTGAATTTGAGGGAATTAACAGCATCGGAATTGCAATTACAATTAAGACAAAGAGGATTGTCATACCGGTATAAGCGTAAGGAGGAGTTAGTTGCGAGATTAGCTGCAGCCTTGGCGGCTGAAGAGGAGAAAGCTTTTTTTCAAGCGAATACAAGCGATGATATTGTGACAGAAATTGATTAAGATCGGAGTTAAGCTGATATGCAAGGGAGTTCTGCGAATTCTGAAAACGCCGCTTCGTCTGAAAATATTAAAGAAGGTGTAGCGTCATTGACCCAAGATAAGGAAAAAATAGAAGAGGACAAAAAGGGAAACAGTGATACTGACAAAATTAAAATGAGTTTTAATAATTTTGTGTTCAGGGACGTGAAGGAATCTTTGGAAAAATTTAATGGGGAGACTGGGAAAAAATATGCTGGATGGGCGAAGGAATATGAGGATATCGCTTTAGTCTGCGGTTGGAATGATATACAAAAATATCTGTATGCGAGACGTTTGTTAAGCGGTGCCGCAAAGCTGGCAGTCGAGACCAGCACAAGTGTTAAAAGCTATGATGATTTAAAAGCTTTATTAAGCAAAGAATTTGGGAAGGCCCCAACAGCTCTTAGCGTGCATAGGGCTTTAGAAACGCGTAAAAAGCATGCGCAAGAAACTTATTTGGAGTACCTTTATAGTATGAAGCAGATAGCGAGTCGGGGAAATATTGATAAGGAAACTCTGGTTTCCTACATTGCTGCTGAGATTCCTGATGAGATTCAAAATAAAACAATTTTGTTCGAAGCAACCACCCTCGAGAGTATTTAAGAAGACAGGTACAAGCGGTCAGCAAAATTCAGCTAAGCGGAACCAATTAACCAGCGGTAAGAATAGGTGTTATAATTGCGGATCTTTTTCTCATATTACTGCTAATTGTCCAGACAAGGACAAGGGAGCTCGTTGCTTCAATTGTGGAGAATTTGGGCATATGGCGAATAAGTGTAATAAACTAAAGAAGTTTAGGGGAACTGGCAACGCTGCTCCGGTGGTTTCCACCCCGTGTTTGCATGTTTCGACAAAACTGGCTGGAAAATCTAATAATGCCCTGGTCGACACCGGGAGTTCAGTTACCCTAATGCGGCAATCGGTGTGGTCGTCTTCAGGAAGAGGTCTAAAATTTAGTGGCCAAAGCATTTCCTTAGTTGGATTAGGAAAAGTGGTGAAGCACACCTTTGGTTCAGAGGATTTGATATGAAGGCGAAAATTAATCTGTTATTTGTCATGTTGTGCCGGATTCCTGGATCCCTGCTGATATTCTCATTGGTAAAGATCTTTTAAAAACACATCCGTTTTAATTGAGAAGGAGAAAATAACGCTTAAGAAGTTGAGTCAAAGTGTGTTGGAAGAAACCAATCCCATTGAACAAATAAACATAGTTCAGCCAATTGATGAAGATGCGCTATCAAACATAAAGGAAATCACGGATGAAGTAGGGCGAAAAAAGGTATCTGATTTCGTAGCCAACTATAATCCAAGGAAGCCTGAAAAGTCTTGTGTGGAAATGCACATTCAGCTGGAAAGTGATAAGCCTGTCTATCAACGGCCGAGAAGACTAGCTCCCAAGGAAACGAATGAAGTCAAAAAGCAAATACAAGACTGGATGCAGGATGGGATTATTCAGCCAAGTTGTTCGGATTTTGCGAGTCCTGTTGTTGTTGCGAAAAAAAAGGATGGCTCTATCCATCTCTGCGTAGACTATAGAAAGCTAAATGAAAAAATAATATAGATTCTTTAGTACACTTGACTTGAAGAATGGGTTTTTTCATGTGGACATCGACGCTGGCAGTAGAAAGTACACTTCCTTTATTGTTCCTACTGGACAGTACGAGTTTTTAAGGGTCCCATTTGGCTTCTCCAATTCCCGCACGGTGTTCCAGAGATATGTGAATACAGTTTTCAAAGATCTGATACAAGAAGATATAGCACTTGTTTATATGAACGATGTCATTATACCATCAAGCACGGTTGATGAGAATGTTGAAAAATTGGAACGGGTATTGAAGGTGGCTGAAAACCATGGTTTGCTGGTTAAGTGGAAGAAGTGTGAGTTTTTGAGGGAGCCTGTTGAATTTTTGGGACATGTTTTGGAGAATGGTAGCATCCGACCATCCTCCGCGAAGACAAAAGCTGTTAGAAATTTCGCTCTCCCGAAGAATGTTAAGCAGGTCCAAAGCTTTTTGGGGCTTTCGGGATACTTTCGTAAGTTTCTGCAGAATTATTCTTTAATTGCTAAGCCATTAACAGACTTGATTCGTAAAGTTGTCCCTTTCGTTTTCGGTGAAAAGCAAATGTGTTCCTTTAGCGAACTTAAAGATAAATTATACAAAGAACCGGTGTTGAAGCTCTTCAATCCAGGCTTACTAACGCAATTACATACGGACGCAAGTAGAGACGGTTCCGGTGGTGTTTTACTCCAAAAAAATAGAGAGGACAACCAGTGGCATCCCATTTTCTATCTTAGTTTTAAAACATCGCGTACTGAAAAAAACTATACAAGTTACGAACTAGAGATTCTTGCTGTAGTGTGTACTAACTCGGGTTGAAATTTGAAATATCTACAGACTGTAAAGCTCGGTACACACACTCGTGGTACCGGGAACGTGCTCCATGTTCAATGTTCAATGATTTAAAATGTCACCGTACACACTGTCAATGTTCGTGGTACGACCAACATTGTACATCGTACATGGCGACGAAACACGAGCGTGTGTACCAGCCTTAAAGCATTCACATTTACTATGAAGAAAAAAGACATTTGTAGTCGAGTTGCTCGATGGGCTCTCGCTTTGGAAGAGTTTCAGTGTACTACATCACGGTAAAGGCACAGCAATGAAGCACGTCGGCGCTTTAAGCCGTTACCCTGTGGTTTTACCTGTTCAGGACGGTATTCTGGAACAAATTCCGAACGCACAACGCAAAGACGAATACTAAACAAATTTGGTGATCGAAGGCATCCGTTGGTTGTCCCTAAATCTTTTCAAAGGCAAATTCTGCAAGGTATTCACGAGAAAGGACACATCAATTCTAGAAAATTAGTTGCCCTAGACGAATATTTAATTACGAAGCTGGAAAAAAAGGTTGAAGATGTTATAGCCAACTGCGTATCTTGTATCTTAGCTAAAAGAAATTCCGGCAAACAAGAAGGGTTTTTGAACCCAATTGAAAAGGGCGAACTTCCGTTACAAACTTTTCATCTCGATCACCTTGGTCCTTTACCGTCTACAGCAAAGAACTATAAATACCTGCTGGTGATCGTGGACGGATTTACCAAGTTTACGTAGATATTTCCGGTTAAATCGACTACAGCAGATAAAGTTGTCCAGAAGATGAAGCTGTTGAGTGAAACCTTCGGAAATCCCAGAAGAGTGGTGACGAATAGAGGAACAATGTTCACCTCGAACGTATTTAAAGATTATTGTAAAGAACAAATCATTGACCACGTCACTGTAACAACCGGTGTACCCCGCGGAAACGGGCAGGTAGAAAGGATTAACCAAACTATCATTGCTGTACTTTCAAAGATGTGCATCGAAGACCCCCAGAAGTGGTGGAAATATGTTCCACGCTTGCAGAGAATTATGAACTCCAAGAAATCAAGGGCAAAAAAAGGACACTTTTTGAATTAATGATAGATGTGCCAATGTATAGCCGTGAAGACCAGAAGCTGCGAGAATTCACCGAAGAAGAAATAGTGGAGAATTTCGAAGAAGATAGAAAGGATATGCGAGCAGAGGCAAAGCGCCAAATCGGTTTGATTCAAGCTGAAAACGCTAAAGGATTCAACAAGAACAGGAAAACCAGCCACCGGTACGCCGTAGGAGAACTTGCTGCTATGAAACGAACGCAATTCGGGCCAGGACTTAAGTTGTGTCGTAAATGTCTGGGTCCTTATGAAGTAAAGCAAAAACTGGGAAAGGATCGTTATGCTGTTTCGAACAGGGAACCACGAGGGACCTGTTGCGACAACATCCTCTGCAGATTTTATGAAGCCATGGGTGATCTTGGAAGATGACGAACTATCATCTGGGTCAGATGAATCTCAGGATGGCCGAATGTAGGCCCGGTCCTAGAAGTGAAACGACGGGCCAATATTTTCGAACGCACCCTTTCTAGATATCGTAACTTATCGTATTATTGTATTATGTGTCAGATCTGACGCATCTCGGGGCAGTCTCAGTCAAGTTGTCGTCCGCTGCAGACCAGAAAATAAGAGTGCTAAGCTATGAATGTAAGGTAGAGCAAAGTTGGGCAAAGCTGTAGTGTTAAGCTGATTAGGAGAAGCTGATTTTGTAAAGCTGATTTTCTGAAGTTATTTCTTACCTTTGATTTATTGTGATGCCGCCCCTTGAAAAGGAAAGGAAATAATTGATTAATTTGAATGACTCACCTGTCAATTAGTGTTGAACTAAATATGAACACTTCTCTCTTAATGTAAACTAATTGACTTACCTTAATCATAATCTCTTGAGTTAAATAAAAATAAACTGAAATAAGAATAAACTGAAATAAAAATTAAACGTAACGTTTTTTTTTTCGCATTTCCCCGTTGCTAAAACACCCCTCCCCCTACATATATATTGTTACAAATTTCCCTTCGTTATAATTCACACTTGGAGTTGGAAGCGGGTGAATATATTGGGGCCAGTGTTCGGTCCGCGCGGTTGTGGGCGTCTGTGGCAGGGGCAGTGGTCTTCAGCCACACTGAAGAGATCTGGCCAGTTCTCCGGATCGAAACGTCGACCACTTTTTTTGGGTGCTTGTCTGCCTCGGCAGACGAGCCTTCAGTTCTCATAAAAATAAGTGTTAGTCCGTCCCCATGTCCCCCTAACCCCGGTGAATTATGGCGAAGGCAAATCGTGCAATCTTGTCTGCCAGCCGCTCGGCGGGCAAAATTGTAACAATGGTGCCAGGTGTGGGGTGTCAGCCCTTCTAACCGAGGACGACCCCGCCCAACCCTCTTTCATCTGGGTCGCCGGCAGCGGCGGCAGACGACGTCGGCCTAGCAGCGAGCGCGCTTCGCAGCACCACCACGGTATTTCCGTCGCAGCAACTCCCATCGTCCGTCTTCCGACGATGCTGCGACGGCACCGAGTCCCTTTTGCCGCGGCAAGCTGATAATTAGGGTACAATATAGTACAACGTTTTTGACAATGCTGCTGCGGCACGCGTCACTGCCGCAGTCGAGCTTCGCAGGTCGACCGGACAGCAGCCGGCATCGCCGCCACGACATTCCTAAGTCTTATCGTAAAATCATCTCAGTAAACTCTGATTTTAATTTTTTGCATTCAAAACTAATCGAAGTAGATATATGAAGTGTTTTGATTTATTATTAGCTCTTTTAATATAGAGAAAAAATTTTTCTGGATAGGGACACCCTAATCACATAGCGGTATGAAATATACTTTACTACATACCTACCAAATATACATAAAAAATTTCATAAAAATCGGTCGAGCTGTTTCAGAGGAGTTTGACCACAAACACCGTGACACGAGATTTTTATATACATACTAGCTGACCCGTGCCCACTTCGCAGGGCGTCAAACATTTTTACTTGTGATGAAATTATCTTGTGTGGTTCTTAGTACTGAGTATTTAGGATTTATTTTATGTTTATTTTATTTCTTGTTGGCTGCTAGTATGTATTGGGCGAGTATGTTAATTGTTTAAGACTTCTCTTACTATGTTTGATGTTGTGCTATTGTATGGTAGCAAATTGTATTGATTTTCTGGAGTTCCAACTCGAGATAAGCCAACATATGTATAACTGCCCATGGGAAAAACAATCCTTTTTCAAGTCAACGCCCACCAGAGAGAATGTTTGACCCTGGGACTTATTTATCGTGAGGGCAAATGAAACGTTGACTGGAAACTGCAGCCTTTTCAACGATACTGGCAAATCCGTCGGAATCATGGATTCCGCGGAATATAAGCAAGTTGTCCCACTGCTGCCCACAGTAGCCTTGCGCCATTACACATGTTGGGAGGGCTCAAGTTTCTTAACAGCATGATAGGAATGCCGAATTTTAACATAAGGTCGTGAGGTGGTAGGCCAGAACGGCTCAAAGAATTAAAAAATTCTTGAGGATAGTGCACTGTATCCATCCTCAATATTGCACACCGTGTCAACTGACTTACATATACTGTTTGACTTGACCGGAAATTTTCTGTAAAATCAGTTTATTTATTTCATTCACTGTATCGTTTTTGGGTGATACTTTTGCCTTTGAACAAAGCCAGTGATAATTTCTTTCCAATCAATTTTCAAGACCGGGATATATTGCGTCTATTAGATGTTCTAATTTATGGACTATGTTGCCCAATCTATCGTCAAGTTGAATTTCAGCGCTACTACTTTTAGAGTTAGGAGAGGTAATTTTTCCTTCCCCAAGTTTGATTAGTGGTTGTGAAAAGTCGTTGTTGTAGTTGTCGCTCAAATGGGCTCTCATGTTTGTTCGTAAATTGAGAGTTTTAACGGATCTCCATATGGGAGATGGTTTTAAGCATGCTCTGATGACATCGGCGCGTGTTCCTTTTGTTATTACAGGCAGTGTTTGCCGAAAATCTCCCGCTAACACAAAAGTAGCACCACCCATGACAGGACCTGAGTTTCTGAGGTCTTGGAGCGTTCGATTTAGTACTTCAACATGAGCTCTATTACTCATGGTACATTCATCCCATATGATCAATGATGTATCTTGTAAAAGTTTGCCAAGCGGTCCATTTGTACGTATGGAACATACTGACTGTTTTTCCAAAATCGGGAAACAAAGCGCGAGCCCGCGAAGAATATGCGAAACGGCTTCACTCTTAACGTTCGCGCCCGTCGCGGCTTTCGCGCGCAATCCGCGGGGTAAGTGAATAGAGTAGTCCGATTTTGATGACTCTTTTTTAATTACATATAGGATATAGGGTATACCTCTAAGCTGGTCCCATTAAAATAAATTAGAAAACAAAATTCTACCCCTAGTGGTAAATAAAAAACTTTTAACAAAAAATTAAACCGACGAACAAAGAAACTGAAAAGTGAAAAATAAAGTAAACATTTTTAGTCTGAATAAATGAGCCCTAAACTAATGTAAGCAACTAATTTTGAGTTGGCGCCAAAGAAAAATTTTTTGTTTGTTTGGCGCCGATTATGTAAAAATTAGTTACTTACATTAGTTTAGGTGCTCAGTTATTCAGACTAAAAGGGTTTATTTTATTTTTCATTTTTCATTTCCTTTTTTGTCGGTTTAATTTTTGGTTATACCTTTAAAACTGTTGAAATTAGAAGACGAACGAAATCTATCGAAATTACCTTGTTATTCTTCACTGAGAATTTTACAAACTTGAAATGCTCGTGTATCAGATCAAAACTAATCGAGTATCGCTAAAAACCAATGACTGATCAATGTAGTTGTTTGCAAAATTTCGCTTTCAGCAAATCTTACCTCAAAATCCACTATATTTTATGAAAATCAACTTTAAATTATGCGGGTCCACATACTCTAAAACTACTCTCTTGAATTGAAATTCCGTGCAAAACTTCTGTCGTAAAATCATCTCAGTAAGCTACATACATTTTTTGCATGGAAAGTGTTACTTTGACTTAAATTTTTTGCACAGTTGTTTTAATTTACTCTGTGATTTTGGCGGGAAAAGAAAAGTGTTGTTTTTACTATTTTCCAAGCAATTTTTATGTTTTTTCTCTCCATAAGAACCTTCCTTGTGCCTTAAGGAAAATATGAAAAAAAAAAATTAGTTGAATTGGTCGGGCCGTTCTCGAGTTTTGCGCTTAGCAACACATTTGGCGATTCATTTTTATTTATATAGATGTATGTATATATATATTGTTACAATTTTGCCCACCGGGCGGTTGGCGGACAAAATTGCACTTTTGCCTTCGCTACGATTCGGGGGACGGACTAACACTTATCTTGTTGAAAATTGAAGGCTCATCTGCCAAGGCAGACGAGCATCAAAAAAAAGGGTTCGGCGTTTCGATCCGGGGCACTAGCCAGATCTCTTCAGTGTGGCTGAAGACCACTGTCTCTGTCAAAGACGCCACAATTGTGCAGACCGAACGCCGGTCCCCATATGCACTTGATTCCAACTTCAAGTGTGAATCGTAACGAAGGAAAATTTGTAACAATCTATAGCTGTGTTTTTTTCACATTTGTTCCGGTTCTAGGTCTAACAGTAAGTTTTGCATTGAATTGAAATTGATGAGTAGTTATACATATCAAAAAATTTTGGCTTGGCAAAAATAAAATCAAGTTGCCTGGATTTTATACCCATTTTACGTCAAATAGCAACCCAAAAATTTATCTGGTTAAGTGTTTGAAGGTTGTATGCGTAAATATACTGGCTAATTTGATGCGCTTTCGCAAATTTTAAAATCTTTATATACGTGACAGTCTTTAAAATTTCAATTCAATGCAAAACTTACTGTTAGACCTAGAACCGGAACAAATGTGAAAAAAACACAGCTTATATATTCATAGACAAAGCCAAAAATTGTGATTCCTTTCTAACCTATTTCCCGTGCACGTATCTTAATGAAACATATATCAAGCGAAAGGTATTTTTTCATAGATGTGCACAATATATGTTTTATTCAGGTACTTGCATAGGGAAAGGTGTGAAAGCCAGGTAAATTTTTACCTATATTCCTCAGATAAAACTTCAAGTAGGCCGTGAGGAATAATTATTGTATTCTCTATTTGTCAAAATGAACTGACGAATAACAGGCCTACTTGACAATATAAAAGAAAATCGAACTAAGTTCGTAAGGTCGAATTTCGACCAGTAGGCGATACTAGTATATAAAAAAATCTTTTCTAATCCCACGTAGTAAGAAGAAGAAAGGTGTTGTGGGTAGTGTACTTGCTTATCATGCAAAGTGGTCGAGTTCAATACTTCCTCGTTACATTTATTGCTACCACTGACATATAGAACTGTACTGCTAATCGGCGGATGAAAAGTGAGCCCATTTTGCGTGGAGATGCAAATCTGGCTTAGGAAGCAAGTGTAATAAAAAACCATTAAATTATTTGCAATGCATGTTAAAAATAAGAAAATACATAAATATTAATTGTCACAAAACAGCTTCTTTCCTTTTGCCCTACATTTTGAGCATTTATTAAAAATACTTCCGACATTGAGCAGCTCGGGGCAGGAAGAACGAAAGAGTTAGATGTAAAAAAACATATTCTACTTTGTCTAGCATATGCATTTCCCTGGGGGTCGGATGTGGAAAAGAGATAGCGAATCATATGTCAAAAAGTGGTTTCAATCTTGTGGTGCGATTTTGTCTTAGATTAACAGTCCAGTTCTATATGTCAGTGATTGCTACTTTTTAATTTTTCTATACCCTTTTCAATTTTTTTTTATGACCTTTGAGCAAAACATATCTTCGAAATGAATATGACACAGATATGGTTTTTGTTTTTTTCTATTTCGGAAGCAGATTCAACGCAAATATTAATCCACTTTTCATATTTCTAAGAACCGGATTTGGGAAAAAAATATCTTCTGTCAGGTTATTTATCTGCCGTAGCCAAACAAGGTATAAATAATTCGTTTTACATTCCAAGATTCCCAATTTTTATTAAGGAAAAGAAAAAAAACCAAAATTGAAATCCTGAAGTGTAGCCACAGTCGTCAACGTAAACTGCCAGAAAATCAAAATCTCAAAATCCTAAAATCCAAAGCCAAGTAGAATACCTAAAATCTTCAATTACTTATAAATATCGCAATTTTAAAACGCTCCAACAATAAAACCTTGCAAGTCGCATTCCAAAAAAGGAATAAGACTACTTCTGCGAATCGAAACGTGATCAAATACCAGCACACCATTATTAACTGAAACATTCTCACTCGAATTTGCTTATAACTGCAGGAATAGAAAAGCGTACCCATTTTCCTATGCTGAGGCGACATCTATTTATTTGGTCAGTTTGACCGTCATCCCTACTCCTTCAATTTCTTAGGCTTTTATTTCCTTCGTGCGCTTTCCCTTCATTATAGCTTATCTCTAATTGCCCCTCCATTGAGTCACTTCCCCTTTTTCGTAACCAATAATTTTTAACAAATACGCCACTAAAGCAGTTTCACTTCAAAATGATTTTTTGATTGTACAAAAAGTACCTCCCCTACCGCTTAAGTGAGACCTCGCTGTTTTTAAGGAATCATGTTTTAATTTTACGCTATTTTTCATCATTTCTCACTCCATAGGAGGAATGGTAGCTCATATATAATGCCGTTTTTCAGAGAAGAGACCCCTTTACTTCCGGAGTTTTGTATTTTAAGCTAATACTTTCTAGTTTTTGAGCCTTGTATCAAACATTTTTTATTGGCGTGATACATAAAAGAAAAGTGAGAACATTTTTTTTAATTTTAAATAAACCATAAACGTACATTGTGGAAGATAACGCTGGCAACGCCGCCGCTCAAGGAGCGAAATTGTTCGCTCCTGAATAGTAGTAGTCGAGTAGTAGTCAAGAAGCTGTGAAACTGGATAGCCGAATAAAGTTACTGCAAATTGAATTACCCCCTTTTTTTGATTTAACGCTCCCTTTGAGTTTATATTTCGACATTGGTGCCGAAACCCGGGAGAATCACGGGCGAAGGGGGAGATTTGCGAAGTTTTTTATCGAATTCGGGCGAAAATATCACGGCTTAAATCGGTGCACAGGATGGATTCCGCTACTCGTGCAGTTTATCGTCGGCAGGTCACTAATATCGCGAAGAGTGCTAGCGACTATTTGGCTTCCCCTGAAGCACAACTGAAAGACGAAATTTCAGCCAATTTCGACATGATCCATGAGGAGCTCTCAGTATTCCTGGAAAGGTTAAAATCCGCAAAGGATAACCTTGAGCGAGCCAACTCGGAAATCCGTCCATCAATTAAACTTGAGGAGCTATCCAAGGAAGTGGAAAGTATCGCGGAATATGAGGACAAAGCTTTGAGCGTCATATCTCGACTTCAGCAACGGCTTTTCAGGCTGCAACAGTGGCTTCATAACGGCTTAAATTTTTGTTTTTCATTTTATGATTACTAACGATTAACACGACTGAAAAACGACTCTACTTTGTAAAATCCTTAATAAACATTTAATAAATTGATTAATCCCAATGATTTTCCATTCTTTTAATCATCATGAAACGCACTTTCTGTAGGTATAACTTTGATAGTTGTAAGTTTTATACTTTTGAGAAAATCGAATCAGAGTTCCAAGGTAGCGGGCGGCCCGGTTTATTGCTGTCCAGTGTATTTAAAATATTCACATCACGTCGGAAACTATTTAAAATAATCACGTCGGGGTCACCAATTTAGTGAATTAATAACACAGACTTTAATTGGAAATATTGAATATATTTTGCCAGCTATATTCCTGCTTGCCGTTCCCGAGAATAATGAAAATCGTAACCGTAATGGCTGCTTCCTCATGAAAATCTTTTTCCGCCAGGCTACTGTGATTTCCACTACTACTGCGATTGTTGAATTTAACCGAGTAGGGAAATCACAGTAGCAGGCCAACTGTGGCTAAGTTCTGACGCCACAAAGTCTTGGCTCTGCGAAGGTCAGATTCGATTCCACGTTCCTCACCCATATTTTCACTTCGTCCTACTCTAGATGATGACGGTATCTTGCGAGTTGACAGTCGATTGGTGGAAGGTGAATTTACATGGAATGAAACTTTCCCTATCATTCTACCCAAATCATCATATTTCACCAAACTTTTGGTGGTAGACTCTCATGAGCGTGCTCTGCACGGTGGGGTAAATGTAGTTCTGGCACTGGCACTGGATTACTAAAGGTCGTCAACTAGTAAAAACTATTCTTCAACGGTGCTCATTGTGCAAACGTTTAAAGGGAAAAGTTACATCACAGCCAACTGCATCGTTCCCTAGAAGCCGACTCCTCGCCTCCAGGCCCTTCGAGACCACCGGGATCGATTTCGCTGGACCTCTTTATGTGCGAAATTCAACAGAGGAGAAATCAACTCGGAAAGTCTACTTGTGCTGTCACTCGTGCGATACATTTAGAGCTTGTCCTCAATTTAACCGCTGAATCGTGTATTGCTGCTCTAAGGAGATTTTTCGCTCGTCGTGGATTTCCCAACCTGATAGTGTCCGATAACGCTCGTACCTTTAAACGCTCGTCGTTGGAGCTCAAGAGCATGAATAGTATTGTTAGTTCTGGGAGCCTACAGGACTATGTAAACGGCGAAGGAATTTCTTGGCAATTTATCGTTGAACGAGCCGCCTGGTTGGGCGGGTTTTGGGAAAGACTGATTAAAATCGTTAAGGACAATTTAAAGGCAGCTATTGGTAGAGCCGTGCTCACAGTGGAGCAGTTACAAACCCTCTTAGCCGAGGAAGAATCCATCGTAAATTCTTGACCTTTGACCTACATCAGCGATGATCCTCTTGAACTATCACCCTTAACCCCAGCTCATTTTTTAATAGGATGCTACACTTCTACATTTCAGAATGGTTTTCCTGAAACATCCGAACAGGATATTCGAGCCAAATGGAAGGCGCGTTTAAAAATGTATACCTCTTTTCAGAAACGTTTTAAGACCGAGTATCTTCGGCAGCTGAGATCGGTACATCATGGAAATTCCCGATCTTCAAGAGAACTTCAAATTGGTGACGTAGTAACCGTCTACGACCCAGCTATGCCCCGACTGCTTTGGAAGCTCGCCAGAATAGAGAACGTGTTCCCGGGACGTGACGGTAGAATTCGTGCATGCGAAATTAAACTCGGAAACGGAATTAGATTGCGAAGAGCCGTGCAGCACTTATATCCTTTGGAGATCGTTGACCCATCGCCGGCGGGAGGATGTGGAAAATAACACTGGCAACGCCGCCGCTCAAGGAGCGAAATTGTTCGCTCCTGAATAGTAGTAGTAGAGTAGTAGTCAAGAAGCTGTGAAACTGGATAGACGAATAAAGTTACTGCAAATTGAATTACCCCCTTTTTTTTATTTAACGCTCCATTTGAGTTTCTATTTCGACATATGTACATGTCGCGTGGAAATATCGACATTTTAAAATGTGTATATGTATATGTATATGTATGTATATATGTATATTATATATATATTTATTTATTTTTTCGTTGGCTTGGAAATTGGGAAAAGACTAGAAATAATAAATGACGTATTATTATTTATTATTATTTATTGGTGGGGCCGCCCAAGCGGAGGGCACTGCGACCAGACGGTCTTTTGTGCCGGAACCCCGTTAGTGGAGTAGACGATCCGCTACCCTAAGGAAAGCCAGAAGGTCACCCTCAGAAGATTTACGGACCTCAGCCGGGCTTAGAAACCCTTTACCGAAGGTCCTACTTCTAATCCGAGCCAGTACCGGACAGTCACATCACACAGTATGTGAGCTGTGGTTTCTTCGTCCTCTAGACAAAGTCTACATTCTGTCTCAATTGACATACCGAACTTGTTGAGGTGATGTCTGTGGTGTTTAACTAAAACAGCTTTGGTACTTCAAACTTAACTTTTATTCATTAGAGGACTATACTAGTTGAGCGCTATCCTATGACTGCTCTGCAACAGGCTGTAGTCAGTCTCGGTGATGAATCTGCCTAACTGTGTTGCTCTCTTACTCACTATCATGTACAATTCTTATGTCATAGTAGGATAACGTGCTATGAGTATTTATTTACAATAGTTTACATTTATTCATTTATTTATTTAATACTATTGTACATATTTCAATGACTGACCCCATAATGGCCAGATAAGTTACCCACCAGCAGCCTGAGATCCGATTTGCTCAGGTCAGTAGCGTTGGTATACGCATAGGGTTTGATAAACTTCTTAGTCTGTCGTAACCCTGAAGCATCGTTCCAGTACGAGACTTGAACTGATTTTGCACATTTATCCACCACAGTTTTGGTTGAAGACCAGCCAATGTTGCAGTAGGGTTCGGGGCCTTGGTACCTGGTTGCGGATCCCTCTCTGGCCAAATTGTCAGCGATCTCATTGCCATCAACGCCAGAGTGCCCCGGTACCCAGACGAGTGTAACTCTGTTTGTGGCAGCCAGGCGTTGGAGGCAGTCAAAACACTCTTTGACGAGACAGACTTGAGCGAAAGCTCCAAGAGGAGAGCGCCCTAATCGCCGCTTGGCTGTCAGAGAGTATATTAATTGTTCAGCCCTTAAGTCCTTTATTAAGGTTTATCTGGGCACAGGTTTTGATGGCCTGGACTTCGGCCTGAAATACACTGGGCCATTCGCCCATTGCGATCGAGACCGTGGTATTGGGTCCATAGACACCTGCTCCAGTACCAAGCTCGGTTTTCGAGCCATCGGTGTACCAATTAAGGCTATCCCGACCTAGATTGGGACCTTCGCCAATCCAATCCGTCCGTTCGGGAATGAAGATCTTAAATCTCCTACCGAAGCAAAGCTCCTTTATCATGTGGTCCGATTTTAGACAGACCCTGATGTCTGGAATCTGCTTCAGAATGCTCATATGGCCTTCGTCGGCCAAGGGCATTTTTGAAGTAACCTGCACCTTCAGAGCACTAATTGCAGCTGTTTTCAGAATGAAAATCTGCAGGGGGCAAAACCTACTATTGCCTCTAAGGCAAGTGTGGGGCAGGTCCGCATGGATCCAATTGCTGTGTTCTGCCGAATCTTAGGCCACCATACGAGGGCGGCATAGGTGATTATTGGTTTAACAACAGTGTTGTATAACCAGAGAATCATCTTTGGATTGAGACCCCAGGTTCTGCCAAAGAGCCTCCTGCACGCCCACAGGGCTCTCGTAGCCTTGTTTAGGGTGTTGTTGAGATGGGCACTCCAGTTAAGTCGTTTATCGAGTATAACACCCAGATATTTGACTTCATCCGAGTACCCAATAACTGTGCCTTGAACGGAGATTGCATCAAGATCCAGTCGATACCGTTTGGTAAAAGGCACAAGGACAGCCTTGGAAGGATTTATAGAGAGGTCCTCACTGGCACACCAGTCAGTGACTGTTTGAAGTGCAGACCTCATTAAATCCGAAACCGTGGAGTCGAATTTACCTGCGACTATGATTGCCAGGTCATCCGCGTAACCAACGGCCTCATAACCGAGCTCATGTAGCTTGATTAGCAGACCGTCCACAAACAGAGACCATAGCAATGGCGACAGGACCCCGCCTTGAGGGCACCCCTTAATTGCTTTGATGCATACAGAGGTATCACCCAACGAGGACGAGATGTCACGCTCTTTTAACATGGCATCCACCCATGCAACCGTATAGGAATCAATGCCCCTGTTCACGAGAGCCCTAGAGATTGATTCATATCCGGTGTTGTCGAAAGCCCCTTCAATATCCAGAAATGCGCACAGAGCCACATCTTTGGATTGGAAAGCTTTTTCGATCTTGCCAACGAGGCTGTGTAGGGCAGCCTCTGTGGATTTGCCCTTAGAGTAGGCAAACTGTGTCCTATGGAGGGGTGTGGACATCTCCAAACAGTGCCTGATGTGGAGGTCCAGCAATCTCTCCATAGTTTTTAGGAGAAAAGAAGTTAGACTAATTGGTCTGTAAGATTTAGGGAGCTCTAGCGGTCTGTTGCCTTGCTTGGGGATAAAAATTACCACTACTTTCCTCCACGAGCGTGGTATATATCCCCATCTGTAGCTGGCCCTAAATAAGGCTACCAAAGAGTCAAGGATCATTTCCAGACTATTCTGTAGCAGTGCTGGAAAGATCCCATCGCCCCCAGGGGCTTTAAAGGGTTGAAAGGAGGCCACAGCCCACCTAACCTTGTCCTTGTCAAAAATGACAGCGGACCTACTGAGGGCTCCGCGATCGAATTCGAGCCTTTGATTGAGGACCGCAGGAGTGGGCTCGTTTATCCTTAAAATAGAACCGGGAAAATGCACCTGTAGCAGGTATTCCAGAGTTTCCCGTTGTGAATTGGTGAAACTGCCATCCTGTCTTTTCAGGAGCCCAACACCGTTTGTGGCGTTCTTAGCCAGAGCTTTGTGAAGGCGAGCTGCAGCCGGTAAGGATTCTATACCTTCACAGCACTTCCTCCAGGTCTCGCGTTTAGAACGTCTCAGTTCTTTATTATATTCAGCGAGAGCAGACCTGTATCCGTCCCACTGCTTGGTGCGCTTCGCGATGTTAAATAACCTCCTGACCTGCCTCCGCATAGCAGATAGCCGCTCGTTCCACCAGGGCACCTTGCGTACCGTTTTGATTGGAACGGCCACATTGCTATCGTGATAGGAGGTAATTAAAACTTCATTGAGCTGGTTCGCAGCCAGTTCCAGTTCACTAGTAGAACTGATATTGGTGACCAGTATATCAGCTTTGGAGCTTACTAATGCTCTAAAGGCATTCCAATCGGTTTTCTTTGGAATGTGGGTGCTTCTTATGAGTTCTGAGCGCCCGGGGATGTCGAATCTTATGTGGTGATGATCCGACAGGGACTCTTCATCAGAAACTCGCCAGTTCACTATGAACTCGGCCAGAGTGAGGTTTAACACCTCTTCTCTGACTGCAGTGATGAAAGTAGGTTTGCACCCTCTGTTCACTATATCTATACTACAGCTAGAAAGATAATTCAGAAGGGACTCACCTCTTTCGTTGATGCTGCTGCCACCCCACACTGAGTGGTGTGCATTAGCGTCGCAGCCTATAATCAGCTGGCGATTGGCGCGCTGGCAGTGTGCGACGAGTTCCTGGACCTCGGGTGGCGGTATTGCGCTCTCGGCAGGGAAGTAGGCGGAAGCCAGAACAATTTCCCGCACGCTGCCTAGGGTAGGGATCTCCACCAAGATCGCTACGAGGTCCCTGGAAATAAAATTATACATGGGTAAGTGATTGACACTCTTGTCAAGCAGGAGTGCTGCCCTTGGCGCCAGTTCTCTTCTGCTATATATCAACTTACACGAGCTTATATTGAGTCCTCGGACTTGGCCGCTATTAACCCAGGGCTCCTGGATAAGCGCAAGGGTTATTCGGTCTTCGGCGAAAGTCCTGCACAGTGTGGCCGATGCCCCTTTGGCATGGTGCAGGTTCGCCTGGAGCACCCTGATGGTGCTCATCTGTGCTCCTCCTTTGCAAGGGACTTTTTGACAAGCCTAGCTGCCTTGGCTTGTCGGGGTCCCTTAGTCCTGCCCTTTGGAGGAGGCCGCTGTCCCTTGTGTGGCGGCCGCTGTTGACCGGCTGCTATTGCAGCCTTCCTGGCTTTCGGCCCAGTGGCCAAAGCTCTTGGAGCCGAAGGGACTCTGACCGGCCTGCTAGGCAGCCCAGTGGCTGCACTAGTTGAGGGCCCAGCAGCGAGTGTAGCCACCGTTGACCCTATGTCGACACTACCGCTAGCCTCCACCCTGGAGGGGGGTAGGTCCATTGACTCCACCTCCCTCTCTTCGGGTTGTAGGTTCCCCTCTGGTGGGTCCTGATCCTTAGCGGAGCTTTTAAGGATCAGTTTGACGTGGGTGAAGCGGTAGGCTATCCTGCCTTTCATCTCCCCAAGCAACGCCATCGACCTATCATCAATGGCGAGGATGAGGTGAAGCAGGTCTCCGTGCACCAGCCCCTTCACCACCTTCCACTGCCCCGTTGAGAGGGCGTTTTGTGCCCCAATTGTGGCCAACACCTTCTCGTTCGTGAGGGAAAGGCTTTGAGGGAAGTAACCCCGGACCACGTGCGTCCTTGGAAACTAACCCTCCTCAACTAGGACGACGTCAAGAGCGCTTTTGGCACGAATGTGCATAAAGTTGCCCTTGACCCAATCGGCTGTCCGAACGTTGGTGCAGACAAGGAGGATCCAGCCGGCCCGAGGGATACACCCCTCAAACTCCGGCCGAACCTTCTCGTCCGTGCGCTCGATCGTGACATCGACAACCGCCTCCTGTAGAAGAGCCATCTGCTCTGCTGTCAGGGGCGATTGAACATGTCAGCCGATGTGATGCCTAGCCTCACGCTGCCAGCCACCTGGCTGTAGGTGGCTTTTTTGACCGGCCCCACATGAGCGGTCTTTGGCTTCTTGGTAGCCGGTAGATCGGGGGTCTTATCTTCCTTATCTTATGTCCGGTTTGGGAGGGGTTGCCTTGGCAAACTCCAGAGCCTTTGCTCTGGGGAGGCCCTCTGCCACCGCCCTCTTGAACCTCTTGCGCTCCGCGTTGGTGAGCTTAACGAACCCCGGTTCGTTGATGGTTAGGTTGCCCACCTCCGCGCCGATAGCCGTGAGTCCGGATCTGTCCGAACACAGGCTAGCCCCGTCCAGTACCACGGTGCTGACGGATTCTACGTCAGAGGTCTCTTCCTCTGACGGCATTGTTGGCAGAGTAGGGGCACTAGTGCGCGCCTTCTCTGCTGGAACTGCTGCAGTATGCCCAATGGCTCCGCTGCAGAAGCTGGAAGTAGCTTGTGGCCCACTGGCCGACAAGCTCTCTGCCGGTGACGCTAAACGTGCGCCGGCTGATGCAGTATGACCTGCATCTGGTCTCGGGTTTTTGACATCCATATGTTGTTCCCACGAGAGTTTCGGGTCTATAAGTCGCCCGCACAGAACCCGTTATGCAGGAAGTCTGAATTGAAACTGGAGGGCGACAGGTATCCAGAGTCCGCATACTAGCGACCAAGCTCCCTCTTGGCCATGCTTCCTTCGGCGTATGCTGTTCCCCCTTGAATTAGGGTATTTTATTTAAGAGAGTATCCTTCTCTCCGCCCGACTACAATTAGCCAGCGCTCCCAGCAGAGACATGACCATACCGGGAGCTTGTTCCCAGCCGCCCCCACGGGGAGGGTATAGTCGCACTTGCAACAGTGAACACAGTTGCGGCATGCGTGCACAGTTACGGCACGTGTGTTACATGTTATCCCCCTGTGCACACATGTAGTCCCCCTGTGTACCTGATGGCTGACGGCCAATAAATGACGTAGCAGAGAGGGGTATTAAATTAATCAATGATTATAACGATCGTTTAACTCATGATGAGAATCAAAAACAAAACTATATAAATATGTGAAATTATGTGCTGTTCAAGTTAGATGTGCTGTCTGATCCTGCCCAGTTTTGTCGTCTTTTCTGTGATACTTTGCCTGTTTTGTGGCACCTAGTCTCGCTTAGAATGGAGTTAAAAGTTACCTGTTTATTGTGATTACGCTGTTTTTTTGGATTATTTATTGTTTTGCCGTGCTGATCCAAAATAATTTTTCTTTCGCAAAACTGTCCAAACTATTTAATCACATCTCTCACTGGCCGTTATTTCAGTGTCGAATCAACTCTCTTTAAGAAACCGCTCTTTATTTTCAAATTCGAAGTTAATATGAATGCGCGCACACGCAGTAAGCTAAACTCCCCCGCGACTGGGGCCAAATTGGATGCCTCTCAGCCATTGTTATCGGACATTATGAGTGTGCTACGTTCTCTTGAGGAAAAAATAGATAACTTTAAAGCTGATATCAGCAACAGACTTCACAAGTTAGAAGCCGATTTTTCTGCTAAATCGGCCGCCGTGGATGAGTTTGAATGCAAAATAAAGTCGCTCGAGCAGAGTATGTCAGCAATGTCGGCTACCATCTTAGGCATGCAAAGAGAGTCCATCTCTAAAGACTTGATCTGGTCTGGTGTCCCCGTGTTAAAAAACGAAGACCTGAGCGTCGCATTTACCAATTTGTGTAAGACCCTCAACTGTGAGTCTGTGAGCTTGAAGCGAATCTTCAGAGTGCGATATAAATCAAACCCGAACTGGAAGGAACGGAAATCCAAAAAACCTCCAATAATTATCATTAAAATGAACAGCAAACAGGACAAGAACTACCTGCTTGTCAAGTTGTATGCTGATTTGAAAGTTCACAAAGCTATCACGGTTGGCGATCTGTACCCTAATTCAACAGATCGTGATGGTAAAGTGTTCATCAGCGAAAGTCTTACTCCTCATGATTCTCAAATCCATCGAGAACCTCTTCAGCTCCGGAGTGCCTCTGTGTTGTCTTCAGTTTTTGTGCGTAATGGTCAAGTCTTTGTCAGGGCCGTCGGCAACGAAGGTGCTGAGTGCATTGCTGCCCTGGATGGCTTGAAGCAGTTTACTCCGAACGATGTCCAAATTCACCGGGAAGCTCTTCGACTTTGGAATGCGTCGCTGGTATCATCCGTGTTCATTCGTAGTGGTCAGGTATTTGTTAAACCTAATGATGCCGAGGATGCTGTGTGCATCACTGCACTTAATGATTTACGACAGTTCTGTGGTGGGTCAGGGAATAAGTAATCATTTCTACCTTCGAATTCACCTATGTTTAATTTAGTTAAGTTTTTATACATTCTTAATGATTTTATATATTTTTAATTTTTTGCTTGTTTTGTTTTTGTAATTATTTATTATTTAATCTATTTATAGCTTTACTTATTATTGTATGTATATTTTATTAATTTATCTGACTCGGAAGATGTCTCTTAAAGTTGTAAATAATGTGCTCTGTGATGTTTTTGCTCGTGTTTATTTTCCGCATTCATTGGGCTTCTCTGGTGGATCTGCGGGGGTGTGGTGGCTTCTCCTTTCCTCTGCGCGATCATGAGTAATACGGTTTTCCAAACTTCCGGGGGGGCGTTATCTTCGACCGATCTAATGCCGAAGGTTTTCAAAAATAGAGCTCATGGTATGAAAATCATTCACTTCAATTCCAGAAGCCTTCTGCCGAAAACCGATGAGGTGCGCGATTTATTGCGGGGGTCCGATGTAGACATAATTTGTATCACCGAGACATGGTTACGTGGTTCCGTTCCCGATCCAATAATTGCTATTCCGGGATATTGTCTATTCAGACATGATCGTGCTAGTCGCCGCGGTGGTGGTGTTGCCATCTATATTAAAAGCGATATTAAGGCTCGCATTGTTTCTGTGTCCGCTGACCTGCCCACCGAATATTTGTTCCTAGAGGTGTCAGGGGTGAATGCTAAGTGCCTTCTCGGCACGGTGTACTGTTCGCCAAATGTCGATCCTTCGATAGAGCTGCTTGAGCTTTTTAATGGTTCGTCCTGTCTCTATCCGTATTGTGTCGTAACCGGTGTAGGCTATTGATTATGTCCTAAAAAACAGGGTAGAAAGGAACTACAACGTTGATGGGTTTTTATTTTATGAATCGTTCAATTGGTTATTAAGGATGAAAAAACCTCGGAGTGCTATTAAATTAGAGGGGTGGAAATTATATACAGGGTGGGAAATGTAATGCTTTTGGTTTTTTGAGTATATCTCGAAAATGAAGCAAAATTTGGGATTTTTTTATATGACAAATTTTGTAGAGAACATGATTTTATATCGAAATGGCTTATTTAAAAAATTTAAAAAAAATTTTTAGTTCAAATATATTAAACAAACTTTAACAAAAAAATGCAAAAAATATAATTTTTTTTTTTTACTTTTATGCAAATAACTTTTTTCTGAGCAGAGATAGGGAAAGACATTCCATCATAGAAAAACAAGTATATAAAATTTCCTACAAAATGACGAGTTGTATATTTTTTTTTAATGAAAATTGACTGAGATATGGCCGTTCAAACTTTGAAATTTTTTTCGGTTTTTATTGAATCTATGATAATATCGTTTTAATGCTTAGTTTTGAATATGCAATTGATTTTTATCGAATAAAGACATGCTACATTAATTTATTAGTAATAAATAAATGTTATATGAACGTATAAAATATTTATTTCTTTTTAAACAAGTAATTAACTACTAATTTATAAAAATTCCTTTTTGTTTACCTAAAATATAGTATGAATTTGAAAAAGTGCATTTATAATTAACGTAATTTAAAATTTATTTACGTATATGTGTTTGTGTGTGTATATATAGTATTTAATTAACACAGTTTGAAAGTTGGGGACACAAGAGTGAGAGAGAAAGCACGAGTGGTCCCCATGGTCCCCAATATTTTGGAGGATCTGTTGTACAGCATGGTTTAAGGACATATTTTCAAATGCAGCAGTTGAATGGTAATAATTTAAACCCTCTTGACGGGTTGGAAAAAATCAAATTATGGATTAATTCCGATTTGCATGACCGAACCTCCTGCGCCAGAGTGTTGGCTCAAAAAAGTAGCTTGCGGATGCACCACAGATTGTCATGGACGTTGTGGTTGCAGAAAATTAGGAATTGCTTGCTCTATATTCTGTAAAGAATGTCTAGAAATCAATTGTGATAATGCTCAAACAACAGAGGTATCAGAAGATGATGTTCTTGAAGAAATCGACGAAGAAATTGACATCCAATTTGATAATATTGTCGATGAAATGTAAAAAATAAAATTATGAAATCCAATTATATACAAATACATTTATATATATGTATATACAAATACATTTATATATATGTATATAAGTATATTTTAATAACGTTTAACTTAAATGAGTAAATAAGTTTTAAATTACGTTAATTATAAATGTACTTTTTGAAATTCATAGTATATTTTAGGTAAACAACAATTATATACGTTCATATAACATATATGTATTACTAATAAATTAATTTAACATGTCTTTATTCGATAAAAATCAATTGCATATTCAAAACTAAGCATTAAAACGATATTGTCATAGGTTCAATAAAAACCGAACAAAAATGTCAAAGTTTGAACGGCCATATCTCAGTCAATTTTCATTAAAAAAAAATGTACAACCATGTCATTTTGTAGGAAATTTTATATACTTGTTTTTCTATGATGGAATGTCTTTCCCTATCTCTGCTCAGAAAAAAGTTATTTGTATAAAAGTAAAAAAAAAAGAATTGAATTTTTTGCATTTTTTTGTTAAAGTTTTTTAAATATATTTTGAACTAAAAATTTTTTTCAATTTTTTAAAGAAGCCATTTCGATATAAAATCTTGTTCTCTACAAAATTTGTCATGTAAAAAAATCCCAAATTTTGCTTCGTTTTCGAAATATACTCAAAAAACCAAAAGCATTGCATTTCCCACCCTGTATATAATTTCCACCCCTCTAATTTAATAGCACTCCGCGGTTTTTTCATCCTTAATAACCAATTGAACGATTCATAAAATAAAAACCCATCAACGTTGTAGTTCCTTACCAAATGACATAATCAATAGCCTAGTGACTTCAATGTTAATTTATTAAATCGTAACAACAGAGCAAGTGACTTTTCTAACCTTTTTCTCTCTGTTGGTCTGCAGATTGTTAATAATATGTTGCCTACCCATTATTGTTGTTCATCCTCTTCACTCCTGGATTTATTTCTTGTTAGCGACATTGATAAAGTCCTCTTCTTTAATCAATTATCGGTGTCGAGTATTAGCGACCATGACCTTATTTACCTAACGTTCGACATAAATCTTGACCATTCGGACAATTCTGATAGTTATGCATACCGAGATTTTAAAAATATTAACTACGAACATTTACATTCTCACGCTGCGTCCCTTGACTGGCAAGTAATTTTTTCAATCACCGACATTGACGACAAGATTGCTACTTTCAATAATTTTGTGATGGAATTATACGACTTACATGTCCCGATCAAGAAGCATCAAATAGTTCATCGTTATTGTCCTTGTTGGTCCGAATCCATTAAAAAACTTATAGCTAGACGTGATAAACTTCACGCACTGTATAAGAAATACTCTGATGTGAGGATTTGGGAGACGTACAAGTTGGTACGAAATCAGGTAAATAGTGCTGTGAGAAGGGCAAAGATGAGCTACTACAGTACTATGTTCCAAACAGACCTACCGCCCAGACAGCTCTGGAACAACCTACGTAAAGTCGGAATGCATAATAAGGTGAATGAACAATGTTTGGTTGAACCCAATTTATTAAACTCATACTTTGCCTCCGTATTTTTACCAAGCCCTTGTGTTAATATCGATGAAATTTTTCTCGACAGCAACTCCTCTGCATTTAGCTTTCGGAATGTTAGCTACTATGAAGTTATCGAAGCTGTCTGGAGTATTAAGTCATATGCTGTTGGTTTGGACAACATCAACCTTAAATTCATCAAAATTATTATTGACCACTGCGATCTGGCTTTAACCGATATTTTCAACTGCTGCTTGATGACGTCAACCATTCCCAAAGTATGGAAGGTTGCCAAGATCATTCCTATCCTAAAAGATAAACAGAAAAATGATCCCACGAACTTTAGACCTATAAGCATCCTATCTTGCCTCTCCAAAGTATTTGAAAAACTGTTGTCCTGCCAGATTAATGAGTATATCTCTATTTCTAATATGCTTACTAGCTTTCAATCTGGTTACAAAAAAGGGCATAGCTGTACATTCGCCTTGCTGGACGTAATAGAGAATATTCGCGTTGGTCTTGACAACAATCACTTGACTGTTTTAACTCTTCTTGACTTCTCTAAGGCATTTGACTCGGTGGATCACTTTAAGATGTGCTCCAAACTGTATTGCAAATTTGGATTCGATAAAACCTCGACTTCATTGATCTTTCACTACTTGACTAAGCGGCGTCAGACCGTATTTTCCGACAACAAATTCTCAAACTATGCCGATGTTACAAGTGGCGTTCCTCAGAGCTCCTTGTTGGGACCATTGTTGTTTTTGTTATTTGTGAATGACCTGAGTGAATCTATTAATTACTGTAAATTTCATGTGTATGCTGATGACGTCCAGTTGTTCTTGTCCTGTCCCAAAAATAGTGTCGGTGAATATATTGCTAAGATGAATGACGATCTGCGATCAATTTCTGATTGGGCAATGTCAAACAATCTGACTCTTAATCCGAAGAAGTCTCAATCCATAGTGGTATTCAAAAAAGTCATAGACAAAAACTCACTTCCAAACATATATCTAAACGGGGAGCCCATCCCTTATGTGAGTCCACTTAGGAACTTGGGCAGTCGTTACATTGAGCATTGCCGTTGCACAGCTATGGTTTGGGCGGAATCCAGATTGCCAAGGGGACAGAAATTGGTTAGCAGTAATATGCTCCATTGTTAAAGAATATATAATTTTTTCCAGCACTTTACCCAGGAAGCATAGTATACTAATAGGGCGGAAGTCACTTGGCTGAGAAGGGGCCGGTTTCTTGGGAATAGGGATGATAACAGCTCTTTTCCAAATGCAGGGAAATGTAGAGCTAGTCAGACAGAAGTTGTAGATATGTGTTAAGACGCATATGATTTCAGGAGAAATTAGTTTTATAAATCGAGGGGGAAGATCATCATATCCAATAGCATCCGATTTTATCGCACCCAAGGCCGTGCATAACTCCATTTCATCCACATTACGAAAGCTGAAGCCCTCAGAGCTGCCCAGAGTTAGTGGGCTCGGGCATGATCCTATGGGATGCGACAATGTACCTACTGTAAAGTATTCGCAGAGTACGTCAGGGTCTTAATTCACTTTCGCAGCATCATCACCATATACACCTAAGTTACGTATATTACGCCATAACTTCTAAGGAGGAAGATTACTATCTAATTGTTTACTGTAAAAGGAACGTTTAGAGGATCTACTCATAAGGAGAACTTTATTACGTACTTTTTTTTTTTTATAGTTCTTGTGTAGCGCACTAGATCGAGTAGCATTGTACCTTCTTAATAAGTAGTCACGTTCAGCCATAACATTAAGTATGTCGCGCGTAATCCAGGGACAGCCTTTTGAACAGATTCGTTTGGTTTTGAGAGGTACATGCTTATCATACAAATTTTTGAGCTTCTCAGAGAAGATAGTGACTTTGATATCAACAGAATTGCTTTCATATACCTCAGCCCGTGCAATAAGTTGCAACGGCTGGCATGCCTCTCCATAACTGGATCCATGCGGACCTGCCCCACACTTGCCATAGAGGCAATAGTAGGTCTTGCCCCCCTGCACATTTTCATTCTGAAAACAGCTGCAATTAGTGCTCTGAAGGTGCAGGTCACTTCAAACATGCCCTTGGCCGACGAAGGCCATATGAGCATTCTGAAGCAGATTCCAGATATCAGCGTCTGTCTCAAATCGGACCACATGATTAAGGAGCTTTGCTTCGGTAGGAGATTTAAGATCTCCATCCCCGAACGGACGGATTGGATTGGCGAAGGTCCCAATCTAGGTCGGGATAGCCTTAACTGGTACACCGATGGCTCGAAAACCGAGCTTGGTACTGGAGCAGGTGTATATTTGCCCAACACCACGGTCTCAATCGCAATGGGCGAATGGCCCAGTGTATTTCAGGCCGAAGTCCAGGCCATCAAAACCTGTGCCCAGCTAAACCTTAATAAAGGACTTAAGGGCTCAACAATTAATATACTCTCTGACAGCCAAGCGGCGATTAAGGCGCTCTCCTCGTGGAGCATTCGCTCATGTCTGGTCAAAGAGTGCTTTGACTGCCTCCAACGCCTGGCTGCCACAAACAGAGTTACACTCGTCTGCGTACCGGGGCACTCTGGCGTTGGTGGAAATGAGATCGCAGACAATTTGGCCAGAGAGGGATCCTCAACCAGGTACCAAGGCCCCGAACCCTACTGCAACATTGACTGGTCTTCAGCCAAAACTGTGGTGGATTAATGGGCAAAATCAGTCCAAGTCTCGTACTGGAACGATGCTTCAGGGTTAGGGCAGACTAAGAAGTTTATCAAACCCTATGCGTATACCAACGCTACTGACCTGAGCAAATCGGATCTCAGGCTGCTGGTGGGTTACTTATCTGGCCATTATGGGGTCAGACATCACCTTAACAAGTTAGGTATGTCAATTGAGACAGAATGTAGACTTTGTTTAGAGGACGAAGAAACCACAGCTCACATACTGTGCGACTGTCCGGCACTGGCTCGGATTAGAAGTAGGACCTTCGGTAAAGGGTTTCTAAGCCCGGCTGAGGTCCGTAATTCTTCTGAGGGTGACCTTCTGGCTTTCCTTAGGGTAGCGGATCGTCTACTCCACTAACGGGGTTTCGGCACAAAAGACCGTCTGGTCGCAGTGCCCTCCGCTTGGGCGGCCCCCTTACTAATAATAATAATAATAATACCTCAGCCCAGGACAAATCTCGGCATTCAATTAAGAGTTGGTCGAGGTGAATATTACTAAAGTCCCTGTAAGTGAACGTCTTTACGTGTGATATGGGTGAAAGTTCCAAGTCAAACGAAAGAAATAGAATGTCATGGTCAAATTCACTGGGAGGACTCATCTGATTGTGGAATAGAATTTTCTGAGAATTTGAGTTGAGAGCGTAATCAAGCTGGGACGGTCTCCTAGCATTAAAGAAAGTTGGTAAATGATTGATTATGTCTGGGCTTAGAGTCTGGAGGAGATAATGAAAAGTGTTCACGGCTGGACTAGGCTTAAGGCAGTTGACATTAAATCACCACACATAATTACGTTGCGATAACTAGTTACGTGTAGCATAACAGACTCTTGAACTTCAGATTTGCTTCAGAATCGAAACAATTTGGTGGGCAGTAAGCGCCCACTAACACGCACTTGTCCTGGCCGGAGCTTACTTCCACGCAGATATACTCTATCTTGTCTTCTGGGGCAGAATAACTAAGCACAGATGTTCGAAGAGCACTATGTACATACACAGCAACTCCTCCACCCGAGCGATCGGTGCGATCATTACGGAAAATATTATAGCTTGGCACTGCGACTGCACGCGATGAGATGTGCATATTTAACCAAGTTTCGCTTAAAATAATAGTATGAATTCAATATCACGTTCGTGTTAGTTTTAGTTCTGGAATTACCTGTAATTAATTGTAGTCGTAATTAATTCCAATCATCTAACTCAAAATTTTTTTATTATTTTATTATTAGTTAAGTACTTAATTTTCCTTCTTCTCTTTTGGCCCTTGTTTTATCCCACCACCCACATTTGTACGTCTAAAGAACTATATTCTTATGTACAATGTCTGAAAAATAAATAAATGAAATGAAATGAAATATGTTATTAGTGAATATAACAAAATTTATCCTAATGCAGTCAAAGAAGTTGTACTTCAGCCTTTCCAAGAATACTTAATTACATTTTTTACAACGTTTTTTTAGCTCTCATTTTTTGTCCAGGTGGAATCTTGCACCTTAGTTTATTTGAAAATGCAATATATGTATGTACATAGTATATCTGATATCGTTCTAAATCCAATATGGCAGACGTTCCTAGATAGCGGATTACCTTTTCCTTGAAAGCCTTCTTAGCATGGGTATCAATAAAGGGTTTTGACAAGTAAAATGTGATTACCTGTGTGACTTCATTCTAAATCTAATATGATGTTGTAAACAATTTTTGTTTTATAGGTTGTACGTTTATAACTTTATAATCTGTGTGGTGCGCGCCATTGTAGTAAAGCATGCAATAAAATTTTTCTTGAAATATGTTTTGCATATACATATATATATATATGTATGTATATTACATTCAAATTGATTCCTACATGTATATTGTTTTTGTTTTTTTATTTCAGAGCACTTCTTGAATTCATGAAAGCACCATCAAAAAACTTAAGACGCAGAGTTTATAACGTAACTGCAATGTCTTTTACACCTGAGGAATTAGTAGAAGAACTGCATAAATATGTTCCTGAATTGCAAGTAACTTACAAACCCGACAGCAGACAATCAATAGCTGACTCTTGGCCACAAATTTTTGATGATTCGGAAGCACGTGCTGATTGGAAATGGAAACACAAGTACGATCTCCATAACCTAGTCCAACTAATGGTAAAGGATGTCCAGGAAAATTATATCAATATTGAAAATGGGGAAAGATGTGCTGCTGAGATTTAATAAAACTAACAGAAAAGTATTTCTAGGTTACAAATTGGTTTTACAAAAATAGTCACAAAAATGCACATGGAATAAATTCTTGTACAAGATTAATTACTTGATAACTACTCAAAAGTGTGTAAATTGAAGCATTAAAAGGCTTAAATAATTATAATTGAATTTTTTTTAGTTAAAAAACTATCACTAGCGTCCTTCTAAGATATCATTTCAACAAAAAAATCTTTTAAACATAGGGATAAGTTCTTGTGAATTCTTGACTATTAAAAATATTATAGTTTAAAAAGACTAACAAACACGCTTTTATCGCGCACTGAAAGTTATAAAATAATTAAATCAAATAAACGTTAATTTGTTACGACATATGCATGTTATACCCTAGACAGACGGGCACGAACGAATGAACGTTCGATGAATGATCGTTCTCTCGAATCTTCATTCGTTATATGCATGACAGACGGCCAACTTCATTCGAGTCGAGAATTTTTGAGTTTAAAATGCGCACGAGTGAATCGGTGAAATTAATAGCAACTTTACGAAAACGTTCGCAAGCTACTAAACGTATTGCAACCCTTCCTGCTCCTTCCCCACCTCCATGATCACAGAATTAAAACTCAACTGGCTGGCTGGCAGTTGTCAATTCACACTTTGACACTGGAAATCAGCTGATTGTTCCAGGATTTCCATGCTCGTTCTCTGCGAATGAAGTTTCCGGAACTTCATTGATGAGAACGAGAATGTAGTTACGAATGTTCATTCAAACTTCATTCTTGGTGACAGACGACACGGCAATGATCATTCTTCGAGAACGTTCATTCGTTCGTGCCCGTCTGTCTGGGGTATTAACCTTGCCAATATTGTAACTTCATTCTAGGGTTAACGCAAATTCAAATATATATTTTTTTATTCAAGATATGACGGATGATAGATATGCTAGGTAGTTATTAGTAAACTTATCACTTCTTTTATGTCCAATTCAAAAAGTGTGTGTGCAAAATTTCAGCTCAATCGGAAACCGGGAAGTGGGTCAATTTTAACTTCCAAGATTTGTTTACATATTGACAGGTGAAGCTAATAAGAGTGTGTTAAAAATTCTCATTCCTTAAATACGATCCTGTTCAATTGCAAAGTGTATGGGTCATGAAAAGTAATAAATTTAAAAGCATAGAAATAACTAGTTCCTTAAGAGTATGCAAGAGGAAGGACAAAAGTTCTGGAATTTTGGGTTGAAATAACAAAAGTTGGTAAATCTTGCTAAAGAAAAGTTTTGTGACTATACATACATAGCTTTATATCTTTAGGGGTTTGGGTGTCACAACACTCAAATAAAACTTAATAGTACTTTGATATTATATCTTTATTACTTCTGGTAGCCTGAATATAAAATGTCTGTTCCACTGTCGCGCCCAAGTCAGAATGACGAAATCGCTGAATGACGCCCCGCAGGCCTGCCAACCTTCAACTTTCGAAATCCCACTCCTTGACACGTCCGCGCGCTTGAAATGGCAGAGCCATCTACCGGATAAGGCTGCCACACTACCCTCCTGCGGTGAATAATTCTATGCCTTTGAGAAATCGGGAAAACGAACTCGTCTGCCAGACCTTGATGGTGATGGGATGTTCGTTGTTCTTCTGTTTTTTTAGAATTGGAGAATGATGTTTTCCCTGGCTAACAGTAGATTCTTCATCAGCATCAGAAGAAACGGTCGGTTCTGAAGTGTCAGGTCCAACGACGAAATATGCTGGCTTCAATCTGTCTATACTGACCGTAGTGCGCTGGTTCCTTAGCATGATGTCGAAGGTTTTATTATTTCTAGATAAAACCAGATGAGGGAAAGTGTACGGTGGTTGAAGTGCAGCCCGCACGAGGTCTGTGCGAAGCATGACGTGAGTGCAAACTGCAAGGTCCTTGTGCACGAAAACATTCGGCCTGGAATGTCGCGATGCTGGAACTGGTCGTATCTTTGCGATGTGTGACCTCAGGCGGTCGGCAAAGACAACTGGGTCAATAGTTTCGCAAGATGGAACGAAAAACTCTCCGGAACTCTCCTAAGAGATTCGCCATACACCATTTCTGCAACCGATGTGCGAAGTTCAGGCTTCCAAGCTGTCCGAAGACCTAACAAAACCAACGGCAGAGTTTCCGTCCAAACCGTATTACCGTAGCTCATAATGGCTGCCGTCAGGGTTCGATGCCAACGCTCCACCAAGCCATTACATTGTGGGTGGTAACTAGTGGTCCTGGAGGGATTAATTCCACAAAGTCTCGCGACTTCCTTGAAGAGATGTGACTCAAACTGTCTGCCCTGATCCGTTGTCACGCGTTTAGGACAGCCAAATCGCGAGATCCAGGCAGATACAAATGCCTTTGCGACGGTTTCGGCTGTTATGTCCGTCAAGGGAACCGCCTCCGGCCACCGACTGTAGCGATCTATAAGTGTGAGGCAGTATCTAAATCCCTCCGATGGAGGTAGAGGTCCTATCAGATCAATATGCACATGTGCAAAACTCACAGATGGTATTGAGAAATCTCCCAACGATGAAGAGACATGGCGTGACATGCCCGAGCCCATGCCCTGCAATCACCAACCATTGACTTCCATATGAACTTTTCGGAAACCAGATTCACCGTTGCCCTAATCCCAGGATGACTAAGACCATGCAAGGAGTCAAACGCCTGGCGTCTGAATGGTTTAGTGAGGTAAGGTCGACGGCGACCCGTGCTGGTATCGCAATAGACGTAGGCATCCGATCCCGTAAATAACACCTTCTCAAGTCCGTTTTTCTCCTTCAGCAGTCTGGCCAGTTCCTCATCCTTCTCTTGAGAAAGATACAAGGCAGCAAAGTCAAGAGGTGCCGCGATTGATTCCACACGTGACAAGCAATCTGCCACAATGTTTTGCTCACCGGAAATGTGGCGAATGTCGTTTGTAAATTGGAGTACAAACTCCATTTGGTTGAACGGACGTGGCGAACAATTACTGCGACACTGACCTGTAGCATAGGTAAGCGGATTGTGGTCCGTAAAAATGGTAAAATTTCGGCCTTCCAACATTGGACGAAAGTATTTAATGGCCTGATACATGGCAAGTAGTTCCCTATCATAAGCACTCCATTTTTGTTGCGGCTCCGATAACTTTTTTGAATAGAATGCGAGCGGCCTCCAGGACTTGGAGGAATTTTGTTGTAGTACCGCTCCCATGGCTATCTGGCTGGCATCCATGACAAGAGCCAGATGTGCGCCATCAACAGGACGAGCGAGCAAAGCCGCGCTCGAGAGACCAACCTTACACTTCTCAAAGTCCTCTGTGAGCTCAGGTGACCAGACGATAGGTGTAGCCTTTAACCTTGGGTCCAGTGAGCAATTCATTGAGCGGTTAATGAAGCGCAGCAGCATGCGAAACATGCCTGCGATAAAACTGCGAAAACTCTGAATAGCTATAACTCTGTCCCGAACTGGGCAGCATCCGGCCGCTGAGACAGTATATCCGAGAAAGGTAACTTCAGAAGCGCCGAAAACGGATTTTTCAGGATTGATTATCACACCATAATCAGTTAGCCGCTGAAAGAGTACTCGCAGATGCTCCATGTGTTCATCCTTACATTTTGATGAAACCAGGATGCCATCCATGTAGGCAAAACAAAATGGCAACTCCCTCAAAAGCTCATCGATAAAACGTTGCCACGTTTGAGCCGCGTTACGTAGACCAAATCCCATAAAAGGAAACTCAAAGAGTCCAACCGGTATTTGCGTGAGAGCCTTTGCGCAGTCTATCGTACTAAAGAAGGAACAATCATGCAAAGCATGTGAAAAATCTAAAATATGTCGAAAAGGATATCTGTCGGGTATGGTACGCGTATTTAGGGCTCGGTCATCCCCACAGGGGCGCCAGACCTTTTCTGTTTTGGCCACCATATGCAGTGGAGAACACCATGGGCTGTCCGAGCGTTGGGACGCATCAAGTTGGCAGTCAGAAAACGTCCCTACTGCTGACCGCCCACCGAGTTTGGGGACTTGTAACTACAAGGACCAGTGCACCGTTGTGCCTTTTCGCGAAATCTCCGATGGTACCAACACATCCGAGAGTCAGCATCCCGCGCACGAGAATTGTCACGATCGCGTCGATTGATCGATTGACCTGCCCCGCCCCGCCGACAATTGCTTAAAACTCCTCGCAAGTGAAGCAATTTTTCCGTCCAGCGACTGGAAGCGCTCACTGACAGAGAAACGGTTCTTCTGTACCGACAAGACGCCGAAGATATCTGAGAAATTGCGACAGTTTTTTATCGGCCATTTCTGCATTTGTTAGCACCTGGCGAATTCGCTCCTCGCGGGAAGCTGAAATGTGGCACATTAGTTCCGATTTTAAGCATTCATATTTCCCGGTAGCCGGCGGATTAATTATAAAGTCTTGCACTTCAGCCGCGGAACGCTGATCTAATTGCGCAACAAGATGGTAGAAGCGCGAGCTGTCAGAAGCAATTCGCCCAAGTTCAAATTGCGATTTAATCTGAGCAAACCAAATTGCGGGGTTTTCGGGCCAGAACGGTGGAAGACGCAAATTTACCCTGTCGATATGAGGCCCCTCGGGCTGTTGCACGCGTTGCTGTTCAGGCTGCCGCCGCACCTGATGCTCAGTCTGCTGTGCCTGTTGTTGTGTCTGCTGCTGGAGTTCTTCGTATTTTTGTTGCTGCTCGAGCTGTGCACGAAGCTCTTTCTCAAACATTTTTACTCGTCGGGGTCACCACTTTAGGGATTTGGGTGTCCCAACACTCAAATAAAACTAAATAGTACTTTGATATTAAATCTTTATTACTTCTGGTAGCCTGAATATAAAATGTCTGTTCCACTGTGGCGTCCAAGCCAGAATGACGAAATCGCTGAATGACGCCCCAGGCCTGCCAACCTTCAACTTTCGAAATCCCACTCCTTGACACGCTCACGCGCTTGCAATGGCAGAGCCATCTACCGGTTATGGCCGCCACATGTACTTAGATAAGTCTTACGGAAAAATTACAAAATCAATCTTTTTGAAAATATAAAAAAATATGAATTTTTTAACTTCATTTTGCATCCGTCATAAGTTTATCATTTAATTACAATTCAGTGAAAATTAAAAAGGCGAGTGGTCCATTATCATTAAAATACTTTTGTATTTATCTCGCTTAATACAAGTTGTAAAAAGATAATTAAACAAAACAAAAAGAATTTAAACTAAAACTAGCAATTAATTACAAACAACAAATTTTAATTCAAGGAAACGGAATATACCCCTCAGGGGTGTGCATTTTATTAGAATTCGTCATTACTTAAAATACCTGACTATTTGAGACTGCCTACAATCATGTGTTGCGGAGTGTACGTACATACATGTGGGATCAGGGTTTCGGGAAATTAATACACCGAAAATTAGTTTTGGGTAAGTATATTGAAAGATAATAGAAAGTTAAGTTCACAAGGTAAGTTCACAAGGTAGGTTCACTTTATTAGAAAGTAATTGTTTCGAGCAAAAATGTTAAGCAAAAGTTTACAAAAACAGGTAAGTTATTAACCCTATAGTATAGTCTCAAGTTCTCTAAATTAGTAGTTAAAGTAACAATATTCGCACTGAACTACTTCACTTGGCGGCTTTGGGGACAACAGCTTAACTCCCTCGGCTACGGCTTATCGGCGACTGCCTTTCAGTAACTGATAACGATAGCAGTTGCTGTCGGTGGGACACTCGATGAGCCGATGGACCGTACGGTGATTTGCGGTACAAGTAGGTAGGAAGTGAGTTTTGGAGCTGATTTCGGGTATTTTTTCTTTCTTTTCAAGCGCTGCGATCCCACATCCGGCCATCCTGTGTGTCTTCCGTCTCGGATAGGTCTTCTTCTTCCTCGCTTATATCGCACCACGACTTCATATGATCAGCTGCTGAGCTGGTGGAAATTGGGCCCTCATGATTCCCGACTTTCGCGACATCATATCTGTCGTTACATCTAACTCTAGTAATCTTATATGGACCCAAAAATTTAGGTAATAATTTTGACCCTGGAGCAAATTGAGTTTTCTTTATGGCCACAAGATCTCCAATCTTGTATTTCTTCGCGGGTTTCCTCTTCTTTCTTGCATATCGCACGTTTTCCTCCTGCACTTTAGCTATTTGCCTTTTAGCTTCCAATCGACAAGCATCGCGCTCATTTTCAAAGACTGCAACGATTTCTTCTTCGACAACCTTCTTTAGTTCTTCATGGTTTGAATTGGACATCTTAACTCCAAACATAAGTTGGAAAGGCGTTTTCCCTGTTGATCGACTCGGTGTTGCGTTTAGTATTCGTTGTAGCTGAGAGACGTTGCGGTACCACTTCGTAGGATCAGGTATCGATATTTTCGACAATACGCTTATAATAATCTGATTTAACCGCTCCACTTGACCATTACCTATTGGGACCCCCGTCGTAATAAGTACCTGTGATATGCTCCTCTCCTCACAATATTCTCGGAACGGTGTAGACGTAAATGCTGTTCCTTTGTCTGTAATTATTCTACTAGGGTTTCCAAAATTATCGGCCTGGAATTCTAGCTTGCGTATGACTTCTTCGGTGGTGGTCGATTTCACTGGATAAATCCACGAGAATTTGCTGAAAGCGTCGATCACAACGAGCAGGTACTTGTAATTTTTCGCCGTAGAGTTTAGCGGTCCTAGGTGGTCGAGATGGTAGGTGTGAAGGGGTTGATCTAATTTATCTATAGGATTAAGTAGACCTTCAGGTGCCAGCTTTCTTTTGCACTAGGATACAGGGAACGCAATTCTGCAATACCTCGTGTATCCTTTTCGTTAAATTAGGAATGTAGTAGTCATGACGCAACATCATTTCGAGCTTCTTCGCATTAATATGACCATTCTCGTGAGCTTTACAAATGATTCCTCTTTGCATAGCTTTAGGCACAACTAGTAGGTAATCTCCGTCTAAAAATTTAAAAATGACTTGGCCTCGCAACAAGAAATTTTTGTATTCGCCCTGTTGTAAGCACTTCTTCACTGCTTGGCAGAACTCATCATTCTCTTGGGCCACCTTAACGCGATGCAAGACATCGTCTTCAACAACCATCACCGCAGGATACCGGCTTAGAGCATCAACATGCCTCATTGCTGATCCTGATTTATGCCGAACTACACAGTCAAAATCTTCAAGATATAATGCCCACCTCGCAACTCTGCTACTTAGCTCTCTTTTACGCATAGTCAACTCAAACGCCTTACAATCAGTGTAAATTAAAAATTTCAAACCAAGAAGGTAGGGACGCAACTTTTTCAGCGCTTTAACGATTGCCAAGACCTCGAGTTCGTAGCTTGAATATTTTTGTTCCGCATCAGTTGTTTTATAACTTATGAAGAAGACAGGATGAAACTTTTGATCACACGAAGATCTCTGCAATAAGACAGCGCCGTATCCTGCCTTGCTCGCATCGGTGTGCAATTCAGTTTCTGCTCGAGGATCAAACAGCTTCAGGACAGGTTGTGAACACAAATGCGATTTTAAAGCGTTAAACGCGTCATGTTCTTCTTGACCAAAAATAAACGGGGTGTCTTTCTTAGTAAGGTCTGTTAGCGGCCTGGCGATTATGGAATAGTTCAAAATGAACTTGCGAAAAAAACCCGTAAGACCCAAGAAGCTTTTCGTTTGCTTTAAATTACGCGGAACAGGAAACTTCTGGACTGCCTTGACTTTGTCTTCCGAGGGCTTGATCGAACCATTTTCAACAATATGGCCTAAAAATTCGACTAACCTTTTCAGAAATCTGCACTTTGACCATTTAATTTCTAATCCATTATTTGCAGCTACACACAGCGTCTTTTTCAGTTTCTCTATATTTTCGGCTTCACAAGATGAGGGTATGATGATATCGTCCATGTATATCAAAAGCGTCTTATCTCTTATCAAGGGTTGAAATATCACATTCACAAATCTCTGGAACACGGCTGGTGCGTTGCATAGACCGAACGGCATTTTGTTGAATTCAAAGTGGCCATCAGCAGTCAAGAACGCGGTGAATTTTTTCGGAGGTCTAGCGTAGTGAATACTGTAGCGTGATGTAGACCCTCTAGAATCTCTTCCATTATGGGCAACGGATAACGATCTTTAATAATGTGCCTGTTGATTTTTCGATAATCGATGCATAGACGATGACTTCCGTCTTTCTTCTTCGCGAGGACAACAGGACTTGCAAAGGCAGAACAGCTGGGTCTCACAATACCCTCTTTTAGCCATTCCTCTACCTGAGATGTCACTATTTCCTTCTCTTTAGGGCTTAGTCGACGGGGTTTGAAGTAAATCGCTTCGTCCTTGTCTAATTGAATCTTCATCTTGATGCAGGATCCTTTCGGTCGCTTGGGATCGTATCCTTCCACGATTTTACGGACAGACTCCCGCAAGTTGAGGTCTTTTATTTCTTCAAGGGTGGCGAAATCTGGTTCGTGAATCAGTTGAACGACATCTATTTTTTTCAAGAAGTCTTCGTCTTCCTCAGCATTACGATTTCTCTCTGCTTTACTAATTGAAAGCTTTCCTTTGTCGACTAAGAGTGTCATATCATAGACCAACTAATAACACAAAGACGGTGCACTCAGAACAAATTTTTGCAACGCTTTTGCCTCGATTCGAGAATCAGCGATGCCTCGCCTGACGTCACGAAAGCTTTTTCCGTTGCCACAGAGAGAGCACACACATGAGAGAGCTGCCGTGCTTTTCCTCGCCGTCGCATCTTCAGGCTCGCTCTATATGTTTTGGGTACATGTACATACATATGTATTTAGCTGTAAGCTGCACGGCGCCTCACGCGCTAGGCTTCTCCCTTTGCTCCGCTGCGCAGCCTGAATCCATGACATTATTCCTCTAATTTTCATTTCGGTCTTGGCACTCGTCAGATTTGAATGCATTTTTGTAGTCATCAATTTTTGCTTTTGGGATTTTTGTACAATAATTTTCAAAGGTGGATTTCAATTACTTATTAAAAATAAATTTGGCTCTATTAGAGCTTAATAAATAGAATTTTAATTTTTTGGTTTTTACAAGAAATATTTTATTTTTAATTTGTTTCATCTTTTTGAGAGAATGTCAAGTAAAAAGGTATGGGGAGTTGTTTGTTGTGTACCTGATTGCAAGGTTTCGAAAAAAAGCGACGGAAATGCTAAATTTTTTAGATTTCCCAAAGAGGGTACAGATAAATTCGATGAGTGGGTGCGAGCTTGTAACTTGTCTGTTCCACCGAGGCAGAAAAATGCTTATATCTGCCATAATCACTTTTCAGACAGATCTGTGGGAAAGAAAAGGCTAAAAAAAAATGCTATTCCATTAAAAAAAATCCACGAATCTACAGCTACTGATACAAATGGAGATGATGCTAATTTAGTAGTAAATTTTTGTGGAAAAACTTATGAACGGTCCCAAATAGAAGGACAATCATCTGAACTTTTAATTGATGAATTGATGCAAATAGAACAACCCTTGAATTTTCAAAATCAGGAAGATGATTCTTTAGCGGCTTTATGTAATTCATGCTTAAAGTCGGCGCAAAATGTTGATTATTATCGCCGAAAATATTCAAATTTATTGCGCAAATTTCAAAAAATTTCAAATGAATTGAAATCCATTAAAAAGAAGAGAAGATTTAATAAATTTAGTGTAAAAAAAAATAAATCTAAGTTTTTTGGGGTTAAATTGGCATCAAAGATACCGATTTCATTAAAAACTGATAATTTAAAACATATAAACGAGAACTCGAAAACATTTTCAAAAATGTTAATAACAAGAAACTATAAATCTGAAAAATGGACTAATAAGCAAAAAATTTTAGCTCAAAGTATTCACTACAAATCACCCTCCGCTTATAATTTTATGCGAGATATACTAGGATTTCAACTTCCTTCAGTTAGTTCCTTACGGCGGTGGCAACCAGTTAAATATGTCAGGCCAGATTTTAATACTGAAATTACACAAGCCTTGAAAATGTTTACTTCAAATTGCGACAATTTATCAAAAGAAGCTGTGCTAGTTTTCGATGAGATAGCAATAAGGCGAGATTTGATCTATAACAGTACATTGGATGAAATAATCGGATTTGAAGATTTTGGAGATAAGAAGAGTAGCTCTGAAGGAAAACAAATCTGTTTATTTATGATTATGGGAATAAAAAACCCGTGGAGTTATTATAAAGCTACTATATCAGTGAAACTTCGATAAAGGGAAGAGATTTAACCATAAAAGTGCAGGAAAATATCAATTACTGTAATGAAATTGGTTTTAATATAAGGGCTATAGTGTGCGATCAAGGCCCAAATAATAGGAATTGTTGTAAGTTGCTTGGTGTAACTGATCCCTCGCATCCTTATTTTTTACATAATTTGAAAAAAATATTTTTTATTTATGATGTGCCTCATCTGATTAAATCAGTCCGAAATACAATTTTAAAGGCGGATATTCACACACCTGATGGTGTAGTAAGCTGGGATTGTGTTAAAGAGGTCTATCAAGCTGAAAAAAATGATGGAACTAAGATGTGTGTAAAAATCACAAAAAAACACGTTTATCCTAATACATAGTTGGGAGAAGATGAAAGTGTCATTTGCTACTCAAGTACTAAGCCATACTTGTAGTTCAGCAATAAGATCAGCAAATGATCTCGGTTTATTTACAAGTAGTACTGCTGCAAAATCTCTCTCGACGGCAAATTTTTTTGAAAAATTTAATAAACTTTTCGATTGCCTTAACAGTAATCAGGAATGTAATAAAAATTTTTTCAAAAGTGCATTAAAGCGGACGGGTTGCGTTAAGAAATATTTGGAAGATATGCTTCCATACGTAGATCAAATTTGTGTTAACCGTACCCAAAAAAATTATTGCTTTAAAGGCCTAAAGCAAACAATTATCGCGATACTTCATTTGTCAGAAGAACTTTTTAATAGCCATAGTGACTTAGAGTATCTAAGATACTATAGTACTCCTTTTAAACCGTTTTCAGCAAGACCGTCTTGAAAATTTATTTTCTTTAATTAGAACCAAATGTGGCAGTAATAAAAATCCTTCTGCAAATGAATTTGGTTACATAATAGCACGTATTTTGTCAACAAAAATTATTTCAATTCAAACTCAAAGTGGAAATTGCCAAGTAGATAACGATTCTGAATTTTTAATAAGTGATATAATAACACCTAGTAATACGGAACAAAATACTGCAGTAGCATTGGAGTCCTCCTGTGAAAAGGTAATCTCAATTGAAGAATGTGACCCGAATAATGAATTTGAATTTGAGACTTTTTTTGAAGAAGATTTTGATCTTGTAACAGAGCAGAGAGATGTTACAATAGAAGACAATTCTCTTAGATATTTCATGGGATATGTTCTTTTCAAATGTTTTTCAACATTCAAATGCAACCGATGCTGTGAAATTTTACAAAAATTAGGGCCAAATGCATCAATGTCAAGTCAATCCGAATTGTTTTTGTTTCACAAAAATTATACTTCCAGGTCTGATTTTGGAGGTTTAGTTCCCCCTACAGATTTTTGTTTCGAAATGTCAAAAGTACATCTTGCAGTGTTTAAAAAATTTTTTACTGAAAAACCACACATACAAAATTTTAAATCAAAAATTGTAGAGCAATGTAGCAATTGTGTAGCAATGTAGCCAATATTCAAAACGGATAAAGAATTATAATTACATTCGAAATGAGCGCCCCACGCTTTTCTTTAACGAATGTGTGAGATTTTCTCGATTTTTTAAAAATTTGTTTGTAACAGTTTTTTTTAAAATTTTGTTTAAGTTTGTTTAAGTTTGTTTTATTTTTTATTTTTTTTACTTTTTAGTTGATTTTTGTTTAATTTGATTCACAATAAGGTAAAGAAAAGCGTTTCCTAAAAAATTTTTTTTTTCAATTTTTTTTTATTTTTACTTTTTAGTCTGATATTATTGCATATTCGTGAATTATCTCGGGAAATACGTATGTCTGCAAAATTTGGCCGGTTAGAGGAAAATACGTTAAAATAAAGAAAGTGACTTAGCCCGTTATTATGTCCATTTTGGACTTGGCTTTATAAAAACTTTTGAAGTTTCGTGCTTTCCACAAGCAATGCTTCCGTATTAAAATTAAAATAAAGAAATTCAAAATATGCATCCGGTGATCGTAACAAGGGGAATCTTGTAAATACCAGTCCTGAAATTTATCAATTCTTTGTGTTTCAACTACACATTGCTCTACAATTTTTGATTTAAAATTTTTTATGTGTGGTTTTTCAGTAAAAAATTTTTTAAACACTGCAAGATGTACTTTTGACATTTCGAAACAAAAATCTGTAGGGGGAACTAAACCTCCAAAATCAGACCTGGAAGTATAATTTTTGTGAAACAAAAACAATTCGGATTGACTTGACATTGATGCATTTGGCCCTAATTTTTGTAAAATTTCACAGCATCGGTTGCATTTGAATGTTGAAAAACATTTGAAAAGAACATATCCCATGAAATATCTAAGAGAATTGTCTTCTATTGTAACATCTCTCTGCTCTGTTACAAGATCAAAATCTTCTTCAAAAAAAGTATCAAATTCAAATTCATTATTCGGGTCACATTCTTCAATTGAGATTACCTTTTCACAGGAGGACTCCAATGCTACTGCAGTATTTTGTTCCGTATTACTAGGTGTTATTATATCACTTATTAAAAATTCAGAATCGTTATCTACTTGGCAATTTCCACTTTGAGTTTGAATTGAAATAATTTTTGTTGACAAAATACGTGCTATTATGTAACCAAATTCATTTGCAGAAGGATTTTTATTACTGCCACATTTCGTTCTAATTAAAGAAAATAAATTTTCAAGACGGTCTTGCTGAAAACGGTTTAAAAGGAGATACTCTAAGTCACTATGGCTATTAAAAAGTTCTTCTGACAAATGAAGTATCGCGATAATTGTTTGCTTTAGGCCTTTAAAGCAATAATTTTTTTGGGTACGGTTAACACAAATTTGATCTACGTATGGAAGCATATCTTCCAAATATTTCTTAACGCAACCCGTCCGCTTTAATGCACTTTTGAAAAAAATTTTATTACATTCCTGATTACTGTTAAGGCAATCGAAAATTTTATTAAATTTTTCAAAAAAATTTGCCGTCGAGAGAGATTTTGCAGCAGTACTACTTGTAAATAAACCGAGATCATTTGCTGCTCTTATTGCTGAACTACAAGTATGGCTTAGTACTTGAGTAGCAAATGACACTTTCATCTTCTCCCAACTATTAGGATAAACGTGTTTTTTTGTGATTTTTACACACATCTTAGTTCCATCATTTTTTTCAGCTTGATAGACCTCTTTAACACAATCCCAGCTTACTACACCATCAGGTGTGTGAATATCCGCCTTTAAAATTGTATTTCGGACTGATTTAATCAGATGAGGCACATCATAAATAAAAAATATTTTTTTCAAATTATGTAAAAAATAAGGATGCGAGGGATCAGTTACACCAAGCAACTTACAACAATTCCTATTATTTGGGCCTTGATCGCACACTATAGCCCTTATATTAAAACCAATTTCATTACAGTAATTGATATTTTCCTGCACTTTTATGGTTAAATCTCTTCCCTTTATCGAAGTTTCACTGATATAGTAGCTTTATAATAACTCCACGGGTTTTTTATTCCCATAATCATAAATAAACAGATTTGTTTTCCTTCAGAGCTACTCTTCTTATCTCCAAAATCTTCAAATCCGATTATTTCATCCAATGTACTGTTATAGATCAAATCTCGCCTTATTGCTATCTCATCGAAAACTAGCACAGCTTCTTTTGATAAATTGTCGCAATTTGAAGTAAACATTTTCAAGGCTTGTGTAACTTCAGTATTAAAATCTGGCCTGACATATTTAACTGGTTGCCACCGCCGTAAGGAACTAACTGAAGGAAGTTGAAATCCTAGTGTATCTCGCATAAAATTATAAGCGGAGGGTGATTTGTAGTGAATACTTTGAGCTAAAATTTTTTGCTTATTAGTCCATTTTTCAGATTTATAGTTTCTTGTTATTAACATTTTTGAAAATGTTTTCGAGTTCTCGTTTATATGTTTTAAATTATCAATTTTTAATGAAATCGGTATCTTTGATGCCAATTTAACCCCAAAAAACTTAGATTTATTTTTTTTTACACTAAATTTATTAAATCTTCTCTTCTTTTTAATGGATTTCAATTCATTTGAAATTTTTTGAAATTTGCGCAATAAATTTGAATATTTTCGGCGATAATAATCAACATTTTGCGCCGACTTTAAGCATGAATTTCATAAAGCCGCTAAAGAATCATCTTCCTGATTTTGAAAATTCAAGGGTTGTTCTATTTGCATCAATTCATCAATTAAAAGTTCAGATGATTGTCCTTCTATTTGGGACCGTTCATAAGTTTTTCCACAAAAATTTACTACTAAATTAGCATCATCTCCATTTGTATCAGTAGCTGTAGGTTCGTGGATTTTTTTTAATGGAATAGCATTTTTTTTAGCCTTTTCTTTCCCACAGATCTGTCTGAAAAGTGATTATGGCAGATATAAGCATTTTTCTGCCTCGGTGGAACAGACAAGTTACAAGCTCGCACCCACTCATCGAATTTATCTGTACCCTCTTTGGGAAATCTAAAAAATTTAGCATTTCCGTCGCTTTTTTTCGAAACCTTGCAATCAGGTACACAACAAACAACTCCCCACACCTTTTTACTTGACATTCTCTCAAAAAGATGAAACAAATTAAAAATAAAATATTTCTTGTAAAAACCAAAAAATTAAAATTCTATTTATTTAGCTCTAATAGAGCCAAATTTATTTTTAATAAGTAATTGAAATCCACCTTTGAAAATTATTGTACAAAAATCCCAAAAGCAAAAATTGATGACTACAAAAATGCATTCAAATCTGACGAGTGCCAAGACCGAAATGAAAATTAGAGGAATAATGTCATGGATTCAGGCTGCGCAGCGGAGCAAAGGGAGAAGCCTAGCGCGTGAGGCGCCGTGCAGCTTACAGCTAAATACATATGTATGTACATGTACCCAAAACATATAGAGCGAGCCTGAAGATGCGACGGCGAGGAAAAGCACGGCAGCTCTCTCATGTGTGTGCTCTCTCTGTGGCAACGGAAAAAGCTTTCGTGACGTCAGGCGAGGCATCGCTGATTCTCGAATCGAGGCAAAAGCGTTGCAAAAATTTGTTCTGAGTGCACCGTCTTTGTGTTATTAGTTGGTCTATGGTCATATCCTTTAATATGTCGGTTCCTAATAGAATTTCTTGATTTATCCATAGATCAGGGACAATGTGTAAGCGGACGTCGTACTCATCGCCGTTAATGATTAAAGTCACCAATACTGACCCAAGGGTTCGTTTTAATTGTCTACCGAACCCCGTTAAAAACATACTCGGACCCATTCCAGATGCTTTAAAATCCCTAATTATCGATTGTTTTACAAGGCTTACTCCACTTCCAGTATCCACGAGGGCCTTGTATTTTCTAGATTGAAATTCAACCGTCACACGCAAATCTGGGACTTCGATGACATTTACTGAGCTTGATGTTTCGCGACCGCTATCTGCAGGCTTACAAGCTTCCTTCTTCTGAGGACAACTGCTGGCCATGTGGCCAAATAAACCGCAACCGAAACACCTCGACCCTTTCGATTTATTCGGACAACTGTTGCTTTGATGAGATTTAGCGCCGCAATTAAAACATCTCGATTGATTTTTCTTGGCTTTATTCGAATCAGACTTAACCGGCTTTTCGTTTGACCTAACTTCCTTCAATTGTAGCTTCATACCCTCATATACCTTGAATTTACTTTTTAATTCACTTATCGTCTTAGCATCATATAGTAGCGTCTTATTTTGCACTGAATCCGGAATTCCTGCTATTACGTACGCCACTATAGATTCTTCATCTATCGTACTGTCCCTAGCGATTTGTTTCATTACGTATAGATATTCTAAATATGTCTCATCGGCTTTCTTTTTTCTACCCTCCAGACGTTTATGAACACTGATGCTAGTAAGTTTTGAGCTAAATTCGCTTATAAGAAAAGATTTAAGCGCTTCCCAACTAGTAAGCTCAGTTGAAGCCTCAACAGCTAGCCTAGCTGCTCCTATCAACAACCGTCGCGCATACAAATACTTTTGTACATCAGTCCACGAGCAGACTGTAGAGATATCATTAAACTCTTTCAACCAAGTGACAATGTCTTTTCCCGTTTCACCATTGAACTTATCTAAAGAGTCTTCAATGTCTTTAAATACAAAATTGGTAGCCATGGTTAAGTCCCCGACAGGAGGTCCACCTTTTAGAATTTTTTCCGACTCTACTTCGCTCGTACCGTTAACCTCGAGAACCGACTCAAAGTTTTCCAAATTTTCTTGGTCTTTGTTTCTAAAATCACTTTCACTTATCTGATAACCTTCGCTTCCGGAATCACTTTCATTAATTTGATTATCATTTTCGATCGCCGCTTTGCCTTGCTCAAAAAGTTGTAAACGCTTTACTAATTCAGTCTTTTTTTTATAAGTAACAGGAAGGCCACGTTCCCTCAATAATTCCTGTAATTCATTAACCGTTAGGCTTTTAAAATCTGCCATGCAGTTGCAGCACACGCTTTAAATGTCTTTATATTTTAATTTCTGTCCTCAAAATTCAAACAAAATTATAGATCAATCAATTATGATTAGTATTAAAATGCCGGAATTCGTTGCCCCTTTTATATGTAGCTCCACTCGGGTTAGTAATATATAAAAGGAAAGATCTGACCTGATACGATGACTATTCTCAGATTCCAATTTTACCCAAATTGCTTGTTGTCCTCGGTAGTCCGTTACTCCCGATTTCTACCTCTGACGCCAATAATGCACAAATAATCACATTAGTAAGCACCACAAATCCCGGTTGAGCCCCCAAATTTTGTGGGATCAGGGTTTCGGGAAATTAATACACCGAAAATTAGTTTTGGGTAAGTACAGGGTGTCTCAAAAGAAAGTTCACATTTAAATCTTTGTTTAAAAGAAAAGTCTTACCTTTATTGAAAAAATGTTTATTTTATATTGAAGTACACTGTTTGGGAATTTATTTTTTAAAAATAACATCGTCCAAATGTAAACCGTTGCGCTCTCGGCATTCATTTAGTCGGGCACTAAAATTGCCTATGACAGCTCGGCAGGATCATCTCGAATAGACTGAGTAACACTGTCCACGTTTTCGGCTGTTCTTGATGTTCTTGGCCGCCCAGATTTTGGTTTCTCCAGAGTTGACCCAGTCTCTTCAAACTTCTCAACCCATTTTGCAATGAGTCGAGTGCTAGGCGCATCATTTAAGTGACGAATATGTCGAATACTGCAGAATTTTCTACGCGCTACAGTCGCCGAATTACCGTTTTTGTAAAACTCACGTACGCACAACGCACGGTCCGCACCAGAGAAACGCTCCATAGCGACTAAATTCCCAAGAGCCAGACTACCGACTGACATACCCCCCGCGCCCCTCAGAATAGTTGCTTTCGCGTAATAAGATAAGCAAATGTGAACTTACTTTTGAGACACCTTGTATATTAAAAGATAATAGAAAGTTAAGTTCACAAGGTAAGTTCACAAGGTAGGTTCACTTTATTAGAAAGTAATTGTTTCGAGCAAAAATGTTAAGCAAAAGTTCACAAAAACAGGTAAGTTATTAACCCTATAGTATAGTCTCAAGTTCTCTAAATTAGTAGTTAAAGTAACAATATTCGCACTGAACTACTTCACTTGGCGGCTTTGGGGACAACAGCTTAACTCCCTCGGCTACGGCTTATCGGCGACTGCCTCTCAGTAACTGATAACGATAGCAGTTGCTGTTGGTGGGACACTCGATGAGCCGATGGACCGTACGGTGATTTGCGGTACCGGTAGGTAGCAAGTGAGTTTTGGAGCTTATTTCGGGTATTTTTTCTTTCTTTTCAAGCGCTGCGATCCCACATACATATGTATAATATACAGCCTTGGCCAGAAGTATTAGGCACCACCTGAAAATCGTAAAATACAGTTTATTTGTGCAAATTATGGGGAAATAAAACTATAGTTAGGTTTAACTTATTGACCTTTATTGTTACTATTAATATTTTGTCGGTCCGTCCTTAGCCTTTATTACACCAGCTATTCTCTTAGGAATTGTACGTACAAGTTTTAGGCACTGAGGCAGCCCCATGCCTCGGACATAGAAGGTGGACAACACAAGCCGCCTGCAAATAAGTACAAAGAAGAAAAAAAGCTGCTGGCGTTTGAGGAAGAATCAGGTTCTGATGCTGTTATCCCGGCACACACGTGGCTCTCTTGGGCCGCGGCCAATGCATTTGCGGGTAAAAACAACTTGCGAGAGCAGAAAATAAAGGTAAAAATATCGTGAAGCTGCCGCGTGCCTCGGGCAGAAGGTAAACAAGACGCCTGAAAATAAAGGTCAAAAAACAAAAGCTGTTGGTCGGAGCAGCTCGATGAAGAGCCAGGTTCTATAATCTTATGTCATCATCATGCACACGTGGTCCTGGCTCTCGTGTGCCGCTCAATAAGCACATGGCAGCGTGTGATAAAGAAAACAAGTATTAGGTGAAGATGATCGGCCGCAGTCAGTGATATTGATCCATGTGTTGTGCTTTTGTGGAAATCCGAGCCATTTAACATAAACTTTATCCCCTCGGCGTTTTAAAACTTTCTCTACAAGGTAGACGTCGGGATATTTGACGGGGCTTAGTTCAAGCTGGTAAAAAGCACCTTGTATTATATTTCCTTGATAGTCTTCAAGAATGTAAGTTACTGGATGAGTGTCTTTTACCTCTTTTATTTTAAAAATTTCAGTAGACCAGTTTGGGGTGTAGCCTTTTTCAAAAACATGTTTATATCTACTTATCCGAACAAAATCTCCTACTTTGTACTTTGGACTTGGTTTTGTTTTTGGCTTTTTATACACCGTTAGCAATAAACGAACCTCATTAGCGGGACCTACATCTATAGGTCTCATCTTAATAGTTCGATGTTTTGTTCTGTTATATTTTTCTGTTAACTTGTCCAGCATACTTAGCCAATGATAATTACCATTCATACTAAATTCCTTCCACATAATGTTTTTTAACGTTCTATTAAATCTTTCTACAATTGACGCCTTTAAAGAACTGTAAGTTGAATAATGATTAACATCATATTTTTCCATCAAGCGTTTGAACGACTTGTTATAGAACTCTTTTCCATCATCTGTTTGCAAGTTTCTTGGAATACGACCCTGATTGAAAATTAGTTGCATTGCTTTAGTAACTTCCATCCCACTTTTGTCTTTAATTGGTAAAGCCCATGCATATTTAGAAAATGTATCTATGACAGTTAGCAAAAAACGAAAGTACTGATTTTCTGTCGCATATGAACTCATATCAACTAAGTCGGCTTGCCACAGGTCATCTTTACCTTTAATCGTTACACGACGGCGCTTAAAGTTTTTGCGGGCAGGTCTGTGTAGTTCGTTAATAATTTGTCTTCTGCTCATTCTTGAAAAAGTATATAAGTAGTTTTTGCAAGATGTGAGGTTTATATACAAAAAGGTTGTTGTCAAGAGTTTTTTGTTTTTATGGTAAAAATGATTGCGTTCAAACACCCATTTACAATGATCGTGGCAGGACCTTCTGGATGCGGAAAGACTACGTTTATTAAAAATCTTATAAATGATCCCTCGTTAATACAGTCGAAAATTACTAGGATTATATGGTGTAATGCGGAACGTGAAGCTCTGCCAGTAGACGCCATCAAAATTCGCGAGCTGGGTCCTAAACACTTTTAAAGTTCTAGGAGGATCGTTCATTTTGTTCGGTCTAGGTTGTGAGATGTATTATTTTTACGAACACTTTACACGAAAATGAAAAAGCAAGTGAGCTTCCAAAAACTGCCGGAAATTAAATATCTATATGTCTGGAGTTATGCCTACCGAAGCGCCCGGAAAGGGTCATGGGAAATTGATGCGCTGGACCGATACAGATTTAAGACGCGTATTTATCAATGTGGCGTAGTTTTGACCCCCATTCTACACCCGTCGCACACACATACTATCTCTGCTAAACGATTTTACCTACAATAAACATATTTTAACCCAGTCGAATTCGTTTTTTATTCACATGCAACCCGTTTCTATTCTCTTACCTTCACCCACACTTCGTGTCATCCACAACGCCAGGTTCACTGACTGCGGCCGATCATCTTCACTTAATCTTTGTTTTTTCTTTATCACACGCTGCCATGTGCTTATTGAGCGGGACACGGGACCACGTGTGCATCATGATGATGACATAAGATTATAGAACCTGGCTCTTCATCGGGCTGCTCCGACCAGCAGTTTTTGTTTTTTCACCTTTATTTTCAGGCGTCTTGTTTACCTCCCCTCCGAGGCAGCTTCACGGACCTTTTACCTTTATTTCTAGCTTTCGCATTTTGTTTACCCGCAAATGCATCGGCCGTGGCCCCCAAGAGAGCCACGTGTGTGCCGGCATAACAGCATCAGAACCTGATTCTTCCTCAAACGCCAGCACCTTTTTTTGTACTTATTTGCAGGCGGCTTGTTCGGCATCGCGATTTTTTGCTCTTGCTATCAAAAAACCCGCTAGAGCAATGTTCTGGACCTCAAAAACGACTTTGTTCTTACAAGTTAAAAATACTGAATTTGTTGGTAAAAATTATTTTTTTAAAATAATTATGCGGCTAAGTACAGGGTATGTAGAAGATTTTTAGCTCTGGTAAACAAAAAAGTTTTGGGTTTCATGAAAGATGAAAATAATGGTAGAATTATGACAGAATTTGTTGGCTTAAGAGCAAAGATGTACGCGATCTGTGTAGAGGGTCAAGATAAAACAAAAAAATCTAAAGGTGTAAAAAGAAATATTGTTAAAAATGTTATAACTTTCGATGATTATGCTGAATGTTTAAATAGTAATACTGAAAAATTAATTACACAAAATTTAATTCAAACTCATAAACATGAAGTTTCGTCCATTACTCAATTTAAAATTGCTCTTAGTCCCAACGACGACAAAAGATATATAACGCAAAGTAATTATGAGACGTTACCGTGGGGGCATTATAGTATAATGGAAATATGTAGATTAATGAGAATATAAGTAAATATTGTAAATTAGGTTAAGATATTATATGCAAAATAAAAGAATTTTTTATAACGTTTATTTTAAAGAATTTCTTATTTTACATGTTTCTAAAGCCGGGTATTTCATCTTCTTTTTCTTCAAGAAATTTTAAGTTGCAATCTTCATCCATTTCATACACAGCATTGTTTATCTGCATAATTTTAACATTCGATTGCGGTTTCAGTGGATCAAGATTTTCAAAAAAGAATTTAATAAAACACATATTCAATACGATAGCGTCTTTTCCTGCTTCAATTTCACTTATTTTCTCTATTATGGGCCGCGTAATCTTGTTTAGATATTCCTGTTTAAGGTTCTTATTTTTTAGTTTTGTAGTAAATTCTATTGTTTCAAGTTTACACTCATTACTTCGATTGATATAGTTGAAACGAGCAATAATTTTGACGAGTTTATCGTCTTTATTTTCCAGTAGATTTAAACAGTGATTTTTAAACTCATTAAAATAATACTCTTCTAATAAATATTTTTGAGCATGTAGACCCCAAGGTTGTTGATTATGTGCTGCTAATATCATTTCATCAAGTTTTGGGTTGAATTGTATTTTGAAAGTAGGCTGCTGTGACATTTTCTTTAGGTTTGTTGTTGTTCTTAAATAATTGACTCCTGAAAACACTTTAACCAGATGAAGCTTTTACGTTGTTAATTGTTTAACTGCTCAATTCTAGATGAGATGTATGCATAGTATCTACTCTTTTATAAATTTTAGAACATTAACATTACCGTATTTAGAAAAACAATAAATTGAAGTGATTTTAACAACTGTAAGAAAAAAAGGATGGATATTGATGGTTAATAAAATATTCAAATAAATAAAACGCAATATGTATATATATATTGGAAACAGCAAGTAGGTATTTATTTCATTATTATTATTTTTTTTTACTGTTAAATAAAATCGGGCGAGGAAGCCAAAGCCGAATCCGTCCGTGGTGGAACCGTTACCCTCTGTAATTGAAGCAAAAAAAACAACCAGTGAGTGCGTGAACAACAAAAATAACACGGCGCATAAATATTTTCGCAAAATTAAACTCCCATCAGGGGCAAAAGTAAAACTCCCGTGAGCCTGGTCACCATCAAGGGATCACGCGCGAGATGATACGACAAACCGTGTCAAAACAAAGGGGCGGAGAGGATCGCCATCTCCGTACACTCGTGGAGGATCGCGCATCACACGAGGTAAACTACCCCAACACGGTGAGGAGGATCGCCATCCTCAAGGACAATGAGGAGGATCGCCGTCCCCAAAGCCTCTGTCCTAACCTAGGCTCACAAGAACATTTTTAAACAATTACACCACGCATCTGATACTATTCAATTAATTAAAAACAAAACTCCCAACACTGAGAAGAATCGATTCCCTCTCTCATCCAGCAACTATAACTTATTTTAAGAAAACTACGCTAATTCACACACTCAGTGAAATTACTCACTAGATTATCTCCTCCTGTTTCCTCACAACACAATTTTCGGTACTTTTGAAAATAATTATTTTATCAACTTGATCACCTCTACTCACTCTGAAATCCTTTTGCAGACTGAAACTTTGTGAGTTTTCGGTCTGATCCCTTTTAGAAAGCGAAGGAGATCCCCGGGCCTCATGACATCATCATCATCATAAACGACCCTTTTCTTGTTTTCTCAGAAACTGGAAAACGGGTGCATTGCTGCACAAATCTATTTGTTTGGTTTCGTCATCGGTCGAACGAGACCATAAACCTTTTCCGCATAATTATAAATGCGTGGTCCCTTTTTTAAAGCGGGACATATTTTTAGCGTGCAATGAATCTGTTTTGTTTGCTCAGCTGAGCGAACCCCAGAAACTATTGCGCTTTTCCCTTTTATTTTAAAATTTATGCATGCATATTTTCCTTAAAATTCTAGTGAACCAACTTTTCTCTTACACAACCCAATATATCAAAATTTGTATTTAACGTTGCGCAAATCTTTGCTAGCTAAAAATCTTCTACATACCCTGGACTTAGGCGCATAATTATCTTAAAAAAATAATTTTTACCAACAAATTCAGTATTTTTAACTTGTAAGAACAAAGTCGTTTTTGAGGTCCAGAACATTAGAATAGTGGGGGTATGATGATGTTCTATCAGGATGTTTTAACCGATCAACAGGGTGCAAAGCTGAAACCACTGCCCTGGCAAAACAAGCGTCGTCATTATTTTTACATTAACGCAAGCTTTTTTTATTTTCAATTTCCTTGGGTAATTCAATGTATGAAGATCCTAGTTGTGGTGTATATTTGTTAATATTAATATTCAAGTTTATAATTTCTGATAACGCCCAGGCGATATCTTTTTCTTGAAATTCCTCCAACTTTTTTAAGACTTTATCTTGGATGTTTTCTTTAAATCAAGCATTAATGTCTGTATCTCTATATATTGGAGCAGTCTTGGTATTCATGTATTTAAATTCGAAGACTTCTTCACCTCCTTTTATTATTTTAAACTCGCCGCAAAACACTGCATTAACCTTCAAAACTAATTCTTTTTTCAGGGCATTGTTGATACGCCTTCGGAAAAAGATTTGAGCAATATTCTAAAAATTGAAGTGGCTCCTTGTGGGCTAGGTTGATAATTACCCCTGTACGCATGTTATTGTTAAAAGCAGACTGCGAATCTTCCCATTTTACTCGAGAAAAAGTCCAATTAGAACGGCGTGAATTGTGACCACTTCCTGACATTATGCGTTGCGTTTTAAGTTGAATGCGCATTCCTCTTAATAAACCAATAGCTGCCACGAGTTGAGTCTTCTTACTTACATTCTTTGTTTGACGTAAAGAATTATTAAGCTTTCTTAAAGCTTTAGTTAAATTCTTTAGTGTGTCACTTGCAAATTCGTGGCTCTTTTTGCATTGATAAATGCCGTTAGCAGGTTTTGGTTGCAACGAAATTAGAAGCAGCGAAAATGAATAACGTTGGTTTGCCTCTGCAATAAAAGCTTTGCACATTGCACCATGTCATCGGCCTTTTAACTTTTGTTTGGTTCAATAATAAAAGCTTTATGCATTGCGCAGTATTATCAACCTTTCAACGTTTGTTTGCTTTAGTAATGAAAACTTTACTTACACATAAATCCGCAAAAGAGTTTTGTCTCGTTGCCTGCATACAAAGGACATCATCCGATTTTCATACATTTTTGGTCCAAATATGAAAGTGCCGGCCAGAAAAAAAAAATGTTATATTCTGGTAGAACTTGTCCATCTGAGCATTTATTATTATGGCACCAAAGCTGTAGGACCCTTGCCCTGGGTTTTATATGCGTTTAAAAATCTGTCTTTTCATACATTTTCAATTAAATGATCTTAGAAAAGTAAATGATATCTGACCTTTTTACACCTTTTAGTGCTGTTTTAACATCATTTTGTGCATCTATTCTGCCTTAGAATATTCCTACGCCCGTTTTTACATTGAGGTTGTTGTTAAAAAATAAAAGAAAAAAATATAGTTTGTGTAATATTATGTTTATTAAAAATTATCATTTTTTTACAGCTTTATACGTAATATTAATTACATATTAATACATATTATTTACGCATTCCTTTCTTTTGGCTCTGTTTTAACCTTTTTTGGATCTATCATTCATTATCATTCAATTCCAGAAAAAATAAGCTCTGTCTTAACGATCACGCGGTATTTTAGTTAGAAAATCCCCAAAAAGTGATTTTCTATGTACAGAATCGGTATAGCTTAGAACCATTGGTGCAATTAATGTTCAAAATGTCATGTTACGGCAAAACATCACTTGTTTTTGCTATTTCATTGCGTCGAAAATGTATGAAAAGACAGATTTTTTAAACTCATATAAAACCCAGGGCAATGGTCCTACAGCTTTGGTGCCATAATAATAAATGCTCAGATGGACAAGTTCTACCAGAATATAACATTTTTTTTTTCTGGCCGGCACTTTCATATTTGGACCAAAACGGATGATGTCCTTTACGTGAGGAATAAATTGCTGCTTGCTTGGATCTGCAAAGTTCACGATTCCGTTGCTGAGTTCTGATTGCTTATGAAAACACCTGGTCACCTGGTAATCTGTTTTTGCCTCTAGCTTGTTTGTCATTGAGGAAAAATGGTATAATTTTTATTTAATAAATTTAATTGATTTTATATTTCTAATAAGATCATAAGAACTTTGATGAACTTTGCCGAAAATATGGAAATACTTTAGAAAGAAATACTTCTACGTGAAACAAGATGCAAGGGAAGTACGTGCGTGTATTTCGCAACATTGCATAATGCAGCGGTGAGTTTATTGAACTACTTTCAGCCCCTACCCCCCAGCCCCAGCCCCCCAGCCCCTCAGCCCCAAGCCGCCACCAAAGCTTCAGCCGCCGCCAAAGCTTCAGCCGCCAAAGCTTTTCATATGACGTCATATACACTTTTGAGAATTTAGACCCCCCCCCCCCCCCGTATAAACCTTATGAGATTTTGGTGCAGAACCGGCATAGTATAACCCAGCACCAGGATCGCTGGTAAAGATTTAGTAGGGCCTTCGTGTTACAAGGCACCTTGCAGATAACACATATCGTTCGCTATTAATAAAAAGTAAAACACTTTTGAGAATTTTGACCCCCTGTATAAACCTTATGGGATTTTGCGCCAGAACCGACATAGTTTATCTTCGGACCGAGCGTCTGCGTCTTTTTTCGCTCCAATGCGCTGATAAGTCGACATTGACCGCTTAAAGCGCATCACGCAGAGCAGCTGATCTTGGTTCACTGACTGCGGCCGATCATCTTCACTTAATCTTTGTTTTTTCTTTATCACACGCTGCCATGTACTTATTGAGCGGGACACGAGAGCCAGGACCACGTGTGCATCATGATGACATAAGATTTTATAGAACCTGGCTCTTCATCGAGTTGCTCCGACCTAGCAGAAGTAGTAATACCGCACTTCCAACCGGAGTTACAGCCTCTGACCGATTTTAATGTTTATAATTTAATTAAAACAGATGTGCCCCCGTTATCTGAATCAGACAATCGAATACAACGTCTGACAAATGAAATAGATCTAGACCATTCGTATAATAAGGAGGAAAGGTCAGCTATTACGGAACTTTGTAACGAATATAATGACATCTTCCATTTAGAGGGTGATCAGTTATCTTATTCGAACGTTACTACCCACAAAATTACGTTAAAGGGAAATCAGCCCCCTATTAACCAGAGACCGTATCGGCTACCCGAAATACACAAAATGGAAATCAACAATCAAGTAGATAAAATGCTAAACGACAGTATCGTAACACGTAGTTGCAGCTCGTGGAACTCCCCCCTGCTGGTAGTGCCAAAAAAAGCTGCTCCTAACGGAGAAAAACGCTAGCGAACAGTTGTTGACTTTCGAAAGCTTAACGACAGCACTGTAGGAGATGCCTTCCCGCTACCAAGAATTGAAGAAATATTAGACCAACTTGGGAATTCGCGTTACTTTTCCACTTTAGATTTGGCCAGCGGCTATCAGCAGATTTTGATGGACGAGGTTGACAGGGAAAAAACCGCCTTTAGTACCGCTTATGGCCACTACGAATTCCTCCGCATGCCGTTTGGATTGAAGACGGCTCCAGCTACTTTCCAACGTGCTATGAACAAAGTCCTAACGGGTCTCCAAGGGCTTAAATGCTTTGTGTACTTGGATGATATTGTGGTCTACGGCAAGAATTTAGAGGATCACATGAAGAAACTCCGGGAAATTTTTCAGAGGTTACGCGAGTACAATTTAAAGCTACAACCGAGTAAATGTCCATTTCTTAGGAAAGAAGTTGTTTACCTGGGGCATAAATGCTCCAGCGAGGGCTGTTCACCGGACCCAGATAAAGTCAAGTGCGTCCAAGACTTCCCTGCCCCTCGGAATGTGAAGCAACTTCAGAGTTTCCTAGGCTTGGCAAATTATTATCGCAAATTTGTTCCTGCGTTCTCTTCTATAGCAGAACCACTTACTAAATTACTAAGAGGCAAGCAACCATTTGCATGGAACGATGCGTGCGAAAAAGCTTTCGAGCAAATAAAGACTATTTTAATCTCCCCTCCCTTACTGGCGTATCCGGATTTCACTAGACCATTTATTGTCACTACGGATGCCAGTAATGAAGCCTTGGGAGCGGTGTTATCGCAAGGTACACCCGGAAACGACAGACTTATTGCATATGCCAGCCGTACCTTGAGCAATACGGAACGGCGCTACTCCACAATAGAGAGAGAGTTGCTAGCAATTGTGTGGGCAGTTAAAAATTTTCGTTGTTATCTTTTAGGCAGAGAATTTACAGTGTACACAGATCATCAACCTCTAATGGGGGTATTGCGCGCCAAGGATGCGACTTCCCGACTCATACGCTTCCGCCATAAATTGTCAGAGTATAACTACGAAATCAAATACAAGCCAGGGCGAAAAAACGCGAACGCCGATGCTCTAAGCAGAATACCTCAAGAAATCGGCACTGTGCTAATAACTACGAGATCACAAGCCAAAAAACAACTTGAGGAAGTGGAAGTAAACGATACGCTCCGAGATGAAGAGGGGGAAGGCGACTTTGATAGGGAAGATTACGAAAGATCGAACGCCGAAAGTCCCCGCGAACACCACCCGGTGCAGGTTATAACTAAGCCCAAAGAAATCAAGGAAGTCCTAAAAGCATTTCACGCAAACCCTCTAGGTGGACATAGGAATAGCGAAAACATACCACCGGATACGGAGACAATATAAGTGGAAGAATATGATGAAAGATGTAGTCGATTACATCAAAGCATGCCCGAAATGCCAGGCCAATAAAAATTGGCCGCAAATTAAGATGCCTATGGTTATTCCTGATACAGCGGAAAAACCATTTGAAAACGTATATTTAGATATAGTGGGCCCTTTACCAGAGACCAACAAAGGTAACAAGTATATACTTACCTTCCAAGACGATCTGACTCGGTTTATGGACTGCTACGCTCTGCCTGATTGCGAGGCCGCTACTGTGGCGAAAATATTTTACGAGGAAATAATCACTCGTTATAGAATTCCACAGAAGGTGATAACCGATCAGGGAACCAACTTCATGAGCGATTTGTTTAGTCGGCTCTGTAAATTCGAATACGCAAACTAAATACGACGCCCTATCACCCTCAGGCAAATGGGGCTTTAGAGAGAGCCCATAGACCTCTGGCAGAGTACTTACGAAATTTCGTTGAGGAAAACCCCCAATGCTGGGACGAATGGCTAAGGGAAGCAGTGCACGTCCATAATAACACGAAGCACTCTTCTACCCGTTTAACACCCATGGATTGTCTGTTCGGATTTACAGCGGATCTACCTACGAACATAAGCCAAAATGTAGAACCACTGTACAATCACGAAAATTATTTTTATATACTCAAAAATAAGATTCAGCGAGCCCACGCACTAGCACGTAAAAATCTTATTAAAAGTAAGGAACAGAACAAACAGTATTACGATCGTAACACCCAAGAAGTTAGCTTCCAAGTCGGTGATTTAGTCCTTTTAAAAAATGAAGGCAAAAAGGACAAGCTATCGCCCCTTTGGAAAGGACCGTACAAGGTAAAAGAGTTGATTTCACCTGTGAATTTAAAAATTCAGATGGGCAAGAAAGTTAAGACTATACATGCTAACCGTTTGAAGAAATTCTGCAATGGAACAAGGAGATGACACCATAATAAAAAATTAATTCATAAAGTTAGTTGTCCTCCCGGACGAGATAATAATTAATAAAAATAAAAATAACATATAAGTATATCACTTAAAGTAAAAGAAAAAAAATTAGTAAAAATATTCGCGACCCCACATTTTTTTTTATTTCATTGCCAGGTGAACAAATTAGTTAAACTAAGAGACATTTTTGTTTTTCTCCTCTTTAATAGGGCCACCATGAAGGGTTCAATTTCACTGGTTTTTTTTGTCGTAATCCATTCGTCCCAAGCAGAACTTCCGTACTCGATCATCAATTTAAAAACTACTGGCGTCATGTTCGAAAATGTAGGAAAAGCGCTGCTCTACACCGATCAATGGACAATTTTTTCATCACTCAATTTGTCCCGTATCTCCGTATGGGAAGACTATATGGATTGGGGTGAGAAAACAATAGTTGACTTATGCCATCGATATCGCGCCTTCAATGTCAATGAAAGCTGTGTGCATGATACGTTGAATATACGCTATACTAAGAATAAGATTAAGACCAGGTTAGCAAAAATAGAACTAAATAGATTAGCGAGAACACGCCGTTCAATTTTCGACGGGGTGGGTAAGTTAACAAAATTCCTCTTCGGAACTATGGACAAAGACGACTCCACAGAGATACACGAAAGACTAAACAACTTAGAATTAAATAACGAACAAAATTTCAATTTAATTAAAGACCAGCTTAGCTTCATAAAATCCAATTACGAAGCTACAAGCGACCTGTTTGACCGAATTAATAATGACATGAATACTGTAAAAAATTATGTTTCTAATATTACAAACCAGTTAAGTACTATTAAGGAAAGCGCTCAGGCACTACAAATACGACTCTCGTTGGACGAAACCGCCTCCAATATATTGCTGAATTTTCCAGAAATCGAACATCAAATTGAGAATTTATACATAATACTAAATACTCTTAACAACAAACAGCTTCACCCTCTGATTCTTATTTACACCCAGATCGCAGAGGTGACGGCCAATCTTCCTTCTAATTATAATGTCAATTCAATACTTCAAAATCCTTTCTTGTTACAACAACTGGCAACGGTACAAAGTATTATCTTATACGGGCAGATTTTCTGTAAAATCTCTATCCCTCTAGTGGATAAAGAAGGGTTTTCCCGCTGCCAGTATCAACTAATAACAGTATTCAATTGTTTTACGAAATACATGACGAATTTCTATTTACGGACGACGGAGATAGCAAATTCATCGCAGTTCCTACCGAACAGGGGTTAAACTCCTGCAGAAAAATTTCCTTGAACCCCAGGGAACAAATCATGGTCTGTCATTTAAATCTTCCCATTTTTACCTCACCCCAGAATAATTGCTTGCTGCTGCTGTATAAACAGTGGCCAGAGGCAAACCAAATTTGCAAACACTATCCAATTTCCGCAAGACATAATACCGTAATAAAGATGGTAACGGAAAACACATGGCTGTACAACTTACAAAATGAAATTAACGTTGAGATTTCACACAACACTCAGATTAGCAAATGTCGGAATATTAAATTTAACACCAACTTGCATTGCAAAAACCGACAACATCATTTTAAAGACAACTAACACTATAGTAAAAAATTTAACAATAGAAACATTGGAGAGCATACCCAAAATTAAAATGCCTTACGAGCTACCGGACATTGCCCAGGAACAATACAAAGTTGAGGGTTTAAAAATAACAGACTATAAAAAACAGACCCAGCACCTATTAGAGCAAAGAAAAAATTTTAATAACCTAGTAGAAAAAGTAGAATCAACAGAGGTTGATCGTAAATTGCGCTCCCGAGAAAAGGCTCAAGTGGTACACACAGCGATAACAAGCTCCGTATTTGTGGTCCTAATTATTGTTATAATAATAGTATGTATAAAGTTTAAAAATTTAAATCAGAAAACAAAACATCTTTTCAAGACCCGGACAAGCCTGCATAGAATAAGGCCGGAAATAATACCTTGGACACACTACCCCGTAATTATGACGGCAACCATCATAATTACGAATATCAAAATTACGGTATGACACATTAGCTGAGCGTAATTTTGGATGGTAGTTGCCATGGTTTTTTCATAAACAGAATTTTGAATAAGTATTTTTCCGGTTTGTGGGTTTGCTAAAAAGACATTTCTGCGGGCATTTTGCGCATGCTTGTTGGTTTTTGCGTAAAAGAAACCGCAACCATACAGAAAATAGCGCATAATACCTTGGACACACTACCCGTAATTATTACGGCAACCATCATTATTACGCCTCAAACCCGTGATTATGATGGTTTCCAAATGATGGTCTTGCACCGTAATTTTGTACAAAATTACGGTCTTCAGCGTCTTCAGCGCCATCTGGGCTCAAATAGATAACGAGATTTTTGAAAGCTCCTCTTATACGATTCCGTCAGGAGTTTTTAACTAATTGATTTTTTGCTGTCAGGCAGATTTTATGCGCTATTTTCTGTTTGGTTGCGGTTTCTTTTACGCAAAAACCAACAAGCATGCGCAAAATGCCCCCAGAAATGTCTTTTTAGCAAACACACAAACCGGAAAAATACTTATTCAAAATTCTGTTTATGAAAAACCATGGCAACTACCATCCAAAATTACGCTCAGCTAATGTGTCATGCCGTAATTTTGACAATCGTCATTATTATGGTTGCCGTCATAATTACGGTGTAGTGTGTCCAAGGTATTATTACGCCTCAAACCCGTGATTATGATGGTTTCCAAATGATGGTCTTGCACCGTAATTTTGTGCAAAATTACGGTCTTCAGCGCCTTCAGCGCCATCTGGGCTCAAATAGATAACGAGATTTTTGAAAGCTCTTCTTATACGATTCCGTCAGGAGTTTTTAATTTTAATTGATTTTTTGCTGTCAGGCAGATTTTATGCGCTATTTTCTGTTTGGTTGCGGTTTCTTTTACGCAAAAACCAACAATCATGCGCAAAATGCCCCCAGAAATGTCTTTTTAGCAAACCCACAAACCGGAAAAAAATTCTGTTTATGAAAAAACCATGGCAACTACCATCCAAAATTACGCTCAGCTAATGTGTCATACCGTAATTTTGATATTCGTAATTATGATGGTAGCCGTCATAATTACGGGGTAGTGTGTTCAAGGTATAAAGCAGGGCACATATTTTGCGACATAAGTGCGCGTGCCAGCACAGCTGAGCTCGCTGCTAGGCGACACCAAGCGGCGAACAGCCTGGTTGGTGCTTTCTGCAAAAGCTTACGCAACTAGCCCACTTAGGCAGCCTAAAGCCCGAAATCGGGTTCGGGGAATTGGGTCAACGCCGATGGCAAGGTGTGAAGCTACGGAAATCGCGAGCACTCGGGGAGTCGATTGGAAACAAGAACAGCGGGCGGTACGGTCGTCGAGAATAAGCAAGTAAAATAAATCGTTAGTTGAAAAGGTACGACCGCGTTTCAATTACTTTACACCCATTACACTTCTTTACAGTCATACAATAGCTAAAGTTAATAATTGCTTGCGATGCACCGCGTGCCCGAGAAACGCGAGCGTCGCGTCGCGATAGCGGTGTCGTGTGACGAGTACCGGCACGTTTTGCTGCGTGTGAAATTCACCTGTTTGCGGGGCCGGTGTGCGTCGTGCAATTTGCTTATCTTACAGTTTAATGACCGTACTGCACATGAGCTTTTGCTTATCATGTGCATTCCAAAGATCCAACATTCACGTTGTAACGGTGACCCGGTCATCGAACTGCCCGTGGATATGATGTTAAGTGCTGAAGATAATATGCGTTGTTAACTCCTCCCCTCTTAAATTTCAACGTCCTCGTTGAACCTCAAAAGTAAGGAATTTTGTTGACGCTTGTTATCCTTGGTGGTTCGGGAAACTCTGCTGACCTGAAGTCGATGGAATGTGAACAGAGATAGGTGTGATGGATGTTGCAGATGATTCCGGTTTTCTTTTACGGCAAATCTTTGCGATGACAATCACGATGATCGCTACGATGGCAAGGGACGATAGGCCACAGTTGGTAAGGAGACCCAGTTGATTTCTTGTCCTTAGAAGCTTTATTTCCTCGGTGTTGTTGACGTGTAGTTCCTTCATCGCCTCGAGCGTAAGGATTTCCTCGTATGCGCCAAGGATGGAACTCGGTTGTAAAATTGCTGGTAAGGGCTTGTAGCTGGAAAATGCCCTTGCGGTAAAATTCTTGTTGCCAACCGTAATTGTTGTATTGGCAAAGTGAATGATGAAAGTTCTCTCCGTTGATCGAGATTGATCCGGTGTACTGGTTCAGGAACAATACTCCGGGTCCTATTTCTTCTATTGCAGGTACATGGAGTCCAGTTGTTTTGGTACAGGATGGTTGTTGACTTTTGAGTAGCCTCGGTATGCATTCATTCTCTTTCAGCTCTACTAAATTATTTACATATGTTAAAACTATTGAAACTATTGAAGTTCTCTGTCATCTAATATATATGAGTTAATGAGGCCAGCTTTGGCCCAATGAATTGCGTACTCTATATTCGTAATTTCTTCTTTAATTATTTCTAAATTGTTTGCACAATTTTCATTATTTGGTTTGTAATATTCGACAGTTTATTCATTCTTTCTAGGAGAATTTTGTTTACTACCACTTGTTTATTATTGTTCTCTTCGTGATCAGGGCTTCCGGCTATCCATTTCCAAGTTTTTCCTAAAAAATCTAATGACCAAGTTTTCCCTAAAAAATCTAATGGTTTAATCTATTTAAATGGGTTTCAACAATATGGGCAATTTCATGGGCTAGGAAGGGATAAAGAGGATCGTCTTTGGCTATTATTGAATTAACTACCGATGCTATTTCGTCTATTTTCTTTTTGTATATTGCCAATTCAATTACATGTATCAACCGAAAAGTTCCCGTTTGTATCCGTGCTCTTCCTACATTCAATGCTACCAGTTGGGAATTTGAATAATCTAATATCTGCATCTCAGCCACACATCCTGAAAATATCCTAGAAAAGAAGAATATTAATTTTTTATAAAGCTCTTATGAACTGTTCTGTCTGATTCTGTAATTATTGAACTGTTCTTATTTTCTTTCACAATTTTCTTTTTGAGGATTGAGATGTTTCCTAAATATTTCGATTAGTTTTTCCTCGGTATAGTCTGTCCGAGTAACAACGTGTCTATGGTACATTGGGAAAGGGATGTGAAATTGGTAATTATTTTCGCTACCTATTTGAAGCCATAATTGATTTTTGAAAGCCTTTATGGGAGATTGGACTGTAGGGATAAGATCGTGGTCTGAACTTTCTGCGCTATGTACCGTGCCTGTCATGGAATTGATTTGATCTCCCGCACTGTCTTGTGGAGGTCGAGATAATGCATCTGCAACTACATCCGTCTTACCAGGTTTATAGGCGAGCTCGTAATTATATTCCTCTAATATTGCCTTCCATCTTTTCATCTTCGCGTTATTGTTCTTGTGACTCAGTGCGTATGTGAGCGTCTGATGATCGGTAAAAATTTTGACTCTTGAAGTACCATACAAGTAGTTTCTTAAAGAATTTAATGCCCAAATTATTGCGAGCATCTCCTTCTCGTTGGCCGCATAATTTTCTTCTGCTCTATTCAGGGTTCTTGAGATAAAGGTGATGGGTTTGCCGTTTTGCTCGAGTACTGCACCAATTGCGTATTTGGAGGCGTCTATTGTCAATTGGAATTCTTTGTTTAAATTTGGGTAAGCTAAGATAACTTCTTCCGAGACTAGTGCGCTTTTAATTTTTGAAAATGCTTCCTTTGCTTCCTCGTTCAGACATATAATTTTATTTTTTGAAGAGTTTTTGGGCAGTCGCCCGTCCTCCCCTCTTAAAAGTTTTATTAGGGGTTTCGCTAATTTAGCGTAATCCCTGACAAAACGTCGATAGTAACCGGACAGGCCTAAAAAGGATCGAAGATCTTTCAATGTTTTTGGTTGCGGAAAGTTTACTATTGCGTCTACTTTTGCGCGGTTGGTCTTGACGCCTTCGGGAGAAATTATAAAACCTAAAAATTCGACACTTGTTTTGAAGAACTCGCATTTATCGAGTTGGATTTTCATATTAGCTGCACTAAGAGTTGTGAAAATTGTGTTGATGTCCTTTACATGTTTTTCTTAATTTTCGCTAAATATAATTATATCGTCAATATAGACGAAACAAATCTTACCTATGTGCTCCCTTATTATTCTTATTATTCTTAAAAGAAAAGGGGAGGTGTCAACCTCGAGCGCTCAGACCACGGTCCATTGCACTCTTCCCCTACCCTATCCGAACTTTTTAGTCATCTTGACGAAACTAAGAACATCAGATAGAGATTGAGAATTGAAATCTTCCATTCTCATTACATCGGCGCCAAGCGTCGTCATGCGCGCGCGGGAGAAGGCCGGGCAGTTACAGAGGAAGTGCTCCGTGCTGTCCTCGTCCTCCCCACACGAAGGACACGTTGAATCGCTGATGATCCCTAAGGTGTTCAGATGCTTGCCGCATGTGTTATGTCCTGTGACCGTCCCTACAAGCGTTCTGCAATCTTTTCTGTCTAAGCGAAGTAAAAGTTTTGCATTGTTACTGTCTGGACGGCTAATGAACTATTTGGTGAATTTGCAGGTTGATGTACTGGACCATCTCTGACCATGTATTGAGTCCATGAATCTAGTTATCCAGTTTTTCAACTCTGTAAAGCTGACAACAATAATGGGCTCCGGTCCCAGGGGAGGAGAGCTTGCGCCCTCTTTCGCTAGAGCGTCAGAGGCCACATTGCCATCGATTCCCTGGTGACCGGGGACCCATATAAGATTGACCTGGTTATGCTTGGCAGCAGAATTAAGTCTATTCTTACATTCCTGGACAATCTTTGATTTGGTGGTTGGGTTAAGTAGGGTGACAAGAGCAGCCTTACTATCGCTGCAGATGCCAATCCTCTTATTATGCCACCCATGGGCAATTATCCAGTTGGCCACTTCGAGAATGGCAAACACTTCAGCTTGAAAAACCGTTGCGGTTGTTCCGAGTGATATACTGTATTTGACTGCCTCGTTCAAATACCATCCAGCGCCCGTACCAGTTAAGGTTTTCGATCCGTCTGTGTAGAAGATGTCATCTAATCCATCCAGTAATTTGTTGGGATCATCCCATTCTTCCCTTACCGGAAGACTAATTTGAAATCTTCTTCGGAACATGGTAATTTGCGTGATATCATCCGTCGGCATGCTAAAGAGGGTGCAGTGCTCTTCAAGTCTTCGGGATAAGACGCCATGTCCGGTGGCATGTCCATCATGCCATAGTCTACACTTTTTAAGTCGACAAATAGCTTTCATTGCCTCTTCCTGGATTGCGAGGTCCAAGGGCTGCAAATTGAGCATTGCGTTGAGGGCCGCACCAGGGGTCGAGCTAAAAGCTCCTGTTATCCCTATGCAAACTTCCCTTTGTACTCTGTTAAGAATAGAACAAGTAGTCTTTATCACCGTTCTACTCCACCAGACCACTGACGCAAATGTGATTATGGGCCTAATTATGGCTGTGTACATCCAGTGCACAATAGCGGGTTTTAGACCCCATGTCTTCCCAAAAGCTCTCCTGCATTGCCAGAAAGCATTCAGTGCTCGAGATGCTTTGTGTTCGACATGAGCCTTCCAAGTCAGTTTGCTATCTAGAATTACCCCTAGATATTTCACTTCTTTGGAGAGTTGAATGGTTACACCTTTCAAAATTGGGAGCTTAAGGTTATCGAGTTTCCTTTTCCTAGTGAACAACACAAGTGTTGTTTTCAAAGGATTCACTGATAAGCCATGTCTCTCACACCAGTTCTGGATCTTGTCTAGGGTTTTCTGCATCTTACTACAGACGACTCTAAGTGACTTACCACAAACGAGTGCACACACATCATCAGCGTACGCCTGTATGTGTATATTTAGACTTTGCAATTCGTCTAAAAGGGAGTCTACTACGAAACACCACAGTAATGGGGAGAGTACTCCTCCTTGCGGACAGCCTTTCTCCACTTTCATTACCGTGTCGGTGTCGCATTCCGCGAAAAGTAGTCTCTGAGATAGCATAGAGTAGATCCATCTTACAAGCACGGTATCTACACCATATGCAGTGGCAGCATTACACATCGATGGGAACGTGGCATTGTCGAAGGCCCCCTCAATGTCAACAAAAACCCCGAGAGCGTAGAGCCCCCCGTCCGAAGCACTTTCTATCTTAGAGACTAGATCGTGCAATGCGGACTCACAGGATCTACCACTCCTATAGGCATGCTGGTGCTCATTAAGGGGATGCCGTCTCTACGTTTCTCCTCTAATGTATTTTTCTACCAGACGTTCCAGACATTTCAGCAGGAACGATGTCAAGCTGATTGGTCTGAAGCTTTTCGCCAGAGCATAGTCTTCCTTGCCTGGTTTGGGAATGAAAACTGTGCTCCCTTAGTATGTCGTCTAATGCTCGTTGGAAAATTGCCGGAGCATTTTTAAGACCGAAAGGCAGTCTAGTAAACTCGTACTTGCCATTATTTACTGAGAAAGCGGTCTTCTCTATGTCAGATTCCTTTAATGGAATCTGATGAAATCCGCTTTTCAGATCTATTACCGAAAACAATTTGTTTTTTCCCAATTGCATTAGTACCTCACTGATTTCGGGTATGGGGTACCGGTCTGCAATGGTAATGCTATTTAATTTCCTGTAATCGATTACCATTCTAAATTCTTTTTCGCCAGAAGCATCTTGCTTCTTTGGCACAACCCATACAGGTGAATTATAAGGGGATCTTGACGGTTTAATTATTCCGTCGGCTAGTAGCTTGCTAATTTGTTTTTCAATTCCATCTTTTAAGGACATAGGATATGGGTAGAATTTTGTGTAAACAGGGTTGTCGGTTGTTGTACGGATCGTTCCTACCACTTTCGTGGTGTAGGTAAGCTTTTCGTCTGGCTCGGCGAACAGTTCCTTATTCTGTTCAGCTAAATTGTTCATTAAATTTCGTTGATTGTTTGTCATGTGACCACTTCTGATAGCTATGGAATTTACGGATTGGGCTGTGAACTGTTTTATTAAGATTTTGATTGAGTTTCGGATTATCATGAAGTTATGTTTAGTATGGCTAACGGCGGATAGCTCTTTAAGGCTGTCGTTACCCAATATCGCGTGGAATGATACTAGTGACGGTAGCAGGAAAGATTTAATTTTTTTATCTTTTAGGTTGAAGAGGTTAACGAAAGTATGATGGGTGATTTTAACCTGTCCCCCTACCGAGCTGGCAGAGAGGCATTGTTCATTAGGAATGAGTTTTTTTACGAAACGGGGTTGAATATAATTTTTATTGGAGCCTGTGTCTATTAGGATTTTTAGTATCGCTCCGCTTTCTGTTTTACATTCGAAGTAAGGAAGCGAAGAGTGCCTCATTCTAAAAAATGAATGTCGGCAAGATTATTAATTTCGCCTTCTAAATTTTGTTCTCCGAAGTATTCGTCACTGTATTCTGCCAGGGTTTGATCATAGGAACTTTCGCTGTCAGCTTGCAGTTGAGCTTCCCTGTATTCGTCGGTATATTCCTGTTCCTGAGGTGGCTGATTGTCCTCGATATCAGTACTTACGTGATAATTCCTCTGAATTTTTTGAGGGTGGACTGGCCTTCGGGCTGAATTATCAAGTGGTGGCCTTTTTCCGGCGTATTTCATAGGTTGTGGTCTATTAGCGTAATTGACCGCTTTCGTCTGAATGCTCTGATCTACATCCACAGGCTCGGGCCTTGGCTGTGCCTTCGGTGCGGACGGTCTTTGAGGAGCCTGCTGAAGTTGTTGAGCTTGATTGAAGGGTCGAGCAGCCTGTTGTCCATTCGGATAATTTCTAAATCCTGGTTTGGGAAAGTAGGCCAAATCAGGGTAAACGATTTCTTTCTGATTGAAGTAGGGTTGCGGAATTTTTCTGGCTGGTACCGGAGGTGGATTGTGTTGGGGCTTTTTATTATTCCCGTAGTAATTATTCGCATAGTTAGCTCTGAAATTCTGATTTTCCAATTTGAGACAGAAATTTAAGGCTTGGGGTAGATCAACTGGCTCTTTTATACCAAGAAGTCTTGGTAAGTCGCCATTGAGTCCACGTATGAATGTGTCTAGGGCTTTATCCCTGTAGGTTTCGGTAAGTAAACGCATTGATTCGGCACCTATTTCCATGCAGGAGATCTTTCTTAATATTAGTGATGGATGGGAATAAATTTGCTGATAGAATTCTTGGACGGACGCTCTACCTTGTATGAGGGATGTTAATTGATACTCTAAGGTACCTACATAGATCGCGTTTATCTGCGTAATGGATCGTTAGGCATCGGCAGATTGCTTTCCAATCTAACGGGGTATTATAAGATTCGAGGGCTATGTCCGCATTGTCCTTTCCGTGATGAACGACACTTGTGATCCTGAGTCGATGAGTGCTCGTAGTGTGTCTATTGTTCCCTTAGATGTTTGCACGTGTATGAGTGCAGTTGAGAGTAATACTCGTGTTAGATTTTTTGAAAAAAAGGTTTGTACTTGTTGTGCCTCTGCTTTCTTTGTGTTTGCAGTATTATTTGTGTGAAGTGCTTTCCTCTTGCTTAGGCACGGATGTGGCGCGTGCGATGCGAGGCAATTTTTACAAAGTTTATTCTGTTTGATAACTTCAAGTTTATCTGATAAACTTAAAGCCCTGAATTGTGAACAATGGAATAGCGTATGTTTGTCGTGACATTTTACGCAAGTTGCATCGTTCTTTCTCATCGTTGAAGATTTTGGATCGTGTTTTTGATTTTTGTATTGTCCTTTGCCATTTTGAAGCAATCCATATGTTGGTTTTGGGTTTCGAGATTGGGTACGTGGTGCTGAGTCGTGTACAGCTTCTAGTGTTCGGAATCTAACCTCCAAGAAGGCAATGAAGTCAGAGTAGCTGGGAAGTTCTTCTTTGTCCTTTAAGTGTTGCTCCCATTCGTAGTGCGTTTCTTGGGGTAGTTTGTGTACTAATGAGGTCATCCCAATGTTGGACTGGTAATTTTAAAGCCTTTAATTCGTGCAAGTATTCTTCCGTTTTATCCATTAGATTTCTTATGCCTTGCGAAGACTCTTGTTTTAATGTTGGTTGGTTTAAACGATTTTTTAAATGTGTGGTTACTAACACACGCTTGTTGTTGTATTTTTTTTCCATCGGAGCCCATGCCTTTTCGTAATTTGTTTCTATAATTTCAAATTGTCTTAATAACCTTTCTGCCTCTCCGGTTACGGCTGTTTTAAGATAGTGTAACTTTGGTACTTTTGGTATTGATGTTTCATCATGAACTAATGACTTGAATAGATCGTGAAATGATCTCCACGCCTGGTAGCTTCCATCGAATTTCGGTATATTTATTCGCTGAAGTTTAATATTAGGAGTACCCTTGTGTTCGCCGTGATTATCCCTTTCACGTTGAGATGTGTTCTGCTCTTTGATGTCCTTTAGGCTTTCCTTTAGGTCAGATAGAAATTCCATGTACAGATCTTCAGTAGTTTCATACAAATCTTGTTCTAAATATTCCTTTGTTCCCGTTGGATTGTGAACGTAAACTTTTGCGTGGTTTTCAGAGAACTTTCTCCATAAACATTCTAAATTTTGTATTCTAGCTTCGTGATATCCTACAGTATTTTTGTAGGTCTTATTGGCCTTTTTATGATTGGAGATTGACTTCAAGATTTGCTCGTGAAGAGCCTTTTGAGTTTGAATTAAATTCTCCATCGTTTTTGGCTTATTTATTTCGGACTATCCGGCTCGAAGGACCAAAATGTGCGCTCTGTGCACTTATAGAGAGGTACCGGAAATAATATGCCCGAAAATTCCAAAATAATAATTCAATTTATCGCTAATATCACTATTTTTACAATTCAGGTACAAAATTAACTTAGAACTAATTCATTATCAACATTCAAATTCAGTCAGTAAAAGTAATTCAGTTTAAAACTTCAAAATCCATGTAATTCACTGTGATGGGAAATCGTATCATTCCATTAATCGGCCTCTGCAATTATAAACGAGTGACCAATTAATATTCCATATGGGTTGCTGTTTTTGAGTCTCAGAAGAAAAGTTGAGTTCAGATTAACTTTCTGACCTTATTGTCCAGATTAGTATTCTGGTGCAAGTACCTTTGGGTTCTGGTAGTAGAAGATTTTGCTCAGAGTAACCTTCTGATCTTAAAGTCCAGATTATAGTAGGGGAGCCCAAGCGAGGATTTTTGGATTTACTCGAGCGCGTCAGAATAAGATAAGGGGGAAAGCTTGCACTCTGTTCAGTACCTCCACCATACATGAACCTTTGATATAGCGTCGAACGCCTAGGGCAGCCGATCAGATTAGTAAAAAAAAATCGATCATCAGAAATACTCGAGCGCGTCAGATTAAGGAATGGTGAGTTCATCACATGCAGAAAAGTATGTATTTCAATAATCTGACGATTTAAGCGTGACGTAAGGAAATGGCGGAGTCACAAATTTGCAAAAAAAAACGTCACCTGGACATTCTCGAGCGCGATTTATTTTTCTTCAGTTTGAACGTAAATCCTTCAAAGATCACGGGAATATAATAATCTGCTGATTTCCACAAGCCGAAGTAGTTAAAATCATTAATAAAGAACTATGTATTTCCTACTCCGCGCCTCTCTTTCATTCTCCATTTTTCTCTATCTCTTACTCTCTCGCACCGTCCCGCCACTACTTTCCGTCCACTCTTTGTAACGCCATGATGCCATCACAGCTGATCACGACGACACGTTCTTGTTTGTATGTGTACAACGCTTGGGTTAGTTTATTGTGCTCCAAAAAAAGTTTTATGAATTAATCGCAATAAATTTTATATGTGCTATAACAATGGATGATAATAGTGCGAAATGTGTATTTTGTGAACAAAAAAATTTGAAAAAGCTGTAAAATTTACGTCAGAAACAATTAGTTTTTTTTCAAATGGTCAGATTAAGAAAATTCCTCCACATAATTGTCAGATTATGGGTCAGCATGACAAGGACATCAAGCTGAACCGACGGTATATTAATCTGACGCGCTCGAGTATTTCAATGTCACGATTTTTTTTTGCATTTTGAAAAATCAGACATGAGGTTTGGTCGCGTCCAAATCGTCAGTCTTTGAAATGGGAGCTCCTTTAGGGTCTACTTAACACCTCTTCTGAAAATCTGACGCGCTCGAGTAAATGTTTTTTTTGTTTTTTTTTAACCTCTTCGTACGGCCATCCCCACCATTCAAACCGGCAGATTATTATTCCTCCGTCATCAGAGACACGTGGCGCATATACAATATTAATATCTGACGCGCTCGAGTATTTCCATGTTACTGTTTTTTTTTACATTTTTAAAAGCCTGTAGCCACTCCCCCCACCGCTGAAAGTGAAAACATGATATAACTTTTTTTTCTTCCTATCATATAATCTTCGAAATCCAATAGGTCCCCACGACGCTCGAGTATCTACAAATTTAGCATCGCGGGCTCCCCTATTAGTATTCTGGCAAATAGGAAGGGTAGAGTCAGATTAGTTTTCTGACTAAAAGTTTCAGAATTAATATTCTGTGGTAAGTAATTTTGGGTCTATTAGTAAGAGGCTTTATACAGATTAAATTTCTGACGGTAAAGTCCAGATTAGTATTCTGGCACAGAAGAATGATAGAGTCAGATTAGATTTCTGACTAGGTTCCAGATTAGTGTTCTGGTAGATTTTTGTAAGTCCAGATTAATTTTCTGGTCGGTTTCAGATTAAAACTCTGATAATGGTTATTACCCATTGAGATCTTACTTTGATCTGCCTGGTCGACTGTTTTGGGTCGGCTTTTATCCCTGCCTGTAGCCGTGACTTTAGACACAATTGTAGTACCAGAGGAGGTTCACTGGTCTAAATGGTCTAAAGTGCTGCCCTATGCCACCTCCTTGACTTTTGACAAATGTCATTATTCAGGCATGAGGCGCAGGTAAACGTTTGTCTTTATTTTTGATTTTTTAATTTTTCTTTGTAGGCTTAACAGCGTATAAGCTCCAGCAAATGGTCCTCGTTCTTCCTAGTGTCATCGATTGTTTTGGACATCCTTTCAGCGTATTCTGAATCTAGTACGCCAAACAGACTGTTCGCAATGTTGCCGACGATATTTAGTGCACCTCTTTTCTTTCGCGGTGCCAATGGTTGTGGAGATAATAATTCATTGTTGTCAGTAAGCTCCCTTATCAGCTGTTGCATTTGTGCCAGGATGGTTGAACATGGATCTTCGGACTGTAATTAAATACAGATGTTTATTAGCGCTTTGTGTCCTCCTACGAGTCCATGGAACTCCTTCCAATATCCTGCCATCTCGTAGTAAGCGATGATGTTCCAATCGTTCGATATTATTGAAGCAGATCCTAGATTCTCGAAGTAGACCCCCGGCTGGGAGTTAAACGGTTTTGTCTCAATCGGAGCCCCGGTCGGTTGTTAGTGGGAGTATTATGCATGTGAGTAGTACCGTGGCTATGGCAGACATTGGGGATATTCGAATCCTCTTCCTAGGCGTAGGATTCTCGTCCTGCCTTGCTGGTTGCTCGTGAGCTCCAGAGGTGGTTGGCTCGTGAGCTCCAGAGGTCGTTGGCAGGTTTGTTTCCTCGTTGTTTGCAGGGACTGGATCATCTGTGTCGATTGGAAGCGGAGCGAGTCGATGGATAGGCCTGCGTAACACGCTTTTAGCTTTGTGCACGTCTGCTACTCGGATGAGACCATCTTCTCCCTTGTGAGTGGAGACCACGCGACCCAGCGGTCACTTCATGGGTGGCAGGTTATCCTTCTTGAGTATCACCATTGTCCCGGGCTTGATGTTTTCAATCTTTTTTCGCCATTTCTGCCGCTGTTGAAGCTCATTGAGATACTCTGCCGTCCAGCGCTTCCAGAACTCGTTCTTTATGTGTGCAACTAATTTCCATCGGGTGAGTAAGGACAATTTTTCCGGAGTTGCCTCGGGATGAATAGTACTTGCCAAGGGTTCGCCAATTAAAAAATGTCCAGGCGTCAGCGCACTTAGGTCATTAGGGTCTGATGACATGGGTGTTAACGGTCGTGAATTTAGCACCGCCTCCACCTCCGTAACCACTGTCTCCAATTCTTCGTACGTGAGCCACGCTGCCGCAACGGATCGTCGTAGCAAAGTCTTTGCGGACTTGACTGCTGGTTCCCAAAGACCCCCTGTTATGTATCAATTTATGACTCTGAAGTGCTTCACACTTCAGAGATAAAATATTAAACATTTGCAAACAATTTAAGTAAAAATGATGCTGAAGCGCCTCACGTTTCAAGCATCAAATATCTAGCACAAAGAACTTAATTTATGACGCTGAAGTGATTAACACTTCAGCCTAAAAATTACCCAATGTGCACCCCTTGCACTATTCAAGGCGTCGCCGGCGGTAATATTGTCCCACGGCATAATTTACGACTTGCGTAAATTACCCCGAGGGCGACAACCTGACCCAAGTCAAGTGCCCGGTGAAAGTGCGATCACAGCACATGCGCAAGAACGAAAGTGCTCGCGCAACAATATGTGCTGGATCAATTTTCACCGATAAGCGATCGTCACCGGAAACCGAGGTTTCCTACGATCGGAAAATTGAGCACTGGTCAGTCGAAGTCCGATATTCAAATCAATAAGTTGAAGTTGAAGTTCAAGATCCACATCACCTAGTTCCAGTCCGATATTTAAATCTAGTAGTTGAGCTCAGGAGCTAATACGCAGCATCTGAGCCTTAAAATAAGTAAAGTAAAGTCGAGTTCGGTCACGGGAATATTCAAGTAAGATAATAAGGAAAGATTCGTTGTGTGTAACGGAAGTGTATGTTAATCAAACAATAAATAAATCCGAGTGAATCAAGTGTGCAAGTTCTTACACCCTTCCTCCGCAATACTTTCCCCGGAGTCTAGCTTCCCAGCTGCTCCACCGGAGTCTTAGCCATCAGGCTGCTCCAAATTAATACCCAGAACACCCCGAAGGTATTAACCCCGTGAACACCAAAAAGGGGACCACCGACTCGACGACAAAACAGAAGCCGGACGACATCCAAGAAGCCAGCCAGAGTCGAAGCAGTAAAGTTGGACCATCCCGAGTGTTGCAAACAAATTTATTGTTGCAACACAGCGGGCCTACACCCCCCTACACAACACCCCGAAGTGGGGAGCTCGGGGGGGTATGAAGTGGAAATCCATGCCACGAGTGCCACATACTGACTGTATCTGATTCTTAGCCCTTTCAGAGTGTACAGCATCCTTCAGCTCGGCCAGCTGCGCTTGCGCACCAATGAAATTGGTAGCATTGTCACAGTGTAGATGTCTGCAATGTCCTCTTCTCGCCATAAACCTCTTCAGAGCTCCAATGAAGGCGTCCGTGGTTAAATTTGTCACAAGTTCTAAGTGAACTGCCTTCGTGGTAAAACAGCAAAATACTGCTATATATGACTTTTGCGGCCTTTTCCCTCTGACCTGATAGTGAGTCCAGACAGGCCCGCAGAAGTGCACCCCTGCGTTGACGAAAGGACGAGCGGGTTGAACTCGTCGCGCCGGCAGATCTCCCATTAATTGTTATAATTGTTTGGGCTCTGTTCTGAAGCATCGCAGGCAGTGTTGGACGACTGATCTCGCGAGAGTTTTTCCCTTGATGGGCCAAAACCGCTGCCTAACTATAGCCAGCAGTGCTTGGGCTCCAGTATGTTGGTTTTCTTCATGGAAATCCTTCAGTATCAATTTCGTAACTGGGTGTGCGTAAGGTAGTACAATCTGGCGTTTGGCATCGAAGGGTAATTCCGTGGCTCTCAATCGTCCGCCTACCCTAATGATTCCCCTTTCGTCGAGAAAGGGAGTAAGATCACTGAGTTCGCTGTTTTTCTGCGATTCTCCCGTGGCTCTTAGATGCGCTATTTCGGCCGAGAATTCCCTCTGCTGCATTTGCTTAACGATGGTCGTTAGTGCTTCCTCTAACTCGTTCGCACTGAGTGACGTGTCGGCAGAGGTCCTGGGCATTTCTCGAGCTCCCTTTATGAAGCGATTCATGTAGGCAACAATTCTCTGTAGCTTCCGAAATGAGTTTCCGTGATTGATTGCGTCGAGTAGATTCTGTGGTTCTGCTGCTGTGATGGCCGACAAAACCGTTTTCCGCGATTCAGGAATGTTTTCCAGCTTCGGAGTGTGAGCTGCTGGCCAAACTGATTCTTGGCCATGGAGGAAAGGTGGCCCATAGTACCAAAGACAATTGTCCTTGAGCTTGCCAGGACTTATGCCGCGCGACAGTAGGTCGGCCGGATTTTCCTTGGACTTCACGTGTCGCCACTGTTGAGATGTAGTCAGCTGCTGGATGGCGGACACTCTGTTGGCGTCAAAGGTCTGCAAGGACGATGAAGATGAGTTCATCCAGCAGAGGACTATCTCCGAGTCAGTCCAGAAAAAGGTGCGGTCCGCGTTCACGCCTAAGTCTGTTTGGATGCGTGCTGCTAAGTCGACTGCCAATTTTGCCGCGCATAGTTCCAGGCGAGGTATCGAGAGAGTTTTCAGTGGTGCTACTCTGGATCTGGAACATAGCAATTGTGCTGTTATAGTGCTATGCTGGCCTGTTGTTCGAATGTACGCTGCCGCCCCAAACGCCTTCTCGGACGCATCTGCGAAGACGTGAAGTTGCATTGTGCCTGGCGTTTTATGAAGACATGCATGCCTCGGAACACATATTTCATCCAGCATCCTTAATTCGTCTCTGAACCGGTTCCACTCAGTGTGCAATTCGAGCGGAAGCGCAGCATCCCAATCCAGCTTCAGTAACCATAATTTCTGCAAAAACATTTTTGCCAGTACTGTGGCTGGTCCCACTAGACCGAGCGGGTCGAAAATGTGCGCCGTTTCGGAGCAAACAATCCTTTTCGTAATTTTGTGCCGCTCTGGCCAGGACGTTTTTACCTTGAAAGAATCAGATTTGGGTAGCCATGTTAATCCTAGCGTCTTGATGTGTGGTTGATCCTTCTCGAGAAAGTCCAATTCCACCTCGATGTCTTCTTTTGGAAGATCCTGCAAGAGTTTTGGATGATTTGCACACCATTTTCTCAACTTAAATCCCGCTGTTTGTAGTAACTCCTTGAGCTGATTCTGCATTTCAACTGCAGTAAATAGATGATCTGACCCGGTCATGACGTCGTCCACATAAAAGTCCCGTGCTAGCACGTCGGTGCCCAATAGGTACTGCTTCTTGCCTGACTCTGCAAGCTTTTGCAGACATTTGGTAGCGAGATATGGTGCAGACGATGTCCAATACGTTACGGTGCATAATTGATAGCATCGTAGCGGTTCTTTCGGTTCATCTCTCCACCAGTTGGCAATTCCGATCTTCCTCTCTCACCAAAATTTGCCGGTACATTTTCTCGATGTCCGCTGTAAATACATATCTGGCAATTCGGAATCTAAGCAGTGTTGTAAATAGCTCTCCTTGGACGGTGGGGCCCACGAGCAATGAATCGTTTAGCGAGGTATTTGATGAAGATTTTGCTGAGACATCGAATACCACTCTCAACTTAGTGGTGCTGCTATCAGGCTTTAGCAAGGCATGATGCGGCAAGAAATAGTACGCCGATCTGACTGTGCGAGAGTCGACAGCTTCCATGTGCCCGAGCTCGCGATATTATTGCATGAACTTAAGGTATTTGTCCTTTAGTTCTGGTTGCCGAATGAATTTTCTTTCTAGTGCGAAGAACCGTTGGAGTGCTATGTCCTTTAATTCCCCCAGCTTCATGTCTCTGTCCTTGAACAGGAGGGCAACCACAAACCTGCCTCGATGATCTCGATACGTGGTCTGGTGGAAAAAGTTTTCACACCTTTTCCCTGCTGGGGTTAATGACTTGTGCGGTAGTTCCTGTTCCTGCTCTATCTTCCAAAATTTCTCCAGTTGATTAGTGAGTGCTTCGTCCTCGCTGCAGATGCCACAAAGAGCTACTTGCTTGCTGATCTTACCGCACACAATCCATCCCAGAAGAGTGTTTTGAAGTATGGGTAGATCGTTTCGAAGTCTGATCTGCCCGACTGCTAACAATTGATGATAAATTTCCGCCCCGATGAGGAAGTCGATGCGATCAGAGCGATTGAATGCGAGGCATTGGCCAGTCGTTGATTTGAATATTCTTCGCTGGATGCTGAGGATTTATCTTCTGCAATACAAAGGCCTCTAGCCGTGTAGAGAAGCCCGTAGTGTTGGAACTCAATTTCACGTTGACTCGATGCTGAGTGTGTTGAGTGGAGCCACCAATTCCTTTTATGTTTACTGAATCGGAGAGTCTAGCGAGATTTAATTGTCGTGCCATTTTCTGCGTAATGAAATTAAGTTGTGAACCTGAATCCAGTATTGCTCTGCACTGGATGCCTTCCCCATTTTCTCCTGTTAACTGCACCATTACGGTGCTTAGAATCACGAGGCCCTTCGGTGCTCCAGATGTTTGCGCTGACAGTGTTGCATGCTGTGTTTCTGCCTGGATCTGTGTCGATTGAGGGGGCTCCTTGTTTGCTTCTTGGCTCCCTTGCGTTCCCTGATCTAGATGCAGCAATGTATTATGCTTTTTGAACATTTGCTACATGATCTGGAGCTGCATTTCGCATAATTATGTCCGGCCTTCAGGCAGTTGATGCACAGTTTGTGTGTTCGCACGAGCTCCAGCCGCTTCTTTGGGGAGAGTATGAGGAACTGCTGGCAATAGAACAGCGGATGTTCTGCGCGACAAGCTACGCATTTTGTCTGACTTGTTGTTATGGCAAGTGATCTTGCAGTAGTTGGCTTCCGAGTAACTTCTTCCGAATTTTTGCTCTTGCTCCCTAAGGCTTCTAGGGACTGGAACCGTGTCTCGAGAAATTTAAGGAATCTGTCCAATGGCTGCAGTTCTCGCGGGTTGTCCAATGCATGCTCATAGATGATTTGTGTAGCGCTATCCATTCTCCTTATTAAGAGATGAGTCATCAGAGGGTCCCACTGATCGGTCGGCAAGCCGTGGTTGTTGAGTCCTCTGAGACACTCCTTTGTGGTGTCGTGTAAAGCCCTTAAAGCTGATGCACTTTCAACCTGAATGGTCGGTTGTGACATCAGCTTGTTGAGGAGAGCCGTCACGATTACTCTCATGTTGTTGTATCGGTCAACGAGAGCCTCCCACGCCGCTGTGTAGTTGTCGTCAGAGATTGTGTAATGTCGAATCAGCTTCTCTGGTTCACCGGTCAGATTTGTTTTCAAATACCACATCATTTGACACTTTGATATGGTTTGGTTGTGTACCATTCGCACAAACAAATCATGAAATTGCCACCATTGTAGGTAATCTCCGTTGAATTTTGGGAGAGTTATCTTCGGCAGCTTCATTGGGCTAGGCATGGCTTCGCCCGTGGGCACCTGCATGCTATTACTGAAACGTCCTTCCTGTCTGCCAGACAGTTCCTCGAACCTTTCATGGAAGAGAATCAACGTTGTCTGCACCCGGTCTCCTAATGTAATGTAGGCGGTTGTGTCGTAGCCATGATCAGAGGGATCCTCATCTAGCTCGAAGATTTGGCAATGTCCCTCCTTCAGCCTTGCCCATTGCCGATTGACTGCGTCTAGCTTCACTTGATAGTGATGCTTGGAGGCAACTTGCGGAGACTCGTCTATTCCAGCCCTTTGCCTTCTGATCATCTTGATGATTGGAGTTGGATTGTCTTCTCCGGATTGCTTTGCTAAACTGGGTGTCGGCGTGTCGGCTCTGCTGGTCCCATGGCCCGTCAACTCCTCCAGATTCCTCTTGAACAGGCCTTCATACTTCTTTACAAGATGCGAAACTGCCGTGTAGTAATTGGATGTAAAGTATTTGTTCTCCCGCTCCGGGTCCGCGGCTTCGCATAACTCGTGCCTCTCGTCGAACTCAGCCCAGAATCCTTGCAGCTTATTCAAACGATCCTTGTAGTAAGCCTCCGTCTTCCTGTCAGCTGGGTCCTTGTTGAAGTTGTTCACCAGCTTCTGCAGTAGTGTTCCAGTCGCCTCTTGTTGAGCTGCGAGTGCCTCCATGGTCTGATGCAGGATGCTAATTACAGATGAATCGTGATGATCACGTCGGGGTCGCCAAATTTTATGACGAGACTCTTTTGAATCGTCAATCAATCTGAGCGTTACGCTAAGATTTCTGAATTGATGCGGACAGCCGATGGTCCTATGTAGAATAGATGAGTTGATACTTCTTAAGTGCAACACTTAAGTAACGTAGACTGCTACTGCTGGTGCCTGTACCAGAGTAACTTGATTTAAGCCGAAGCGTAGTGAAAGACAGTTCTTATGCGACTCATTCCTTATTTTGAAGTTTTTCCCTTAAATACTAATTAATACACACTTCTTTACAGTCATACAATAGCTGAACTTAATAATTGCTTGCGATGCACCCCGTGCCCGAGAAACGCGAGCGTCGCGCCACGTTATTGCTTGCGATGCACCCCGTGCCCGAGAAACGCGAGCGTCGCGCCGCGTTAGCGGTGTCGTGTGGCGAGTACCGGCACGTTTTGCTGCGTGTGAAATTCACCTGTTTGCGGGGCCGGTGTGCGTCGCGCAATTTGCTTATCTTACAGTTTAATGACCGGACTGCACATGAGCTTGTGCTTATCATGTGCATTCCAAAGATCCAACAAATTCATTAAATTACAAAAGTGGGGTCGGACGGCGATGTTCGCTTGACGACAGCTCGTTGGAAAAAAAGACAGATGCCTGGCTCCCTTGAACTATATTGGCTCACGGCTCACGGCTAAAATGCAGGGATGCCAACCGCTGTCAGCCACTCGACTAAAGCCAAGCCCACAATTCGGCCGTCCTGATGTCGTTCGTCTCGAACGCTTCGCTATGTCGTCTTCACTTCATCGTCTTCACTATGCCGTCTTCGCTATGCCGTCTTCGCTGAGTCGTCTTAGTTATGTCGTCTTCGCTGAGTCGTCTTAGTGGACTCGTCTTTACCAGTTCATACTCGCCAGGTCATCTTCGCTAGATTGTTTATTCTGCGGCATCGTCTTCATCTCCGTCCTCCGAATCACTGTAAGTGTCTTCGTATAGGCCCCATGGCTTCATATGATCACAGCTAGTGGTGGTTTCCTTAGGGCCCTCGTGTTCACCTACTTTAGTTACATCATAGCGATCATTATTGCCCACTCGTGTCACCCTGTAAAGACCAAAAAACTTTTGACGTATTTTTAGTATATTACCGAATTGAGTTCGCTTAATAGCCACGAGATCTCCTAATTGGTATTCGGTGGGTTTGCGACGTCTTTTATCAAAGTCCCTTTTACTCTCTCGTTGGATTTCACTAATTCTTTTCTTAGCCTGTTCGCGGACCTTTTCACGCTGCTGATCAAACAGGTCAAGTATTTCTTGAGTTATGGCCTCCATCATTTTGGCGTCTTCGGGATTCCTCATCTTCATTCCGAAAAGGACTTCGTAAGGAGTCCTCTAAATGCTTCTCTGCCACAACGAGTTGATATATCGTTGAGCTTTTCCGGTTTCCTTATACCACTTCTCCGGATCTTGAATGGACAATTTTGAAAGCACAGAAGTGACGATACGATTCATCCGTTCGACCTGTCCATTACCCCTGGGGACACCGGTCGTTACCAAGGTGTGGTGTATTTTTTGCTCCTTGCAGTAGTCCCTGAAGATGTTGGAGGTAAAGGCCGTTCCTCGATCCGTGATAATCTGCCTGGGGTTGACGAACGTGTCCTTTTGGGATTCCATTTTTTTAATTACCTCGTCTGCTGTCAGAGTCTTCACGGGGTATATCCAGGTAAATTTGCTGAATCCGTCAATTATTGTAAGTATCTATCGGTATCCCTTCCTTGCACTCGTCAAAGGACCTAGGTGGTCGACGTGGTAGCAATCCAGTGGATATTCCTCCTTAGGAATGGGATGGAGGAAACTTTCGGCCTTCCCCGATTTCCTCTCGCTCAGAATACAAGGGATGCAGTTCCTCCGACAGGATTGTACTCTTTCCTTTAGTCCTGGGATGAAATATTCCCTCGCTAGGATCTCCTCCGTTTTGCGTTGGCCAAAATGCCCCTGGTCGTGGACAGATTTGACTAACTCCTTCGCCATTCCCTTGGGAACGCAAAGAAGCTTGACTCCATTTTCCCTTTTATAGAGAATACCCTTTTCGTTGCTGTAGTCCTCAAACGGTCCCGATTCCAAAATTCTGGTTATTGCCCTGAAGTGCTCGTCTTTCGCTTGTGCTGCTTCAATTTTATGGATGAGTTCCTTAGACACAGTCATGCAGATAGGGTGTCGACTCAATGCATCGACGTGTTTCATCCTGGTTCCTGGGCGGTGTTCCAACTGGTAATCATAATCCAGCAGGAGCAGCGCCCATCTCGATACTCGCGGTGGGAGGTCCTGCTTTTCCATGGTCATTTGAAACGCCGAACAGTCGGTGACTATTTTAAATCTAATGCCTAGCAAATCAACCCTCATTCTTTTCAGCGCAGAAACAATCGCAAGTACTTCCAATTCGTAGCTTGAATACTTCTCTTGAGCGGGTACTGGATGCATTTGATTGTCGTCGGGGCTTCGCTGGAAAAGTATTGCTCCAAACCCAAATTTAGAGGTCTGTTACAATTGTAAAATTGTAAGAGTTGTCCAATAAATAAAATCGCTCTGGTGGTATAGGGTTGTATTCTGTGTTGTCCCTGCTTGTCTATTGGACTTCGGAAGCTGCAAAGACTTTTTATAATTACAGAACCTCGTAGCGGAAAAATTATTGGCATACCTGTGGAGCGTGCCACTTACTCTTTGGCACGAAGGGGGACTGGAGGGAGTTGCATACTCTTCGGCGCAAACTGCATGTGGGATCCCAAAATCAGTGGAATCCCAATTGCCACTGAAACCATTGAGCTGTGGTGAACAATTAATCCCAGTGCAAGAAGCACTAAGTTTACCGGATGAGAAGTCAACCGTCGTCGAACCTGAGAGGAAGAAGAAGAATTATTAGTTTTAGTAGCAGTTAACGATTATTTAGTTTTAGTAGTTAAGTAACAGAGTAGCTTGAATTGTTCGGAATATGCGAATATGCACGAAGTAACATTAGGAACATCTGAATAGTTGTTTAAGGAAATTACTTACTGGAGAAATACTGTACGTCGGTCTGAAGGTAGTTCGGGATCCGTGGTGCGTAAGGTAGTGGTGCTTCTGTAATGGGAAGAAGAAATTTAAAGGAGGCAGCTGCGTATCCTCTTTCGAGTTGTTCTATTTATTTATTTATTTATTTATTTATTTATTTATTTAGCCAACAGAAACTGCCCTGACTGAACAAAATTAACAAAACTTAACTAAAGATAATTACATTAAAATCACAAATTCTAAAACAGTAAAACAATAAAACAATACTTATGTAAACTACAATTGAATGTTCCTAAGCCTACATTTTACATCATATTTACTGCAATTGAAATCTATCGTATCGAAATACTTATTGTAAGAAGCTTTAAGTGATTCGGTTGGACCAAACATCACGTAAGAGGTTCGACAGTGCTCAAGCTTTAAGAAATCGCAAGTTCGGAGGTTTCTCGTCGGTACATTAATATTGAGCATTGACAACAGCTCAGGACAGTACAATTCCCCGCACAATGCTAAGTGCAGAAAAATGACTCTGGAATGCTCACGGCGACATTCCAGTGTTTGCAGGTTTATTAATTTTAATCTATGTTCATAGCAAGGCAGTTCCAAGCGATTCTGCCAGGGTAAGTCGTTCAAAGCCAAGCGGAGAAATCTCTTTTGAACTGACTCAATTCTTGATATATGAACAGAATAATATGGAGACCATACCACACTCCCATATTCAAGAATCGGTCTGACCAGTCCCACATACAACGATTTGAGAACATAAGGATCTCTGACTTCCTTAGACCATCGCCGTATGAAGCCTAATACGGAGTTACTTTTACTAATAATGTAATCGAAATGCTGCCTGAAATCTAGTTTCTGGTCAAGTACAATACCCAGGTCCGTAATCTGATTTACACGTTTTAGATTTGTTACACCCAACATATACTCAAAACCACTAGACGGAACACTTCGAGAAAAAGACATGACAAAACATTTATCGACATTTAATTTCAGACGGTTGCGCACACAACAATCCATGAAACGATTAAGATCGTCCTGCAATAAAAGACAATCGTCAAAACAAGAAATCTCTTTAAATATTTTAACGTCGTCCGCAGAGATAAGGAGCTCGGAATTAGACACGACATCCTGAACATCGTTAATAAAAAGGATAAACAATAACGGTCCCAAGTGGCTCCCTTGAGGGACACCGCTCGTTACTATAAAGGGTCTGGATAAAGAAGACTTAAAGATTACATGTTCTGACCGATCAGTCAGATACGAATTAATCCACTCCAGAAAGCCCGGAGAAATACCTAGAGATGAAAGCTTGGACAAGAGAACCTTATGGGAGATCCTGTCGAAGGCTTTACTAAAATCAGTATAAACGCAGTCGACTCTGTTACCTTTTTCCATACATTTCAAGACACGTGAAACTAGGGCCACCAAGTTAGTGATCGTGGATCTACCCTTTACAAAGCCGTGCTGTTTATTAGAAATTATGGACCTACAGTGGTAATAGAAACGATCACAAACAATAGATTCGAAAGCCTTAGGAATACTAGACAGCTTAGCGACAGGTCGATAATTTGACACAACATCACGCCTGCCTTTTTTATGTAAGGGTGTTATAAATGACCTCGTTTGAAGGTATTGGGTCAATTTCACCCTTCAAGTCGCAAAGATGTTTAAAAATTGCTACCCATCCAGAATATGTTGTTGGAACCGGTTGTTGACCATGACGATGAAATACGATCTTTGCCTCGAATGAATGCGGGTCGAATCCAAGTACAACTTTTTGATTATGATATTCGTCCAGATAGTACGTGTAGTTCAGCAATATGGGGGAAGAAGAAGAATCTGTCAAGTGAGGAAGTGTTTTTATTGCTATGTGCGACAAAAGTTCAAAAAACCCGGATAATTCGGGGCCGGAGTGCTCAGCAGGCCCACCCGCGGACGACAGGAGCGTCGCCGGGAGGAGTAGCGACCGTGGAGGAGGAACTTCTGCGCCCAGGGAGGAGAAATCTGGAACTGCGCGCCAGCCTGCCGGGACCAACACTTTGCTCCAGTCGGATGCGGACAAGAAGGAGAAGGAAGACGGGATGTGGAGGATGGCTGGTAGTAGACGCGGCAGAGCTACCAAGCAAAACAATACACCTGCCGACGTGCGAAGCAGGATGCAGGTACGTGCAGGTGGGCCGGGAGGTGCTTCGCCCTCGTCAGGGAACGCGGCTACGGCAGCTGTCAAAGCTGCCGGCAAGGACGCCAACCTGTCGAGTGCGCAGCAACCCAGTATTTTTCGTAGTAGAAGGTTTGCGCCTCCGAAGGCGGAAGCTCTCGCCGCGAAAGCTGCTAGATCAAGTACAGGTCTAGCCAGTAGTGAGCTCCCGAAGCTCAGCAAAAATTCTCGTCGCCGCAGAAATGCGGCGATACGTAAGCAACTCCGGCTTCAGCTCGCTGAGCAGAAAGGGGTGGTTGGGGGGTCTGCAGAACCCCAGAACAAAACAGTTCAGGGTTGTTCCGGCACTCCCAAGCGCCCACTTTCGCCGGAAAAAACACCGCCGGAGGCGAGGCAGGTAGTGAAGCGCTGCAAAGCTGCAGCTAAGACTGAGGAGGGCGGCTGTGGTGCACCGAGGCCGACATTCGCTGAGGTCGCTGGCGACCAAAGCGTCCGTATGGCCTTTGGTCCCGCAGCGGAAGACCTCCTCTTAACCAGCGAGCAGGCTGCCTCGCTCCGCTCTTTAATCTCTGAAGAGATTTTTAATGTCGCGGTCGGCGGTCCGTCGCTTGCTTTCCGCGGCGCAAATTTTGTAGGTAGGGGCTGCGATAACCTGCTACCTGCAGATCGTGTGCCTGAACGCGGAGACCAGGCGATGGCTCGTAGACTTCGCGAAGAAGCTAAAGGCGCCCTGGAGCGGAGCTGAGTTGGTGGCCTGCGAATTTTCCAAAATTCCCAGGCACACCAAGGTCACGCTCTGGATACCAGAGTGCTATAATGTCTCTGCAGAACAGCTTCATGCTAGACTGCAGAGGCAGAACAAAGTTCTCGGGGCAGACAGATGGCGGCTGTTCCACCTGAAGGATGATCCACCACAGGGAACCCTTCTGGTGTTAGGGCTAGACCAGCTGTCCCTCGACATTCTTCTGGCACGCGGTGGGAAAGTCTATTACGGACTTTCTGAGCTCCACGCGCGCATTAAGGGTAATGCCGTTAAAGACTCTGGAGAGTGTGACGAGGACCCAGCGGACTCGGTGTCGGGGAGCGTGATGGCGACTAAGGTCGTTGTCGCCGCCTCCGGCTCTGACGTGGCCGCGGGGTGCGCTCACTACTCAGAGATTTCCGAGGGGTTACCCCCTGTCCAAGATGCCGAAATGAGCGCACTTTAGAATGGGTGCTGACTCTTTTAACATCCTACAGATTAACTTGCAACATGGCAAATCGGCCTCTGCGAAACTTTGCAGAGTCCTTGCGATGGTGCAGACAAAACTAGCCCTAGTGCAGGAACCCTGGTTGTACAAAAATCAGGTACGTGGACTGGGTCTAAGTAATGGTCGAGTGTTTGCGGCCGATACCGCCACTAAACCTAGGGCATGTATCTGGATCGCTAACAGTCTTAAGACAACCCCGATTCATGAGCACAGCTCCAGAGACCAGGCTACCATTCGGGTAACTCTGAGCCTGGCTGATGGCGCTCAGGACGTCATTGTTATCTCCTCTTACCTGCCGTATGATTCTGCTGAGCCTCCGCCGAGTTCTGAACTCGCAGAGGTCGTGGAATTCTGCCGCAGGAAAAATCTCCCGCTGATTATCGGGTGTGACGCTAACTCGCACCATACCTGCTGGGGAAGTACCAATGTGAATAGAAGAGGTCAGTCGCTCTTTGATTATATTGCTTCCACTGAGCTGACTGTCCTCAACAACGGCACTGGGCCAACCTTCGTAAACTCTGTCAGGCGCGAGACGATTGACATTACGATGTGTTCGATTAGTCTAGTCGACCTCTTATCTGACTGGAGAGTCACGAACGACATATTAACCTCCGATCACAGAGCCATCTCGCTGAAGATCTCGGCAGACTGTCCGGCTCCTCCCAGTTTTAGGAACCCCAGAAAAACAAACTGGGGCCTCTTCAGATCCGCTCTGGGCTTGAAACTGGAGGGATGGCTGCCTACGATCAATAACGTCAGCGACCTGGACCTGTCGATTGGGGTCATAGAGAGGGCAATTACATCTAGCTTCGAAGAGGCATGCCCTCTTACCACCCCTAGTTCTAAGGGTAAATGCCCCTGGTGGAACCGTAAATTAATGTTGCTTCGAAAAGGAGTAAGAAAGCAACACAATCGAGCAAAAGACCTCAACTCTGTACCCGAATGGGAACTCTTTCGAGAGAAACAGAGGGCCTACAAGAAAGAGGGTAAATCGGCCAAGTTACTCTCTTGGCAAAAATTCTGCTCAGACCTTGAAGGGATGAGAGACACCACGAGAATCCACAAGATTCTCAAAAAGGACAAGGCCATTCAGCTGGGTTCACTACAACTACCCAGTGGTGATTTCATCGATGATGACCCCTCGGTCGCATCTCATCTGTTGGAAACCCACTTTCCCAGTTGTGTACCGGTACAGGAGGATCAAATAGCGGCTGATCAGCACAATCCAGATGATTCGGATTGGTCTGTCGCCAGGTCTGTTATAGACAGGGATCTCCTTAACTGGGCGGTCTTTTCTTTCGCACCCTTTAAGAGCCCGGGTAGAGATGGAATCTCCCCGGTCATGCTCCAAGAGGCATTCTCCTTGATTCAGGACCATCTGATTATAATTTTCAGAGCGGTCCTGGCTTTCGGGTATATTCCTTGTAGTTGGCGCCTTTTCAGGGTTATATTCATACCAAAACCAGGCAAGTGTAACTATAAGGAAGCCAAATCATTCCGGCCGATTTCACTAACTAGTTTTCTGTTGAAATCGCTGGAGAAGATGCTGGACGCTTTCATTAGATCAAACAATCTGAAGGAATTCCCGCTGCATCCAGCGCAGCACGCCTACCAGAGAGGGAAATCTACTGAATCGGCCCTCCATCATGCAATCTCTTTCATTGAAAGAGTTTTTCATGATAAAGAAGCGGCCCTTGGTGTCTTTTTGGACATCGAAGGAGCGTTTGACAACACCAGCTTCTCTGCTATGTCTAGTGCCTTGCAGGAGCATGGGGTTAACCAAACTTTAACCAGGTGGATAATTAACATGCTGCAAAGCAGAATTGTCTCCACTGAGGTAGGTTCCCACACAGCGATCAGGAGGGTAGGTAGGGGTTGCCCGCAAGGTGGTATTCTGTCTCCCCTCCTGTGGTGCTTGGTGGTTGACGGCCTCAACAGGTTACTGGACAGTAAGGGCCACTTCACAGTAGCCTATGCGGATGACATAGTGATATTGTGCAGAGGCAAATTTCTCAGTACTCTCTGCGATCTCCAGCAGCAAGCCTTGCTGTTGGTGGAAGGGTGGTGCAGGGACAGGAACTTGTCAGTCAACGCTGACAAGACCTCTGCTCTACTCTTCACTAACAGACGGAAGTTGGAGGGTCTCAGGCATTTGAGAATATTCAACAAAGAGATAATCTACGCAAATAGCGTAAAATACCTAGGAGTGATCCTGGACATCAAGCTGGACTGGAAGCTACATCTAGACTGCAAAACACAAAGGGCCATCTCGACCTTCTGGCAGTGTAGAAGAGCTTTCGGTCGAACCTGGGGCATTAGTCCTAAAATCATCCACTGGATGTATACTGCCATCATCAGACCGAGTCTCTGTTACGGGGCGCTGGTCTGGTGGGAAAGGACAAATCTAAGCACCGTCAAAAGTACACTCTCTACGGTACAAAGACTGGCCTGCTTAGCCATCACAGGGGCAATGAGATCTTCTCCAACTGCCGCGATTGAGTTGGCTCTCTCCCTGGCTCCGCTCGATATCATCGTGCATAAAGAAGCGATGAAATCGGGCCTGCGCCTTGTTCAAAACAATCTCTGGCGACCCAATCATCAGCTGGTAGGGCACTCCCAGATCTGGGACAGACTGTTACATACCAACAGTTGCGTCCAAATGATCCCGGATTATGTAACGCCCCGTCTCAGCCTACGTAAAAGGTATGTTGTGTCTATTCCCTCCAGAACGGAGTGGGACGAGGACTATCTCGGAAACACAGTGTCGGACGCCGGCTCTGCGTGGTTCACGGACGGATCCCTCGCTGAGGGTCTGGCCGGAGTCGGAGTGTACGGCCTTAGCGAAGATTTGTGCATCTCCCGCTCGCTAGGCAGATTCGTCTCCGTTTTCCAGGCGGAAGTTCTCGGCATCTTGATCTGTGCTCAAGAGATTTTGGAGAGGAAACTGTGTGGGAAAAACATTTTTATTTTCTCTGACAGTCAAGCTGATCTTAAAGCACTTGACTCTTACATAGTTTCGTCTAAGCATCTTCATACGATACGAATAGCGGAATCGCCGCGTTGTGGTTGCGAGCTGGAGGACAAGACTATCGCTCACCTTTTGTGTGCGTGTCCGTTCTACAATAGCGCCAGAGCCGCTTTATTCGGCAACTACCAGGTGGATCCACATGATCTGCATAAACTCACGCTGCCCACCATCCTGAGCTTTTTTAGAAGAACTGGTCGTCTAACGGCTCTATCAGGGCATCGAGATTAACTCAGATGGCAGTCTCTCTTCTCGAGGTTTGTACAATGGACCTTTGGTCTAAGTGCAGGGTGAATCTACCCACCTCATGACAATCTACATCTACATCAGCAATATGTTTTCACCCCGACTTTCTGGGCAGCTTTTCTGCATGCGTTTTTGGTTTTTCGATGGTTTATCCGTTATTCCTTTTCTTCTCCGTTTTTTAGATTCCATCTTAACGTGAGGATTTTTACTGTAGTACTAACTGTGTTTTATCGTGTAACGGAGTTCATATTACATGTTTCCGTTGTACATGATTGATTACAGTAAGTCCCACCATCTATATAAATAAAAATGAATCGCCAAATGTGTTGCTAAGCGCAAAACTCGAAAACGGCTCGACCAATTCAGTTAATTTTTTTTTTCATATTTTCCTTAAGGCACATAGTCCAGTCATTTGGGCCGAAAAATAGCGTTTACCTGGAAAGTTTTCCGGGAGTTTTGAAAATTGGTAATTTTATAAATTTTGAGGTGCTCTTTCCGACTTTAACTTTGCGACCTCGTATCTTTGCCGCTCGCGCCGCCATATTGGAAAAATGGCGCTTAAAAGCAGTTTTTTGACAATATCTCCTTTCCGAGTCATTTTACGATAAAAACAATTATATACAAAATGAAACTAGAGACAATTACCTACAATTTATGTATCTACCTTTTTTTCATAAAGTCAATAGTTTAGGCGTACGAGCGCCGCAAAGTGTACTCCAACACGCATTTTTGCCAAAACACTCATTTCCACACCACCTTGAGGTAGAGTAAGCGGCGCGTTTTTTTTTTAATGTGTGCATAATAAGTAAGGCCATAGTAAGTCGGTTTTTCAACGTATAGTATAATATCTATATATTATATATATATATCACATATATAACATCTATTTCGAAGCCCAAAATTTGACCTTGAAGCTTCATTCTGCCGATTTTTTGTATGGGAAGATCGAAACTTTTTTTGAGAAGAAGCTTCCCTGTCACGTAGCCTTTCTCAAGAGAAAAACCGCATTCGAATCCGACGGCGCGTTCCGAAGTTATTCGTGTTATAATCATTAATAAAACACAAAACTCACTACCCGCAATGAAGTCCAATTGGAAAGTGACGTCACATTCCAATTGGAGTTCATTGCGGGTAGTGGGTGGTATCGTTGGAAAGTTTGGAGGCTCAGCTTTCTAATGCGTTATCAACCAGTATCCTAGGATATCTCTGAGAGAACTTATAATGCAATTTCTAGGTTGACCTCCTCCAAATTTTCAATCGCGATTTTAGGGGGAAGGGCCGATTTTAAGGGAAGGGGGGGTGGGGGGTGTCCGAACAAACGTTGATCAGGAGACCATTTAGAATCGATTGGAATACCCCTGTTCAGACCTTATCAAAACACCCTGTATAACATCTATTTCTATTATATCTATATTGTATATTGTTACAATTTTGCCCGCCGAGCGGCTGGCGGACAAAACTGAACAGTTTGCCCTCGTTACAATTCCCCAGGTTTACGGGGATATGGAGACGGACTTACACTATTTTTGTTGAGAATACGCTGCTCGTCTGCCGAGGCAGACGAGCACACAAAAAAAAGTGGTCGGCGTTTCGATCTAGGGCACTGGCCAGATCTCTTCAGTGTGGCTGAAGGCCAGTGCCCCTGCCACAGACGCCCACACTTGCGCGGACCGAACACCGGCCCACATATACGCCCGCTTCCAAAAACCAAGTGTGAATTATAAGGAAGGCAAATTCTGTAACAATATATATATGTTATATATGTGATATATATATATATAATACATATATAGATATTATACTATACATTGAAAAACCGACTTACTATGGCCTTACTTACTATGGCCACATTAAAAAAAACGCGCCACTTACTCTACCTCATGGTGGTGTGGAAATGAGTGTTTTGGCCAAAATGCGTGTTGGAGTACACTTTGCGGCGCTCGTACGCCTAAACTATTGACTTTATGAAAAAAAGGTACATACATAAATTGTAGGTAATTGTGTCTAGTTTCATTTTGTATATAACTGTTTTTATCGTAAAATGAGTCCGAAAGGAGATATTGTCAAAAAACTGCTTTTAAGCGCCATTTTTCCAATGTGGCGGCGCGAGCGGCAAAGACACGAGGTCGCAAAGTTAAATTCGGAAAGAGCACCTCAACATCTATAAAATTACCAAGTTTCAAAACTCTCGGAAAACTTTCCAGGTAAAACTCCCAAATGACTGGACTAACAAGGAAGGTTCTTATGGAGAAAAAATTGGTTGCCTCTAAAGTCGGTTTACGGTCGATATTTAAACGTGACAACGTCTAATACGTGGTAATTTTTTCTTGGTACAAAGGATTTAATAAAAATAACAATTATAATTATATTCCTTTCAGATTTATTCAGTGTTGATTCATTTTTTCAAATTTGCTATTCAAATTGTATTCAAAAATTTTGTTTTATTATTATTGTGCACAAGGATAAGTTTACTTAATTTTCTATTTATATTTTCGTTTCTACATATTGACATCTAATCTTACTTAATATTATAACACTCTCTTTCTCCTACAGTGCGCTCGCTTGCCGTGTGGCGTGAGATCGGCCGTTACGGCGTTCTCGAGAATGCCTCTCAAGCGCAACGGGTGGGAGAGAGAGAGGTGTAGCGCGTCTCTTTCTCCTACAGTGCGCTCGCTTGCCGTGTGGCGTGAGATCCGCCGTAACGCCGTTTTCGACAATGTCTCCAAGTTAAATCGACTTAATAGACGTTGTCACGTCGTGTGGCGTGAGATCCGCCGTAACGCCGTTTTCGACAATGTCTCCAAGTTAAATCGATTTAATAGACGTTGTCACGTCAAAAATAAAATAAAAATTGCTTGAAAAATAGTAAAAACAACACTTTTCTTTTCCCGGTAAAATCACAGAGTAAATTAAAACAACTGTGCAAAAAACTTAAGTCAAAGTAACACTTTCCATGCAAAAAATGTATGTCAAAGTTTACTGAGATGATTTTACGACAGAAGTTTTACACGGAATTTCAATTCAAGAGAGTAGTTTTAGAGTATGTGGACCCATAATTTAAAGTTGATTTTCATAAAATATAGTGGATTTTGAGGTAAGATTTGGTGAAAGCGAAATTTTGCAAACAATTACATTGATCAGTCATTGGTTTTTAGCGATACTCGATTAGTTTTGATCTGATATACGAGCATTTCAAGTTTGTAAAATTCTCAGTGAAGAAGAACAAGGTAATTTCGATAGATTTCGTTCGTCCTCTAATTTCAACAGTTTTAAAGGTAAAATCTTTTTAACCAAAAACTAAACCGACAAAAAAGGAACTGAAAAATGAAAAATAAAATAAACCCTTTTAGTCTGAATAACTGAGCCCTAAACTAATAAGTAACAAATTTTTAACCGGCGCCAAACAAACAAAAAATTTTTCCTTTGGCGCCAACTCAAAATTAGTTGCTTACATTAGTTTAGGGCTCAGTTATTCAGACTAAAAAGGTTTACTTTATTTTTCACTTTTCAGTTTTTTTTGTCGGTTTAATTTTTTGTTAAAAAGCTTTTATTTCTCACTTTTCAGTTTCTTTGTTCGTCGGTTTAATTTTTAACCGACGAAAAAACGGAGGAGGTTCTCAATTCGACTGTATGTTTTTTTTGTATGTCGTTACGCGATAATTCCGCCAATTATGAATTGATTTTGATGATTCTTTTTTGTTTGGTAGGTCATACTTCAGAGGTGGTCCCATATAAATTTTATCGAAATTGATTCAGCGCTTTTTGAGAAAATCAACAAAAAACAAAATATATACCCAGATAAGGTTTTGGTACTTGATTGTACATTCGGTGCCCGATTGCGAGGATTCAAAATGGCGGACCAAAAAAAATTTACTAAAACATATTACACTAAAAAGAATGAAATAAAAAATTGATATTGATATTAATCCAATACTAAATAATGAATGCAATCAGTTTGTCTGGATTAATTGGATTAATATCAGTCAGGTTTTCACACCGACTTCAAAAGTCTAGGAAAGTCTTGGTATTTAATGTTGAAAGTAGTATCAGAGGACTTTTAATATAATTATTTTATACTTTTTAGAGCTTGGGATTTTTTGGAGTCGGTTCTATTTTTTTTTTAAATTTTTTTTTTAAAAGGTTTTTATTTACCCTAGGGGTAGAATTTTGTTTTCAAATTAATTTTAATGGGAGCAACTTAGAGGTATACCTTATATGTAATAAAAAAATAGTCATCAAAATCGGACTACTCTGCAAAGCCCGCTCAACACTTAGCCCGCGGATCGCGCACGAAAGCCGCAGCGGGCGCGAACGTTAAGAGTGAAGCCGTTTCGCATATTCTTCGCGGGCTCGAGTCTTGTTACCCGATGTTGGAACAGCAGTCAGTATGTTCCATACGTAAAAGTGGACCGCTTGGCAAACTTTTACATCATTGATCATATGGGATGAATGTACCATGAGTAATAGAGCTCATGTTGAAGTACTAAATCGAATGCTCCAAGACCTCAGAAACTCAGGTCCTGTCATGGGTGGTGCTACTTTTGTGTTAGCGGGAGATTTTCGGCAAACACTGCCTGTAATAACAAAAAAACACGCGCCGATGTCATCAGAGCATGCTTAAAACCATCTCCCATATCGAGTTCCGTTAAAACTCTCAAATTACGAACAAATATGGGAGCCCATTTGAGCGACAACTACAACAACGACTTTTCGTTTTCGCAACGACTACTCAAACTTGGGGAAGGAAAAATTACCTCTCCTAACACTAAAAGTAGTAGCGCTGAAATTGAACTTGACGATAGATTGGGCCACATAGTCCATAAATTAGAACATCTAATAGACGCAATATATCCCGGTCTTGAAAATTGATTGGAAAGAAATTATCACTGGCTTTGTTTAAAGGCAATAGAGTCACCCAGAAACGACACAGTGAATGAAATAAATAAACTGATTTTACAGAAAATTCCCGGTCAAGTCAAACAGTATATGTAAGTCAGTTGACACGGTGTGTAACATTGAGGATGGATAAAGTGCACTATCCTCAAGAATTTTTTAATTCTTTGAGCCCTTCTGGCCTACCACCTCACGACCTTATGTTAAAATTCGGCATTCCTATCATGCTGTTAAGAAACTTGAGCCCTCCTAACATGTGTAATGGCACAAGGCTACTGTGGGTAGCAGTGGGACAACTTGCTTATATTCCGCGGAACCCATGATTCCGGCGGATTTGCCAATATCGTTGAAAAGGCTGCAGTTTGCCCTCCCGATAAATAAGTCCCAGGGTCAAACAAACATTCTCTCTGGTGGGCATTGACTTGAAAAAGGATTGTTTTTCCCATGGACAGTTATATGTTGGCTTATCTCGAGTTGGAACTCCAGAAAACCAATACAATTTGCTACCATACAATAGCACAACATCAAACATAGTATTCAGAGAAGTGTTAAACAATTAACATACTCGCCTAATACATACTAGCAGCCAACAAGAAATAAAATAAACATAAAATAAATCCTAAATACTCAGTACTAAGAACCACACAAGATAATTTCATCACAAGTAAAAATGTTTGACGCCCTGCGAAGTGGGCACGGGTCAGCTAGTTTTTTAAATAAATTTTGCAATATAAGTTCATAATTTGTTTATCATTCAATTCATAGTTGTTTAGCGAGAATTGCTTCAAAAACTTTTTCAAACTTTGCCCTTTACATCGAAAATACAGATACACACAGCAATAATGACCACATACTTGTGGAAGTGTACCCTGCAATCGCTGCTTATTACACACAAACATGTTTGAATTAGTCAGTAGGAATTTTTGGAAAAATGAATTATTGGGGTATTTTCCATATGAATCAAAATACTCGGCTGGCCCCTTTCTTGGGAAATAAAATGCAACCCAATGAGTTCCATTTTTGTGGGCAGGATCCGTATTAGCTATTATACATGCTGGTTTTTTAATTTTTCGCGGCAACTGATTGCATGGGAATACACCCTTAAAGAATTTGTTTGTAATATGATGACTTTTTAGCAAATGTGCAAGTTCGATCGTGTTCATTCTTGTTCACAAGTTGTGTTTTCTACGTCAATAACTTTGGTATGAGATGTAACATAGTTACTTATAAATTCCTTCGTTGATGCCTCGCGAACAATGACTGTATTAAATTTTTAGGGTTTTTATAAGGTCTTCATCTAGGCGTTTAAGTTCAAGGTTACCGAATCTACTTGATTTTTCAATGCATTCTGTAGTAGATGCAGGATACCTGAAGACAATTTCTTTTGTAAATAATTTATTTTGTGGTGTGAATCCAGCTAAAGAGATTTTTTTAAAGAAGGGCAATTCACCTCCGCAAAGGTATTCGACGTTTATCAAGCAGCTCATTGTTACCGTGATATTGTAAGTATCTAACTAACACTTAGCATAAAATGTAACTTCCTATCTTGATTAAACATATCACCGTGAATTTTCCCCATTAATTCTACTACACCGCTTTTACAGAAAAGCTTTTGTCTTGCCAGGTAACCCACATTTTCTTCGGCACTTTGTGTTCCGGTGGCATCAGCAGAGGGTGATCTGGGATGGAGAAGAGATAATTTGGTTGAATGTTACTTGCATAATCATACTTACCTAGCTATAGGCGAAATGTAGATCCTAAGTTTGTAGACTGATCCTGTGAAATAATTTAAGGAAAGAAAATGTAAATCAAGTACTTGCCGGGCCTGTAAGCGCTTTCACTATTCACTGATTTTTTGACACTTGATCACAAATAAAGCGCTTCTCCTTCCTTGACATTTGTCATTACACCAAGCCGACAGGTCCTGTGGCAGCCTAAGTTTTGATTACACCGAACCGACCAGTCATATGGCAATACTGGGTGCGATGGCGGCGGAGGTGATTGGATGGTGTGTGAGTGTGGGTGAATTTACCGACGCATGCCCATATATGGTCATTTTTTTTGAGCAAGTGCTTGCAGGGACTCCGGTGGGTGCTTGATGAGATCACTTCCCAAGTGAATCTCGACGCGTTCGCACGAAAAATTGTATTCGAATTGTGACTACTATCAACATTATTGTGATCAGAACCAACTAGTGAATTATTAAAAACTGGCTTATTCCAGAACATGGTCCTTCGATGCGGATAATAAAAAAAATAAATAAATAAAAGTGATAGTACGAACAAATTGTGAAACGAATTAATAATCTTGTGCAGTGTGGTTGGTTTCTTAGTAGATCGGTCGGTATCGGTTTCGCGAAGACGGCAGTGAGGAAATTGTTGGACTCAGTATATCGGTCGGTATCGGTTTCGCGAAGACGGCAGTAAGAAAATTATTGGACTTAGTACATAGATCTGTCGGTATCGGTTCGCGCAGACGGTGCAGTTGTTGTGGGTGAAAAATATATGGGGCCTGGACCTGAGAAATCACCACAATTTGGTAAGTCGTTTCATTTAATCACATTGTTGCGAAATAAAGTCTTGGGGGTCAAAAATGGTGGACGCGATGGCTGATGAAATGGTGGACGCGATGGCTGCTGAAAAGGTGAACGCGATGGCTGCTGAAATGGCAGACGCCATTGCTGCTCAATTCGCGCAAAAGGAGATGATGGAGAGGTTCGTCAGTAATTATAAAAAAGACGGGAAGGAAAAAAGAACCCGCAATTATTATGAAAAGCGTCTTAGGGATCTTCAGGGTCACTGGGATGTCTTCGAGGGGAGGCACCATCGAATTTTAACAATGAAATATTCTGGGAAAATGGAGGTGGACTCTGGCATTGAGTATTTTAAGCAGGATATATTTTCCGCTGTGGAGGGGTTTTTCACTGATTCCTTCGTGGCCATTGAATCTCGGTTTTACAGGGAATTTCCCCTAAAAGTTGACACGCCGCCTCAAAGGAAAACAGAAGTTCCAGTGGAGGCGCGTAATGAAGTTTCCGTGAAGCTTCCAAAATTGACGTTGGACCGATTCGATGGGGATTATCGACGTTGGCCTACTTTTCATGATTTGTTTAAAACATTAGTTCATGACAACAAATCACTCGTAGGTGTTCAAAAGTTGCAATACTTAAAATTGCATTTGACAGCAGAACCTGAGCATCTGTTGAGGCATTTCCAAGTTACTGAGGGCAATTATGAGAGTGCTTGGAAATTGTTAATCGAACGCTACGATAACAAGAGGGTGTTAGTTAATGCAGAATTGAAGGCGTTATTTTCGTAAAAGAATGTAACACAAGAGTCTGCGCAGGGGATTAAAGGATTGCTAGACACTACTCAGGAATGCTTACAAGCATTATCAAATCTCAGGGTAAATATTGAAGGATGGGATTCACTCGTAGTATATTTGGTAGTCCAAAGGTTGCCCTCGGAATCTCATCAGTTGTGGGAACAAAAGGTAAATGAGAATAGTGATTTGCCATCATGGGAGGAATTAAAAAAATTCCTTGAAGCAAGATTTAGAATTTTGGAAGCGGTTTCAACAAAGAGATTGACCCAACCAGATCAGAAGAGTAACCAGAAATCAGTTGGACTTGGGGATAGGAAATATTCTTCGCAGACGTTTCACATATCAACAAATTTCTCCTGTTGTATGTGTGCTGGAAGGCACAATCTAAGAAATTGTCCTGATTTTGGTGCTCTATCGGCAACAAAAAGATTGGACGTTGTAAAGGCGAAGGGGGTTTGCATCAATTGTTTGGGGTCTGGACACTTGGCGATGAGGTGTCCCAGTAAGCAAAGGTGTTACCATTGTCGACGAAATCATCATTCACTATTGCATCGTGAAATCGAACAAGGGAGAGGTACTAATTCGGACGTGAATTCAAGATGTCCAGCGCCTAGTGCTTCTAATTCAGTTGCCCAAGGCTTGGCATCGTCAGCTTCGGAGGTTGGTCCCGGTCTTCGTGCGGGGGTGGTATCTTTCGGAAACATTAGATCCCTCATCGTGAATCAGACACCTACAAGACAAATTCTCTTGGCCACAGCACATTTGAGGGTTGTCTCACCTTCGGGGGAAGAACGAATTGTTAGGGCTTTAGTGGATCAGGGCTCGCAGGCTTCTTTTGTCACAGAAAGGATCGCGCAAGAGCTAAAATTAAAAAAGGAGAGTATCACAGCAGATATAAGTGGTATCGGACAGGTGAGCGCAGGTAAGGTGAGCGCTCGGGTAAGGTTTACGTTGAGGGTCCTGAATGGAGATCAAGGTGTTGAAGTTGCAGGATTTGTGTTAAGAAAGCTTACAAGCTTGTTGCCGACTAGGGCTTTGCAGAACACAGATTGGAAACACATCCGGGGACTGGAGCTCGCTGATCCATATTACCATCAACCGGACAGGGTCGATGTGCTTTTGGGTGCAGATATTTACAGCCAAATCATTGTGGAGGGTTTACGGAAAGGCGAGATTGGTGAGCCTGTGGCTCAAAGAACGTTGTTCGGTTGGATTTTGTCCGGGGAAACCGGGAATTCCAGGGAGGTAGCCGCGACTATCAACAATTTTCATGTGGAGCTGGATAAACCGCTCAAACTTTTTTGGCAATTGGAGGAGGTTCCCGAAATTGTGATGCACTCCGAAGAGGAGAAGAAGTGTGAGGAACATTTCGCTGAAACACACGAACGACTGCCTTGTGGAAGGTATAAAGTTAGCTTGCCATTGAGAGAGGAAACTAAAGAAAATCATCTTGGCAGATCTCGGTTCATTGCAGTTTCTCGACTGCGTCAGATGGAAAATCGTTTTAGCAGGGATACGCATTTGATGCAAGAATATAGCAAATGTCTTCGTGAGTATGTTGCCCTTGGTCACATGGAAAGGGTTGTTGACAACGAAGAGAGTTTTAGAAGGCAGGCTGAATTTGGGAGTTGTTATTCCTGCTGTTACCTCCCACATCACGGAGTCGTGAAACCAAGTAGTTCCACCACTAAATTGCGAGTGGTATTCGATGCGTCCAAACCAACGCAACGCGGCATATCATTAAATGATCGAATGCAAAAGGGACCTATAAATCAGCATGAGCTTGTTACTCTGTTAATTCGATGGCGGAAACATCAGATCGCGCTCATGGCTGATCTGGAAAAAATGTACCGTCAAATAAGAGTGCAGGAAAATCACACAGATTATCAGCGAATTGTTTGGCGTGATTCGCCAGAGGCTCCAATTGATGATTACAGACTGCTCACTGTAACGTTTGGTACTAAAAGTGCCCCATATTTGGCTACTCGGGTTTTGAGACAGGTGGCTGATGACGAGAGGGCACGATTCCCGGTTGGTGCTAAAGTTGCCGAAAGGGATTTTTACGTGGACGATCTCATATCAGGGGCAGACAGCGTTGAGGCGGCGCTTATAATTCAAAGGGAGGTCACCGATCTTATGAAGTCAGGAGGGTTTTCATTGAGAAAATGGGCTTCGAATTCGAAATTCTTATTGGAGAACATACCGGCTGATCAACGTGAAATTAACTTGCCGCTGGATATTGACGACTTGGACAGGATACGCTTTTTCGTACGCGGTGAATTTGGATGTAACGCCTATGAAATGGACCAAACGCAACATATTATCGGAGATTTCTAAATTATTTGATCCGCTTGGTTGGCTTACACCATCAATGATTTTTGCAAAATTAATGATACAAAGGATATGGCTTGAGGGCTTGAGTTGGGATCAGGAAATTTCCCCGGAAATGGAACGGGAATGGCTCCATTATAGGGATAAAATTAAGGACATGGAACAAATAAGCATTAATCGATGGACACAATACACCGAATCGGATGGTGCTGTTGAACTCCATGGTTTTTCGGATGCTTCGGATCGCGCTTACGCTGCCGCGGTTTATATTTGCACAACTGACTCAAGGGGAAATAGACATGCTAACCTTATTGTCGCAAAGAGCAAAGTTGCTCCTATAAGAACCATTTCAGTTGCCCGATTGGAACTCTGCGGAGCTGTTATGTTGGCTAAGTTATTAAGGTATGTTGTGAGTGCGCTGAATATACAACAACCTGTAGCACTGCATACGTGGACTGACTCTGAAATTGTTATCACATGGCTGCGATCCCATCCTTCGAAATGGACTACGTTCGTTGCTAACCGAGTTTCATTGATTCACGACATTCTTGGGGAAAATAGCTGGAGGTATGTGCCATGAGCGCAGAATCCGGCCGATTGCGCTTCCAGGGGTATGGCTCCCAATACACTGAAAGATCACAAACTTTGGTGGAAGGGCCCGGAGTGGTTGACTAAGGATAAAGGACATTGGCCTTCTCAAAAACTAAAGGCAAGTCCAGAGGTAGAGAAAAGGAAACCAAAAACATACAGTCTCACCTCCGTGATAAACGAGCTGGAACTGGAATGCAGATATTCTTCATTGGAAAGACTTTTGCGCGTCACCGCTTATATACAGCGTTTTGCTTATAATTGTAGGATGCCTAAATGCGAGCGAAGGAGCAGTTATTTAAAGGCTACAGAATTGAAGGAGGCTCTTAACATATGCTTGAAGCGGGCGCAACGAGCTCATTTTGCAAATGAGATCCGTTCACTGGAAAGTAACCAAAATATTAATCGTGGAAGCAGGCTCGTGAAATTGGCTGCGTTTATCGATTCCGATGGAATAGTCAGGGTGGGTGGAAGGATTCGGAATGCGAACCTGTCGTACGACGAAAGGTTTCCTATCATTCTGCCAGATAGGGGACCTCTGACGAGGATGTTAATCCGGAAAATGCACACGGACACATTGCACGGCGGGACCCAGTTGATGATGAATTTGCTTGCTAAAAGGTACTGGTTGCTGAATCCAAGAAACATGATCCGATCAGCGGTGCACACCTGTCTTCCTTGCCACCGGCAAAAAGCTCAAACTCAGACCCAGTTAATGGCGGATCTTCCAAGATCAAGAGTTACAGTGGCCCGTCCGTTTTCGCATACTGGAGTAGATTATTGCGGACCATTTGAGCTAAGGATGCATAAAGGTAAGAGAGCAGGCAAATATAAATCTTACATTGCATTGTTCGTTTGCATGGCCACCAAAGCTATTCACTTGGAACTTGTGACGGACTTGACGGCGGAGGGCTTCATCGCAGCATTTCGTAGGTTTGTTTCGAGACGAGGCTTGTGCACGGCGGTGTACTGTGATTGTGGTACAAATTTTATTGGGGCAAACCGGATACTGTCTAAAGAACATCAGCAATTTGCCCACCAGATCAATTCGCAAATGGCGGAACGTCTCGAGAGCCAGGGCATCGAGTTCCACTTCAACCCGCCAGCTTCGCCTCATTTTGGAGGCTTGTGGGAGGCAGGCGTTCGGTCAACAAAACACCACCTCAAGAGAGTTTTAGGACTTACCCTTCTTACATATGAGGAATTCGCGACAACCATAACCCAAATCGAAGGGTGCTTAAACTTGCGACCCTTCTGTGAGATGACCCGCGACCCCAGCGACTTAAACCCTTTAACGCCCGGACATTTTTTGATTGGAGAGGCAATCTTAACACCGCCCGAACCATCCCTATTGGATTTAAAGATGAGTAGATTGAGCAGATGGCAATATTTGCAGAGGCTCTATCAGGATTTTTGGAATAGATGGAATTCGGAGTACTTAAGCAGACTGCAGGCGAGGCCAAAGTGGACAGAGAAGGTGGAGAATGTCAGCGTTGGAGATTTGGTCCTCATCAAGGCGGAAAATTTGCCGCCCTGTCGATGGCTCTTGGGTCGTATTGTCGAAACCCATCCCGGCCAGGATGGACTTGTCCTGGTGGTGACCCTCAAGACTAAAGATAATGTGTTGAAACGACCAATCGCAAAAATTTGTCGGTTACCGCTCGAACCTGCGGTCACCGAAACGAAATAAATTATTCGCGGCGTGTATGTTGAGATTCACTTTCCTTTTTTTTTTTGTTTCTCTTTCTTTTTTTGCCCTCCTTGTCCTTATATTCCGGATAGTGAGTCGGGCACTATAACAACCCTGTCCATTCCCTTCTTGCTTTTACTATTTCTTTTTGTTTTCTAAAGTAGAACCCAGATTCAGGCAACCGGAGCAATTGATGGATGGCGTCAGCATGCGGCCTGAGCAACATGCGACCTGGGCGATTGAGGATGGCTTGCAGTTTTAATACAATCATTGTCTGGAGGCGGCTTGCAACTTGCTGCATTATGTTTTGGCGTCGCAGTCCTCACTCCGCCAAGGGAGGGGAGTATGTTCCGGTGGCATCAGCAGAGGGTGATCTGGGATGGAGAAGAGATAATTTGGTTGAATGTTACTTGCATAATCATACTTACCTAGCTATAGGCGAAATGTAGATCCTAAGTTTGTAGACTGATCCTGTGAAATAATTTAAGGAAAGAAAATGTAAATCAAGTACTTGCCGGGCCTGTAAGCGCTTTCACTATTCACTGATTTTTTGACACTTGATCACAAATAAAGCGCTTCTCCTTCCTTGACATTTGTCATTACACCAAGCCGACAGGTCCTGTGGCAGCCTAAGTTTTGATTACACCGAACCGACCAGTCATATGGCAATACTGGGTGCGATGGCGGCGGAGGTGATTGGATGGTGTGTGAGTGTGGGTGAATTTACCGACGCATGCCCATATATGGTCATTTTTTTTGAGCAAGTGCTTGCAGAATAAGAAAGTGCTTGCAGGGACTCCGGTGGGTGCTTGATGAGATCACTTCCCAAGTGAATCTCGACGCGTTCGCACGAAAAATTGTATTCGAATTGTGACTACTATCAACATTATTGTGATCAGAACCAACTAGTGAATTATTGAAAACTGGCTTATTCCAGAACACTTTGAGTAACCTCCATATTATCCCGATCAAGATACCAACCGACAGACTCTGCCGCATCTTTTCCATAATTTAATAAATTTTCAATATATGCTCTGTAGTTGTAGTTATTGTCAGTTTAAGCAATCGGCTTACCGTTTAAGTAAACAGTGCATTGACGAAAAAGTGAATGAAGCACATTATTTGCAACACCTGGACCTTCATCACGCTTCGATAAACCTGCTACAGGAATATCTTTTCCGGTATAAAGTTCTTCTTTTCCATCTTTAATTTTAATTAGTTGCACTTTCAAGCGTAGATATATACTTGACAAATCCCGATATGTATCCCCATGACCTAATGAAACAAATTCTAGCACTGATGAGTTATCTAATGAAGCTATGGGTTTGTATGCTACTTCTTCTGTTTTTAAAATATTACTTTGAATAGCTGGTCTCGAGAAAAGATCCAATTCTGATTTCATACACTCGCTATACGTGGGCATTTTGTTTATTTGTCAAAAATATCCAATACTCTTTTACGGAAACTATGTTCGTCTTTTGTAGACTTTTTCTTCTTGTTTGATATGCCTTTTTCGTGGTTTGTTTTAAACGTTTTTTCCGTTTAGGGACTAAAGTAACACTAGCAGCTGTAAATGGATTAGTCCTTTTTATAGTCATGCGATTACTTCTTCCTGCACCATCCATATGATCAAACAGCTTATTTATACCTTTTTGTGCAAGTTCTTGAGCAGCAGCTTTACCTTGCTCCCTTAAAATATCTTTCATAGGTTTACTACCCGCGTCTTCTAAAATCGCTTTCCCAGTTTTAATAGCCTGTTGTTTTAAAACCTTCGCCCCGGAACTAACTATGGGTTGCAAATACCTTAGTAATCCGCTGGAAAAACTCCCAATTCCTCGTCCACGTTGATAGATTAAAGGTGACCGGTACAGTTCACCTATGTCATTTAAATTACCACCACTTTGTATTAAATAATAACGCGTGTAATAAGAATTCATATTTGTCTATTGTATTTTAACTGTGCGTAACTGCCTTTGTTTGTTTCTTACTATAACAACTGCACATGCTATTTATAGGTTTTATTGTCTTTCAAAATGAAGCATTATGTATGTAGGGATATAACTTGCTTTGAAATCAATTAATTCGCCTTCTCCATCAGTTATTTTTATAGAAATATTTTCGATTGCCGTTTTTTCCACAGGACAATATTCTACATGGTTAAAACGTAGTGTTCTTTCATTTTCACTTATAGGTACTACACGCAAATATCTTACGGATTTATCTCCTATAATTCGTGGTTTAGTTATATCAGTGTAAATGTATATAATATCACGCTCGTAATAGTGACCACTAGGTTTAACATCACGAGGTAATCTTTTACTCAATTTATCAACTGTATCATTCAATTGATCCAATTTCTTAATTATAGATATGTGCTCTGTTTGCAGTCTAGCGGTATCGAAAGACTCCTTTAGTTCTGTCAAAAATACATTTGATTTTCGTTTGTCTGTTGGTGTATTAAGAAATATATCAGTTATAAAGTTTTTCAAATTATCTATATTGGTATCTAAAGGTACTGGTGTTGTTTTATATAATCCTGAGGTCTGTTTTTCGTAAGGAACATTTAAAATATTACTCTTTTCGGTGATCTTTCTAGGTTGTGGGGCTTTAACATTGATAGAATCGCCATGCAATTTATCCAATATTGTGAGAATAATGTCTTTAATATGCGCAATTTTCTTTTGCTTTTCATCTTCTGCTATTGTTTCGTCATCAAAATGTACATTATTGATAAAAAGTGTTACGAGATTCTTAACGTTAAGGTGTGGTGGTAGTGGCTTTTTTATCTTAATTGTTAATTCTAGCTCATCGATTCGTAATTCAAATATGTCATCTTTAAAAGGAATTTTACCCTTTTTTCTTATGCTTTTAGGTGGATGGGTATAATCGTCCAAAGCAGTTTTTAATTAACTGGTCATGTTTTCTCTTTATTCTGGGGATTTGTCCGATTATATCATCAATAAAAGCCTCAACTGAGTCATATGATTTCAATCTTAAAACAACATTATCTGAACGTTTTTTGCCTTGGTATATATGTAGTATAAAATCACCTTCCTCCTTTTCATAATCAATTTCTGGAATTTACTTCATCGAAAAAATCAGCATCTAAACAATTCCAAATTCGCTGTTTGACATCATCCAAGTACATTGTATACCAAGAAGGCGTAACGGCGTTAAACCATGTTAACAGAAATGCGGAAAAATTTACTTCTGGCAACCCTGCCCACTGGCACAATTTTTCCCCAACGCGGCACACCCACAGAGAAGCCCGCGACTTCCCCAAGCTCGCTGAGCGGCGCGCGGCCTGTCTGTGTGGCTGAGTAGCACGGCGGGGCAAGCAGCTCGCTCGCTGTTTGCCTCCTAGCGGAGTTTGTTTTCGGCGGCGGTGTTTTGCTTGGGCGTCGAAATGTCAGCTCGAATTACGAGCTACGCGGAGAAATGTTGCCCAAACTCGAGGAGGTGGCTGGCTTCTGTCGTGTATCGGCTCACCCGCGGTAGCCGCTGCCGGGCAGTTGCAATACTTCCGACCTGGATTAATGTAAACAACATTGCAAGCTTAATCCAGGTCAAAGCAAGCCGATAAAGCAGGGCACTATATTGTGTCATGTGCGCGTGCTGATGCACCTTAGCTCGCCACTAGCCGCCAGGCGCGGTAAATAGCTGAGTTTGTGCTTACGGCGAAAGCTTACGCAACAAGTCCATGCCCAGGCAGCTTAGACTCCGAAATCGGGTTAAGTGAAATGGGTCACCGCCGATGTCAAGGTGTAAAGCTGCGGTAATCGAAAGCACTCGGGGAGTCGTTTTACAGAGCTGACCACGAGCGGGCGGTACGGTCGTAGCGAGATAAACTTGACGAAATAAACGTAATATAGACAAAGTACCACGGTCTTTTAGTACCCGGGAAATAACCTAACATTGGCGCAGCCGGTATTTCGAACAGTTCCTAAGTGAAGGGGCGCTAAAAACAGTGGTGCGGAAAAGTAGAAAAAAAAATAAAAAATAAAAGTAATTTATTGGTGTATTGTGCCATTTGTGCCGGAAATCAGAAGACGTGGGACACTCGAGGGCGTAACCGGACCAGTTTACAGGAGGACACCGGAAAGCCACAGCGATAGGAATCCACACGACACCGACGACGGCGACAAACTCATCAGACGAAATCAGCATCTCCTACATCAGCGCAACACCGCAACGGCTATGAGTGAGTCATCCTTTAGGTATAAGAAATTATTGTAAGTAGTGTAAAAGGACCAAATCAAATCAAATTTTAAGAGGGAAAGCATTACTTGTAAACAAGGGTGATACGAGTTATGTCAAGATTTTTTTCAAAAACGGCGAATAAGAACAAAAAAGATCGCTCGCGCTCCTACGACCGTGTTCGGCTCTACTCGCTTCCATTAGCAACTGAAACCGATTCCTTCTACGAAGAAATCGATAAGCTGTCTTTGGAAGAAACGTCTCCAATAGCACAGAATAAACCGCCCCACGCGGACAATTTAATTCAAATCCCCCCACCGGATTCAGTATCCACTAGATTCAGTGATTACTACCTAAGAAGCGGAAATACTTACCCGCGAACACGTAGTGAATCAGAAGAAGTAAACCCAGTATTTAATTCAAACGGGATCGAAACAAAGAAAATGCCAGGTACGGAGTTGTTAGAAAAGCTTACCAAAATCGTAAGTTACCTGGTGCCAGTTTTTCCTGAGGGTAATAGGAGCGGTACAGCTAATGAGCTGCACCATTTCCTTGACTGTTGTAAGCAAGCACACGATGTGCTTACAACAGAGGAGGAGAGAACGCTTTTACTATCTCTCCTTAAGACTAAGTTACGTGGTGAAGCATATGACTTGGTAAAACACTTAAATATTCGTTCCCTTTTGGAGTTGGAAAAACTCCTGCAAAACGCGTTCGCCCCGGCAAAAACAATAAATGAAATTTTGAATGAAGTGCGTAAGTGTCAGCAAATTCCAGGGGAAAAGATCCACACTTACGGAACAAGGCTCAACAAGCATGTTCTTGAGTGTAAAAAAGCTGTAACGGCTAAGTACTCGGAGAGTAGCCAAGCCCTCATGAAAGAAATCGAGGAGGAGGCCTGTTTTACTTTCAAAACCGGAGTACTTAATCCGGTAATACGGCAGGTCATAATTGCCCAGAGTGGGAAAACCCTGGACGAGTTGATTGCTATAGCTTTGGAGATCGAGAAGACGGAGGACCGACAGACACAGGCCCGAAACTTCGAGACTTACATGCAATCATGCCCATCATCCCGCCTGGAGAAAGAAATAGAACAGCTAAAACACCTAACGGAAAACATGGCTAAAACAATAAATGCGTTTACCAACAACGCAACGTCAGCCCAACCCAGCTCGAGTTGTAATTGCAACGATACGGCTAGCCAAGATAACATGCATGCAATATCCCCAAATAGAGGAGAAATGCATGCACTCTACCGTCCCAACCCCACAGCAACAAATCGAAAGTGCGATTTCTGTGAGATGTTGGGACATTCTTTTGCAGAATGCCGCAAGAGGTTGCGAACACCTTTCTGTGCAAAATGCAAAAGCTATGGACACAGTACCCAGAACTGCCATCCTAAAAAACAACGCTCTTCTTCTCGTACTGGGAACCCGCGTTTGAAATGTGATTGGTGTGAACGATCATTCCACACTGAGCAAGAGTGCCGGTCCAAGAAATCGTATGAAGAAAAGCAAAAGAATTTAAAGAAATCGGAAAACTGAAGTGGGCCGGTCTCCAGCACCCGGAGACTATGTCGCCACGAACAGGGTGCAGAACAAATAGTGTAGATATCATTAGTTGTAGTATTTCCGGATCCAGCACGTCAACTCCCAACGCAACCCCGGGGAGTACTTCAGCTTATTGTAATAACGCAATAATTGAGCTCCCCCTAGACATTGTTAAGAACGTTACCGCGAAATTCTTGGTTGATACGGGTGCCGAAATAAGTATACTAAATAAGGGAATTTTGTTGGACAACATCCCAATTAATGCCAGTGATATTATCCGCCTGCAAGGTCTTTACGGGGGGCACGACTACACTTTAGGTTCATGTTCCGGCGTTTTCCAGGTAGGCAGTGGAATCAGGTGCAGATTTTACATAAGCGACCATTCTTTAAGCCCTCCTTTAGATGGGATCCTGGGTCGCGATTTCCTTTGGGGTAATACTAACATCCTTACTACAGAACGAGTTCTTCACTTCCCCAAAACGACCAATAATAGTACAGAATTAAAAATCCCGTTCGTAGGTAACTATGAATCGCACAAAGTAAGAAAAATTGGCGATAACACTACTGCGGCACGACCCCTAAACGTTCAGGAAAAAACCAACGAAACGTGTAAAGGTCGAGCAAAAGCGCAGGGGGCTAATAGTAGTACCAACGAAGAAAATTTAGTGTCTCCGGATGAAAATCTCTTAAGAGTCCCACCTAGAACGGAAAAGGTTCTGGAAGTATATGTGGGCAAGAGTTCGGGAGACATTTTATGCGCAGCACAGGAAATAATTCCAGGGGTTTTTACGGCAAACTGTATAGTAAGGCCCCAAAATGGAAGAATTCAAATAAGTGTTATAAATACCCATACTAGCGAGGTACAAATCCCTATTTTCCAACCTAAGCTAGAGCACCTTAAACATTTTCACGCATATAAATTAGATAAATTTCGACTAAACGCGGAAACCGAAGAAAAGTCGGATCGGTTGCAAAATTTGGAAAAACAAATATCTTGGGATCATACTCACAATAACGAAGAGAGAGAAGCTATAAAGACCCTCTGTGCGGAATATAATGATATATTCCATCTGGAAGGCGATCAGCTGCCATACTCTAACATCACCAAACATAATATTCAATTGAAACAAGACCAGGCTCCGATTAATCAGAGGCATAGATAAATAAAGTATTTCATACGTAGATGGGACAGCTTGAACACGGGAAGGGAACGCATTTTCGACTTGAGATTGCCTCCCAAAGCAAGCAAATTTCTACCCGTGGCGTAAACTGCAAGTTCACCCTGTCGCTTATATACTTATGCGAAGCGAGAACCATGCCTCCGCTGGCCTTATGAGCTTCGCGATTTCGTGTGCTCTATGTAGAACAGCGCTGAAATTATATATAATGCAACTGCTCGCTAGGAAGGAAGCACGCACACACACACAAATAGAACAGCGCGCAGGTGCATTATATATAATTTCAGCGCTGTTGTACATAGAGCACACGAAATCGCGAAGCTCATAAGGCCAGCGGAGGCATGGTTCTCGCTTCGCATAAGTATATAAGCGACAGGGTGAACTTGCAGTTTACGCCACGGGTAGAAATTTGCTTGCTTTGGGAGGCAATCTCAAGTCGAAAATGCGTTCCCTTCCCGTGTTCAAGCTGTCCCATCTACGTATGAAATACTTTATTTATCTATGTCAGAGGCCATACCGTTTACCGGAAAGCCAAAAATCGGAAATTAATAAACAGGTGGGAAAAATGTTAGAGGATAATGTCATAGCCCCTAGTACCAGTCCGTGGAATTCGCCGTTACTCCTTGTCCCTAAAAAATGTGGACCTAACGGAGAAAAACGTTGGAGGGTTGTAGTAGATTTCCGCAAATTGAATGAAAGCACTATTTCAGATGCTTTCCCGTTGCCGAGAATCGAAGACATTCTTGACCAGCTGGGTAATTCACGCTATTTCTCCACCCTAGATTTAGCCAGTGGATATCACCAGATTTTAATGAACGAGTCTGACAGGGAAAAAACGGCGTTCAGTACAGCCTATGGACACTATGAATTCCTGAGGATGCCGTTTGGTTTAAAGACTGCCCCAACGACATTCCAAAGGGCAATGAACCAAGCCCTGTGTGGACTGCAAGGTCTTAAATGCTTCGTATACCTAGACGATATTGTCGTTTACGGTAGAACCCTCGAGGATCACCTCAAGAAGCTCAGAGAGGTCTTTAATCGTCTCCGCGAGTATAGTTTAAGGCTACAGCCAAGCAAATGCCACTTTCTCCGTAAGGAGGTGACATATCTGGGGCATAGATGCTCGAGAGAGGGTTGTACACCCGATCCGGAGAAAGTAAGGTGTGTGCAAGACTATCCCCAACCTCGAACTTTGAAGCAACTGCAAAGTTTTTTAGGTCTAGCTAATTATTACCGGAAATTCATCCCACAGTTCTCAAGCATAGCTGAGCCTCTCACACAAATTTTAAGAGGGAAACAGAAATTCCTATGGAACGAAAACTGTGAATTAGCGTTCAACAAACTAAAGAACCTGCTTACGTCGCCCCCGTTGTTAGTATACCCGGACTTCAACAAAGCATTTATTTTAACAACCGACGCGAGCAATGAAGCTCTGGGAGCGGTCTTATCTCAGGGAAGCCCGGGAGCAGACCGGCCCATTGCATTTGCTAGTAGAACTTTAAATAAAGCGGAGAGACGATACTCCACGATCGAAAGGGAATTACTTGCAGTGGTCTGGGCGGTAAAGAACTTCAGATGCTACCTCCTGGGAAGACATTTTACGGTATATACTGATCATCAGCCTTTGATAGGAGTATTCAATGTTAAAGACCCTACCTCAAGGCTGGCACGATTTCGTCACAAACTTTCTGAGTTCAGCTATGAAATTAAGTATAAACCGGGTAGAAAAAATGCAAACGCTGATGCATTAAGTCGAATACCGCAGGAGGATAAGGAAGTTATGGTAACCACCAGAGCTCAAACCCGGAAACAAACCGTTGATGTTGAGGAAAATGATGCAGAAGTTCAGTCAGAATCTCAACACAGTACAATAGGCCAGGGAAATCTTAAAGAAAATGACGAAGGAGAAGACATAACACAAGATCCCCTTTTAGAAGCAGAAGCAGATTTAAACTCAGACCCCACAGACGAAAAGAAGCACTCTTATCAGGTCATATCCGAGGAAAAAGACATTAAAGAAATTCTTAAGACCTTCCATTCGAACCCTTTAGGTGGTCATCAGGGTATTGCGAAAACTTATCACAGAATTCGTAACCAGTATAGGTGGAAAAACATGCTAAAAGATATAGTTAATTTTATAAGAGCTTGCCCAAAATGTCAGAAAAATAAACACTCCCCTCAAATTAAAATGCCAATGGTTATTCCAGATACAGCGGAGAAACCATTCGACAAAATTTATTTAGATATCGTCGGTCCTTTACCTGAAACTCAAAAGGGAAACAAATATATACTGACGTTCGAAGATGATTTAACCAGATTCATGGATTGCTACGCCCTTCCAGATTGCGAAGCGGCTACGGTGGCAAAGACTTTCTATGAGGAACTAATCACTCGTTATAGGATTCCCAAAAAGGTCATAACAGATCAAGGAACTAACTTTATGAGTGATCTGTTCACCAAACTATGTAAGTTTTTAAAAATAAGAAAATTAAATACTACAGCGTACCATCCACAGTCTAATGGCGCCTTAGAAAGGGCACACCGGCCATTAGTGGAATACCTACGAAACTTCGTGCAGGAAAATGCACAAACGTGGGATGAATGGTTGCGGGAAGCTGTTCATGTACACAACAACACAAAACATGCCTCAACACAGCTTACCCCTATGGATTGTTTATTTGGTTTCACAACAGATTTACCGACTAATCTGAGTCAAAAGGTGGAACCCCTATACAACCATGAAAATTATTTTTACGTCCTGAAAAATAAAATACAACGGGCTCATGCCCTTGCTCGGAAAAATATTATTAAAAGCAAAGAAGAAACAAAAAAATACTACGACAGGAATATCCGGGAAAAAGCATTCCAAATCGGGGATATGGTCCTTTTAAAAAATGAAGCGAAAAAGGACAAGTTATCGCCTATCTGGTTAGGACCCTACGAAGTAATAGAAATACCTTCACCTGTAAACTTGAAAATCCAGCTAGGAAGGAAAACCAAAAGGGTGCATGCAAACCGGGTGAAAATATACAATGAACAATAACAGTTTAACAGAATCTCCTGAAAGGAAACGTTACTAACATGTATGTATATATATAATATAAGAATAAATAAATATAGGAATAAATAACCTTAGGGCATTTCGTTAAATTTACACATATCTGATTGTAGGGAAAGTTCTCGGGCTCGTCTTAATGTTCCTAGCGAACGAAGCCCGGGCGGAATGGGCAAACTTACCGTATACAATAAGGAAACTGGATAAGACTGGAATCATCTTTGAAGATATCAGCCCCGCATTCATTTACCAAGACAACTGGAAACTAATCACCACCATAGACCTAGGGCATACAATAAAATGGACAGAATATCTCGATTGGAGTGAAAAATCAGTCGAGAAAATGTGCGAGCGCTATTTGCAGTTAAGTACAAATTCTTCATGCCCGCAGACCGTATACGATGTCCAGCTTATAGTTGATAGGATAAGGATAATGTTAGATAGGATATCAATAGCTAAAACACATAGAGCAAGACGTTCCCTTTTTGATGGACTAGGTAAACTTAGCAAATTCCTTTTTGGCACTATGGACCAGGAGGATGCACAACAAATTAACGCCAAATTAGAATCACTTCAACAAGACAGTAGCCAAAATTTAGAACTTTTGAAAGAACATGTCAGCCTAGTAAAATCAAATTACGAGAATACTAGAAATAAGCTAGAACAATTTCAATCGGATCTAAATGAAACACGAGTATACACGGCGAATGTTATCAAATTATTAAAGGCGGGGTACGACCACACCAAAACGGAAACCGAGTTACTAACCGCAAGAATAACTTTAGATGAGGCCGCAAACAATATAATCGTTCATTTACAGCAAATAGAACACCAGACCAATACGATCTTAATAATTCTCGGTGCATCAGCTACTAAACATTTACATCCACTTATTCTAAGTTACCACCAAATTAGCCAAATAATTAGTGAAATCCCACTAGTTACAGAGGCTAATGATATAATACGTGACCCTTTCCTTTTACAACAAATAGCTCAGGTGGAAAGTGCCTATAGAAATCATATTCTTTTCTGTAAAATAACGCTACCCCTGATCCAAAAAGAGATGTTTTTCCTAAAAAGGGCGTACCCCATACCAAGCCAAGCGGGAGGAAACACTCTCGTCCATTACGATCTCAGAGAAGATATTATAGCAGTAGATCAGGGAGCGAATAAATTTATCCCAATGAGCAACCAAGATTTAAATCGATGCCAAGACGTGAGTTTCAATAATTCAGCGCAAATATCTATCTGTCACTTTACCTTACCAATTTATACCACCCCTAAAAATAACTGCCTTCTACTGCTTTACAAAGGTTGGGCGGAAGCCAATGAAGTCTGTAGTAAATCAAGAATTATCAACAACCATAACACTATCATAAAAATGGAAAGTGAGAATTCTTGGATGTATCTACTAATAAAGGAAACGGAAATCAAAATTAAATGTCGTGATTTCCAAACAACGATAAGGGTAAACCGATGCTGAATACTCTCCTTAAAACCTAAATGTCAGGCGCAAATTGAAAATCTCCTTTTAGTAACAACCAATACCTTTATGAAAACGTTAAATTTGTCCGTAATAGATATTATTCCAAAAATGGATCCCCAACAAATTGAGGAAACCATTAACGTATTAACAAACGAAACCACGTCATCGAAAGTCGATATCAAAGAATTCAAAGTACACAATACGTTCTTAGGGGAAAAGAACAACGAATTCGAAAAAATGTTACAAAAGATTAAGAGGGTGCAAGAAAATCGGGAAGCCCAAGCACGGGAAAAAATCCGAAACATAATAACGGGATCGGTTGGTGGTGTTCTCTTTACACTTTTTGTAATCATGGCAATTATATTGCGTCTGTGTAGAAGGCGATTAAAAGCAACAAAATCTTCTCACAGTACGAGGGCCAAGTTGGGACGTAATGACATCGAGATGCCTACCCAAAACCCTTTATTTGCACGAGCCAAAACCCGCAAACAACATTCAGATTTCAAGGTCCGTTGTAAGCCCAGCGATTTCGAAATAATATAATATATAAAAAAAAAAAAAAAAAAAACACGTATCACTCCTGGAAGTAGGGAAGTAGAGAAGAAGAAGAAATATCTACATATATATTGTACATTGTTATGTAAGTATTCATATCTAGCTTATGGATTTCGCAGCAGCATAGCGAAAAGATAATTAGTATCAGAATTATATATAGTAGACATTTTAAATTTTCAGGAATTATAATTTGTAATAGATAGATTGATCGAATAAATAGAATATTAATGTGTATTAAAAGTTAAATAGAAAACTCTTTATGAATATGATGAATATATGAAGATCAAAGTGTAATCAACATGATTAGAAGTATAGAACATAATATGCACGTATGAAAAAAAAAAAAAAAAAAAAAAAAAAAAAAAAAATAAAATTGTAAGACTCCACTATTGTTTTAGAATAACTGTATATTAGTAGCGTAAAGTATTAAATGTTAGAATTTACAGTATACAATATTTGGTAAAAAAAAAAAAAAAAAAAAAAAAAAATACATATATATATATATTTTCAAAACAAAAACAAATTTATTTAGAGAAATGCATTTGTAACACGAACTGTAAGAATTGGTAAAAATTGTAAAAGTTGTAAAAATAGTACAAATTGTAAAAATTGTGAGATGGTAAAAATTGTAAAAATTGTAAATTGTAAAAACTGTAAAATTAATAATCTCCAGTTTAATGTCATTTGATTTATAAACAATATTTTGTGAATTATGATAAACGACCGTACCACCGTATAAGTAATCAGTAACACAGTAATCAAAAACAAAAACAAAAGCATTTATTAAAATTCTTCCTTGAGTGCTCCCGATAGTCGCAGCAGATTTGACAAACTCCGAATACCCTCCATTATTCTCTTATTCTCGAAGATCTAAAGATCTTCTTTTTTGAAAAGGGGAGGAATGTCGTGTATCGGCTCACCCGCGGTAGCCGCTGCCGGGCAGTTGCAATACTTCCGACCTGGATTAATGTAAACAACATTGCAAGCTTAATCCAGGTCAAAGCAAGCCGATAAAGCAGGGCACTATATTGTGTCATGTGCGCGTGCTGATGCACCTTAGCTCGCCACTAGCCGCCAGGCGCGGTAAATAGCTGAGTTTGTGCTTACGGCGAAAGCTTACGCAACAAGTCCATGCCCAGGCAGCTTAGACTCCGAAATCGGGTTAAGTGAAATGGGTCACCGCCGATGTCAAGGTGTAAAGCTGCGGTAATCGAAAGCACTCGGGGAGTCGTTTTACAGAGCTGACCACGAGCGGGCGGTACGGTCGTAGCGAGATAAACTTGACGAAATAAACGTAATATAGACAAAGTACCACGGTCTTTTAGTACCCGGGAAATAACCTAACACTTCAATGTTGCTTGACTTCGGTGCCGGGGCCTGATCAGCGGAGCCCCTCGCACAGCTGACGGCTGCGAAGTTCAAGGGCAACCGATTGTTTGTTCGCGGCGCGGCTGCGGCAAATTCACTATCGGGCACGGCACTTACCTTACGTCCCGTGGGATGGCCAACACGGGGTAATTCGCCCTCGATGAGAGTCCTTGGCTCGCTGGGCGGGAAACACTTCACCCCTGAAAATGCACCGGAATCGAAAAAAACAACACCCGGTCTTCTAAAGGCGAACAGCGAACTTTATTCGTGCAGCGATCCGATTACAAACTTAAGTCTATGCTTTTGCACACGGGTGCAAGAGAAAAATAAATTCCAAACAACTTGTCACCTCACTGACCAGTTTCTAGTTCGTTTTTCCGCGTACAACTTCTTGAATTAATTAGTTAATTAATTAATTTTGTTTTTGTTACGCTTTTTTAGAGAAAACTCAACGATTGCCGCAAAATCCCGTCCGCTCGCTTTTTAGGTCGTCCCACGATAATCATGGAGGAGATCATCGACCGCGCTCCTCTTCCGGCCTTGATCTTCAGTTGGTCCAAATTCCGCTGCAGGCGCTAGGGGAGGGCTAGAGGAGTACTAAGAATTTCCCTGCAAGAGGTAAGTGTAATTATTTCAACGAATAAAGGATTAAATTCATTTTTTCCATTGCAGGGACTGCAACACTACTACCCCTTTGGGAAAAGAGCTGCCCTCAGCTCTGGGAGACCGATGTGGCTTTGTTTGGCGCTATTCAGCTGAATTGACGTTGGGCTCTGCTGGACTTTGGTGGGTATCCCAGGTAAGTCCTTCCCCGACGTGGGCCTCTTCTTTTTTTTTGTGTGTGTGGTTAGCTGGTTTCGTTGGCATTTCCGCCCGCGACGCGATAAAGGGACGGAAGACGGCCGACCCCAGCTGACCCGGGAACAATAGAGATTTGTGCAAGCGCCTCAACTCGCTTGATCAGGAAAAAAAAATAAAATTGTCCAGATCGAAGGAGTGCCGTGCCCAGCACATAAAATAAATAAAAAAAATTAGCATGCACAATAGAGTTCGTGCCTCTTTTCTGTTTATTTATAATTTTTTATTTTTATTCTCTCTTTTTTATCAGTTTTAGGTTTAGTTTTTAAGCGATAATTTTGTTAGTTTTACTATCACCACGTTTAGTTTTAAGCGGGATTATTTTCGGCGGGAGGCGGCAGGGCAGCGTGTGGGTCCCGAGCACCTCCTTTGGTGCTGGTCGCAGGCGACTTGGGGGGTGTCCTCGGCCATTCAGCTCCAGTTGCCCGCTCAGGAGTAGAACGGCTGCCCTGGACTGGCTGCCCATGGGGTCCCGTCACATTCACGGCCCGAAATATCGGCTTACCCGGCTTAATGTCGAAAACGACGAATTCCCCTACTCTAAGAGAGGGGCGCGTTTGAGTCGGGTGCGTCGCGGTGATGCGGGACTCGTGGACGAAAACGTTTTTTCCCGAATCGTCCCGTTTGATGAACCCAAATCCCAAGTGTATCAAACCGCACCACTACACCTGTTATCTGTCGTTCGACAATGGCTGAACTTGTCGACGCGGTTCGGGGTCCCTGAGTTGACTGAGCAGGTGAGTGATTTTTTTGTGCCCTATTTAGTTTTTTATAGCCGCCATTTTTATTCTTAGGTTTTCGTCGGGACGGAGAGTTTGTCGCAGGACCTCGAAATTGCGCTGCAGGGGGACCCGGTGTGTGGTTCGACGTTCGGGCCCTGTTCTGTTCCTTTAAATTTTCATTTTCTTTACGTGGGAGCGATCGTTGGGACGGAGGGTTAGGAACAGCATCTCGAGGTTTTCCCGTAGGAGAGGCAGGTGAAGCATTTTTCGTTTGAGTCCCCTTTTTCCAGCTTTTACTTTTTCTAGGCCTTACTGTACGTCGGGGGAACAGAGCTTTCTCCTTACTAGAGCCCAGGCTTCGCTCTACAAGCCTAGGGCGACCTAGTTTCCCGACTGCGGGGATTCTTGCGACGGCTGTGTGCTATTCGCGGGCTTCTGCGCGGTGTTGGTCGTCGGCTACGCATTATTGCGCGGGACCCTGACAGCTCGCCTATGCGGAATCGTTTCCGGCATCCGCATGCTGCGACGGCTGATTCGCGTGGCATCGCGGCTCGCCTCAATGCGAACGGCTTGAGCCAGCGCTGCTTCCAGCGTAGCAGGAACCGTGTCACGCACACGTTGCTGGGTGTTCGGGTCCGCAATGCCGTCGATGAATTGGGCCAGCGCGATTTTATCCCGCGTAAATTCTTGCGCCTCGCTGAAACTCAGGTACGTCAGCCGTTGCACCTCTGTGGCGTAGTCGGCCAGGCTCTCGTTGGCGTGCTGCGTTCGTCCCCGCAGCTGAATGTGTGCCACTGCCTGTTGGTACTGGTCGCTGAATCGACTGTTGAACGCGATGCTAAGCTTGTCGTAATCGTCCTTTGTCGATTCAGCTAGCGTCTCGTAGAAGGCGAGTGGAGTACCACGGAGGTAGGGTACCAAGTACATGGCCTTCAGCTCTGGAGACCAGTGATTGGCGCGAGCAATGGCTTCGAAATGGCGATTATAAGCCGACCAGGGTTCCTTGCCGTCATAGTCCTTAGGCGATAAAGAAATTCGCTTCGGAGCTATGGGCTGTAGTGGTGGTGGTAAAGGACCTAAAGCGCCGACGCTCGGGAACGGCTGCGAAATCAGCGGGGCCGGCTGAATTCGGGGCGGAGGCGGTGGCGAAGTTTCCAGGTGAGTGGAAGAAATAGGCCGCCTGTCGTAATTGCTGACTTCGTGTTGGACTCTTCCAGGATTCTGTACGGTTTGTTCCGGATCCGGGTCGACGAAGGAGATCAGGTCGTCTTCACGAGCGGAGGGGGCTGGGTGCTGGCGACGCGGTGGAGTTGGGGCAGCGGCCAACTGGTCCAGAGTGAGCCGGACGGCTTCCTCGTGTCGCAACTCCATCCGGGACATCCTCTCCGCCATCTGTGTCACGGTGGCGGTCAGCCGGGTGATCTGCTCCGCCAGCTTATCCAGGTCTGTTCGCGACGGGTCCTCCTGGCCTTGAGTTGTTCGTCCCGGCGGCGCACTGTACGGCGAATAACTTCCCCTTCCTGAGTCCATTTGGGAATGCTTGACGGTAATTCAGCAAATTTGCAAATTTAATTTTATTTAATTTAATTCGCAACGTTGTTTTTTCCGAGTCTTATTCGATTAATTATTCAGCTCCTGCACTGCCAGTTACGAGAGCAGTCGTAATTTGCGGAATGTTTGGAGCGGAATAAGTTGTCGGTAGCGAATCGGTTGGGTTTTTTCAAATTAATTTGCGCGTGCAAAGTGGTGTAGGAATCTTTCGATTTCCGATCTTTACCCCACACCTGGCACCAATTGTTACAGAATTTGCCCCTCGGTAACAATATTAGGAGCAAATTCGGCCTGCGGTGGCTTCGTTGAGAGGGAGACTTAATTTGTGCTGGCGAAAGAAAATCTGAAGAAACTCCCCAAAAACTCGGCCGGCCGGGCGATCTGGCAACCCTGCCCACTGGCACAATTTTTCCCCTACGCGGCACACCCACAGAGAAGCCCGCGACTTCCCCAAGCTCGCTGAGCGGCGCGCGGCCTGTCTGTGTGGCTGAGTAGCACGGCGGGGCAAGCAGCTCGCTCGCTGTTTGCCTCCTAGCGGAGTTTGTTTTCGGCGGCGGTGTTTTGCTTGGGCGTCGAAATGTCAGCTCGAATTACGAGCTACGCGGAGAAATGTTGCCCAAACTCGAGGAGGTGGCTGGCTTCAATGTTGCTTGACTTCGGTGCCGGGGCCTGATCAGCGGAGCCCCTCGCACAGCTGACGGCTGCGAAGTTCAAGGGCAACCGATTGTTTGTTCGCGGCGCGGCTGCGGCAAATTCACTATCGGGCACGGCACTTACCTTACGTCAAAGAATATGTAGTTTACAAAGAATAGGCACTCTATTTTTGCGGCGCAGTTATCCCCACCACAGCCCATTTTGGGGAAAAAAAACCAAAAAATTTTCCCATTAGTAAGAATGAGAATCTTTCCCTGCTTGTTCCAAGTCCGAATTCCCATTTAAATTGCCTTATAAAGAATAAGGACGGCGACAATCAACATCGCCGCAAACACAATTACACCTGAGTTCACCTATTACGGCGCGGGCTTGAGCAAGCATTGCTTTTTCTGGCACTGTGTTGGTGCCGGCACGGCCGTGCTTCTCATATAGGAACAGGTAGAAATCGAGTGCCTGCCTCACACATTGAAGGCGTACACAGATTAAGTTTGTTTACGTTTTTTCACCATTCGTTTTCTAACGCGGGCTTGAGCAGCACGGGAAGCAAATGCGCTTGTATGGTGAGGCGCGCTTGCGATCAGTTTGCTTTTCTTTGACAGGGTGGTTCTTTCAGTTGAATTTTCATATTTGCTCTGGAATTCTTGGCACCCTGTAACACTGTACCGATTTCTTCAGATTCCTCTAATTTTTCTTCTCTCTTCGACCAAAATGGTTAAGCAGTGTATCAACCTCTAGCAAAATTGTGGGGTTGGGTGGAATAACGGTACCAAGGTCAAAAAAAGATAAGGAGATAATTGCCGGAGTGCCTATTCTTTGTAAACTAGTTTCCATATTCTTTGCTTACGTCCCGTGGGATGGCCAACACGGGGTAATTCGCCCTCGATGAGAGTCCTTGGCTCGCTGGGCGGGAAACACTTCACCCCTGAAAATGCACCGGAATCGAAAAAAACAACACCCGGTCTTCTAAAGGCGAACAGAACTCTTTATTCGTGCAGCGATCCGATTACAAACTTAAGTCTATGCTTTTGCACACGGGTGCAAGAGAAAAATAAATTCCAAACAACTTGTCACCTCACTGACCAGTTTCTAGTTCGTTTTTCCGCGTACAACTTCTTGAATTAATTAGTTAATTAATTAATTTTGTTTTTGTTACGCTTTTTTAGAGAAAACTCAACGATTGCCGCAAAATCCCGTCCGCTCGCTTTTTAGGTCGTCCCACGATAATCATGGAGGAGATCATCGACCGCGCTCCTCTTCCGGCCTTGATCTTCAGTTGGTCCAAATTCCGCTGCAGGCGCTAGGGGAGGGCTAGAGGAGTACTAAGAATTTCCCTGCAAGAGGTAAGTGTAATTATTTCAACGAATAAAGGATTAAATTCATTTTTTCCATTGCAGGGACTGCAACACTACTACCCCTTTGGGAAAAGAGCTGCCCTCAGCTCTGGGAGACCGATGTGGCTTTGTTTGGCGCTATTCAGCTGAATTGACGTTGGGCTCTGCTGGACTTTGGTGGGTATCCCAGGCAAGTCCTTCCCCGACGTGGGCCTCTTCTTTTTTTTTGTGTGTGTGGTTAGCTGGTTTCGTTGGCATTTCCGCCCGCGACGCGATAAAGGGACGGAAGACGGCCGACCCCAGCTGACCCGGGAACAATAGAGATTTGTGCAAGCGCCTCAACTCGCTTGATCAGGAAAAAAAAATAAAATTGTCCAGATCGAAGGAGTGCCGTGCCCAGCACATAAAATAAATAAAAAAAATTAGCATGCACAATAGAGTTCGTGTCTCTTTTCTGTTTATTTATAATTTTTTATTTTTATTCTCTCTTTTTTATCAGTTTTAGGTTTAGTTTTTAAGCGATAATTTTGTTAGTTTTACTATCACCACGTTTAGTTTTAAGCGGGATTATTTTCGGCGGGAGGCGGCAGGGCAGCGTGTGGGTCCCGAGCACCTCCTTTGGTGCTGGTCGCAGGCGACTTGGGGGGTGTCCTCGGCCATTCAGCTCCAGTTGCCCGCTCAGGAGTAGAACGGCTGCCCTGGACTGGCTGCCCATGGGGTCCCGTCACATTCACGGCCCGAAATATCGGCTTACCCGGCTTAATGTCGAAAACGACGAATTCCCCTACTCTAAGAGAGGGGCGCGTTTGAGTCGGGTGCGTCGCGGTGATGCGGGACTCGTGGACGAAAACGTTTTTTCCCGAATCGTCCCGTTTGATGAACCCAAATCCCAAGTGTATCAAACCGCACCACTACACCTGTTATCTGTCGTTCGACAATGGCTGAACTTGTCGACGCGGTTCGGGGTCCCTGAGTTGACTGAGCAGGTGAGTGATTTTTTTGTGCCCTATTTAGTTTTTTATAGCCGCCATTTTTATTCTTAGGTTTTCGTCGGGACGGAGAGTTTGTCGCAGGACCTCGAAATTGCGCTGCAGGGGGACCCGGTGTGTGGTTCGACGTTCGGGCCCTGTTCTGTTCCTTTAAATTTTCATTTTCTTTACGTGGGAGCGATCGTTGGGACGGAGGGTTAGGAACAGCATCTCGAGGTTTTCCCGTAGGAGAGGCAGGTGAAGCATTTTTCGTTTGAGTCCCCTTTTTCCAGCTTTTACTTTTTCTAGGCCTTACTGTACGTCGGGGGAACAGAGCTTTCTCCTTACTAGAGCCCAGGCTTCGCTCTACAAGCCTAGGGCGACCTAGTTTCCCGACTGCGGGGATTCTTGCGACGGCTGTGTGCTATTCGCGGGCTTCTGCGCGGTGTTGGTCGTCGGCTACGCATTATTCCGCGGGACCCTGACAGCTCGCCTATGCGGAATCGTTTCCGGCATCCGCATGCTGCGACGGCTGATTCGCGTGGCATCGCGGCTCGCCTCAATGCGAACGGCTTGAGCCAGCGCTGCTTCCAGCGTAGCAGGAACCGTGTCACGCACACGTTGCTGGGTGTTCGGGTCCGCAATGCCGTCGATGAATTGGGCCAGCGCGATTTTATCCCGCGTAAATTCTTGCGCCTCGCTGAAACTCAGGTACGTCAGCCGTTGCACCTCTGTGGCGTAGTCGGCCAGGCTCTCGTTGGCGTGCTGCGTTCGTCCCCGCAGCTGAATGTGTGCCACTGCCTGTTGGTACTGGTCGCTGAATCGACTGTTGAACGCGATGCTAAGCTTGTCGTAATCGTCCTTTGTCGATTCAGCTAGCGTCTCGTAGAAGGCGAGTGGAGTACCACGGAGGTAGGGTACCAAGTACATGGCCTTCAGCTCTGGAGACCAGTGATTGGCGCGAGCAATGGCTTCGAAATGGCGATTATAAGCCGACCAGGGTTCCTTGCCGTCATAGTCCTTAGGCGATAAAGAAATTCGCTTCGGAGCTATGGGCTGTAGTGGTGGTGGTAAAGGACCTAAAGCGCCGACGCTCGGGAACGGCTGCGAAATCAGCGGGGCCGGCTGAATTCGGGGCGGAGGCGGTGGCGAAGTTTCCAGGTGAGTGGAAGAAATAGGCCGCCTGTCGTAATTGCTGACTTCGTGTTGGACTCTTCCAGGATTCTGTACGGTTTGTTCCGGATCCGGGTCGACGAAGGAGATCAGGTCGTCTTCACGAGCGGAGGGGGCTGGGTGCTGGCGACGCGGTGGAGTTGGGGCAGCGGCCAACTGGTCCAGAGTGAGCCGGACGGCTTCCTCGTGTCGCAACTCCATCCGGGACATCCTCTCCGCCATCTGTGTCACGGTGGCGGTCAGCCGGGTGATCTGCTCCGCCAGCTTATCCAGGTCTGTTCGCGACGGGTCCTCCTGGCCTTGAGTTGTTCGTCCCGGCGGCGCACTGTACGGCGAATAACTTCCCCTTCCTGAGTCCATTTGGGAATGCTTGACGGTAATTCAGCAAATTTGCAAATTTAATTTTATTTAATTTAATTCGCAACGTTGTTTTTTCCGAGTCTTATTCGATTAATTATTCAGCTCCTGCACTGCCAGTTACGAGAGCAGTCGTAATTTGCGGAATGTTTGGAGCGGAATAAGTTGTCGGTAGCGAATCGGTTGGGTTTTTTCAAATTAATTTGCGCGTGCAAAGTGGTGTAGGAATCTTTCGATTTCCGATCTTTACCCCACACCTGGCACCAATTGTTACAGAATTTGCCCCTCGGTAACAATATTAGGAGCAAATTCGGCCTGCGGTGGCTTCGTTGAGAGGGAGACTTAATTTGTGCTGGCGAAAGAAAATCTGAAGAAACTCCCCAAAAACTCGGCCGGCCGGGCGATCTGGCAACCCTGCCCACTGGCACAATTTTTCCCCTACGCGGCACACCCACAGAGAAGCCCGCGACTTCCCCAAGCTCGCTGAGCGGCGCGCGGCCTGTCTGTGTGGCTGAGTAGCACGGCGGGGCAAGCAGCTCGCTCGCTGTTTGCCTCCTAGCGGAGTTTGTTTTCGGCGGCGGTGTTTTGCTTGGGCGTCGAAATGTCAGCTCGAATTACGAGCTACGCGGAGAAATGTTGCCCAAACTCGAGGAGGTGGCTGGCTTCAATGTTGCTTGACTTCGGTGCCGGGGCCTGATCAGCGGAGCCCCTCGCACAGCTGACGGCTGCGAAGTTCAAGGGCAACCGATTGTTTGTTCGCGGCGCGGCTGCGGCAAATTCACTATCGGGCACGGCACTTACCTTACGTCCCGTGGGATGGCCAACACGGGGTAATTCGCCCTCGATGAGAGTCCTTGGCTCGCTGGGCGGGAAACACTTCACCCCTGAAAATGCACCGGAATCGAAAAAAACAACACCCGGTCTTCTAAAGGCGAACAGAACTCTTTATTTGTGCAGCGATCCGATTACAAACTTAAGTCTATGCTTTTGCACACGGGTGCAAGAGAAAAATAAATTCCAAACAACTTGTCTCCTCACCGCTGCAGGCGCTAGGAGAGGGCTAGAGGAGTACTAAGAATTTCCCTGCAAGAAGTAAGTGTAATTATTTCAACGAATAAAGGATTAAATTCATTTTTTCCATTGCAGGGACTGTAACAGTATGTTGAACTAAATTAAAGTATTTCTCTTGGTTCCCTTTCTTTCCTCTCGCTCCTTCAGCGCTGCATTAAGGCAGCCAATGTAAGTTAAATTTTCTTTCCAAAGGGACCTCCCCATAATTTTGTTTTGGCCAAGGGGAGGTCAAAAGGTGGTTGGGGCAAAGGCCAGGGGGTTCATAGTGAACCGAACCCCCCATCATAGTCAATCACAGGCAGTTGCAGGGATTCAGCCTGCACTGTCCTTTTCCGCCCCATTATTTATTTATTTATTTATTATTACCGCTTAATACAAGCTACGTACATAAAAACTTAAAACTAGTGCTAATCTAAATTAAACTAAAATAGGTAGGGAAGGGGCAAAGCAGATTAGGGGGGACTATTGAGGTGGTGCCTGAGGGATGCTCTGCTCAGGTGAAAGTCGAAGGAAGGGAGGGAGTTGGCTCTTCGGAGCATTCTGGTGAGGGACTCAGAGAGACCGTAGTTGGTCCGATGGTAAGGAGGGCGAAAGAGAGGAGCCGAGCGGAGATTACGGGGATTGGTGTAGATAGGGATCCGCTCAAGTAGGGAAGGACAGTCAATCTCGCCGATTAGCAGTTGATGGATGAATGTGAGATCGGCAAGGTCCCGCCGCTTCCATAGAGGCTGCAAGTTGATAAGGAGAAGGCGGTTTTCGTAGGGCGGAAAGTTTCGAGGGTCGGACCAGGGGAGCTCGCGAAGTGCGAATCGAAGGAACCTGCGTTGTACAGCCTCAATCCTGTTGATGTTAGTAGATTGGTAAGGAGACCAAACTTGTCTAGCGTATTCCAGGAGAGGCCTAACGAAGGTGACAAAGAGGGATTTGGCGGCGTATGGGTTGAGGAACTCCTTAGACCAACGCTTAACGAAGCCTAGCGCAGAGTTGGCTCTAGCAATCACGCTGTCAATGTGATCGCGAAAGTTGAGTTCACTATCGCAGATGACACCTAGATCGCGGAGAGAGGAAACGGAGGGGATAGGTTCGCCAGACAACCGGTAGACTCTGGGGGGGGGAAGAGGGGCGCATGCGGGAGTAGGTGATGGATTGACATTTGGAGATATTGAGCTCAAGAGAGTTTTTTGTGCACCAAATGCCAAAATTATCGAGATCCTCTTGAACCAGACGGGGGTCAGAGGTGGAGGATATCCGTTTAGAGGTTTTCATATCGTCGGCGTAGATAGACAGGTCAGAGTGTTTGATAACACACTCGACGTCGTTTATGGCCAGAATGAAAAGTAACGGACCTAAGTGACTTCCCTGAGGGACCCCCGAGTTGGCAACGAAAGGGCGGGAGAAGGAGGAGCAGAAAAGAACCCTGTACTGGCGGTGTTCAAGATAGGACTTCATCCAGGAAGAAAAGAGCCGATTGAAGCCAAGGGATTGAAGTTTGAAGAGGATTAATTTGTGTGAGATTTTATCAAACGCCTTGCTGAAGTCAGTGGCAATGACATCAACCTCGTCGCCTTTTTCAAGGGCACACAAAGTCTTGGAGATGAAGTCGGTAAGGTTAGTGGTAGTCGATCTGCCTTTAAGGAAGCCATGTTGGGACAGGGAAAAGATGGGTTTGCAGTGAAAGAACAAGCAATCGTAAACGATGCTTTCGAATAGTTTAGGAATGGTGGAGAGTTTAGCAATAGGACGGTAATTGGAGATCTCACTCTTACAGCCCTTTTTGTGGATGGGGATGATAAAAGAATCCTTCCATCTGGCAGGAAAAACTCCCTGGGAAATGGAGAGTTGAAAAATAGAGGAAAGGGGACCGACCAAGTGTTGGGCGCACTCTTTAAGGATTATAGCGGGGATACCGTCAGGGCCAGGGTTATAATCGGCGGAAAGGGTGGTAATGGCTGAGGCAACCATTGAAGGGTCGATGTTGATGGAGGCAAGGGAGGTCTGAGGACGGGACTCCATAAAGTGGAAATAGCTAGGGTCAGGCTCGAATGAGTGCTCATTGAAAGACTGACTGAAGTGGTGAGCAAAGAGATTAGCTATTGTGTGGGGGTCAGAGGAAGAAGTGTCGTTAAGTTTTAGAGTAGAAGGGTATCCGCTGGACTTCTTCTTGATGTTGATAAATTGGTAAAAACGTTTGGGATCGGAGACGAGGGTTGACTGCATGTGATTGAGATAATCAGTATATGAAGATTAACAACGTGCGGAGAAGAGGGAAGCTACCGAGAGGTAATTGGAGAGGTCGGGGGCGGAACGAGATAGGAGGTAGGAATGCCAAAGTTTGTTCCTTCTGTTCCCAAGGGATCGAATTTCTTTATTATACCAGGGGGGGGAAGAGGCATGATCTCTCCGGGGTTGAATCGGAAAGGATTGGGCTAGGCACGCGAAGAGCTCGGTATAAAGAACGTCGAGAGCTTCAGCAACGGAAAGCTGGGACTCGGAAGTAAGGGAAAGGAGGGACGATTGTGAGAGAAGGTGGTTCAACTTACCAAAGTCGCCTCGGCGGAAATTGAAGTGGTAAGAAGTCTCAGAAGTGGTGTGAAGAGGTGGGGGCTCAAGGCCAAGAGTGAGAAAGAGTGGAGGGTGATACTGGTCAAGAGTAGACAGAAGATGAGGGCTCAGAGAGACAACCGAGTTCACTGGGTCAGAGGAGAAGACCAGGTCGAGTTGTCTGCCAAGATTGTTGGTAATGCCACTAATTTGGTAGAGACCAGAGTCGGAGAGGCGATCGACGAATAGAGTTTCCTTGTCGGAGAGGATGTTGGTAGGGATATAGTGTAGGTCGTCGTCAGATCGAAGCCACTCCAGACGGGGGAGATTGAAATCGCTGAGAACGAAGACTTCGTCGTTGGGCCCAAGGGTGCTGAAGATAGAGTCGATCGTATCCGTGGCGAGTTGGTAGGCCTCAAGCGGTTGGGAGGGGCGAATGTAAGCACAAAGAATGTACAGGAATTTGCCGGTTAACGTGATTTTAACGCAGACATAGTTGAGGAGGGAGGAATTAGAAGAAGTGTGGAGAGTAGCGCCGAAGCGAGTACGCACAGCGAGAAGTACGCCGCGGTTAGAGGGGGTTAAATTGTCTTCGCTGGCATCGGCACGAAATACTGAAAAATCCGCGGAAAAGAGTTCACTGCTATAAATACTAGGAGTAAGGTTAGTTTCGGTTAGGGCAAAAATGTCGTACGGAAAGACGAGGGAGATCTGAAAAACTGAGGCAGTTTTGGTGCGTAGTCCTCTGACATTTTGGTAGTACAGGGAAAGACAGTTAGGAAAGTGAGCGTGGGCAGACGGGGGAAGGGCTGGGGGTAAGGGAGAGATAGGAAAGGGAGAGTTAGTCGGGTTAGGAACTAAAGTAAGATTTGTAGTCGTTCCGGGCTCTTTGGAGGTGGGAGATACGCCGAGAGCTGACATATGAGGCGAAAGTGGTGAGATCAGAGGAGACCTTATCAGGGGAGATACCAAATTCGGCATGAAATTTGAGGAACAACTCGCGGAGGGTGGACAAGTCTGTGGGGAGGCCTTCCTTATATACGATTATCGTTTCCGTTGCGGGAGAATTTTCGTTGTTGGTGGGCCGGTCCGGTGGCGAAGAGCGGCATCTTGACAAACCCCCTACTCGCTAACGCGATGCTAGCCATGCCAGCTCCCGCAGCCGCATACCCCCGAACGAGGTGCTTTAGCCGGGCCCTCGAGGTACCAACCCGCAACACATTTTTAAAATGAGTTTTTTTATAGGACCAGCAGTCCAGTATCTATATGTCAGCGGCTGGTACTTTACACGGGATTCAGCCAGTTAAGGGGGCCTATTCCAGAACTCGACTCGATTTGTCGACTCTATTTCATTTTCGTATTATGTAGCTCAATCGAGAGTAGCCAAAAGTGTGGCCCTATGAAACATTGAAAAGGACATCATCCGATTTTCATACATTTTTGGTCCAAATATGAAAGTGCCGGCCAGAGAAAAAAAATGTTATATCCTGTTAGAACTTGTCCATCTGAGCATTTATTATTATGGCACCAAAGCTGTAGGACCATTGCCCTGGGTTTTATATGAGTTTAAAAAATCTGTCTTTTCATACATTTTCAATTAAATGATCTTAGAAAAGTAAATGATATCTGACCTTTTTACACCTTTTAGTGCTTTTTACAAGCTTTTTATTAACTTGCAATGTATGTATGTTTGTTCGGGTGGAATCTTGCTACTCAATTTTGAAGCAGATATCTTCAACCTATCAAGATGGTTTAAAATTAACTCAAATCCAAAAAAATTGTTCTTTTATTAAAATATCTAGCCACTTGCTCTTTACAAATTATTCTGAAAGTTATCTCCCGCTCCTAGCGTTATGCGTCCGTTCACTGGTCTCGTCCTGGCACAACTGACTACTCGGTGCACTGTCCGCTCGTGACTTCCCTTGGTAGGGTTGCCAGTGTTGACAGCTCGGCCTCTCCTGACCTTTCGTCCTCACCGGACGAATCCTCGCCAATGTCCTCGTGAGCCCAGTCCAGATTCGGGTCGACATGACACCATGGCTTCAGATGATCCACTGAATGCACGTTGCTGTAAAATCTCCTGGTGTGCTGCTTATCAGGTAAATCCTCGACCACATATCGGTCGTGCTGCAGCACCCTTGTCACCACATATGGTCCCTTGTAGACTGGATCGAGCTTGTGCGATTGCCCAGTTGGTTGAGACACATGATCCAAAACTACCAAATCGCCCTCCTGATACCTCGAAGGGGACTTGTGTTTCGCATCGAATCGTGCCTTCCACGCAGTCCTAGCTCTTTTGATATTTTCCGCAGCCAACTGATGCTTCTCCGAAATGTTCACGTTTTCGGCAACCTCATCATCCAAAGCTTGGATGACCCGATTGTGGCTGACATCCTTTAAATTGTATGCAAAAACCAGCTCGTTTGGTGAAAACTTGGTGGTCGAGTTCTTTTGCGAGTTGATACTCCACTGCGCCAAAGGAAGGGCCAAGTCCCAGTCCCTCTCAGTTGTTGTAGTACATTTCATGACGTCCAAGATTACCCCATTCAGCCGTTCCGCTTGTCCATTTGCCCTGGGCGTTCTCACGGCGGTCTTCGTATGTTGAATCCCGTACTTATGAACGAACACATCATATTCCCTAGATGTAAATGCTGTGCCCCTGTCCGTGATAACACTTTGCGGTTGGCCAAAAATTGACATGACCTCCATTAAAGTTGACACCACTGGCGCTGTCTTAGTGTTTCGCACCGCTCGGAAAATTGTGAATTTGCTAAACCCACACACTATCGTTAGGACATATTGATATCCTCTTTTGCTCTTCACGAAGGGCCCCAGATGATCCACGAAGAGTCTTCTAAATGGGATCGGAAGAACCTCCGCCACATGAAGCTGTCCTTCGGGCTTTCCTCCGCATGCCTTATTCAGACAGCATTCAGGACACGCTGCTATATATGATTTTACGTACCTTCGGATTCTGGGAAACCAAAAATGTTGGCCTATTCGTTCCACAGTTTTATCAGTTCCGAAGTGACCTGCCTCGTCGTGACATGCTTTAGCTATCCTCCAACGAATTGCCTGAGGAATCACTAACTTCAGCTGCTGGTTCACTTTACGGTGTAACCGTCCCGCCTTCATCACATAGTCACCGGTTATTTGCTTGACCTGCTCTGGTCCTGCCCCTGCTCCGGTTTCCAGGATGCTCGCGACTTCTTTTAGCTTTGGATCTTGCAGCTGCATTGCATATATCCAGTCGTGGTCGTATGTGTACACCTTTAGAATCTGGTCGGCGATAGTTGAGGGTGATTCGGGAGGTAGGGCTGGCGCCCGCCTCATCCCATCCACATATTGCATTCTTACTCCGGCTCGATGCACACAAGAGAAGTCAAACTCCTGCAACTTCAGCCACCACCGCGCAATGCGATGGGGCAATGGTGTTGTTGCTTTTGTCGTTGCCACCGCGTTGCAATCAGTGACCACCCGGAATGATCGTCCCAGAAGATACACACGAAATCTGTTCAACGTCTCCACAATCGCCAACACCTCCAGCTCGTGGCTCGCATACCTGCCTTCCGACTCGTTACACCGTCTACTAAAATAGAATACCGGCTTCCATCCCTCTATTTCTTTTTGCATTAGAATCCCTGATAGACCCACACTGCTCGCGTCGGTGTGTACTTCGTGTTCTTTAGTTTGGTCGAAAATCATCAACACCGGTTGTGTGGTAATTGCTATTTTTAATTTTTCAAATTCGTCTTCTTCGCCTTTTGACCATTTGAACTCTGCCTTCTTTCGTGTGAGCTTTGTCAACCGTTGGGATTTGTGTGCGTAATTAGGCACAAACTTCCTAAAGAACCCCGTTAAACCAAGGAATCTTCTTACCTCGGTGGCTGTTTCTGGTCTAGGGTACTGGTCTATACAGATGGTCCTCACGTTTCCTGGTCTAATGCCTTCACCACTGACAACATGACCCAAAAAGGTTACCTCTTCAGCTAGAAAGACACACTTCGACGGTCTCAACGTTAAACCTGCGCTCCGTGCGGCATCCAAGAACTCCTCCAATACTAGAGCTCCTTGTTCCACCGATACTGTTGCAATTATCACCTCGTCCACATAACTAATAATGTTTCTCCGATATTTTAACGTCGAAATCAATTTGATGACCATTTCTTGAAACACCATTGGCGCATTCACCAAGCCAAATGGCATCACATTATGTTCAAATAGTCCTTCATGCGTCAAAAATGCTGTGAACTTCTTACTTTTCTCCTCCAATGGAATCTGGTAGTATCCCGAAGTCATGTCCAAGGTCGTAAAAAAACTATTTCCCGCCAACTTTGAGAGTTGCTCCTCGACAATCGGCATCGGAAACTGCTTCCTCACCGTTACCTCGTTCAGTGTCCGGTAATCCACACACATTCGACTTTCACCGTTTGATTTTTTTACCAACAAGACCGACGCTGCATGTGGAGAGGAACTCGGTCTAATGATTCCGTTCTCCAATAAATCTCCGATAATTGATGACAACTTTTCGCGCTGTGCAAACGGCACTAGGTATCGCTTACCCACAATTGGTTTTTCCGTTGTCACTTCGATTTTCATTTCAGCAGTCTTACACTTTCCCAGGTTGGGAATTGTCTCTGCAAAACATTCACCGAACTTCCCTATAATTCTCAAAATGTTTTCCCGTTCAGGTCCCTTCACATTGGCATCCACACTAAATTTTTGTTTGTCCACCGTATTTATTTGCAAAATGCCAACACTACTTGCGATACACGTCGATGTACACAACACATCTCTGCCCAAAAGTACGTCATACGGCAAAATATCGTCCGGCACAATGAAAATATCAGCCCTGATGATACCGACCTCCGTTTGTATTTCACTACAGATCATTTCCGACACCTCAACCACAGCACCGCCAAACCCCTTTAAATTCTTCTTAACTGGCTTACGCTTCATCTCAGGAAGCACTGCTGATTTCTTTATCACTGTTTGATCGCTGCCTGTATCAACGAATGCCGAAAAGACCGCTCCGTTAATGACGATTTGTTTCATTAGAGGGGGACACACTTTCTTGGCCCTCTCCTCCGCCTCGACTGCTGCCACATTGATCTTATGGCTGCGGCACTCTGATTCGGTGTGACCAATTTTCATGCACTTGCTGCATCTGATTTTCCGTTGGGGTTGCGGACAATTTCTCGAGAAATGACCCAGCTGGTTACAATTAAAGCACTTACCCCGCACTTCGCCTTTAACACTCGGACCCTCACTTTTTTTGACGGCCACTTCGCTATTCCCCGCACTTCGTCCGACCGGCAAAACCGAAATGTTCTCTAATGCGTTCAGCAATTCATTGTTGGTCCTGAAATTCATTGCTTGCAGGGTTCTTATTAAATTGGTGTCCCCCAGCCCAATAATCACGTATGAGTTCACCGAAGGCTCGTCCAATTTACCACGTCTGCCCATTGTCAACATCGAAAAGTAATATTCGACATATGTTTCACTAAACTTCCGTTTTCTCGTCTGCATTTCCCTATGAATCTCCGCCGAATTCACAGAACTCGGGAAATCTTTAATTAACGAACGCGAGAAATCCCCCCACGTCCCGAACACTGGTTGTGCATCGGCCCAAGCTTTGGCATGGCCCTGAAGCTTGTTATGTACTGCTAGCAGCATGATGTCGTCGGACCACCCATATATACGTTGCAGCTGTTCTATTTTGTCAACGAACTGTTGAGCCGAAATCGTTCGCTTCAGCGGGTCGAACTCCGGCAAAATCCCAATGATGGCGGTCGGGTTAGCATTAAACATCTGCCTCACGGTGGAGCTTCCTGCCTGAGCGTTTCCCTGGCTGATCTGCGTTCCCCCGGACGATGGCGAGATCGGCTCCCCTCTTTCCCGGCTTGTGAGAGTCATTCCCCTCATAGCCTGTACCAACCCGTCCACTACCTGCCTCAACTGCGCCAGCTGTTCCCGGATGTCGACCCCTTCCTCCACCCTCTGCAACTCCTCTTCCTCTACCTCGTTGCCTCCCAGCGCTGCATTTAATTCTGCCACTTTTGCCGCTTTATTTCCCCTGCTTACCAATCCTCTGGACTGTAACAATCTATCGATTTGTGGAATCGTTAATTTATCCACCTGCACTTTCATTTCGCTCGTTTTTCTTTTCCCAGTTCACTTTTGTCACGTATACCAGTTTCGTTCGTTTTTTTTCCCCGGTTCACTTTTGTCACGTAGACAAGTTTCGTTCGTTTTTTTTTTTCCCCCGGTTCACTTTTTGTCACGTAGACAAGTTTCGTTCGTTTTTTTTTTTTTTTTTTTTTTCCCCCGGTTCACTTTTTGTCACGTAGACCAGTTTCGTTCGTGTTTTTTTTTCTCTCGTTTCCCCTCACCTCAACCGTTCACGAAAATTTGCCAGTTAATCCGTTATCTGTCCGTTGCAAATTCTCCCTCGTTTCGTTGTTAAGAGGAAATTCTCGTTCTTGTTTTTTTCCCTTTTGAGTTGCGCAAATTTTTTTCCCACACTCGCGACGCTCACTATATTTTATTAATCCCACTTCTGATTTTGTCAAGATGGTTTAAAATTAACTCAAATCCAAAAAAATTGTTCTTTTATTAAAATATCTAGCCACTTGCTCTTTACAAATTATTCTGAAAGTTATCTCCCGCTCCTAGCGTTATGCGTCCGTTCACTGGTCTCGTCCTGGCACAACTGACTACTCGGTGCACTGTCCGCTCGTGACTTCCCTTGGTAGGGTTGCCAGTGTTGACAAACCGATTGAGTTGAAATTTTGTATACACGTTTAGTTTGGATGACAATACACGATAAGCTGTGTGACGTCATTCTAAATCCAATATGGCCGCCGCCACAAGATGGTGGACCATGTATTTTTGGTCGACCCCCTTAATATGGGTATCAAATGAAAGAGTTTGAAGAGTAGGAAACGATAGTAACGCCATTTCTAAATTCAATATGGCGGACGTCACAAAATGGCGATTTATAATTTTCATAGTAACCCCTATGATATGGGTATCAAATGAAAGGGCTTGATAAGCGTTTTTTAGTCAAAAAATAAATTAATAGTAAAAAAACATTTTTAAAAACAATCTTTTTAAATGCTCTAAAAAGAAGAAAATAAAAATTAAATTGAATCAAACCCATCAATTTATTACATTACACAATTTATATGATATAAAAGCTTGTCGCGAAATTTACTTATGTAGATAAACAATAATACAATAATTGAAGGGTTGTAAGTCTAAAGGATCTACATCTACATAAGTAAATTTCGCGACAAGCTTTTATATCATATAAATTGTGTAATGTAATAAATTGATGGGTTTGATTCAATTTAATTTTTATTTTTGTTCTTTTTAGAGCATTTAAAAAGATTTATTTATTTGCAGTAAGACAAGCAATATCTTATAGTTTACACAGAAATACATATATCAATTATCTACAAAGATTATATTACAAGAGAAAAAAATAAAGAAAGCAAAATTAACAATGTAGGCCAAAGAGTTTAGTTTTAAGCTTACTTTTCAATTGTTGAGAAGATAAATTAAAATCAAAAATATCAATATGCAAATTTAATAAATTAGCCATGGAAGTGACTGGTTCATGTAGTCCGTAATTAGAACGATGATAAGGTATCTTTAACATTCTATTAACTCTAAGACCAGGGCGAGGAACAGATAACGAAAATAAAGACAACAGCTGCGGACAGTTGCATTCACCACTTAAAATCTTGGAGCCGAGAACGAATCTGGAGATCATACGCCTATCCGCTAGGGACTCCATGGAAATAAGCCCTAAGCGGTCTCTGTAAGACGGTAAGCAAAAAGAATCAGCCCATGGTAAACCCTTGAGGGCGAATTGCAAAAATCTTCTCTGCACAGCCTCAATGCGGTCAGATTGGAATTTATAAGAAGGCGCCCATACAGGACTTGCATATTCCAAAATAGGGCGGACGAATGAAATGAACAAAGTCTTTGTAACAAATGGATCGTCAAAAATCTTAGACCATCTTTTAATAAATCCCAAAAGTGAATTAGCCTTATTAATAATCGTATTTAAGTGTTCGTGAAAGAGAAACTTAGAATTAAAAGTAACACCCAGGTCTTGCACCGAGGTAAGACGTGAGAGTTCACTACCATCCATGGAATATTGGAAGCTGATAGGTGTTTTTCTCCGTGTAAAAGACACAAATGTACATTTACTCACGTTAAATGGCAGATAATTTAAAGAACACCACATAGAAAAATTATTTAAATCATTATTAAGTAAAAGGCAGTCGTTAGGACAGCGAATAGGGCGGAAAATTTTTCCATCGTCAGCATATAAAAGAATATTAGAGTGTGATAAAGCATCGCTCAAGTCTTCTATATATATAAAAATCAATTGCTGTCCGTTAGTCTTGCTAAAACTCGAGAACGGCTGGACCGATTTGGATGATTCTTTTTTTGTTTTGTTCGTCTCAATTCAGGGGTGGTGTAAAAGGTAAGAAAATTAGGAAAAACCTAAAGGAAAAGCTAAAAACGTAAGAAATCGAAAAACAGCACAAAACATACTTCGATTACATTATAACACTTTGAATGCAAAAAATTTTAGTCAGAGTAACACTTTGAATGCAAAAAATTTAAGTCAACGTTTGCTGTTCGTTAGTCTCGCTAAAACTCGAGAACGGCTGGACCGATTTGGCTAATTTTGGTCTTGAATTATTTGTGGTGTCACAAATTAAATTTCTGAACGAAACCTCTATGTCGATCGATACCTCAGACAAAGAGTGCATCCTTCTATCTTTGTGAGTGACGATTACCGCTACGTGCGCGAGAACTTTCTTTACTTCGGTGATCCTTTGTGATAGTGATATTTCAAGTTATGTGCTCTTTTTTTTTGATCTTTTGTGATAGTGATACTTTACTGCTAAGTGCGCGAGAACTTTTCTCACTTTGATTAATTACAATTTACGATGCCGAGGAGAAGACGACCTGACTTAGGTCGTCGCGGTCAATCAAATGTGCGAAGAGCTACCTCACGTGCTAACCGCACTGATGACCAGAGAGAGACAGATCAAGAAAATAGTCGTATTGCTATGTCAGAATTGCGTTCTTTAGTGAGTGACAATGAAGTAGATAGGCTTAGAAGGCAACGAGTTCGTGCACATCAAACACAACAACAGCGAGCACGACATAATGAAATTGAGCGATTCCGCAGACGCAGTGCTCCTGTGATTCTGGAACGAGCTGCATTCCACTATGATCCGGCAATAGATTATTGCGCCGACAAATCGGTAACAATTGGGGAAATGACAATAATTTGTAAATATTGTAAGACGTTCAAATACAGTGGTGAATCTACAGGATTATGTTGTACTGGAGGCAAAGTAAAATTGCCACAATTGGTCCCACCACCAGATCCTTTACGCTCTTTAGTTTCTGGGATTGGAAATGATTCTAAGCACTTCTTGGCCAACATTCAGAAATATAACAGCTGTTTCCAGATGACATCGTTTGGCGCTACACATATTATACAGGACAATTTCATGCCCACTTTCAAGGTATTATACCATATTATTTTTTTATAATATTCAAATTTGTATGAAAATATATCGGAAATACAGATACAAGGACAAATTTATCACTTACTGGGGGCGCTGTTACCACTACCAGATGCAGATTATCAATTTTTACAAATTTATTTTATGGGCAATTCAGATGCGGAAGTTGATAAGCGTTGTGCTCACAATCCAACAGTGAAGAGAACCATTGTCAAAGAATTACAAATGTTTCTTCGTCAGAACAACCATTTAGTAAACATGTTCAAAATAGCATTGGATCGGATGCCATCTGACAGCCATAATATTGTCATTCGTTCATAATGGTGTGTGTCTGTCAATATCAAATTGAAACCTTATAAATAGCCAGTATTTCAGGAAAACTCTGTTTTGTAAGTAAGCAACATCATGTGCAATTAATCGAAAATAATAATAATTATGGATTCCTTTTGTTTGTTTCAAGTTTATTTTATACAAAAGTTTAGGTCTTTTATTTATCGATGAGGCAGTACAAAGTCTGCCGGGTCAGCTAGTCATTTATAAATAAAATAAACAGCAAAGGTCCCAAGTGAAGATTGTTTTTAAAAATGTTTTTTTACTATTAATTTTTTAACATCATTTTATTCATCTATTGTGCCTTAAAATATTCCAAAGCCTGTTTTTACATTGAGGTTGTTGTTAAAAAATAAAAGAAAAAAATATAGTTTATGTAATATTATGTTTATTAAAAATGATCATTGTTTTACAGCTTTATACGTAATATTAATTACATATTAATACATATTATTTACGCATTCCTTTCTTTTGGCTCTGGTTTAAGCTTTTTTGGATCTATCATTCATTATCATTCAATTCCAGAAAAAATAAGCTCTGTCTTAACGATCACGTGATATTTTAGTTAGAAAATCCCCAAAAAGTGATTTTCTATGCCAAGAATCGGTATAGGTTAGATCCATTGGTGCTATTAATGTTCAAAATGTCACGTTACGGCCAAACATCACTTGTTTTTGCTATTTCATTGCGTCGAAATTGCATGAAAAGACAGATTTTTTAAACTCATATAAAACCAAGGGCAATGGTTCTACAGCTTTGGTGCCATAATAATAAATACTCAGATGGACAAGTTCTAACAGGATATAACATTTTTTTTCTGGCCGGCACTTTCATATTTGGACCAAAATGGATGGTCCTTTGCTTCAAAAAAAAATAATAGAACCGACTCCAAAAAATCCCAAGCCCTAAAAAGTATAAAATAATTATATTAAAAGTCCTCTGCTACTACTTTCAACATTAAATACCAAGACTTTCCTAGACTTTTGAAGGCGGTGTGAAAATCTGACTGATATTAATCCAATTAATCCGGACAAACTGATTGCATTAATTATTTAGTTAGTATTGGATTAATATCAGTTAGGTTTTCACACCGACTTCAAAAGTTTAGGAAAGTCTTGGTATTTAATATTGAAAGTAGTAGCAGAGGACTTTTAATAAAATTATTTTATACTTTTTAGGGCTTGAAATTTGTTGGAGTCGGTTCTATTATTTTTTTTTAAAAAATTTTTTATTTCATTCTTTTTAGTGTAATATTTTTTAGTAAATTTTTTTTGGTCCGCAATTTTGAATCCTCGCAATCGGGCAACGAATTTACAACCAAATACTATCAAATAGTGAAATAGTAATTTTGTTTATGAGTCCTAGACATTTATCATTTTTATTTCGATTTACCTCTCTGTTGTGGGGTTCTTTTGTCCCTCAGGGTTTTCATACATACATTATCATTGTACCCCCGGAGAATCTTAAGACTATGCAACAAATAAATAATCATCAAAATCGATTCACGCGTTCAAAACTTATACCTGTAACGCTATTTTCACATAATTTCAAAGATATTTAGTAACAAAAAGACGCCATTTTTGGTCCGCCATTTTGAATCCTAAGAAGCGGGCATCGAATGTACAATCAATGACCCTCAAATCACGCACCTAGTCATTTTGTTTACGAGTCCCAGGACATTTATCATTTTTATATCGATTTACGTCTCTGTTGTGGCGTCGCCTAGCCCATCAGGGTTTTCATATGTATCATTGTACCTCCGGAGAATCTTAGACTATCCAACAAAAAAAGAACGATCAAAATCGGTTCACGCGTTTAGAAGTTATGCGCGAACAGACATTAAAAAACAAAAAAAATACATACGGGTCGAATTGATAACCTATTTTTTTTTGGAAGTCGGTTAAAAATGAAGTGCAGCGAACTTCACTGACCAAATTGATACTTTTTTTTTGATAAAAATAAGATGAACACTAAAACATATCGTATTTTGAGTACATTTGAAAATTGAATTAAAAAATAATGCAACGTGAAAAGTGCTCATAATATGGCTCAAATGAAAGCCTAAATCCTTTGCTAGATTTATGGTATGAAATACAAAAATTCCATAGCTCTTACTAAACGGGGAAGTAGTTTTTCATGAGTGTGCGCTTATTGTGATTTTCAGTCACTACCAACTCTATGAAGCAATTGGTTAACAGAAAAAGGTTAAATTAAGAGAGTATTAATTCTTAACGACTTCAGTATTTTAATATAAAAGCTAAAGGTTCAAACATTTATTTGAGCTACAAGCTCCTATAATAACCCATTATTTTATTATGAATTTTTAAAAATATTCAAAATTCGATATTTTGTATACTCTTCAAACCTATTTTTCTTAAAAATAAGATATCGTAAGATATTTTCGTTTATGAATTTTTAATCTACAGAAAAAATCCCTTGTTTAGGGGCAAAAATATTGTAAACTAGTGTAATTAAATTGTTCCACAATGCAAACGCTACACTTTTAAGGATTAAATACTTAAAACTTATTCGAAAAACACTCACAGCACCACCGCACAAAGCACACTCGACTGCCATTTAGTTGTCGACGAAATCGTCGGTGTCATTGAAATAAGCTCGATATCGAGTTGCGGAATACCGATTTGCGCTTCTCAATGAGCAATTCGATCGAGTCGAGTTCTGGAATAGGCCCCCAGCACTTTGGTGAGTTGGTCGCCCAAATGGAGAACGGGCATTAGAAACAATTTAATGCTGTCTATATTTTGTTAATTTGCTGCTGAATCCACATAAAATAATTAATAAAAATTGTTTGAATAAAAATTTATTTAAAAATTGTTAACATAATATACTAATAAATTATTGTTATCCTAACAGAATATAATCGTTTTTATTTGACATAATTTTATTTTCTAGCAGATGGTTTAATAAGCAAACCCGAAAACACATTTTTAATTTTACTGTTGAATCTAACTTTCAATCATTCTCTTCAGAGATCCATTTTCATACAACTTTTTCACGTCTGTGCCGCCTCCAACAAATTTTCCATTAATAAACACTCTGGGTACCTGTAATAGAAAATAATATAATAATAAATATGAGCCGTTTTTTATTTATTATTTTTGACATATTTAAAATTGTATTAAGAAAACACCTCTTTTAAAAAGCAAGCTTAATTTACTTTGAAATATTCAAAAATTAAAAATACCTTTTAAACCAGTTACTATGTTAAGGGTGTTTAAGGCCGATTCACACATATCCGGTCCGTCACCGACCCGTCCGTTCAGAATCCGTCACGATTTTAATCGTTGCATATATTTTACACGAAAGCGTTCACACATCTCCGGCGCAGAGCTTTCCGACGCCTATCCGGCTCAGTCATGTGCCTGACGAGAAAGTTGCCAACGATATTTTGACTGAAGCCGGAAGGTTATAGCACGTTATAGCATAGACAAATAACACATAGATTTCCATTCTGGGCCTAAAGCTCAATCCATTGAGCTTTCAATTTGGTAGCCTGATGTCGCCTGATCTTACTAACACATCCCTAACGTGGCTCGATATATCATTTCGGGAGAGAGACAGAATTGTTCCTTTAGCTCGGCACGCGGGCAGCATGGTTTCTTTGGCGCGGGGGGCAGCGCGGCGTGGCGGCGACATCTCTTCCTCTTCTCTCGAGTTTTAGCCGTCCATCAGCTGTTATGTTCTGCGGAAGGGGCTTGTGGGACTGCTCTAACGCTAACGTGAGGCGTGAGGGAGTTGAATTTTTCTAGGAATCCTCTGAGTTGCTTTATCTGCTCAATCAATGAATGAAATCTTCAAGGGAAAAAGACTCACGGACAGATTCATGAGGTTTGAATTATCCAATGAAATTCCGAATTTTTGTTTTTTAGGTGTTTTTCATTGACTTAATAAATTCGTTTAAAACAATAGTTTGTAAAAAAAACTTTTTTTTAATTTCAATCTACTAAAGATGCATTTTGGAATGATTAAAAGGAATTAATTAAATTTATTACTTGCTTACAAGCTTGAAGTACAAAAGTCCCTAATATTAGGGGAAAAAGAGTACAAAATATAAAGTAGATATGAAAAACTATAAAATTATATAAAAAGCTGTCAATATCGCAGCGTTGATTGACGTAGGCAAATTGTAGAATTTGCCTCCACTTGATCCATCAAGTGTAAGGGCCGGTGTATCATAATCGAAATTCTTTTTTAAGTCATTCGTTAGTTTTAAATGAAAATCACCTAAAACAAAAAATTGCAGTTTCACTAGATAGATCAAATCTCACGAATCAGTGTCCTTTTTTCATTGAGCAGAGCACGCAACTAAGAGGATACCTAGAAAAATTCAACTCCCTCCGCTTCACGTTAGGGCAAATTGAGAAATTCTAAAATTATCTCACGCACACAAACTTAAAGGAAGTTGAACTGGTTGAGCTTTCCTCTCAGATTTATTTTCATAGGAACAATTTTTTGTATGAGAATGGATATCTATCTATTATTTGTCTATGTTATAGCGCCGGACTCCTAAAGAAAGAAAGAGATAAAAGAGATGATACTGCCTGCTATGTGAACAGAGACTGCCGGAAATGTGTGAACAGAGACTGAACGGACGGATCCTTGACGGATCGGCGACGGATCGGAAATGTGTGAATCGACCTTTATTTTAAGAGCGGAGAACTTTAAATTGATATAAAAAACAAAAAAATGTTTTCAATATCCAATAAATTGACTTTATTTGAAAGATAATTTTTTGGCATTAATGATTGAATATGATTTCGGGTATGTGGCTGGTGCAAACATGGCGCAATCTGGAGGTCCAATTTTCACACACTCTTCGCAGTAAATCAGGCTTTAGTTCGGCAACAACGCATCCAATGTTGGCTTCCAAGTGCTCAATTGCTTCTGGTTTATCGACGTAAACATGCGACTTTATATATCCCCAAAGAAAATAATCTAATGGCGTCAAATCGCACGAACGAGGTGTCCAGCTAACAGGTCCATTTCGTAAAATTAATCGATCGTTAACTGTTTCTTTCAGTAAATTAATTGTATTGCCCGCTTTGTGGCATGTCGCGGCGTCCTGCTGAAACCACATGTCTGCAACGTTAGTGCCTTCCAATTAAGGCACGAAAATGTTAGTAATCATCTCTCTGTACCGTTCACCGTTGACTGTATCGTTCTGACCATCATCATTTTTGAAGACATATGGACCAATGACAACACCGGGCCATAAAGCGCACCAAACGGTGACTTTTTCTAGATGTAATGGTGTTGCGACAATCTTATCTTCGCTCCAAATGCGCAGTTCTGTTTGTTGTATCCAATTAACCAAAAGTGTGTTTCATCACTGAAAAAAATTTTCAAATGATATTCTGGATTTTTGGACCTCCAGATTACGCCATGTATGTACCAGCCGCGGCGGCCACATGCCCGAAATCATATTCAAACATTAATGTAAAAAAATTATCTTTCAAATAAAGCCAATTTAATGGATATTGAAAACATATTTCTGCGTTCAACATCCTTTCCTAGAGGTATACATAAAAACAAATGAAACGAGCCCTCATTCTATTGCACACCCCGCGGGTGTGTGCTCTATTATCGACTAACGCGCCAGCCTCAGTTTTTAACGATAAAAGTAATCATATTGCAGGCAATTTCGCAATAAATAAATTTTTAATGTAGCTTTTTGGAAAGAAGAAATCTTGTTCTATCAATTGATACCATTTTTAAATTAAAAAAAATATTTTTTACGTCTTAAATTTGCTTTTGAAAAACAACATGCGTCTCCGTCCGTTGGTCTGTACGTACGTACGCATGTGTGATTACACGCTACAGGTCGCAATTCTTGACCGATTTTCCTGATTTTTGTTTGTATCTGATCATGAGATCAGATACAAACAAAAATCAGGATGAACTATAAAGTTCAATTATTATAAACAATTATGTAAACAAACTCGCCGATTCCCGTGCGACTCGCCTATTTCGCCTTGCAATGGGCTTGAAAAATTTTGTGAATCGGAAGAATGAAGGATCAAGGTCAAATTTTGGGCTTCGAAATTCCAATTTTCGGAGTTTGGCGCTGCCTCTCCCGGTTGTTTGTTAGCGGATTGGGTCGTGGGTGGTATCGTTGGAAAGCCTGAAGGCTCAGCTTTCCAATGCGTTATCAACCAGTATTGTGGGATGTCTCTGAAAGAACGTATTAAGCATTTGCTAGGTGGACCCATTGCCAATTTTTCGCAACTTCAACCCGACTTTAATGTGTCTGACAAGGTGAAGGAACCATCGAAACGGTCTGACAGCTGGGAAAACATCTTTTGATAGTTCCTCAAGTAACATATATAAAATTCAGCTTTTATACTATGACGTAAGTAGAATTATAATTTAGCATAATTTAAAGGTGTCTGACAAAGGGTTACAACCGTCCAAAGTGTCTGACAATGGACGACGTGATTTCCAATATTATTCCAAATAAAATATATAAAAACTGGGTTTTATACTATGACGAAAGTTAGGTCCAATTTTACACATCTTTGACCCCAGTTACCTTTCAAACCCACCGTTTTCCAAACTTCATAGTCGGGGATCGTTTTTACCTGTATTAGGCACATACATAGAGAAACTTTCAGCTTTTATAAAATAACGAAGGTCTGATCGTCGCGGGCTCTTGCTCTAGTAGTGCCGCGAGATCCTCCGCGAACTTGAAAGGATATTGCTTTAAGACAACTACGTTGCCCTGCCTTTCCCTTCTCAGAGCGGCGCTCTACAGCTTCCGCATTTCTTCCACCGTACCTTCTGGGAGTCCTCGGATGGCCAACTCGTAAGCCAGCTCGTCTTGTGACACCCGGTTTACCTCACTATTACCGCCGGGTCGCGCTGCAATCCTGATCACTTGGCTTCTTTTTTTCCAAATAAATCTCCCCAAGCAAAACAAAAATTAGATCCAAGCAAAACAAAAATTAGATTCTCAACAAGCGACCAAAAAAAGAAGGATGATGAATCCAAAAAAAAAAAAATCGGGCCCTCAAAACCAGGCCTCCAAAACCAGACTCTCACTAATCACGCTTGGAAAAAGAACGTGCCCTCAAAAATCACGTTCTACAAAAAACAGGCCCCACGTTGGGCGCCAAAATTGTTACGCGCCTTACGCACAACAAAAGTTGCCGTCGACTCAGCCGGTGAGGGAGGGGTCCAAACAAATGAACGCTTGAGTGGCACGACGAAAATATAGGGCGCCACGTAGTTTTTTTTTGTTCCCAGTAAAAGGCCAAAACCAGGAAAACCTAAAACCGCCGAAGACCGATGCGAAGGGTACGAAACCAATATGGGGAAGAACAAGGCAAGCCAAAAGAAACACGGTGTCCAAATACACTTAACTCTATATTCTTAGGCTAATTTAATTCTAATACAATTTGCAAACAAAATTCTCAATATATACATATACGTAATTCCAGATGAGCAAAAAAAATAAATAATTGATAAAAATAAGTAAAACAATGTTAATATTATCGAACGTCCGAAAATAAGAATAATTATAATAATAATAAACAAAAGGAAAACAAAAACGACGGTAAATAAGTAATATAACAACGAAATAAATTCAGGTTATGAGCAGGAAATAATAATCTATATAAATAAAAATCTATCTTCTATCTTCTATATATAAATAAAAATGAATCGCCAAGTGTGTTGCTAAGCGCAAACCTCGAGAACGGCTCGACCAATTCAGCTAATTTTTTTTTCATATTTTCCTTAAGGCACAAGGAAGGTTCTTATGGAGAGAAAAAACATAAAAATTGCTTGGAAAATAGTAAAAACAACACTTTTCTTTTCCCGCCAAAATCACAGAGTAAATTAAAACAACTGTGCAAAAAATTTAAATCAAAGTAACACTTTCCATGCAAAAAATGTATGTCAAAGTTTACTGAGATGATTTTACGACAGAAGTTTTACACGGAATTTCAATTCAAAAGGTAGTTTTAGAGTATGTAGAGTGTAGACCCATAATTTAAAATCGATTTTCATAAAATATAGTGGATTTTGAGGTAAGATTTGGTAGAAGCGAAATTTTGCAAACAATTACATTGATCAGTCATTGGTTTTTAGCGATACTCGATTAGTTTTGATTTGATACACGAGGATTTCAAGATTGTAAAATTCTTAGTGAAGAATAACAAGGTAATTTCGATAGATTTCGTTCGTCCTCTAATTTCAACATTTTTAAAGGTATATAAAAGCTTTTTAACCCAAAATTAAACCGACAAAAAAGGAACTGAAAAATGAAAAATAAAATAAACCCTTTTAGTCTGAATAACTGAGCACCTAAACTAATGTAAGTAACTAATTTTTAATCGGCGCCAAACAAACAAAAAATTTTTCCTTTGGCGCCAACTCAAAATTAGTGGCTTACATTAGTTTAGGGCTCAGTTATTCAGACTAAAAAGTGTTTAAACTATCAGCAGTCAATCAAGGACTCAAAACTATTAGTTTTAATTTAGTAATGTTAAAGCTGCTTTCAAATGTGTAAATCAATTGAATTATAACTATGGCAGTACTATTTGAATTGTATCCTGTAAGACTCGAGCGCCATCTACTTGTAAAATGAAAGCTTTGTTGCTGTCATGACTCGTCCGACTTAACGCAGGCTCTTTTTCCTGTGACCATCGGCGAGGACAGACACTCTGGAGAATAAAACGGAATTCAAAGTTAAAGAAACTCTTTTAAGTCGAAAGCTGCAACCAACCCTGTATCTCTAAAATAATTTCCATACTCTAATCAAAAACTTTTCAAAACATTTTGGTCCTTCAAACCGGATGATTAAATCGGATTAGCGGCACTCATCACATAACCTCCTCATCGGATTCCATGTGGTCGGAAACTTTTCCTGCTGTCTGCATTTCACAATAAGTGCAGAACATCAACAATAAAACAACTCAATACTCTACCTACAATCGAGATTCAGTAAACTGCATACCACGAGGCTGAAAATCAAAACACAACAGCACAAGTCCTGTGGAGTTTCGATGGATCATCAGAAAAGGTACGGTAATTTGTAATCAGCATACATTATCTACCTGTAGGGAATTTCGAGGTCATTTAATTCACGGACGTCAAGGATTAGTGAAGGAGCCCGCAATCGTGTTAACCTAACCCCTACAAGGAGGACTCTTTTCCAGCATTTGACTGCACTCAGCCGCATAGTTATTTTAGGACACATCAGTGCATTTCGACTATCTTCATTCGTCGCTACTGGACTGAGCTTAACCCCCCCCCCCCCCCCCAAACTCAACAGTTTAATTAAAACGTTAAAAGTGGATACAAGTAAGTCGATTGAATCTTTCTATTTATTTCGGAATTATTGAACGCAATATTGGAAGAAAGTCACTGGAAGCCTTGCACATCATTAAGTGTACGTCGTTCTGCCTCACAATAGTAAACGCGAACATCGGTATTATCGGACTATTTTGATCCTAAACATGGATAAACTTAAACTTAAAATTACCAAAGTGGGTGAGCGTATAGACAAGTTTACAGTAAATGTAACAAAAACTGCTAGAGAAAAAAGAACTGAGTGCTTTTATCAGGCTCGCGTGCAATTATTAGAAAGCTATTGGTCGCAATATTTAACTTTGTTCGACGAATTACAAGACACAGCTACTAGTGTCGAATTGAAAGAAGATGACTATTTTGCAAGTGACAAATATACCCTAGTTGAATGTGCGTATTCCGAAGCGTTAGCGTGGCTCAACGAGCAAATAAATAAGTTAAAATCTTCAACTGTCGACAATAGTTTAAACTCTACTTTAAGAACCTCTAATGATCCTCAAGCCGTTGAACTACCCAAAATAAGCTTACCCAGTTTTAGCGGCTCGTATCTTGAATGGCCTACATTTCGAGATACATATGTCTCACTTATTCATGAGAATCAGTCCCTAGCTGATGTGCAGAAACTCCACTATTTGCGAGCATCACTATCGGGTGAGGCATCAAAGCTCTTACAACAGCTATCTTTAACGGATGCAAACTATATCGCAGCCTGGGAAATTCTTTTAAATCGCTACGATAATACTCGTGCGTTAATCAATTCAAATTTGAGTGCGCTTATAAATATCGCAAGTATATCATCAGAATCTGCTTCTGAGTTGCGCCGCGTTCTTGACAGTTTTACTCAGGCAGTACGGGCTTTGGAAAACCTCAAAAGACCAGTTAAAGAGTGGAATGATTGGCTTGTCTATTTCCTATCGAGCAAATTAGACAATAATACACGTAAAGACTGGGAAACGTCTCTCGTGACTTCTACTGATCCTCCGAGTGTTACAAATATCTGGCAATATTTGCCGACCGCGGTCACCGCTACTTATTTATTATACCCAACTCTCCGGTTAGTCAGTCTACTGCTAGCCCTTAAACCGATTATATTGAGTTGTTATGAATTAGCTGACAATAAAGTTCTTGAAGTTGTAATTTCCGGGTCTTATAGTTTTATTTATTATTATTATTATTATTATTTATTTATTGTAGGTAAAGAGTACATAAGATTTACAATCTTGTAATGTGTACACTATAAACATTAAGGAAAAATTTCTAACTATATATAATAGGATTAAACCTTACACCGAGTTTTGAATCAATTGAAACATTTCTTGAAGGACGAATTCATACACTAAACGCGATCAAAGAAAGTAGCAGTTCTTTGAAACTCAAACTTGGTCAACGTCCAATAAAACATAACTCTCGCGTTCATCAATCAACAACCTCCCGATCCTGCCTCAGTTGTCAAGGAAAACATTTTCTTCTATTTTGTCCACAATTCCGGTCAAAATCAATTGATGAACGAATCGCATTTCTTCGGAGTAATAAGCTGTGCAATAATTGCCTGAAACCCAATCACACGGTAACAAATTGTCAGTCAATAAATCGATGCAAACTCTGTCAGCAGAAACATCATACTATGATACATAAATCTGCGACTTGTGTATCTAAACCAACACTATCTCAGTCTTCTACTTCTGGTAATCAGCAGTTTTCAGCACCTAATGCTCCCTCAACAACCACTTCCGCAGGTGAACCCATTGGTAGTGAACCTTCGGCATTGATAACTAAATCACACTTATCGAACAGTCGTCATCGATCTCCCTCAGTGCTACTTGCTACTGCAATTGTTTATGTCCGTTCTCGAGATAACAGACTATTGAAAGCCCGAGCATTATTGGATCAAGGATCTGAGTCGAGCTTTATCTCAACTGCATTGGCCAACATATTACGATTGCCTAGACAACGAGTTAACATTTCTGTGACTGGTGTTGGAGCCTGTGAAGCTGGAGTTGTTAAATCATGCGTAAACCACGAAATTACTTCAACCCTTGATCCGAAAAAAACCTACTCAGTTCAGTCGTTAGTTCTTCCGACCTTGACTCATCTATTACCATCTCAAAACATTGAGAACGCGAGATGGCCGCACTTAGAGGGATTAGTACTTGCTGATCCAACGTTTGACAAACCTTCGAGAATAGATCTAATTCTGGGTGCAAAGATTTATGCCCAGATTCTCCACGGTGCAGTAAAACGAGGAGTCTCTGGTTCACCTGTCGCTCAATCGACCACTCTTGGTTGGATACTTTCCGGAGCCGTGAAGAACTCATCAGACTCTGTGTCTACCTTGAGTCTTCATACGTCTACTGCGAATCTAGACCATTTTCTTAGAAAGTTTTGGGAAGTTGAGGAACCTCCACAATTAACTCCTCTAACCGCGGAAGAAGAAGAATGTGAACAGTTTTTTGCCTCTACTCATTCTCGCACAGCTGATGGACGATATATTGTAAGACTTCCTTTAAAATCTCCTGCTACGTTACTAGGACATTCCCATGAAGCCGCCGAATCCTTCTTACGGAAAATGGAAAACCGTTTTCAAAGGGATTCAAATTTATTTGAAGGCTATCGTCAACTTATGACGGAATATTTACAACTTGGGTATATGAGACTGATCTCCGAAGAGGACAACACTACAGGCAATTCGTACTATCTTCCACATCACTGTGTGATAAAATCCAGCAGCTCAACCACTAAACTGAGGGTGGTGTTTAATGCTTCGCAAAAAACAACGTCGGGTTTGTCTCTAAACGACATCATGCATACTGGTCCCAAGTTGCAAAACGACGTCTTTTCGGTAGTTTTGAAATGGCGTTTCTTTCGCTTTGCGCTCTCTGCTGATATTGAAAAGATATATCGTCAGATTCTCGTAGACGATAAAGATACCAATCTACAGCGCATTCTTTGGAGAAATCATCCATCTGAACCAATCCACTCTTACCGTCTTCTAACCGTGACATATGGTACGGCCAGCGCACCTTATTTGGCTTGCAGAACCTTAGCGCAACTAGCGTCTGATCATCAGCATACACATCCTGAAGCTGCAAAAATTCTACAAGAGAACTTCTACGTTGATGACGCTCTCTTTGGAGCCCATGATAAAGGATCTGCTATTCGTTTAAGAAACGAGCTACTCTCTCTTCTGCGACAAGGAGGATTCAATCTACGAAAATGGATATCAAACTCAGCTGATATACTTGTCGATACACCAGAAATAGATAGAGAATTAAAAGACTCAATCCAAATAGGCACCGATCAACAATTCAAAACTCTCGGGATCCAGTGGAACACTTTTACTGATCAGTTCAGCATTCAACTAAATCTCCCGCTCACAAATAAATTTACTAAAAGAACAGTTCTCTCAGAAATAAGTCGCATCTATGACCCTTTAGGCTGGCTCAGTCCTGTCACGATATCTGCAAAAATCTTCCTACAAACTCTTTGGAAAGAAAACCTGGATTGGGATGAGCCCTTGCCTCCTAAAATGGAAGTCCTCTGGTCCGCTATTAGATATAATCTTGGAAAACTCAACAATGTCTACATAGATCGATGGCTTGGAACAACTAGTGACTCTCATCTAGGCTTGGAACTGCATGGATTTTGCGATGCTTCGCTGGATGCTTATGGAGCTGTCATATATCTTCGCATACTTCATAATTTTGAAACAGTCCAAGTATCCTTACTGTCATCGAAAACACGTGTCAGCCCTGTTAAGACCCAGTCGCTGCCCCGCCTGGAGTTATGTGGAGCGACTATTCTGGTTGAATCGTTATCATACATTCAAGACCAACTTAACTTACATGATGTTCCAGTACATGCGTGGACAGACTCCACTATAGTTCTTGCGTGGTTGAATGAGCATCCATCTAAATGGAAGGTTTATGTTGCTAATCGTGTGAGTCTCATTCAAAGAAAACTTCCATCAGCAAAATGGCATCATGTCGATTCAACTTCCAACCCTGCCGACCTGCTAACTAGAGGTATAACTGCAGAAGAGCTCAAGAACAACAGAGCATGGTGGACAGGGCCATTGTGGTTACATCACCATTCGAGTCAATGGCCTCAAGCATCAACTGAAAGAACTTCATCTTCCATACTTCTTGAAGAATCACGCTCTGTTAATGTTCATGCCCAACTAAAATTGGAATCGGAACCCTATCCGGAACTTCTCCATCGCTACTCGAACCTCTTTAAGCTTCTGCGAATAACAGCATATTGTCTTCGTTTCTACAACAATCTCAAAGTAAGAAGAACACATTGGATAAGAGGACCTCTAAGAGCTGTAGAAACAACTGCTGCTTTAACTACATGGATTAAAATTATTCAACACTCATCATTTTCATCCGAACTTTCTTGTCTCTCGAATAGGCGGAGCATTCCGACAACCAGCAAACTTATCAAGCTGAATCCTATTGTCGATGACAGTGGACTACTTAGAATTGTAGGAAGGCTGGAAAATTCCTTGTTATCCTTCGAAGAACGCTCTCCTATAGTACTACCCAAATCTAGCCATTTTACCCATTTAATCATAGATCATTCGCATACAGCTACCCTACATGGCGGTGTACAACTAACTCTGCAACACATTCGCACAAAATATTGGATTCTCGCTGGTAGGAGTCGCGTAAGCCAATTCATAAGGAACTGTATTGTTTGCTGTAGGTACAAGGCAACACCGATGACTCAAATAATGGGAACTCTACCACCTGAACGAGTCCGTCCTTCCAAACCCTTTCAGAATAGTGGAGTAGACTACGCAGGACCCTTCAATATACGATCCTTCCAAGGCCGAGGACAAAAATCAAGAAAAGGATATGTCGCAGTCTTCATATGCTTCAGCACGCGCGCTATTCACATCGAATTAGTCATGGACCTGTCAGCTGATGCTTTCATCGGAGCCTTCAAGCGATTCACTAGCCGTCGTGGTCGCTGCTCTAAACTTTTCAGTGATAACGCAACATGTTTCACGGCTGCTGATAAACAACTCGTCGCACATTTTAAAAGCCTTAAGGAAGACCCAACAATTTCCCATTTTCTGGTAAATGACTCTACAGAATGGCATTTTATTCCTCCATCGGCTCCACACTTTGGCGGCCTTTGGGAAGCTGCTGTGAAAGCTTTCAAACATCATTTTAGACGAATTGTTGGAGATCATACTCTTACTGTTGAAGAAATGCACACTCTACTCGCGCAGATAGAGGCGTGTTTGAACTCACGCCCTCTTCATGCTCTAACAGATGATCCTTCGGACTTCTCAACATTATCACCCGGACACTTCTTAACTGGAGAATCTATAAGCACTGTACCTGCTCCTAGTCTCCTAGATACTCCGCCCCACCGCCTTAACAGATGGGACCTAGTTCAATCTCTGTATGAACATCTTTGGAACAAGTGGTACAAAGAATACATTCATCACTTGCAATTACGTAATAAATGGCATTACAAAAGGGAATCCTTAGCGACCAACGATCTGGTCCTGATTAAGGACGAACGTTTACCTCCTTGCAAATGGCTGCTTGGGCGCGTTGTTAAATTACACCCCGGTGCTGACAACAATGTACGCGTTGCTACTGTACGTTGGAAGGAAGGAGTTTTTAAGCGACCTATCATAAAACTGTGTCGTCTACCAATAAAACATGATGACGACCAACATTGACGGCCAAACCTTTTAGTCCTACAAGAAATACCATCTAACATCATTTTCTTTGCAGAACCGATACCAACTGTTGCTCTTACAGTATACAGCTTTGGACCTTGACGATTTCGTATTCCATACGAGGCGGGCGGAATGTTTAAACTATCAGCAGTCAATCAAGGACTCAAAACTATTAGTTTTAATTTAGTAATGTTAATGCTGCTTTCAAATGTGTAAATCAATTGAATTATAACTATGGCAGTACTATTTGAATTGTATCCTATAAGACTCGAGCGCCATCTACTTGTAAAATGAAAGCTTTGTTGCTGTCATGACTCGTCCGACTTAACGCAGGCTCTTTTTCCTGTGACCATCGGCGAGGACAGACACTCTGGGAGTTCTATCTGAACAGCCAGTGCGACCAGACGTCTGCTTAAGACACAGTCAAGGATTTAAAGTATTTTTTTTCAAGTTGCCGGAGTATTCTTCCCGCTCCATATAATTATAATCAATTAGTGACTAAATAACTTCAGTGAAATTAAATAAGCAAGAAAAATCCAGTGTGAATCTGTATAGTGGAAATAATTCCAGTACATTCCCATCAGTGCCGTATGGACACGTTTTCTCATCCGCGCTATCTCTACAGTCTATGAGCATAGTTCTCTTCGCAGTGAGTTTTTTATCAAGTTACATTGCTGCTGCATTAATTAGCAGTCGAAAAATCGGGGAATAGTTATCAAACTCCTAAAGGAACATCGATTTAGCATAAAAGAGTCTCCTCATCTCTATCTCTAAATCTAAAATCCTAACGGGCCACTCCGTAAGTGGTGCCGTTAGACATACGCGTCGCGGTACAGCCAAGCACAAAACAAGTGACTTTTACAACCAAACAGTGTGGACTATTTTTAAGGCCAAAATTTAGATTCTGGTGATCATCTTTCAACGCATTTGTAAACTTTCGAGAACTTATAATAACTAAGTGGACTAATTCAATCATAAACCAAATTTACCCAATTTTTAATCATAAAAATTAGCAGCATCTACAAAATATAATTCATCCAATCAAGATTCTCAAATCCTACATACTTTGCAACAATCATAAGCTAAACACCAAGAACCCATCATGCCCAACAACAACGCTGCTGGGAAAGCGGCAAAGAACAAAAAGGGGAAAAAATCCATCACCCCGCCTCAAAATAAAACCAATGTACCAGCGATGGAACAGAGCCGCCCGCCGCAGGCAACACAGGCAACACAGCGCTCTCCAGCAAGACAACATAACCCCCATAGTGCATTTTACACCCAGGAAGAAAAGCACTCACAGCCAGGTGATATAAATAATTTCTATATCTATACTGAAAATCTCCAATCCATCGACAGCAACCTATATGACGAGAACGACATTCCGACCCACCATGAAGAGGAACTACCAAACCAGCCTGACTCGAGTTCATCCTCACAATCATCACAGGCAATGTCTACATCATCAAAAAGGAAAAGAACCGGACACTCTGTTCCGGCTAAACGGCATGCCCCATTCATATGGGGAAAGCAACCAACCAATTATTATGCCCCACTAATAGCGGAGCTTGCAGCGGACTTGTCCAATGACATTCCCAACACTGCAACATCGGCAGAACCACCAGCGACAACAATTTCCAACCCAACCCAGCCTCACCCCGAAGAAATGGCCGCCCCGAAAAGCTCGACACAACAATCTGACCGCCTACTAGATGAAACCGCCCACCATCAGCGCCGGATCCCACAAGGTCAACACTCAACAAATCAACATCCACCTAACACCGGTACCGGCAGCCACTCAGCCAGAAGCACACAACAATATAAAGATAAGTCTAGTTTTTTTGATACTAACATTAATATAAGCAGTAATAAATTTTGCCCCCCAATATACCAATACAAAAAAATTGATTAAATGTATCAAGTCCCTATCTAATGAGAAAGAAAATTTCAAAATTGTGAACTCTCACAAAAGAACAAAAATCCTAGTGGAGGACCCTGAAGTCCACGAAAGGATTTTGCAACTTATGAGAAGTGCCAAGTTGGAAGGTCACACATATACCCCCCCACAATATAAACCTGCCTCAATACTCTTAAAGGGTATTCACCATTCCTTCACGGAGGACGCCATTTCAGAAGAAATTAGATCACTTTTGCCAAACATCCAAACAATTAAAATTGCCAAATTCTCCACTCCCAGATCTAGACAAATGGGTAGGCAGCCAAACATCTTCATAGCACAATTTCATTCACACTCTGATTTATTAGAAGCTTCAAAATTGAATGTCATTCTCCACCAAAAGGTTACATGGGAAAAAATTAAATTCAGAGGCCCCCCCCAATGTAAAAACTGTCAAAGATTTGGCCACATCGCCATCAACTGCAGTTATAACTACGCTTGCGTAAAATGTAAAGATAACCACGGTCCAGGTGAATGCAAGCGAGACACTACCGAATCAAACTCAGTATATTGCAGAAATTGCAACTCCTTCGGACACCCCGCAACTACCTTGGCTGTAAAACCAGAAAAGACCTCCTCGTAAGACTAAACAAAAATAAACGCGACAAAGAACTCAAAAGGAACCTAAATCAAAATGCTATACTAAACAAAGCATACCCACATCCCGAGACTGCTACAGCAGCTTCTAATCCTATTCCGCATAATAACAATTTTACCACATCCTATGCAAATGTTCTTAAAAGCATCCCTGGCCCACAGCAACAAGAGCAAATGGTACATGACAATGAACTTTTCAAATACATAGAAAGCAGATTTCAATTGAATTTTACGGAACTTCTGCTCAAAATACAAGCATTCTTACCAAATTTTCGTAAAGCTAAGGACGCAGCCACAAAAGATCTGATGATTATCGACTTTCTAATAAAACTCTATCAAAATGGGCCATAGGCTAAAGATATCGCCAATGAACATCAACAGACTAACTTCACAAAAAAAAAAAAAACGCATACACATACTCCACAGCGAAAATCGAGCCATTAACTCTCCACTTAACCCGTCTAATGAGAAATAAAATTTCCAACTTAAATTCAAACGCAACGTCTTATTAAAAGAGATCTACTATAGTAACATCAAGACCTCTATATCAGATAATTACTATCTCTCACCTAATGAACTAACCTCACCCTAATTCCACTACAGCACCATATGGTGACCTAACTCAATCCGTCCCACAATTCTACGCTAAAGCATACAAAATAACCACAGAGGCTAAATTCTCATTCGCCTGCTTATCGTAAGCACTTAAAAACCTCCAACCTGGCAACCTCTCAAGCAAAATTTTCATTTTCCCCAGGCACGAAAACAAAAACATTCATGAGACTTATACTAACATAAACTATATCCCACACACCTCTTTTCTAAATGTGCAGCTATATAGATAGCACAACTATGATGTAGTTTTATTTACTTGTATTTTTAGTATGTAAGTGTTAACTAGTTTTAAGGCCCTGTACATATCGATACGCACCCATGCTCCGTGTGTTCTGCGCAAACACATACATAATGTACCCCAACATCACGATAACTTGTATCAATGGTGATAGCACCTAACGCTACACATCTGTAACGTGGTTTTACTATTACTGTAACCTATACCCTGCCAAACTAAACATGTACTACATTCTGTAAAAATAACATTGTATGGTCTTTTAAGTCGCAATAAATGAATTGAATTGAATTGGACAGACACTCTGGAGAATAAAACGGAATTCAAAGTTAAAGAAACTCTTTTAAGTCGAAAGCTGCAACCAACCCTGTATCTCTAAAATAATTTCCATACTCTAATCAAAAACTTTTCAGAACAAAAAGGTTTACTTTATTTATTCACTTTTCAGTTTTTTTTTGTCGGCTTAATTTTTTGTTAAAAAGCTTTTATTTCTCACTTTCCAGTTTCTTTGTTCGTCGGTTTAATTTTTTGGTAAAAGGTTTTTATTTACCCCTAGGCGTAGAATTTTGTTTTCAAATTTATTTTAATGGGACCAACTCAGAGGTATACCTTATCTATATATATAAAAATGAATGTCTGTCTGTATGTATGTATTGTATATCCTCTATGCGTTCCTAAGCCATTTATCCGATTGTGATGAAATTTTCGTGAGTTGTTCTGCGTACGCCCGTGAAGGTTCCTAGCCCAAAAAAAATTGTTTTTCTTGGTAAAATAAAAGATTTAATAATAAATCGAAAAACTTTATAATACCTACTTCGATCACATTATAACACTTTAAATACAAAAAATTAAATTCAAAGTTTACTGAGATGATTTTACGATAGGAGTATAGGGTATAGTGGCTGTGCTAGCTAGGACGGGACGGGACGGGACGGGACGGGACGGGACGGGACGGGACGGGACGGGACGGGACGGGACGGGACGGGACGGGACGGGACGGGACGGGACGGGACGGGACGGGACGGGACGAAAATTTCCTTTTTTTCCAACAAATACACAAAATGTATTGTATTTCTTTTTTCAGCGTAGTAGCACACGCCGGGTATTTCTTTTTTCAGCGTAGTAGCACACGCCGGGTATTTCTTTTTTCAGCGTAGTAGCACACGCCGGGTATTCGCTAGTATGTAATAAAAAAATAGTCATCAAAATCAGACTACTCTGTAAAGCCCGCTCTACACTTAGCCCGCGAATCGCCGTTTCGCATATTCTTCGCGGGCTCGCGTTTTGTTCCCCGATGTTGGAACAACAGTCAGTATGTTCTATACGTAAAAATGGACCGCTTGGCAAACTTTTACAAGATGCATCATTGCTCATACGGGATGAATGTACCATGAGTAATAGAGTTCATGTTGAAGTAGTAAATCGAACGCTCCAAGACCTCAGAAACTCAGGTCCTGTCATGGGTGCTGCTACTTTTGTGTTAGCGGGAGATTTTCGGCAAACACTGCCTGTAATAACAAAAGGAACACGCGCCAATGTCATCAGAGCATGCTTAAAACCATCTTTCATATGAAGTTCCGTTAAAACTCTCAATTTACGAACAAATATGAGTGCCCATTTGAGCGACAACTACAACAACGACTTTTCGCAACGACTACTCAAATTTGGGGAAGGAAAAATTACCTCTCCTAACACTAACAGTAGTAGCGCTGAAATTGAACTTGACGATAGATTGGGCCACATAGTCCATAAATTAGAACATCTAATAGACGCAATATATCCCGGTCTTGAAAATTGATTGGACAGAAATTATCACTGGCTTTGTTCAAAGGCAATAGTGTCACCCAGAAACGATACGGTGAATGAAATAAATAAACTGATTTTACAGAAAATTCCCGGTCAAGTCAAACAGTATAAGTCAGTTGACACGGTGTGTAATATTGAGGATGGATACAGTGCACTATCCTCAAGAATATTTAAATTTTTTGAGCCCTTCTGGCCTACCACCTCACGACCTTATGTTAAAAGTCGGCATTCCTATCATGCTGTTAAGAAACTTGAGCCCTCCCAACATGTGTAATGGCACAAGGCTACTGTGGACAGCAGTGGCACAACTTGCTTACATTACGCGGAACCCATCATTCCGACGGATCTGCCAATATCGCTCAAAAGGCTTCAGTTTCCAGTCAAAGTTTCATTTGCCCTCACGATAAATAAGTCCCAAGGTCAAACATTCTCTCTGGAGGGCATTGACTTGAAAAAAGAGTGTTTTTCCCATGGGCAGTTATGTTGGCTTATCTCGAGTTGGAACTCCAGAAAACTAATACAATTTGCTACCATACAATAGCACAACATCAAACATACTATTCAGAGAAGTCTTAAACAATTAACATACTCGCCCAATACATACTAGCAGCCAACAAGAAATAAAATAAACATAAAATAAATCCTAAGTACGCAGTAGGTACTAAGAACCACACAAGATAATTTCATCACAAGTAAAAATGTTTGACGCCCTGCGAAGTGGGCACGGGTCAGCTAGTCTATATATATAAAAATGAATCCCTATTTCCCTTGGTCATGGCATCACGCGTGAACGGCTGGACCGATTTCGCTAATTCTTTTTTTGTTGTGTTTGTTATTGTCAGGAGAAGGATCTTATGAAAGAAAAAATTAAGAAAATTGCGCGGAAAATTGGTCCAGGGTTCAACTCCTGCTCGGGCAAAATCACTTTTTTTCATTTTGTACACGGGTAACATAACTTGAGAACGACTTTACGGATTTCATTCATCATTTTTTTTAAAGTTTTTAACGACTATTTAAACTTCGCGCGTTTGACAGGACAACGTCTGTCGGGTCAGCTAGCTATTTTATAAAAATATTATATTTTTCAGCCTAAATTTATTTTAGCAAAAACTTATTTTTTCCTTTTTAGTATATTTGTTCATTGTTAAATAAAAGCTTTTCTTTAAAAAATATTTTTTTATTATGTAACTAGCTGTCCCGGTCAACTTTGTACCGCCCAACAGTCAACTGAATTTTTAAACTCCTTGGATGTGCCTGGCTTACACGAATCGGAAATTGAATTCGTTTAAACTCAAAGGAAAACCAGTATGGCCCGACTTCGTGCTTCTCAAAGCATATAAATATGCCGCGACCCAGTAGATCTGTTCTTTCTCAATAAAGCCGTAATGCAATTAGCTTTGGTGGGAAAGATTAGATCTTCTGGGTCGTGGCATTTTTAATATTATTACTCGCACATTAAGATTTATTAATAACACTCGCACAAAACAAACAAATCGACCGGTAACCTTAATACTTATGCTTTTATCAAAAAACGCACCTGCTCTAACACTACTTCTCTTTTGAATTGAAATTCCGTATTTTAAAATTCTCTCGTAAAATGATCTCAGTAAACTTTGACTTAAATTTTTTGCATTCAAAGTGTTACTTTGACTAAAATTTTTGCATTCAAAGTGTTATAATCTAATCGAAGTAGCTATTGTGCTTTTTTCGATATACTATTTTTTTGTGCTTTTCCTTTTGATTTTTCCGAATTTTCTTTTCTTTTAAGACACCCCTTTATTGAGACGAACAAAACGAAAAAAGATTCATCCAAATCGGTCGAGCCGTTCTCGAGATATCATCAAAAAAGCGGTTCCACACAAAATGTATGAGAAAATGAATTTTCGTCATAAATTCTTTTTCCGTGAATTTTTCTGACATTTTAATAGTTATTCTGTTAGGGAGGGCGGAGACGAATCCAACAAATCAAAGATCATGAAAATCAGTCCAGCCGTTCTTGAGTTATAAGTGGTCTAACTAACACGACTTTGTTTTATATATAGATTTTTTACCCACGACGGAACGGAGAAGGTACATATATGCGTTTAGGGTGAGAGGTTGTTTGTTTGTTTGTTTGTGTGTGCAAACGAATGTTACCATTTTTCTCCAAAACGGTTTGACCGATTTAGATGAGGTTTTTTGTAAAAAGTTTGCGATGCATCGGCAATTGTTCTTAGATAGGTGTTACGGTGTTAACTTGCTGCAAAATTCAAGATGGCCGACTGTCAAATTTTAAAGTTTATGCGATTTGCACCAAACTTGGTATTTGGGGGCTTTCGGGGTCGCTGATTTCAATTCAACTGTCAAAATTTACGAATTCAAGATGGCGGAATGTCAAATTTTAAATTTTATGCGATTTGCACCAAATTTGGTATTTGGGTGTTTTCGGGGTCACCAATTTCAGATCAGCTATCAGAATTTACGAATTCAAGATGGCGGACTGTCAAATTTCCAAGGTTATGCGATTTGGACAAAATTTGATATTTGGTGGTTTTTGGGGTCGCCGCGCCGATCTCAAACCAACTGTGAACATTTATGAATTCAAGATGGCGGATTCTCAAATTTTAAAGTTTAAGTGATTTGCACTAAATTTTGTATTTGGGTGTTTTCGGGGTCACCGATTTCAAATCAGTTGTCAGACTTTACGAATTCAAGATGGCGGACTGTCAAATTTTAAAGTTTATGCGATTTGGACCAAACTTGATATTTGTGGCTTTTTGGGGTCGCCGATCTCAAACCAACTGTCAAAATTTATGAATTCAAGATGTCGGATTGTCAACTCCTTAAAGTTTGTGCTATTTGCAACAAACTTGGTTCTTAGGGGTTTTCGGGGCCGCTGATTTTTACCCACGACGGAAAGGAGCTGGTATATGCGTTTAGGGTGAGAGGTTGTTTGTCCAGTCCAATGTTGCCAAGTATCTCCAAAACGGTTTGACCGATTTAGATACGGTTTTCTGTAAAGGGTTTGTGATTCATCGGCCAGATATAAAAATAATATTTTGTAAGAAATCTCTAAAAAGTTTCAAATAAAAAACAAAATTAAAAATTTTGAAAAAACCCACGACGGATGTAAACGTCGTAATAGAAAAAGGATTAAATAAAATTTTAAAGCCCCCCCGACTAAAAGGAGGTAAGTAACCAAAGAAAATTCGTCGGGGGATGCCATTCCCTGCCCTGAATTAAGAATAGGAGAATATCAATTAAAGACTACATACATTCAATATTTTAGTTCACTTCAAGGGAATGGCATCTCCCGACGAATTTTCTTTGGTTACTTACCTCCTTTTAGTCGGGGGGCTTTAAAATTTTATTTAATCCTTTTTCTATTACGACGTTTACATCCGTCGTGGGTTTTTTCAAAATTTTTAATTTTGTTTTTTTCTAATAAAAATAATAATAATAATAATATGTATTATATTGTTACAATAAAACTTTTGTCTTACCATAGACTAAGAAATAACATAAAGACTGTGCATCCCATACAAGAAACTGTGAACGCTTTTGCCTCGGCTCGAAATTCGCGATGCCTCGAAAATTCCCAGCAATACCCCAGCTCTAAAAGAGAATCTGGAAATTCTGTGGGGTTCTTTCTGAGCTGAGGGGGGGTAGGGATATTTGTTGCGGTGGGATGCGGGTGCTACAGCAGGCAGCGAGAGCGCGTGTGCCGTCGGCTTATACAGTATAGGTTCTGTTGTTCGATGATTTTATATGCTTTTGCTTCTGGGATGGGATGAGATATTTTATGTGTTCGTACTTCGTAGATCTTTGAACGTCTCATTTCATTTTGGCTGTTTGACGAAGAAGGTGAAGTTTTAGCAGCGCAAAAAGGATAGTTTTGCATATTTTATCAGGCGTATAGATTAATTTAATTGAAATTAAATACCTAGTTTGTATACATATTTGTAATATTTTGAATTAAAACAACATTAATATATATACATGATATATACTAGCTGGATTACCCGGTCTCACTCGTGCTAGATTAGTTTTGCGTATGCGAGGCATTATCGAAAGCAAAAAATCCTGTTATCAAATTGAAGTCGTTGTAGCACAAAATTTAAATATTCACACACACGTCTGCCCCCACGTGACTGCCCGTTCCGTTAATAGGGCATTTAACAAGTCATATGACATTTTACATCTCTGATTAAAGGAGACATATGAATGCGTTTACACTGTATGACTCGTAGTTTTTGTTGTTTTTAACAATTCCCATTGTTTTTAACATTAGAAAGTAAAAAAAAGTAGCCTATGACCTTCTCTATGGTCTAATCTATCACTGTACTAAATTTTATCAAAATCGGTTAAATGGTTTAGACGTGAATAGACGTAAAAGCGTAGCAGACAGACAGACAAAAAGTAACCTATGACCTTCTCTATGGTCCAATCTATCACTGTACCAAATTTCATCAAAATCGGTTAAATGGTTTTGACTTGAATAGACGTGAAAGCGTAGCAGACAGACAGATGGACAAAAAGTAGCCTATGACCTTCTCTATGGTCTAATCCATCACTGTACCAAATTTCATCAAAATCGGTTAAATGGTTTAGACGTGAATAGACATGAAAGCGTAGCAGACAGACAGGCAGGCTGACAAAAAGTAGCCTATGACCTTCTCTATGGTCTGATCTATCACTGTACCAAATTTCATCAAAATCGGTTAAATGGTGTAGATGTGAATAGACGTGAAAGCGTAGCAGACAGACAGACAGACAAAAAGTAGCCTATGTCCTTCTCCTAGTTCTAATCTATCTTTGTACCAAATTTCATCAAAATCGGTTCAAAGGTTTAGGCGTGAAAGGCCGACAGACAGACAGACAGAGTTACTTTCGCATTTATATATTAATAGGGATGTATACAGGGTGTTCGGAGGTGGGAGGGAAATATTGCAGGAGGTGAAAGGACAGACCGAGACAAGCAAAAGTTCGTATGGGTGGGGGAGGGGGTATCTCGCACCGTTCGGCAGTTACAGGGTGATTCGTAAATCAGGATGATGCCTTGCTCTTGTATTTTTATCTTTTTTTCTACGAATCGCAGCGACCCCAAACCGATCTCAAAAATTCACTATTTCGAAGCCCTTTCCAAAAAGGTCAACACCGCCCCCTATCCCCAACCCCTTGGCCAGAATCTCCCCGGAAGTTGAAAAAATTAACTTTTATTTCATGATTTTTCGTCTTTTCACTACTTCTCTCCGAATTTCACGTTATTAACATACCTACTTTTTATTTTTTTTAATTACCTATCTAATTACCTTTCCAATAAGGTGCAACATGCCCAGGTAGAAAAGGGTTGCAAAAATCCTGAAATTAAAACATCCTCACAGGTACCTAATTATTTTATTGCACCATAATGAAAAAAGTCGTTAAGTAAACAATTCTTATAACAGCAAGGTCGGTAATTAGATTTTAAGTGAATAAAATGTATTTTTTTAGTTAACTTAAGTATAATTTATAAAAAATTCGAATTGTCATGATATTCTGTAAAAGGATTTTTGTAAATAAATTTTTGTATCCTTTTTCTACCTGGGCATATTGCACCTTTTTGGAAAGGTAATTAGATAGATAACTTGAAAAAAATAAAAAGTAGGTATGTTAATAACGTGAATTTCGGAGAAAAGTGGGGCGAAAGGTGAAAAATCGTGAAATAAAAGTTAATTTTTTCAACTTCCGGGGTGATTGTGGCAAAGGGGTTGGGGATAGGGGGCGGTGTTGACCTTTTTGGAAAGGGCTTCGAAATAGTGAATTTCTGAGATCGGGTTGGGGTCGCTGCGATTCGTAGAAAAAAAAATAAAAATACAAGAGCAAGGCAACATCCTGATTTACGAATCACCCTGTAACTGCCGAACAGTGCGAGATACCCCTCCCCACCCATACGATTTTTTGTTTGTCTGGGTCTGACCTTTCCCCTCCTGCAATATTTCCCTCGCACCACCGAACACCCTGTATATGTACATACACTGCGGGACACTTGATTACCCTCTCTTGAAATTTTCACGTAGGTTCTAATACTGTGGATCTATTTCTTGGAAACAATTATCACAGTATTTATTACCTCTTGTTACATGCTACCTTATGACGGAAATAAAAAATTAAAAAATAGGAGAGGTAGAAACTCCCATTTTCAATTTTCGGGCTATTTAAAAAGGGACACTTGATTACCCTCACCTGTAAAAAAATTGAATAAAACAAAGAAATGTAATCTTTTTAATAGTTTTATTTAATGTCAACATTTTGTAGGTCAATCCAAAGAGATGTCTTTGAAACTACCATTTATGGCTGCGACGAGACTTTCTCTGTGTCAAATTGCTTTCCTTCTGCATAAATTTTGCGTGAAAGCCATCCCCAAACATTATCGATAATGTTAAGGTCGGGAGAAAGGGCTGGCCAATCCAGAACTTGTACCAAAGAACCTTAACATGATAAGAAGCGTCACTCGCTGTCGAACGAACAAAATTTTCTTACATTGGTCCCACATTGGATGAGAAAGCTTTCAAGCTGCGCAGTCCGAAAAGGATGGCCAAAGCTGCGCAGTGTGCTTGCGAGAGAGAAAGACAGCGCAGTTTGAAAGCTTTCTCATCCAATGTCGGGACACCAATGTAAGAAAATTTTGTTCGTTCGACAGCGAGTGGCGCTTCTTATCATATTAAGGTTCTTTGCTGTACATTGTTGTGTGCAAACCATTGTTTTACACTTCTTACTGTATGGATAGGTGTGTTGTCTTGCTGAAAAATCCATCGTTGACCATTGAACATCTCATCAAAATTAACTCTTTGGATTTCTAAGAGTTCGATGTAGTTTGTTGACGTCTGCCGACCTTCTAGAACCACTAAATCTATTGCGCCATGATACGAAATTGCAGGCCATAGCATAACAGAACGAACAGCGGTATGACAACGTGACAAAAACAGCTCCTCCTTCCTCAAATCATGCAAGTAATGCTAAAAGCCGTCAGGCCCATCGAAATTTAATTTTTTCTTATCAGAAAAAATCACTTGCGCCGTTCCTCTTTCCACTTTAAGTGAGATCGACAAAATTCTAATCTGCCAACTGTATGACGCTGAAGTAAACGTGGTTTTTTGTGAAGTTTTTGCCGTCGGAGATGCGGATACTGTTTAATTACTCGACGAACTGTTCGGACACTTGCTGAAGTTTCGACTTTTTCCTTTATTTTGCGAACGGTTGATGCAGAATCTGCCACTTTGCGTAAGATGAAACCTACGCTCTCGTGCTGTTGTGACTCTTGCGGTGCGGCCTTTTCGGGTTTTCCCGTAATTTTCAGGATCTTTGAGGAAGTTGTTGATTCTCGAAGGATCTCGTCTTAGTTTGTTGGCAATTTCTCTATTTCAAAAATTTTCCTGCTTTAATGCAAGAATTTTGCCCATTTCTTCTTTCGTCAGCGTTTTACCACGACCCATGTTTGCTACGATGCAATAAAAATAAGCAAATAAGCAGCAACAGTTAAATAAAACACACTTTGACTAATTCGGACGCACCTTAACCCTTTGAATTTCTAAAACAGATTAGTGAGGATAATCAAGTGTCCCTTTTTAAATAGCCCGAAAATTGAAAATGAGAATTTCTACCATTCCTGTTTTTTAATTTCTTATTTCCATCATCAGGTAGCATGTAACAAGAGGTAATAAATGCTGTGATAATTGTTTCCAAGAAATAGTTCCACAGTATTAGGACTTGTGAAAATTTCAAGTGAGGGTAATCAAGTGTCCCGCAGTGTATGTATATGGATAATTTTTTCTTTTGATTTATTATTTTTACGCTTTTGAATTGTGCTTTTGGGGAACATTGCGTTTCGTTTTTTTTTCATTAATTTTGTGTACTTTAATTATATATATTTAGCCTGTTTCTTGAATTAATTACATATTTAAGTATGTCAAAATATGTTATGGGGTGTTAAATGCTGCGCTCCATCATGTCAAACGGACAAGAAGTCCGCACCTGCAGCAAAATTCTTCAGGTTTCCTAAATCGGGGACGGAAAGTTTTGCAAAGTGGATGGAGGCACTGGGTATGTCCTCGCCCGCCGGTCTCATCAAAAAAATTCGTATGTTTGTCATATGCATTTCAACTCCAATTGCATTGCTAAAAAGCGTCTAAAAAACAATTCCGCACCTACTAAACTCGCGCCTTATGTTGAAAGTGTAAATACGCTGAATACTGCATCAAACTTGAATTTTGACGGTATAGTATTATATGCTACTAAATCAGAAACACAACCCACTGAAGACCTCCTGCCAGATGAATTAACTAAACTTGAGCCTGAATATAGTTTTCGTAACAATGAAGGCAATCTTTTTGAAAACACATGTGGCTTTTGTTTAAAGTCGGCATAAAATGTACATTTTTATCGTAAACGATATAATAACCTACTTTGAAAATCAAGCATGTATAAGAAGAATCTAAAATCATTGCAAGAAAATACAGAAGAAATAAGAATATTATCTATACAGGGTGTTTTGGTCAGGTCTGAACAGGGGTATGCCAATCGATTCCAAATGGTCTCCTGATCAACGTTTGTTCGGACACCCCCACCCCCCCCTAAAATCGGTCCTTCCCCCTCAAAATCGCGATTGAAAATTTGGAGGTTAACCTAGAAAATGCATTATAAGTTATTTCAGAGACATCCTACGATACTAGTTGATAACGCATTAGAGAGCTTAGCCTTCAAGCTTTCCAACGATACCATCCACGACCCGATCCGCCCACAAACAAGCGGGAGAGACCGCGTCAAACTTCGAAAATGGTAATTTCAAAGCCCAAAATTTGGCCTTAACCCTTCATTACGCCGATTTCTTGCATGGGAAGATCGAAACTTTTTTTGAGAAAAAATATTATAATTTAAAAAAACTAAAAAACACTTTTATCGCGCACTAAAAGGTATACAATAATTAAATTAAATAAACTTTAATTTGTTACGATATATGCATGTTACCCTTCCCAATATTTTAACTTTATTGTAGGGTTAACGCAAACATATATTTTTTTATTCAATATGTGACGGATGATAGATATGCTAGGTAGTTATTAGTAAACTTATCACTTCTTTTATGTCCAATGAGTAATTCAAAAAGTGTGGAGCGCTTTGTCTAAATTAATTAAAAGTACACATAACCAAAAAGCGCTCCAAAACTTTTGAATTACTCATTGGACATAAAAGAAGTGATAAGTTTACTAATAACTACCTAGCATATCTATCATCCGTCACATATTGAATAAAAAAATATATGTTTGCGTTAACCCTACAATAAAGTTAAAATATTGGGAAGGGTAACATGCACATATCGTAACAAATTAAAATTTATTTAATTTAATTATTTTATACCTTTTAGTGCGCGATAAAAGTGTGTTTTTTAGTTTTTTTAAATTATAATATTTTATTTTATACTTTTCAGTCTTAAAATGACTTTAACATGCTTATCATGCATTGTCATCCAAACTAAACGTGTGTGCAAAATTTCAGCTCAATCGGAAACCGGGAAGTGGGTCAAATTTAACTTCCAAGATTTGTTTACATAGTTACAAGTGAAGCTAATAAAAGTGTGTTAAAAAGCTTCCCTGTCACGTAGCCTTCCTCAAGAAAAAAACCGCACTCGAATCCGACGGCGCGTTTCGAAGTTATTCGTGTTATAATAATTAATAAAACACAAAACCCACTACCCGCAATGAAGTCCAATTGGAAAATGACGTCACATTCCAATTGGACTTCATTGCAGATAGTGGGTGTTGTTGTTGTATTAATTATTATAACACGAATAACTTCGAAACGCGCCGTCGGATTCGAGTGCGGTTTTTAAGCTATTGCATAGCTTTTATCGCGGGCTTTGAGCGCGGCGACCGAATCAAGAAATTCCGTAACGAAAATAAACCTAACAACCCCCACTCCGACCGGCACAGCGGTGCAGCGTTGAAAGCCGTTCATCGTCTAACGTCGTTTCAGTTCGGCAGACTTCGGCATGGTGTTTGTGTGCGTGCGACTAGACGTATGCGTGTAGACTAGCTGCTAACTGCTCATAACTGATTCTATCTATTACTAAATTTGACAGTTGTCAGCTGTGAGAACTATCTTAGCTCACAGCGAAATATCTAACATCATTCACAGTAGGGTTGTTTTTAGATAATATTTCTTTGGGCGCGAATAAATACCAAAATTAGAACGTTTTGAAGAACGTAGTGACAGAAAATTTTGAATATATTTTTTTTAATCATAGGCTATTGATTATGTCCTAAAAAGAAGGGTCAAAAGGAACTAAGACGTTCAAGGGTTTTTATTGCACGAATCGTTCAATTGGTTATTAAGTATGAAAAAGCCGCGGAGTGCTATTAAATTAGAGGGTGCAAATTAGAGATAGGGGTGGAAATGCAACCCTTACGGTTTTTTGAGTATAGCTCGAAAACGAAGCAAAATTTTGGATTTTTCTATATGGCAAATATTATAGAGAATAAGATTTTATATCGAAATAGCTTATTTAACAAATTAAAAAAAAATTTTAGTTCAAAATATATTAAAAAGACTTTAACAAAAAAATGCAAAAAATTCACTTTTTTCTTTTTTTTTACTTTTATGCAAATAACTTTTTTCTGAGCAGAGATAGGTATAGGAATTGCTTCATATAAAAAAAAGTAGACAAAATTTCCTTTAAAATGGTGGGTTGTAAAAATGTTTTGGTTTCAAATTGACCGAGATATTGTTGGTTGAACACAGCCATACCTTTCGCTTTTTATCGCTTTTATGTTGATATTGTGTTTTACTTCACATATTTTCAACAAAAGTATTATTTTACTTAATAAAAAGATATTTTAAGTTAATTTTTTAATAATAAATAAGTATTTAAACAATGGTAATTAATTATACTAGAATATTGAAATTTTTAAATACTTATTATACATTGTTTAAATACTTATTTATTATTAAAAAATTAACTTAAAATATCTTTTTATTAAGTAAAATAATACTTTTGTTGAAAATATGTGAAGTAAAACATAATATCAACATAAAAGCGATAAAGAGCGAAAGGTATGGCTGTGTTCAACCAACAATATCTCGGCCAATTTGAAACCAAAACACTTTTACAACCTACCATTTTAAAGGAAATTTTGTCTACTTTTTTTTATATGAAGCAATTCCTATACCTATCTCTGCTCAGAAAAAGTTATTTGCATAAAATTAAAAAAAAAGAAAAAATTGAATTTTTTCATTTTTTTGTTAATTTTTTAAATAAGCTATTTCGATATAAAATCTTATTCTCTATAATATTTGCCATGTAGAAAAATCCAAAATTTTGCTTCGTTTTCGAGCTATACTCAAAAAACCGTAAGGGTTGCATTTCCACTCCTATCTCTAATTTGCACCCTCTAATTTAATAGCACTCCGCGGCTTTTTCATACTTAATAACCAATTGAACGATTCGTGCAATAAAAACCCTTGAACGTCTTAGTTCCTTTTGAAATGACATAATCAATAGCCTATCAGCTTAGAAACTTAAAATAAGATTTATATAATATTAAATAGCAAGTACAACCAGCTGCTATCCACATAGAAATGCGACTTACTTTAATGATAAGATTCGCGTTGTGTTGTATTACTTTTGGTCATGAGAGTACACACACACTTCAAGGCCCTGTCGGTGTCAGACACATTTCCAAGCATAAACTTTAATTATAATTGCATAAGTTTATAAAAAATACTATGCAATAGCTTTACCGCGGCAGTCCCCGAGTGCCACACGTATTTTTTTTCTGAGAAAGGCCACATGAGAGGGAAGCTTTTTCTCAAAAAAAGTTTCGATCTTCCCATACAAAAAATCGGCAGAATCAAGGGTCAATGTTAAATTTTGAGCTTTGAAATTGCCATTTTCGAAATTTGACGTGGCCTTCCCCGCTTGTTTGTTGACGGATTGGGTCGTGGGTGGTATCGTTGGAAAGCTTGAAGGTTTAGCTTTCTAATGCGTTATCAACCAGTATCGTAGGATGTCTCTGAAAGAACTTATAATGCATTTTCTAGGTTAACCTCCTCCAAATTTTCAATCGCGATTTTGAGGGCCAAGGACCGATTTTAGGGGGGGGGGTGTCCGAACAAACGTTGATCAGGAGACCATTTGGAATCGATTGGCATACCCCTGCCCTGTATATAGGGTTTCCCAATAAGAACGGTCGGACTTTAAATTTAAATAAAATACACAATTTTCGAGCAAAAATGGTTCTGATTGCTTTATTTGAAAGATAATTTTATGCGATTTATGATTTGAATAAAACATCGGCCAAATGGCCACCGCGACCGCGGCTCCTCTTGCACACGTCCATCCGCTCATGCCAATTTTCGATGACTCTGTGCAACATTTCGGCCGGTATCTCAGCTATGGCTTGACGAATATTTGCTTCCAGTGCCTCAAGAGTTGTAGGATGGTTGCTGTAAATCTTCGACTTAATGTGGCCCCAAAGGAAATAATCCAAAGGCGTTAGATCGCACAATCTAGGCGGCCAAGCGATGGGACCATTTCTGGAAATTAACGACTCACCGAACTTATTGCGCAATAAGTCCATGTTAAGTCGGGAAGTGTGAGGCGGTGCACCGTATTGTTGAAAAAAAAGGGCGTCCGCATCAATTTCATCAAATTCCGGGAAAAAAAATCGGTCAACATCGTGTTAGAGCGGTTGCTATTAATGGTAACGGCATCTCCTGCCTCCTTTCGAAAGAAATAAGGTCCGATGATTCCGCCATACCATAATCCACACCAAACGGTCAATTTTTGTGGATGCAATGGTGATGCATGAACCACTCGTAGATTTGACTCACTCCAGTAGCGGCAATTTTGTTTGTTGACGAATCCATTGAGCCAGAAATTAGCCTCATCTGAGAAAATGATTTTGGGACCGACAAGAGAATGCGAATTTGCGTAATACTTTTGGACAATTTTCAAGCGTTTGGTCACAGTGAAACGTGTCATGATGAAATCGCAAACCTTACTGAACATAACTGCACAGACCTGCCAAAAAACCATAAACAAATATGGCCGCCACGAGCTATCAAAAACAGGTCATCCCAATTGGGAAACCCTTTACATATATAAAATTCTCGTATCACGGTGTTTGTGGTCAAACTCCTCCGAAACGGCTCGACCGATTTTGATGAAATTTTTTATGTGTGTTTGGTAGGTATGAGAATAAAAAGTAATGTATAATATATTATATATATATACTATATATATATATATATATATATAGGTGGTTAGCGTGTTGCTATCCAGAAAAATTTTTCGATTAGATTATAAAATTTAAGTCAAAGTAACACTTTCCATGCAAAAAATTTATGTCAAAGTTTACTGAGATGATTTTACGACAGAAGTTTTACACGGAATTTCAATTCAAACAAAAAATAGAACCGACTCCAAAAAATCCCAAGCCCTAAAAAGTATAAAATAATTATATTAAAAGTCCTCTGCTACTACTTTCAACATTAAATACCAAGACTTTCCTAGACTTTTGAAGGCGGTGTGAAAACCTGACTGATATTAATCCAATTAATCCAGACAAACTGATTGCATTAATTATTTAGTTAGTATTGGATTAAGCACCTAAACGGCACCAAACAAACAAAAAATTGTTCCTTTGGCGCCAACTCAAAATTAGTTGCTTATATTAGTTTAGGGCTCAGTTATTCAGACTAAAAAGGTTTACTTTATTTTACACTTTTCAGTATTTTTCGTCGGTTTAATTTTTTGTTAAAAAGCTTTTATTTCTCACTTTTCAGTTTCTTTTTTCGTCGGTTTAATTTTTTGTTAAAAGGTTTTTATTTACCTCTAGGGGTAGAATTTTGTTTTCAAATTTATTTTAACTTAGAGGTATACCCTATATCCTATATGTAATAAAAAAAAGAGTCATCAAAATCTCATTACTCTATAAAGCCACCTCTACAATTAGGCTGCGGATCGCACGCGAAAGCCGCGACGGGCGCGAACGTTAAGAGTGAAGCCGTTTCGCATATTCTTCGCGGGCGCGCGCTTTGTTCCCCGATTGTGGAACAGTCAGTATGTTCCATACGTAAAAATGGACCGCTTGGCAAACTTTTACAAGATGCATCATTGCTCATATGGGATGAATGTACCATGAGTAATAGAGCTCATGTTGAAGTACTAAATCGAACGCTCCAAGACCTCAGAAACTCAGGTCCTGTCATGGGTGGTGCTACTTTTGTGTTAGCGGGAGATTTTCGGAAAACACTGCCTGTAATAACAAAAGGAACACGCGCCGATGTCATCAGAGCATGCTTAAAAAACCATCTCCCATATGGAGTTCCGTTGAAACTCTCAATTTACGAACAAATAAGAGAGCCCATTTGAGCGACAACTACAACAACGACTACTCAAACTTGGAAAAGGAAAAATTACCTCTCCTAACACTAACAATAGTAGCGCTGAAATTGCGCTTGTGCTGATCAGCAAGGGCAAGGGGCCAGTGGGGTCCCCTGGGTCGTACAGACCGCTGTGTATGCTCGGCACAGCCGGCAAGCTCCTGGAGAAGCTCCTGAAGCCTCGCCTCCAAGCAGCCGTCGAGGCTGCTGGAGACCTTTCCGAGAGACAATATGGCTTTCGGAAGGGGAGGTCGACGGTTAACGCTATCCAGGAGGTAGTCGACGCGGCCCGGGCCACCGAATGCGGGAATCATTATTCTCGCCCGGTGTGCCTGCTGGTCACGCTGGATGTGCGCAAAGCCTTCAACTGGGTGAGGTGGGGGGACGCGCTCAATGCGCTCGAGCGTGACTTCAGGGTCCCTCAGTATCTATTACAGATGATGAGGGATTACCTGAACGATCGCACCCTCACCTTCGAGACGGAGGATGACCCGGAGACGAGGGTTCTTTCGGCGGGGGCGGCCCAGGGCTCCATACTGGGTCCCGACATATGGAATTACACATATGACGGGATCCTTCGTATGGAGATGCCAGAAGGGTCTTTCCTGGTTGGGTACGCCGACGACATCGCAGCGGTTATTACCGCCAGAGATGTCGACAAGGCTCAAATGAGGCTCAACCAGGTTATGCGTCGGGTGACTTCCTGGCTAAGCGACCACGGGCTGGAGTTGGCACTCGCCAAGACCGAGATCGTCCTTCTTACAAAGAAGCGCATCGATCTGTTGAGGGAGATGCGGGTGGGAGACATGACGGTCCAGACCCGGCGCGTGGTTAAGTACCTGGGGGTAAGCCTCGATTGCAGGCTTGCCTTCTGGGACGAAATCAGGGGCCGGGCCGACAAGGCGGCTGCGGTAACGGCGGCGCTGAGCAGGGTTATGGCCAACATTGGTGGTCCCACACCCTGCAAAAGGCGTCTGTTGCTCCGCACCGCCGAGGCTATAATGCTCTACGGAGCAGAAGTCTGGGCTGACGCGATGCGGTGGGAAAAGTACCGCAAGCGCATGCTTGTGGTGCAATGCCGCGCGGCGCTCCGCATCGCGTGTTCCTACCGCACGGTCTCGGAGCCGGCGGTGCTGGTGGTCGCGGGGGTCATTCCAATTGACCTCCTAGCCAGGAAGCGGCAGTCCGTCCATCGGGAGAAGTCTGCCCTGGGGAGGAAAGAGGCCGCGAGGTGGCCCGTGCCAGGACCTTGGCGTCCTGGCAGGATAGGTGGGATGGGGAGTCGCGGGGCCGGTGGACAGCTCGGTTGATCCCCCAGCTGGACTATAGTCGGAGTTATGCTGCAGAGTGACGATTTCTGGCGGAGGGTTGCCTCTTTCGCGAGAGGGATCCTTCGTCAGAAGGAACATGACAATAACAGGAGTTCCTTAGGGAGCCCCTGTTGGCTGTGGGAGGGTAGACGGGTGGGTCGGCGCGGCGGACGGAGGGTGCCTCAAGGAGGCGATAACATAGGACTCCACCCCGAAGTAATGTCCCCTAGACGGTCCCGGGGTGGAGCTCCTGGAGACGGGGAGTGGGGTTTTAGCCGGTAGGCCTGGTCATTCGACCAGGGAGTCCGGCACACGGGTGGCTTCGGCCACCTAGGTGCGCAACTGCATTTCCCCACTCCAACAAAAAAAAAAAAAAAAATAGCGCTGAAATTGAACTTGACGATGGATTGGGCCACATAGTCCATAAATTAGAACATCTAATAGACGCAATATATCCCGGTATTGAAAATTGATTGGAAAGACATTATCACTGGCTTTTTTCAAAGGCAATAGTGTCACCCAGAAACGATACAGTGAATGAAATAAATAAACTGATTTTACAGAAAATTCCTGGTCAAGTCAAACAGTATAAGTCAGTTGACACGGTGTGTAATATTGAGTGCACTATCCTTAAGAATTTTTAATTTCTTTGAGCCCTTCTGGCTTACCACCTCACGACCTTATGTTAAAAGTCAGCATTCCTCTAATGCTATTAAGAAACTTGAACCCTCCCAACATGTGTAATGGCACAGGGCTACTGTGGGCAGCAGTGGGACAACTTGCTTATATTCCGCGGATACCCATGATTCCGACGGATTTGCCAATATCGTTCAAAAGGCTGCAGTTTCCAGTCAAAGTTTCATTTGCCCTCACGATAAATAAGTCCCAGTCTCAAACATTCTCTCTGGAGGGCATTGACTTGAAAAATGAGTGTTTTTCCCATGGGCAGTTATATGTTGGCTTATCTCGAGTTGGAACTCCAGAAAACCAATACAATTTCCTACCATACAATAGCACAACATGAAACATAGTATACAGAAAAGTCTTAAACAATTAACATACTCGCCCAATACATACTAGCAGCCAACAAGAAATAAAATAAATGCTAAATACTCAGTACTAAGAACTACACAAGATAATGTCATCACAAGTAAAAATGTTGACGACCAGCGAAGTGGGCCCGGGTCAGCAAGTCATAAAAACATAGAATTAAGTGGGCAAGAACATAAACTAAAAATTTCCATTACTTCAATAATTGATAGTTTGGAAAACGTTAATGAATATTCAAAAAATTTTTGTAAAATGTTATTGGTTAAAAAACGTAAAAGCCAATCATGGTCTAAAGATGAAAGAGTTCTTGCTCAAAATATTCATTACAAGCCACCTTCTGCATATAGTTTTATGCGCGGCACCCTAGGATTTCAACTTCCTTGTGTATCTTCCATACATCGATGGCAAAAAATAAAATGTATCCCACCAGGCATTAGTGCTGAAATTACTGAAGCCCTGAAATCGTTTATGGAGACTTGCGATGAGGTAGATAAGGAAGCTATTATTTTATTCGATGAAGTGGCAATTGGACGTAATTTAACATACAACGCTTCTTTTGATGAAATTTTTGAATTTGTCGATCATGGGGATCCAAAAACAAATATAGTTGGCAAAGAAATTTGTTTATTTATGATAAGAGGAATAAGAAACCCATGGAAATTTATTTTAAGTTATTATGTTTCTGAAACCACAATAAAAGGTGACCAATTAGCCAAAATACTAAAGGAAACTACACTTATCCAAAAAAGTAAGGGAACAAAAAAAAATCTAAATTTTTTAGTGATTTTTGACGGGCTGTATCTAAGCGAGAAATGATCGTATCGTGGACCTAAAGGAAACGTCTTAAAGCTCCAAAACGCTAGTTTTTGGAATTTTAAGCCAAAACTTTTTAAAGGCCTCTGTTCTCACACAATCCAAAGGAATAGCGCAAAAAAAAATTTCCCAAATTTTTAGTCTTTTTTTTTCGGTCTACGGACTCGGAAATTTTTTTTTTTTTGATTTGATCACCCTACATTACAAGCGAAATTATGCTGAAATTACACAATATTTCGCTTCGTTTTACTACTGCTATTGTTTATAATTTTAATATCTAATGAGCGCCCAAGCTTTTTTATAGTCATACAAATACAGAAATACCGTGAAGAAATACGTTAAAGCTAAAGGTATATGTATATTTGGTTGAAATATATTTTAGGCCCAAAATTGATAAATTTTAGCAAAAACGTATTTTTTCCTTTTTAGTATATTTTTTATATTTCATTGTTAAATAAAAGCTTTTCTTTAAAATATATTTTTTATATGTATGTATGTATAAAAATGAATCGTGAAATGTGTTACTAAGCGCAAAACTCGAGAACGACTTGACCGATTTGGATGATTCTTTTCGTGTTTTGTTCGTCTCAATTCAGGGGTGGTTTAAAAGGTTGGAAAATTCCGAAAACCCTAAAGGAAAAGCTCAGAAAGCAATAAATCGAAAATAGCACAATAATTACTTCGATTAGATTACAACACTTTGAATGCAAAAAATTTAAGTCAAAGTAACACTTTCAACGCAAAAAATTTAAGCCAAAGTTTACTGAGAGGATTTTACGACAGAAGTTTTATACCGAATTTCAATTCAAAAGAAAAGTATATTTAGAGCAAGTGGAAAAATTGATTTTCATGAAAGATAGTGGATTTTGAAGTAAGATTTGGTTGAAGCGAAAATAGTTGCATGTTGCAAACAATTTCGTTCGTCCTCTAATTTCAACATTTTTAAAGGTATAAAAAAGTTTTTTAACCAAAAATTAAATCGACGAAAAAGGAACTGAAAAGTGAAAAATAAAATTAACCTTCTTAGTCTGAATAAATCTCTTAAACTAATGTAACTAATTTTTAGTCGGCGCCAAACAAACAAACAATTTTTCCTTTGGTGCTGACTCAAAATTAGTTACGTTCAGGGCTCAGTTATTCAGACTAAAGAGGTTTGTTTTATTTTCTACTTTTCAATTCCTTTTTCATCGGTTAAATTTTTGATAAAAGGATTTTAATTACCCCTAGGTTTTCAAATTTTCATGGGACCAACTTCGAGGTATACCCTATGCAATAAAAAAAGAATCATCAAAATCGGATCACTCCGCAAAGCCCGCTCTGCACTTAGCCCGCGGATCGCGCGCGAAAGCTGCGACGGGGCGCGCACGTCAAGAGTGGAGCCGTTTCGCATATTCTTCGCGGGCTCTCGATTTGTTCCCCGATTTTGGTCGGTTTTAAGTCCCGCGTCAAAGGGACCGTGAACTTCAAACGTGACTTTACATTGAAACTACAGTGAATCATTGAGAGTGTGGGAGTTATGGTTATAATCACGCCGCGCAGTCGCGGCAAGTTCCCGCCACGCAAATCGCGCAGTGATCCGAGGGCTAAGGGTAGAGCGGGCTTAAAATGTTTTGCGCGAAGATATGTATATAGTATATGTATACAATAAAACAAATGTAGGTATACGTCGAATTGAGAACCTCCTTCTTTTTTCGTCGGTTACAAAGACACGCAACATTCGCAAAAAAAATTTCACACAATATTATTGCAAAATGTTAAAAGAAGGAAATACCAAGAATATAAATATGTATACCGATGTTTGCCAAATTCATAAAAGGAGACATGTAAATGTGAACGGCGCAAACTTCTGCATACTCCTAATAGATTTGTATTGCCCAGGAAAGACCCAAAACCAAAATGACCAAACGAAAATCAAACCGTACACAGTACGGTCAATATTGCCGATCTCAGTGAATTGGAGTTGGAAGGTTGATTTAGATTCATAATCTCTTATGAAGAGTTACAATCGAATCAATTTTGGGTGGTACGAAGTTCACCGTGTCAGCTAGTTTTCAATAAAAATATAAATATTAACAGTATCGTCATAGTTCTAATAATACACAATAATGATGCCTGTTCTTGCCGACAAATTCTTTAGAATTACTGTATACGTATTATAGTCTTTCAAATTGAAATACCTGAAAAAGAGGGCGGCAAAATTTTCTTCCGCCCCGGGCGGCTGACACCCACGCTACGCCACTGGAGTCTCTATCAAATTTTAAATTTTCTTAGGCTGTTTTCCGCAGTGCACCATTTAACAATCTATACTACCAGGAAAGACTTAATTCTCTCTCCATCAAAATGACTTAGGTTTACTTGTGGTTAACCTCACGTATTTTAATAAAACTTTGTAGAAACATTATATGTATATGCAAAAGTTTGGAGTCTGTGAATGTAACACATTTCTAGATCTTTATAGTTAAATATCTCGAAAAGTATTGCTTTCCGCGGAATTTGCATCTTTCATGTTTCATCATTCATCAAACTCCGTGAGTTTACCCACAAGTAAACTTGTTCGAAATTTTCTTATGCAAAAAACTCTTTTTAACGCCGCCTGTAAAAAGAGCAACCCTTACGGTGGAAAGTCAAGGAGTGCTCATAATGCTACGCTCTCTACCTCTCGTTTATTAAAATTGTATTTTTCTCGCTATGAGGACTCCCGTTTCCACTATGCTCGCGTACAGGACTTTTACACGTAACATTATTTTCTTAAGCTTTAAAACGAAAGTAAATTTCACTGCATACCGATCTAGCTCCTGTCATCTGCAGCAAAACGTTTTGTATTTCTTCCCCATCATCCCTTTTATCTAGTTCAATGGCGTAGAATGGATATTTAAGTTTGTCGAATTGCTGCAAAAAATTGCCATAAGTTGGCGAACAAACACAACGAAAAACTAACCTCTTTTGCCATAACGCAGTAAGGGCAATAAGTCTTTGAAAATATCACAACTTTTTCTTTATTGATGGTCTCAACAACAAACTTCACCTTTGGATTTGTCATGTCCACGCCTTGTGCACCCGACATCCTGTCGATGATTGTTCCCATTTTCTTGGTGGGTGACGTGAGCGAGTGCTGCAAGAATTTCGGAAATCGTCGGATGAATTCCTCGAACGATATTTTCGTACTATGGTTTTACTGAGCTTTCGATTAGCTGGAATTTTGTGTAACTGTCAAACAGTTCTCGAATTAACCGTACTTTCAATCGTTGCAATATTTGAAAATGTTTACATAATTTTCCTCATTTGCGAGGTTTGACTTCTAAACTTTTACCGTTTTGACAAATATATTACAAGGCTTACTAACGCAACTTTGATAGTGAAACTCCTTTGGAGAATGCAATTTCGATACAATCACTGAGAAATGAACCACTCAATTTTTTGTCGCAAAAGCCGTATTCAGAAACTAGTTCCGTTATCGGAACCAGGAACTACTTGGAACAACCCGGATTGAAACCATGGTTGAGGCTCGTTTCCATTAAAGTAGTGGTAACTGTCACAGGTCTGGTCACAGGCCTTTACCCTTTGAGAAGGGAACGAAAGGAGATGACATGTGATCTCGGAGGATCGAACGAATATGGGCCGGGATTCCGATCACGGGTGAGTGGAGAGTGCAGGCCGTTCTCCAATGCACCGACCACCCAACCACGAACGAACCAAAATCGCGCCATCTCGTCCCACATGAATGTGGCGTCATCTTCCCGCCTTGACACGCAAAGCCGTTCTCCAATGCGCGGACCACCCAACCACGAACCAGCCAACGAAAATGCTGAATCCCGTGTAAAATATAAGCCCTTGCCTGTAGCTGTGCCTGCCAGCTGCGAAAACACAATCGGGCAAATGTTAAATGTGGAAGTTTTTATCACTTTTTAAGCGGAAAAACTTATCAATTTAACTTTTAATATTCTCCTGAAACTACCGTGCATATTTTTATAAGTGCTTCGTGTCATAATTAATGCACTGATGTTTTGACAACCGGCGGAAAAGCGGCGGCGATGTCACTATTCTGGTATAATATCGTTGCTGAATGGTCAACTAGTACTATGTGGTTAACACGCACCAAGAAAAAGTTAGCCATGTCGACCAAAACACGAGCGAGAGGGAAGATGACTCCACATTCATGTGGGACGAGATGGCGCGATTTTGGTTCGTTCGTGGTTGGGTGGTCGGTGCATTGGAGAACGGCCTTCACACTCACCCTTCAAACTGCCAAAACGATTCCGATCAATGGTGACTAGTGAGTGGGACCCACTTTGGACTGTCAAATTTACTCACTGCCGCTTTGAGGTGCGAGAAAATAATTTTTTTGAGAAGTCAACGTTTAAATACGAGAAAAACAATAAATAATTTTGTAAAAATGGCATGTATTATATAAAGATTGCTTTTAGAGCAAAATATCCCGACATTAGAAGGATATTCTGTACCTGTACCTGATACCTTCGTTTGGGACACAACCGCTCGCATAAAAATTTAGCGCTGCTAAAATCTGAAAATTTAATATTTTACATTGCGAATATTTTATTTAATATGTAGGCTTTTACGAACCAAAACATGTGGACGAATGGCATCTCTCCGAATAGTCCTTGGAAGATGTGGAGTAATTTCTTCTATTAACTCCATGCAGAGTCCTTTGGGAAATCGGTACAATTCTATAAAACTAAATTTCCACATTAAAGTTTGCACTGCGTTGCATTTCAAAATAAAATTACTAACCGCACATCCGAGATATCGAAAGGATTCTGGTTATCTCTTAATTCCCTTCTCTTGAGCTAAATACTCTTATTTCCCTCAATAGCAGCAGGCACCAAATCCATTTTGTTGTGAATATTGCTATTATAAAGTAATAAGGAAACATTTTATTTCAGTTTATTTAAACATTTCTTAGTTTTCAATCGTGGTATAATTTATGCCACTACTTACTCAAAATTGCTTCAGAAAAATAACTATCACAAATCACAATTCAAAAAATCAAACAGATATTTGACGTTTAGTATAGCCGTGCTTGTGTTATTGCAACCTTTTCGAAAGTTCGAACTCACCATTCTTATCGCAATCGCTTGAAAGTGAGATGGTAAGTAGCTTTGACGGGCAGAATGGTGACTCGCACTCACCACTCACCCGAGATCAGAATCCCGGCCCTGGGCTTAGAACAGTATGGAACGGCTGAGCTCCTACCTTTTGCGTACCACAATTTCTCTTGTGTTAGAGACTCTTGTATTTGTATTAAAAGCTCAGTACAAGCCGAAATTTTGGGATGATATAAGGAGGGGCAACAAAAACAATTTGAAATAGATTTGGTGAAGTGAGATTTATTTATTTAATATAAAAAATAATTATAGGATTATTGTTCCTAATATTATTATGTGCTTATTTTCGGAAAAAAAAACTGCTCGATATTTTTAAATGCCCCCATACTCCACGAATTTGTACCTTTTAGACGCCACCACTGTCTTAGGTGCTTTGGGATTTGCAAAGACACCTAACACTCAGAAATTCACTTGACAGTTCTCTTGCTCGGTTACACACCGACACTACTAATACTTTGAAAATAAGGGTATACCCCTCCTGCCCCGTTCCTCAGGAAAGTGGTCGTTCACGGACAGGGTTTTTACACGCCGTAGCCGTTCCTTACTTATTTTATATTCTAAGCTCCAGAGCAACCTATATCTCAATTCATCTTGACTCTCAGCAGGGCATTACAAAATGCCCTTTTATTGGACCGGTAAGTGAAGCAGTGGCTGACTGACATTTCACAACTACATTGCTAACATGTGTACAGACTTGTTTTGTCAGCAGTTGGTTTTTTGGTTTTGGTTTGGTTTTGGTTTGGTTTTGGTTTGGTCTGGTTTTTTATGGAGATAGGCATGACTGTCACATTTTTGTAAACAAACGCAGCCACCAAAGCGTGTTTGGCGCAGAGACGTAGTCAGAAAAAGGTATTTTTGTAGGTTACCTCGAGATGAAATTTTGAGAAGGAAATGGTTAATGGGTATTGGACTAAGTGAAAGTGATGTAAAAAAAGGAATTATATATGCTCGAGCCATTTCCTGTTCAAGGATCTATTTTCTTTTGAAAATAAAACAGCCATCAACAATTGTTAACGCCGCTTCTGACTTTTTAGAAAATCAAGAAGAAGAACGAACGTTGCCACGGTTTTTTCATCACATGTCATCTCCTTTGGGGGAATCACTAACACAAATATGAATATCTTATATCTGTATTGAATTCCGCACTCGCGTAAGCATGCCTAGTCTCACATAAAACGCGGACTTGTGCACTCATTCAGCGCTGAAGTCCAACTAGTCTCGCATTACCCTTTCATTCTCTCCTCAAAGATCTGAGACAGCAAATCGAGTGGTCCATTTCTAGTCAGTGGTCAGTATAGGCCGTTCTCCAATGCACGGACCACCCTCGGAGGAATGAACGAACCCGCGGAATATAAGCAAGTTGTCCCACTGCTGCCCACAGTAGCCTAGTGCCATTACACATGTTAGGAGGGCTCAAGTTTCTTAACAGCATGATAGGAATGCCGAATTTTAACATAAGATCGTGAGGTGGTAGGCCAGAAGGGCTCAAAGAATTAAAAAATTCTTGAGGATAGTGCACTTTATCCATCCTCAATATTACACACCGTGTCAACTGACTTACATATACTGTTTCACTTGACCGGGAATTTTCTGTAAAATCAGTTTATTTATTTCATTCACTGTGTCGTTTCTGGGTGACTCTATTGCCTTTAAACAAAGCCAGTGATAATTTCTTTCCAATCAATTTTCAAGACCGGGATATATTGCGTCTATTAGATGTTCTAATTTATGGACTATGTGGCCCAATCTATCGTCAAGTTCAATTTCAGCGCTAGTACTTTTAGTGTTAGGAGAGGTAATTTTTCCTTCCCCAAGTTTGAGTAGTCGTTGCGAAAACGAAAAGTCGTTGTTGTAGTTGTCGCTCAAATGGGCTCTCATATTTGTTCGTAAATTGAGAGTTTTAACGGAACTCCATATGGGAGAATTAATCCAGACAAACTGATTGCATTCATTATTTAGTATTGGATTAATATCAGTCAGGTTTTCACACCGACTTCAAAAGTCTAGGAAAGTCTTGGTATTTAATGTTGAAAGTAGTATCAGAGGACTTTAATATAATTATTTTATACTTTTTAGAGCTTGGGATTTTTTGGAGTCGGTTCTATTTTTTTTTAAAAAATTTTTTATTTCATTCTTTTTAGTGTAATATCTTTTAGTAAATTTTTTTTGTCCGCCTTTTTTAATCCTCTCAATCGGGCACCGAATGTACAATCAAGTACCAAAACCTTATCTGGGTATATATTTTGTTTTTTGTTGATTTTCTCAAAAAGCGCTGAATCAATTTCGATAAAATTTATATGGGACCACCTCTGAAGTATGACCTACCAAACAAAAAAAGAATCATCAAAATCAATTCATAATTGGCGGAATTATCGCGTAACGACATTCAAAAAAAAACATACAGTCGAATTGAGAACCTCCTCCTTTTTTTCGTCGGTTAAAAATTAAACCGACGAACAAAGAAACTGAAAAGTGAGAAATAAAAGCTTTTTAACAAAAAATTACACCGACAAAAAAAAAACCGAAAAGTGAAAAATAAAGTAAACCTTTTTAGTCTGAATAACTGAGCCCTAAACTAATGTAAGCAACTAATTTTGAGTTGGCGCCAAAGGAAAAATTTTGTGTTTGTTTGGCGCCGGTTAAAAATTTGTTACTTATTAGTTTAGGGCTCAGTTATTCAGACTAAAAGGGTTTATTTTATTTTTCATTTTTCAGTTCCTTTTTTGTCGGTTTAATTTTTGGTTAAAAAAAAAGCTTTTACCTTTAAAACTGTTGAAATTAGAGGACGAACGAAATCTATCGAAATTACCTTGTTATTCTTCACTGAGAATTTTACAAACTTGAAATGCTCGTGTATCAGATCACAACTAATCGAGTATCGCTAAAAACCAATGACTGATCAATGTAAACGTTTGCAAAATTTCGCTTTCACCAAATCTTACCTCAAAATCCACTATATTTTATGAAAATCAACTTTAAATTATGGGTCCACATACTCTAAAACTACTCTCTTGAATTGAAATTCCGTGTAAAACTTCTGTCGTAAAATCATCTCAGTAAACTTTGACATACATTTTTTGCATGGAAAGTGTTACTTTGACTTAAGTTTTTTGCACAGTTGTTTTAATTTACTCTGTGATTTTGGCGGGAAAAGAAAAGTATTGTTTTTACTATTTTTCAAGCAATTTTTATGTTTTTTCTCTCCATAAGAACCTTCCTTGTTCCTTAAGGAAAATATGAAAAAAAAAATTAACTGAATTGGTCGAGCTGTTCTCGAGTTTTGCGCTTAGCAACACATTTGGCGAGTCATTTTTATTTATATAGATTTTCTTAATTTCAACATGCATTGTAAATAATTTAATTGTTTTTTTTAATCACACTTCATTCCTAAGCCAGGTTTGCATCTCCACTCAAAATGGTCTTATACTTTTTATCCGCCAATTAGTTTTATATGTCAGTGACTACATCCATTTCATTTTTAAATAAAAACGATGCACTGACGTTTAATACAATGGACCGCTCAATCTCCTGTCTCAAGCGATGGCCAATTTGACAACCTACTGCTTCAGAGGGACGAGATGAAGCATATGGAAATTTATTTGATGCTGTCTATTTTTATCGCATTGCATGGACAGGCCGATTCCGCAGATTTTTTGAATGCGGAGCTGCTGAATGCTGACAAAAATATTTGAAATTGAATATTTTTTGAAAAAAAATGTAAAGAATACGTACTTTAAATGCAATTAATGCAAATCATTATTAATGTCATAAATATGCTTCTAAATTTTTATCCTTGCAAAATTACCAATATTTTCGAGAATTTTTGATTGATAAATTTTAAGTTATGAAACCGGTGTACCATACATATATTACTAATAAATATAAACGATTGAGCATCTAATGTGTTTTAATTAAAGGAAAAATAAAAGCTCTTGATAGCATAAGAGCTAAATTTTAAGAATCTCAACGAATATCACTCAAATAAAATAAACTAATACTCATGTTCCTCATTCCGAGTGAAATGAAATCGAAAAGAGCCTACAAAACTCAGTTTGAATTGAGTTTCCTTAATAAAATTCTTAAGACTGTAACAAATATCTTTGATTTCAATTAATATTTCCACATAAAAAATAAACTATTTCAATTGGATTATTCTATTTTTAACGGAAATCTTTGACATTATAGGACGTTAATTTTACGTAAATTCACGAACTGTCACTGCTTCAGAGCGAAAGTGAGGGAACAAAATTCCAATCGTCGGCTTCTATGAGAAATCGGGTACGTGAGCGGTCCATTGTATTCTCGGAGGAATGAACGAACATGGAGTGGAAACGAGCCGAAAAAAGTGAAGCCATTTCAAAGATGTGTGAGTAGAAACACTCACACATAGACATCACTCAGTACAGGCATAAAATTTTTGCTGGCACTCCGGAGGGGCTAACTTTTGCAGGCGATTTAATTTGTTGTAGCCACTTGTTCTGCATGTGGATATCGCTCGGGGGCCTAAAACCCAATAAAGAGAAAGTATTAAGTAAAATAATATTTCTATCATTATATTAATTTATGCTTTGACCCCCAAAAAATATTTTTATGGTGACGACTTTGTCATTCATTTACACAAATCTGACAGTTCTTCTGGAGCGAAAACCACTTCAGTTAAGAATGAATTTTTCATCATTTTCACAATTTTTTTCAAATGAAATCACTAAGTGTACTTTTCTTAAATACCTACTTGTGAAAAGAAATCCCCAGATTTCCTGTAAATCTCCGCATTTTTGCAGCCAGGCACAAAACATTTTTTAGGCATTTTTTCTCAGTTTTTTCTATAAAATAACCCACAATAGATGTAATTATCACATTTCACGGCTTAAGTTGAATATAAACAATATGCACCGATTTGGGTGAAATTTTGCAGAGACCTTCCGGATGGTGTGAAACAGAAGAATCTGAAAGAAATTTTTGTCGCTCGGCTCTTGTTTCCGAAATATTTAACTTTTAATTTTGACATTTCCAACTTTGCAGAAGTCGAAATGTCAACATTAAAAAATTGAATTTCCCGCCGACAAACACCTTGCACCTGCACAATTTCACCCAAATCTTCACAAAAGGGTATTCCCTACACATTAGTTCACTTCACAGCACTTTAAAACACTTAAAAACCTGAAAATAAACTAATTATTAAAAAGTAAACAAAAACCCACTTACCTGTCAATCATGCTCGTATTTTACAGCTGGGTTCGTTCGTAAATTTTAAGATTTGCCGTTGCCCACTGAACTATAAACTTATGACCATGATTACACGATTCGCTGGAGCGCACGTTCTGCACGAAACGATAGGCGGGGGGAGAAGTGGGGAAGAGAATAGGAAAAAGCGAACGAAAACTAAAACTGGCGTTCGCTTCGGAACGGAACAAAGGCGATGAACGGACATTTCCATGTTCATTTGTTTCGATTTCGAACTGAGAAACGGGCGCGGAGTTTGAACTTATTAATAAAATACATGAAAACAAATAAAATTGTCAGACAAATTTAGAGTGCTTAAGAATTTGCTTATTTAGAGTTGTTATTGAAAATGTAGCTGCCTGCATAGGCCATAAAAAAACTCTAGTAATTAGCGAACAGGCAGAAATCGCAGCAAAAAGGTGTGCGCAGGAAGGGTAATAAAATCAACCCTTCGATAGGCGACGCGCCTCGATTAAGTCTGTAGGCAATGCATCATAAATTTTATATATATTTACTGTAACTAACATCTGGCATGCATTAGAATCTGCTGGACGAGCGAAGATTTGTTATTTAGTCCTCATTCAGTCAGTGAATCTTAAGTTTGTTTCATTTCCAAATGTCGCACTGTCAAATTATAGCGTCCGCTTCCGCGAATACGTGTAAACACGAAAGCGCAGAGAGGCACGTGAAAGCGGACGTGCCCACGAATCGTGTAATCATAGTCTATATTTGTAAAATATTACCAAAATAAATATTACGTGCCTCATATAAGTTAACATTGTTTGTTTTTTGTTTTCGCGCGCGCGAAATTTTCGGCGGGAAATTCAATTTTTTAATGTTGACACTTCGACTTCTGCAAAGTTGGAAATGTCAAAATTAAAAGTTAAATATTTCGGAAATTAGACCCGAATCTCCCCAAAATTCTTGCAGATTCTTCCGTTTCACACCATCCGGAAGGTCCCTGCAAAATTTCACCCAATCGAAGCATATTGTTTAATGTCAATTTGTTCCCATTTCACAAATTAAAATATAAAAATTACACCTTGTGACCCACTTTTACTGAAAATAAAACACTAAACAAGCACAAAATTACCTCTTAGCTTGCTTGCTCACTACACTTGACAAACCGAAGTTTCCCACTCGTCCATCATTTGACAATCTAAAACCAGACTTTTTGGCTTCACTCACGTACAGGGTTTTTACCTCGGAGGAATGAACGAACATGGAGTGGAAACGAGCCGAAAAAAGTGAAGCCATTTCAAAGATGTGTGAGTAGAAACACTCACACATTGACATCACTCAGTACAGGCGTCAAATTTTTGCTGGCACTGCGGAGGGGCCAACTTTTGCAGGCGATTTAATTTGTTGTAGCCACCTGCGCTGCATGTGGACATCGCTCGGGGACCTAAAACCCAATAAAAAGAAAGTATTAAGTAAAGTAATATTTCTATCATTATATTAATTTATGCTTTGACCCCCCAAAAAAAATGTTTATGGTGACGACTTTGTCATTCATTCGCACAAATCTGACAGTTCTTCTGGAGGGAAAACCACTTCAGTTAAGAATGAATTTTTCGATAAAATCCAATCATTTTCACAATTTTTATGAAATGAAATTACTAAGTATAATTTTCTTAAATACGTACTTGTGAAAATAAATCCCAGAGTTCCCGCAAATCCTCGCATTTTTGCAGCCAGGCACAAAACATTTTTTAGGCATATTTTCTCAGTTTTTTCTATAAAGTAACCCACAATAGATGTAATTATCACGTTTCACAAATTAAAACATAAAAATTACACCTTGTAACCCACTTTTACTGAAAATAAAACACAAAACAAGCACAAAATTACCTGTAAGCTCGCTTGCTCACTACACTTGACAAACCAAAGTTTCCCACTCGTTCATCATTTGACAGCGTTCCTCCGAGTTTGACAATTAAAAACCATTTTTGACATTTAAAAACCAGGTTTTTTGGCTTCACTCACGTACAGGGATTTTACACGGTTCATCCACTCCATGTTCGTTCATTCCTCCGAGGTTTTTACACGGTTCTTCCACTCCATGTTCGTTCGTTCCTCCAAGATTACACGTCAGTGAAACGATGTCAGTGAATAACTTCAAATTTTTACATTTGTCAGTTTTGACAATTCTGCATTGCTGGGAGAAGGCGTTTATTTTTCGGAAAATGGTTGATATCACGATATCCTCTCGTTCGTATACGAAAATGATATTTCACGCGGCCAAATATCCACATTGTGCCGTGAATGGGATTCTATTGTCATACAAATCACCTGCTAAGAGCTCTGCTCTGCAAGTTGTCGACGCGGTCCCGCTGTTTCACCAGTGCTTGCATGTGTCGCCGATGGCAGAAATTGCACTCATTCAGGTAGTTGTTTAGTTCCCATTAAATTTGCTTATTATTAGATAAATATCAAAGATCGACGCTTTGGCGGCCGACGAGGATTTACAAATTGTTGGGTATTATGCTGCTGCTGAGAACTTTGCCGACAACACTTTAGAAAGAGCCCCTGGAATAAAGATAGTAGAGAAAATTGCTGAACATTTTTCAGATGCGTGCTTTATCGTGGTAATTGTTGAGATTCTCTGCTTTCTCCTTTAAGATCTGTCTCATCCGCTTCCAGGTTGATAACGAAAACTTTTGCTCTGACTCGGGGATTAAGGTTTATAAGCATTCCGACAATCGATGGCGCGAGGCTAATTTTTCAATAGAACAGTCTAGGAACACATTAAAAGCTGTCGAGGAACTCTTGCAGAGGGGCGCAATGAAAGACATCGTTGATTTCGACAATCACTTGGACAATCCGGAGAACGATTGGACGAATAAGCACTTGAACAGGGATCTCCAGCAGATAATGGCTATGTATTAAGTGACCCAACTTGAATTATTTATTTCTACTTTGACCTTTGTGCTTGGGGCGTTTTTTTTGCAGAGAATGAAATGAAAAATTGAGTTTTCTTTTAAATAAATGTAATTTGGGGTTGACTGTAAATTCATTTTATGTTATTTTCTTGATATAATTTGTCCAAGCCTCGTATGAGTTCGCACGGAATTCCTTGTCCTACATGTATACATAAACTACTGTTTTCTAAGGTTCGATACCTTAAAAGGAAAAAATGAACCCTTATAAAAATACACCCGTATCCGTCTGTCACAGAGGTTTTTTTTTCCAAAACTATGTAATGTAGGAAATTCAACGGCATAATGTTTCATCGTGACAACGCGCACGTATATTGCCAGTCAACGATTAGAAAATTACTTTAGATTGAAATATGGGTCAAGTCAGTCCAAAGAAGAAAACGCTTTTTAATTAATAACTCATATAACTTGCGATGTGTTATTTGTAACAGGTACATCTGGGTTTTAAAAATATATTTTCTTTTTACAATTTTTGGTGTCGCCTTGCAGTTATATCGTTGCAGGTATACTGGAGCGTGTGTGGGAATGGATCCGGCCGGAATTTCCCGGAATTTTGATCTGCGCAGTCGACCGGAGCAAGATCCAAATTCGATTCTTTTGAGTGCGACCGTACGGTAAACCTCTGCGTGTGTGCCTGTTCTCCGGTCGCCTGCGCAGGTCATTTATTTTTTAGCCCTTTTGCAGTGAAGTCGCTTTCGTCTGTGCAATGAAAATGTCAACACCACAGTTAGTGAAAAAAGTAATTGAAAGCTTTATATAATTATATAGAAGAGAAGTCATCCATGTCTTTGGAAAATAAGAAGTAAAGATTACCACGATCGAGACAAGTTATGTGAGGAAAGAAAAAAAAATGAACTATATATGAGGTCTGGGGCATCTGCTGATGATGTGTACTCCAGTAAATTGTGGTACTATGATTTATTTAAATTCGTAAATGATCAAGACACACCCAGGGAATCCTCATCCAACTTGGATTGTGACGAAGAAACTAGTTGTGAGGTAAGTGAAATACTTTTTAATTAGTAGTGTTAGTTTTAATTCAGATTAATAAAACACATTATACATTTATAAGTACAATTTGGCCGAGGCGCAAAGAAAGAAAAAGAAAAGACAAAAGTTAAAGTGAGATTCAGATATTTCTTCGAAAAAAAATGGATTTTCGAGCTGGGAGAGCCTCTGTGGTGCCATGTGCGAACATTAATCAATTTGTGTGGGAAAAGACTGTGGACTTAGTTAAAGAATTCGGAGGCGTGGTTAATTAAACTTTACAAAAAGAGTTTCCGGTGCGTTCGTAGTGCATACAGATCAATTCCTTTAGCTTCTTGTTCGATTGCGGCGAATTACGTGCTTTTGCAAAAGGCGGATTATTTTTGGCCTCCCATTTCCTGGAAACCGGTTCCATACGAGTTGAACTTCTCTTCTGAATATCTTTGAGTGCTTGACAGTGCCACTCCCAAATTTAGTAAAGTTAGCTACAAGATACGGTTTTCGTGTAGGGCCGAAATCCCGATGAACCGGAAAATAAGAAGACAAAAATTAATAAAATGTGAGTGAGTAATCCGTTAGATTCCGTTATAATGACTCACCTCATGGCGGCGACATCAGACCTGAAATAAAAGTTGATAAAATTTACTTAAGTAATCCGGAAAAATTCCATTCACCGTTAAAGTGACTCAACTCGTGGTGTTCCGACCTTAGACCTGAAATAAAATTGATACGATTTAATTTTTTGTTCCGTTAAACTTCATAAACAACCAAGTGACTCGCCTCATGTTTTCCCCTGCATCTTAGCTGAAATTACAAATAAGAAAAGATAATTATGTACCTATACCGTCAATAAAAGCTGCGTTTTTTTGTGGTCGCTATCCGGAGCAGAACAAGCGCACCACAAAAGGACGCTCTAGAGAACACCGTCCGAGGCATTAACCACAAAACTCTGAGAACACAAACCGAGGCAATTCAATTCAATTCATTTATTGCGACTAATAGACTAATCTACACTAATATTATAAAGAGGAAAGATTTGTATTTTTGTATTTTTGTGTGTTTGTAATGATTAGGCTCCGCAACTACTGGACCGATTTGAAAAATTCTTTCACCGTTGGGAAGCTACACTATCCCCGGGTGACATAGGCTATTTTTTATTCGGAGGTTTCAAAATGGCGGACCCAACAAGGCGGTCAAAAATTGTAAATATCAAAGGATTACTATGAAAATTAGTATTCGGGGGTTTTCGGATCTCCTGATTGCGAATCTATGCTCGAAATTTGGAAATTCAAGATGGCGGATCCAATATGGCGACCAACAATTTTCAAACTTCAACGAATTTAAGTGAAATTTAGTATTACGGGTATTTTGATACCACTAATTTCGAATCTACTAACAAAATTTGGAAATTCAAAATGGCGGACCCAATATGTTTATTACACAAACACGCCTTAAAATTTGGTCCCATTATTTTCATTTTTTAAGTGAAGGCACTACACATCCCGACTTAAAATTTAGGATACTTTTTACTCGCGGGTTTCAAAATGGCGGACCCAAGATGGCGGCCGAAAATTGAAAATATTAAGTGATTGCCATGGAAATTAGTATTTGCGGGGTTTTGGAGGTGCTAATTGCGAATCTAAGCTCGAAATTTGGAAATTCAAGATGGCGAATCCAATATGGCGTCCAACAATTTTCGAACTTCAACGAATTTAAGTAAAATTTAGTACTATGGGTATTTTAATATCATTAATTTCGAATCTACTATTAAAATTTGGAAATTCAAAATGGCGGACCCAATATAGCGACCATAAGTCATAAAATTTTTTACGAAAGTCGAACATTTCAAGGATTTTTAATTAAGTAGTATGTACTTATAATATACCGGGTGAAACCGGGTAGCCCAACTATATGTAATAAAAAAAGAGTCATCAAAATCGGACTACTCTGTAAAGCTCGAGTGCGAAAGCCGCGACGGGTGCGAACGTTAAGAATGAAGCCGTTTCGCATATTGTTCGCGGGCTCGCGCTTTGTTCCCCGATTTTGGAACAACAGTCAGTATGTTCCATACGTAAAAATGGATCGCTTGGCAAACTTTTACAAGATGCATCATTTGTCAATAGGATGAATGTAGCCAACAAGAAATAAAATAAACATAAAATAAATCCTAAATACTCAGTACTAAGAACCACACAAGATAATTTCATCACAAGTAAAAATGGTTGACGCCCTGCGAAGTGGGCACGGGTCAGCTAGTAGACTATACAATAGCAGTTTACAGAATGTAGTACATGACATATGTTGATATGGTATAGATTACAATTGTTAAGAAACCTCGTTGCATTTGTGTAGCGTTAGGTGCTATTGCCATTGATAAATATATCGTGGTGTTGGGAAGAATTATATATGTGCTTGCGCAAATCACAAGGGGCTTGAGTGTGTATCGAATATGTACAGGGCCTTAAAACTAGTTAACAGTTTACATACTAGAAAATAAAAATGAAAACTAAAATAACAAATGGAAAATGAAAAAAAAAACAAAATTAAAAATTTTGAAAAAACCCACGACGGATGTAAACGTTGTATTAGAAAAAGGATTAAATAAAATGTTAAAACCCCCCGACTAAAAGGAGGTAAGTATCCAAAGAAAATTCGTCGGGGGATGCCATTCCCTGCCCTGAATTAAGAATAGGAGAATATCAATTAAAGACTACATGCAATATTTTAGTTCATTTCAGGGCAGGGAATGGCATCCCCCGACGAATTTTCTTTGGATACTTACCTCCTTTTAGTCGGGGGGTTTTAACATTTTATTTAATCCTTTTTCTAATACAACGTTTACATGGGAACGGCACGATATCCCCCATTTCAAAATCCCCCAGGGACAAAATCCCCCATTTTATTCGCGACAGAATCATCCGTGACAAAATCCCTCCCTGCTAAAATCCCCCACGACAAAATACCCTTTTTTGAATTTGGAGGATTTTTGGGGGATTTTGCGTTTTCGAATAGCCCACACTCAGCTGTACCAGAACCACGACTAGGACGTGGTGGGCTGCGGTTCCATTTTTTTTACTTTTTTTTTTGTAGTTTTAGTTTTTTTTTGTGTTTTATATTTTTATGTTTTTTGTGTTTTTTATATTTTTATGTTTTTTTTCTCAGTTTTTAGTTTTTTATCCTTTTTTTGTAATTTTTGTGTTTTTGCTATAGTATACATTATTTTAAAAAGTTTCGGGATCCCAGGAGTCGATTCCGATGTTTCGTTGTTAGTGAGGGAGTCAGTGGGACCGATTACATTCTTTTTTTTCGTATTGAAGTCCATATTTTTGTTTTGGAATAGTTCCTTCCATGGTAAATGTTAAGATGATGGGATCGTCGGTCGGACGGGGGTGGAGGGAGTAGGGGAAGGTCCAAGGTCCTTTATAAATGGTTTTTGAATATATTCTATGTAAAGAGTGCAAATATGAATTCATAAGGACTCACATACCTAATTTCACTCACACATGCACACATATGATACACACATACAGACAGGCACACACACATACATGCAGGCACACACACACAAACGCGCGCGCGTTTGTGTGTGTGTGTGCCTGCATGTATGTGTGTGTGTGTGCCTGTCTGTATGTGTGTATCATATGTGTGCATGTGTGAGTGAAATTAGGTATGTGAGTCCTTATGAATTCATATTTGCATTCTTTACATAGAATATATTCAAAAACCAGGGATTATGTCGTTGAGAATTTTGTCGTGGGGGATTCTGTCGTGGGGGATTTTGTCGCAGTGGATTCTGTCGTAGCGGATTTCGCCATGGGGGATTTTGTCTTGGGGGGACTTTGTCGTAGAGGATTTTGCAATTGTGGATTTTGTCGTTGTGGATTATAAAATGGGGGATTTTGTCGTGGGGGATTATGAATTGGGGGGTTTCGTACCCAACCCCGTTTACATCCGTCGTGGGTTTTTTCAAAATTTTTAATTTTGTTTTTTATTTGAAACTTTTTAGAGATTTCTTACAAAATATTATTTTTATATCTAATGTGGCAGATGAATCACAAACCCTTTACAAAAAACCGTATCTAAATCGGTCAACCCGTTTTGGAGATACTTGGAAACATTCGTTTTCGCAGCGCCCCTGGCGGGTGAACAGCTACCTAATAACAATCGGCGATGATTCACAAACCCTTTACAGGAAACCGTATCCAAATCGGTCAAACCGTTTTAAAGATACTTGTCAACATTCGTTTTCGCAGTTTTCGCAGCGCCCCTGGTGGGTTAACACCTACCTAAGAGCAATCGCCGAAAATCGCATAAACTTTAAAATTTGACAGTCCTCCATCTTGAATTCGTAAAGTCTGACAGCTGATTTGAAATCGGTGACCCCGAAAACACCCAAATACCAAATTTAGTGCAAATCCTATAAACTTTAAAATTTGAGAATCCGCCATCTTGAATTCATAAATGTTCACAGTTGGTTGGAGATCGGCGACCCCAAAAACCCCCAAATATCAAATTTGGTCAAAATCGCATAACCTTTGAAATTTGACGGTCCGCCATCTTGAATTCGTAAATTCTGATAGCTGATCTGAAATTGGTGACCCCGAAAACACCCAAATACCAAATTTGGTGCAAATCGCATAAACTTTAAAATTTGACAGTCCGCCATCTTGAATTCGTAAATTTTGACAGTTGAATTGAAATCAGCGACCCCGAAAGCCCCCACATACCAAGTTTGGTGCAAATCGCATAAACTTTAAAATTTGACAGTCGGCCATCTTGAATTTTGCAGCAAGTTAACACCGTAACACCTATCTAAGAACAATTGCCGATGAATCACAAACTTTTTACAAAAAACCCATCTAAATCGGTCAAACCGTTTTGGAGAAAAATGGTAACATTCGTTTGCACACACAAACAAACAAACAACCTCTCACCCTAAACGCATATACCAAAGACTGTATATATAAGACGTCCCAAGCAGTGCAACTCACAATTTCCTAAAGCTCTACAACAGGCATCCTACATCAGCCGACAAAGCTTTCCGAGGAGGCTTGATTTTTGTCGTCCACTTTTCTGAGTAAAAAGCTCTCTCCGCTGAAATTTTTCTTCTCTTGCGCATAGATGATTTTGCGAGACGCGGATCGCAGGCGGCGTTTGCTATATCAAAAATCCGACATACATATATGCAAAATGCACACACATAAACGACTTGCTTCTTCCCGATAGAAAAGCAAACGCCGCCTGCGATCCGCGTCTCGCAAAATCATCTATGCGCAAGAGAAGAAAAATTTCAGCGGAGAGAGCTTTTTACTCAGAAAAGTGGACGACAAAAATCAAGCCTCCTCGGAAAGCTTTGTCGGCTGATGTAGGATGCCTGTTGTAGAGCTTTAGGAAATTGTGAGTTGCACTGCTTGGGACGTCTTAATATGTATATACAGTCTTTGCATATACCTTCTCCGTTCCGTCGTGGCAAAGCCTTCTATATTACAAGCCATGAAGTGGCCTTTTGCATGTGTGCGTAAGTGGTCTGACAGTTCTTCAGTTGACGGCCATTTCTCATACAAAACGCGTAAATTCTCGGGGTTCTGCAGTTATTTAAGCAGTTTTAAAAGTGAAATAATCAATTTATCCCGTAAATATTTCTACAGGAGGTGTACAAAAGGATATCAGTTGTAATGGAAGTGAAAAATTGTGAAAAAGTTCGATCGAAATTAAAAAAATCATCTATGAACCGGCAAAAGTGTTAGGTTAGGTGGCGAAGTACTGGGCAATTATTGGCAACTTTATAGTTATTTTACTATATTTAACGCCATTTAATTGTAAAAAGTACTCTTGCACTTAACAAGAATATTGTTTAATGGTGCGTAGAGATGTACTTGCAAAAATAATTGCAAAATTTTTGCATTTTGTGGAAATTTCTTGTGAGTGAATTCCCGCCGACTGTGACATAAATAAAAAATATACAAATTCCTTTAAGTATTTTCTTTTTAATTTAAATATATATATGAATTCTAAATTAAAGTGTTTTATTTTTATATAATAATATATGAAATAAAGATGTTCAAACTAGCAATGTCTATTCATTTAATTTCCTTTTACCCAAAGCACCTTTCTTCCTTTTGTGCATTGAACGGCTCAAATTTTACTCAGACATTTCAACCCGCCAAATTTTTATTTTCTGACAAATTTTGCAAGTAGACGGCAAAGTTAATAAAGTTTCGGAATATGAGAGTAAGCGATTAAAAATCCTCAACCAGTGCGAAACGTTTTACTAAATGTACCTTTAAAGTAGCGCAAAATGTACATAGTTAAATATTATGGGAAATTTGAGTTTGCATTTTGTGCACACTCAGAATATGGGACTTTATAGCATTGTTTGCAAATATTACCGAAGTGCATTTGGAAATTATTTGTGAAAACTTAACAAGTTACACATTTTCTTCAGTAAGTGCCAATTTTAAATTGCGAATTACCTACAAAATAAAGAAAATATGTTAAATTTAGTCTGAAACTGTCACTGCAGCCGCTGAAACAGCTGATATCTGTCAGACCACTTTGCCCTATAGATGTGTGCGTGCGCCGGACCACTTCATGGCTTGTAATATAGAAGGCTTTGGTCGAGTGAATTGATTATCATGGAGAATTGCCAGGTTGGAAGTTTTTGCATGTTAACAATTTGTAAATGGAATATGATTTAGCCTCTATGGTTGTTTTTACATGCCTTAGCATAGAATTGCGGGACAAATTGAATTTGGTCGCAATAGAGTGCTGTAGTGGAATTAGGGTGGAGATAGTTAATTGGAGATAGGTAGTAGTTGTCTAAGATAGAGGACGTGATGTTGCGATCGAAGATCTCCTTTAATAGGGCGTTGGGGTGGGTCTTGAGTTTGGTTATGTCATTTCTCATTAATCGTGTTAGATGGAGGGTTAATGGTTCAATCTTTGCTGTGGAGTCAATTTCTGCATTTGTGTAGTGCTTTTTTAGGTGTCTCCTAAAGCACTTGTTTGTGCAAAGTCTTAGTAATTTCCTTTCGAAAATGAGTAGTTGTTTCATAATGGTGGGTGAAATGTTAGCCCAGCAGGGGAAAGCATAGGTTAGGATTGGTCTGATTAGCTGTTTATATATTAGTAATTTTGTTTTGGTACTTAAATCATTGTTATATTTCAGGAGTGGTGATAGGGTGTTCTTTGCCTTGGTCGCTTTGATTAGTATTTGTTTCGCGTGATAGTTGGATTTTAGCATGTGGTGCATAGGAATTCCTAGGTATTTTACCATGTTGCTGGGTGGTATAGAACAGCCTTGTAGGTTTAGTTGTAAGTTTCGGCTTTCACTGACTGTTCCCTTTCTTCCCTTGGCGTATGAATTTCGGAAGCAGATAATATTGGTTTTATTAGCGTTGATTTTGAAGCCCCATTTATTGTAATACTTCTGTGAGACCTCTAGGTGTTTAACGACAGAGGACATAGCTGAGATTGGCCTGGGGTTGGTAGAGTAAATAATTGTGTCGTCTGCAAAGAGGATCGCTTTGGAGGGTATTTCTGAATTTGGGGTTGATATGTGTGGAAAATCCGAGAGAAAGATGCTGTATAGTTTGGGTCGTAATACGGAGCCTTGGGGAACTCCTCTGTGGATTGGTACTGGATCAGAATTTTCCAGGTTGACGGAAATGGTTATGTAGCGATTGGTAAGAAACGAGGATATGATTTTGACTAAGTAGTTTGGGAAGTTCAGGTTGATTAATTTGTAAATTAGGCCATCGATCCAGACAGAGTCGAATGCTTTTTCTAGGTCTAACAGGCACGCAACTGTGCACTCTTTATTTCTTAGGCCTGTCGTGATATCATCTTGGAGTTTGAGAATGGCGTGAGTGGTTGAGTGTTTACTTCTACATAAATCCGAATTGTGTGTTGGGGATCACCTTATTATTGTTTGTGAATTTTTCCATTCTTATGTCTATTATTCTTTCAAGGACCTTGCCGAGGTTTGATAATAGGATTATTGGTCTATAGTTTGCTACCTCGTAGTTGTTTGGCTTTTTTTGGAGGGGTAACAACGAGCCTTTTTCCAGGGAGTGGGAAAGTATCCTAAATTTATGCAGTTGTTAAAGATGATAGTAAGCCAGTTTAGAACTATTTGAGGTAATTTTCGTAAGATGTAATTGGATATTTTGTAAGGGCCGTAAGATTTCTTGTTATTTAAATTTTTTAGAATGGTTGTTACTTCGTGTGGGGCTGTGAATTCCGGTTTGTTTAATACATTGAGTGCTGTGTTGTCTTGGGAGAAATTGCAGATAGAGGGTGAGGGGTGGTTGTATGAAAGTAAATCGCCATTCGTGTAAGGGGCAGTAAGATTTAAAACTGTTTGAGTGAAGTTGGAGTTCAAATTTGAAGTCTGGGGATTATAAAGTTGGGAGAAAAATTTCGTGAAAGTGTTTAATTTATCCTTGGTTTCAATTAACTGTCTACCATTTGATGTGAGTTTTAATGGGGCAAAATTTCTACCTCCAAGTAATTTCTTGATTTCTCTAAAGGCTTCAGGGCCCGGGGTGATTTTACTGAGTCTAGATTGGAATTGCATGTTGTTATATGCTTTAAGCCGTTCCTCAATGATGGTATTTAATGTGGAAATTTGTGATTTGAGCCTTTTGTATGTTACATTGTTTAAGTTGGGAGATCTGGTATAGATGCGTGTGAGTGTTCTTTGCCAGTGTCTTTTTGTGAGTATGAATGATCTTAGTTCCGGTGGGAGGAGGTTTATTCTTTTTTTGTGTTTGAAGTTGCTTGTTTTACTGAACTTTTCTAGGGTATTTTGGAATAGGGTTGTAATTTGATTGATTGAGGAGTCTATTTCTGGGATCGTGAGGTTTGTGTCAATGGGGGGTAGGAGGTCCATGGCTGCTTGATTTAATGAATCCTTAAAATTTTCCCAGTTTACCAGCTTGTAGGGAATATAGTTTTTTGGCCGTTTTAGTTTAAGAGAGGCGAAGGGAATAGTAATTTCTAGTTTGACCGCTAAGTGGTCAGATTGACATATAGTAGTTGAGCAGGTGGGGGTTTGGCCCGGCCAATTTATTAGGCTGTTTGTGATAATGAAGAAGTCGATGTAAGAATTACTGTTTGGGTAAGAGGGCGAGTTTGGGCCGAATATTTGTAGATTTGAGGCAGGGTTTTTACTGAGCCACGCAAGAATGGCTCTGCCGTTGTGGTTCAGAACCGAGTCCCCCCATAGAGGGGCCCTGGCATTGAAATCACCTCGGACTATAATCAATTTTGTTGTGTAAAAGGTTTAGAGTGTCGAGTAAGTTGGAGATTTCGTATGAGGGAGAATTTGTGGGGACGTAAATGGATATTAGTGCTTTGGTGGTGGTTTGATTGAAGGAGGTGGTTCCTGAGAGTTGTATACCGCAGGTAACTATGGAAGGGGTTAAGAACCCGCGTCTTTGGGGGTCGAATTGATAGGTGTTTATGGAGTTTTCGACTAATACAGCGAATCCTTGCCTGAAATCGTTGCGGAAAATTTGATAGTTTGGGAAGTTTAGTGAGGCGTTGTGTGTAAGATGCGTTTCGTTTATTAACAGAACATTTGGCTCGTGGTCTTCAAGAAATTCTATGATGGCGTCTTTTTTGGTTTGTGAGATTAATCTATTTATGTTTATTGACGATATTTTTAGACTATGGCCCATTTTGGTATAGTTTTAGTAGGAAGTCAATGATCATTAGATCTTTTGTAGCTTTGTCCTTTGCTTTGCGAAAATTGGGTAAAAATTCATGTAGTTTAGTCAGTAGTTCTATGAAGTTCAGATGAAATATATTTTCGATGTAGCTGAAAATTTCGTTGTTGTGTATTGGTTGACCAGGTAATTGCGTGTGCGGGTTGTTTTTGAGAATATTTGCATAGGATGGCGTGATGGTACTATTTTGTAAGTGTGTGTGAGTAGCCGCTAACTCCTGCGGGTGTCGGGAAAGTATTTTGTTTAGTACTATATTATGGTTATTATCTCTTTTTAGTTCCTTATCTAGTTTATTTTTATTTATTCTTGCGAGGAGATCTTTTCTGGCTTTACAGCCGAGGTAGTTTGCTGGGTGACCAAATGAGTTGCAGTTTCTGCAGTAAACTGTGTTTGGTTCAGTGGAGTCGCGTTTGCACTCGCCCGGTCCATGGTTTTTATCGCATTTTACGCAAGCATAATTGTAACTACAATTGATTGCAATATGGCCGAATTTTTGGCAGTTTTTACATTGGGGTGGACCCCTAAATTTGATTTTATCCCATATGACTTTTTGGTGCAAGATAACATTTAGTTTGGAAGCTTCTAGTAAATCGGAGTGTGATTGGAACCACAAACTGAGGCATTAACCACATAAAAACGCTCAAGGAGTTAGACGTTGTATGTCATCTCTTATTGACAATGCCACCTGAGTATGACAATGAAGTCACCGCGATCGAGACTTTGGCAAGTGAGAACCTGACAGTCGCATTTGTCAAGAACAGGTTCAGTTCATTTATTGCGACTTTATTCATATACAATGATACTTATACTACTGTACAATGTCAGCTTAAGCGGCTCATACACGGTACGACTAGTCCGCGGACTGAGTCGAGTCTGAAGTGCAGTCTTATCGTGTGTAGTTCTGTCTGACGGACTCATTTGACAGTCGCAGAATTAGTCCGCTAAAATCAAAAAATTTTGATTTTTGGGGGAGGAGCTTGCAGTCCAGCAGGCTAGTCTTATCGTGTGTGGAGGAGCCTGACGGACCTTTTGACATTTCATTTGTTTTTCGTCTTTTACATTCTTGTGTGAAATGTTGTAGAGAGCGGACGTGCCTTGCATTTAAAGTATTTTAATTATAGATTAACACAAAATCATTTTCCTATCTATATTGTTCACTTTCTCACGGTTGGCTTCGCACTACTCAAAAATTTTATATGAGTCTAAATGCTCAGTCCGAACGTGTGTGGCGGTACATCGAACTGAGTTTTACGACTCAGTCTGCGGACTAGTCGTACCGTGTATGGGCCGCTTTAGTTTTAACAAGGTGGGATGAAGAAGAGTTCTCTGCCTACAGAGTGTGTGTCGTTTGGTGACTGTCCCGTTGACATATGTCACATTTGAATTTATTCAGTTGTACTTTATGCTTGCGCTATAACATAACAAGTGTGTTTATTTTGACTTTAAAAGGGACATTTCCAAAGGTATACAAAAAAATACTGCCGGCTCGGATATAGGAAGCTTGAACTTCACCTTTTTTATATTCTTTTATTTTTTCAACTTTCACAAAATATATGTATAATTTTCTTTTTATTTTTTCAACCTTTCACAAAAAATATATGTATAATTTTCTTTTTATTTTTTCAACCCTTTACAAAATATATTTTTTTTTTTTCTTTTATTTTCTTTCACAATTTCACTTAAACAATATGGTGTAATCTAAGTCATGCAGGCAGGTTCCTGGGGATCACGATAGCCTTAGGAATGGCAACAAAGCTTACCACGAATTCGTGCGCTTTTGCTGCTAGATCCACCGGCGGAGAGACGAACGAGAATGAATGTCAATGCAAAAGTTTCTGGCTTTTATACTGATATAACTGTAAAAAGGATCTCGCCAAAAAACTCTCCAGGACATTTCAGGCTGCCATATGAGGCGTGGAACCCGTCGCGGAACCACACCTCTCACTAACAAGCATTTGTCGTAAACAAACTTCAAAAACACAACACGTCAACCATTTAACCGTTCTCCCCTACATCCAAAAACATTACCTCCAATTAATTAGTACTCCGAATTAATAAAAAAACTGCTCAGATCTTTGACATCAACCAAATCAACAAAATCTCCGCCCACAGTTTGCCTGTTGACCTGGCAAGTCCTACACAAATGCAGAACGAGCGTCGGCCATAACTCTCCACTCAATCTCATTCTATCCCGTTCCAAAGTTCTTCCCTTTCTAACACATTAGTGTTAATGGAAAAATTTAAATTAGTAAATTTCTCAACGGGCAGTTATGCTTGCCGTGAGTGATCGGTCCTATTAGAACTGCCGAAAAATTCCGCAACGAACCCCACGCCTAGAATGCGCGTGCCATTAAAAAACCGGCCGTAAAAAAGGGCAGTGAAAAAATCGATTGACATTTTTAAAGTTTCAGCCATGTTGCCATGTTTCCCTATTTTTGTTTTTTTATTTAATTTTAGTTTTATAAAATCTTCCGGAGGAACAAGTGATTGGGTATATATGTACAGTGGATACTAAAGGCCGTTCTCCAATGCACGGACCACCCAACCACGAACGAACCAAAATCGCGCCATCTCGTCCCACATGAATGTGGCGTCATCTTCCCTCTCGCTCGTGTTTTGGTCGACCTGGTTAACTTTTTCTTGGTGCGTTTTAACCACATAGTACTAGTCCCCCATTCAGCAACGATATTGTACCAGAATAGTGACATCGCCGCAGCTGTTCCGCCGGTTGTCAAAACATCAGTGCACTAATTATAACACGAAGCACTTATAAAAATGTGCACGGTAGTTTCAGGAGCATATTAAAAGTTAAATTGATAAGTTTGTCCGCTTAAAAAGTGGTAAAAACTTCCACATTTAACATTTACCCGATTGTGTTTTCGCAGCTGGCAGGCACAACTACAGGCAAGGGCTTATACTTTACGCGAGATTCAGCATTTTCGTTGGCTGGTTCGTGGTTGGGTGGTCCGCGCATTGGAGAACGGCCTTTACAAACTAAAGATTACATATTAAGGCTGTAGACTTTCCAATGACAATTCAGTACTTTTCCCCTTATCGAAAGCAGAGCCACCACTCTCGTAAATTTTAACGAATGAACACTGTTTTGACACATCACATACGCTGATTTTCAAATCTTTTGAGCAGAAATATTTTAGTCTTTTCAAATATTTGGTAAAAAGGTTTAAAGTTAATTGAAGACGTTAGAAAAATGAACAGAAGAGAATATTGTGAACGTTGTAAGTAAAAAATTATTAAAAACTGATAATTATAAAGTTACTAATAATGTATTTGAAATAGTTTGCCAACATTTGAAGAAATATATTTACAACTTCGATATCTTCTTCGTCCATTTCCCGACTTTGGGTGTGTATAAGTCAATCCAACGTCACTTGAAAAGACTCCTGTTGTTTGGCACAGGCAACTTAATGTAGCACATTTTTACCGTACTTTTCAAAAGAAAAGTCTGGTTTGGCACACGCCCTAAATAACATTTATAAAACTATGTAACTAAACTATGTGAGCAAAATTTCCTATTGCACTGTTTCGGAATGTGCTATTAGGTATGTGGCATTTGTTTATAATCAGTTTAGGAGGAAGGTGGCGCTAGTGCTAAGCTTGAAGGTTGGGCATTTTGGTATATTTATCCTCTGTGGTTTTTATTGTTTGCTTTGATGTAAAATTGTGGTATGCTTTGAGTAGGGTCACAGTACATTTCTGTGAAAGACATTGGGTGGAGGAAATTTATGGGGGAAAGGTAATAATGGTCCCTAATTGAGGAGGTGTTATTGCGAAATCGAGAATTGCATTTTTCTGTTTTCTAGATTTTAAGCTGTTAATATTTAGTGTGATAATCTTAAGATTGTTGACCATCTTGGTAAAGTTGTATAAGGAAATTGATTAGCATTAAGTCTTTGGTTGCTGGGTCTAATGTCTTGCGAAATTTTGGCAGGAAACTATGGATTTTTCCTATTAGGTCTATGAAATTTGTCCCTAATCTTTTTTGGACATAGGAGGTGATTTCGTTGTTGAGGGTATTGAGTGAGGTTATATTCTCTTGTTGATGAACAGGCTGGCTTTTAAGGATATTGGCGTAAGATTTTGTTGGTGACGTATTCTAAGTATATTGTGGGAGGGGGACTGTGTCAGATGGAATGATATCTTCGAGTACCAGACGGCTGTTTATTCTGGATTTCGCACGTGCTAATCTACATCTGGGTCTTCAATGAATATTTTAGTACGGTTTGGTAAATTAACAATTTTGAAATTGGTGTTGCCTGCAGAGAGGGCCTGTATGCTATTAATAATCTTCTTGGTGTTTGTATATTTTACAAAAATGGGAGGACAAAATTTGTGCTTTGATGGTACTATGCTAGGATTGTACTTATCTTTATTGCTGTCTGTGTTGGAGTTGCGTGATGTCTTCGAGGCTGGTAATGATGACTCGAGGTTCGGGTCTGTTGCTTGAGAAGGCCTAGTAGTAATACGGCTGGAACTGGTAGAGTGAAGAAAGTTGCTGCTGGTTGAATTTGTGGAATGCTGGGATGATTGATTAGTTGGTGATTCGCTGGCTGCTTGTGTAGGAGTGCTGGAGTCAGTCTGCAAATCTAGTGCCAGTTCAGCGATGAGTGTTGCCAACCTATTTTTATTTATTGAGGCGAAGCGTTTAGCCGGGGCAGAAAAGCCTGTTCTTTTGCGTTTGATGGTCGATTGGTTATGTTGGGGTGGTGACTTTGTTGGTGTTGAGTATTCTTGGGATAGGACTTCTTCTTGATTGATTGGTATGTCGCTGTCTGTGTATAGGAGATTATCTGCGTATGGTGAGATATCAGGGTAGTAGCTGAAGCTGTTGGTTTCGCTTATCTGGTCAGGATATCCCTCATTTGTGGAGGGTCTTTGTTTTTGTGGATTGTTTGAGTCCAGGCCACTGGAGGAGGGCTTCGATGAGTGTACAGCATTGTGAGTATCCTTGGGGTCTTTCGATATTGGTTGTGTTGGAGAGTTAGGTTTACTGCCTCTTTGGTTTTTTGAGGCCTTTCCTGTCGCGTTGTTTGGCATTTTAGGAGTTACTGAGTTTATGTAAGATATCTGCGCACAAGTGTGTTGTTAATGACTGAGATCTGTTCTTAAAGGGCACTGCGACACTGATTATTTAAGTGATCTTGAAAGACACTGCGACATTAATTAATTTCCCAGTGTTCGATTTTGAGAATTATTTTGTTAAAAAGGAGAAGTATTTTGTGTATAAATGTTCTTTATCGACACTGAATTGATTTTTCGTGGACTACTGAATTTTTGAATTTTGGGAATTGATTTTTCGCAAAAAAGGAGAACTATTTTGTGTAGAAGTGTTCTCTGCCGACACTGAATTGATTGTTCGTGAACCACTGAATTGATTTATCAAGTGCTAACTTTTGCTTGCTAGCGTGTTGAGGAGACGTTATTCGCCTAGCGGTGTACGCAATACATCAATGAGAGTTTTAGCGGGATTTTGGTGGAACACGTGTTGTAACTGCGTTTATTTAGTCTAATTCACAATGTTCAATCTTGAGGATTATTTTATTAAAGGAGGAAAAATTTTTGAGTCGATGGTCTTTACCAGTTATTTTTTTATAAAAAGTGTTTTATACCGGCACTGATAAAAGTTTTTTTTGAAGTGAAAACTTCTTTAGCGGCGTTGTGCACTTTTTTGGGATGGGTAAAAAACGTAAAACTCGCGTCAGGACACGTGACCCTGATCGAAAATTCGTAAGACGGCCAGGGCGCTTGCGCGAGTGTGCGTGTGTGTTTGTACACAGCCTGCTACGCGCGCAACGAAATACAAAACTACTATTGATGCGGTCTTTTTTAGACATTTAAATAGATTCGAATCAAAATTGTTCGTTTCTTACTTCAGCTACCATAAACCTATTGTATCAGTTTTAGAGATTGGCGATGATGATGCTGGTAATGATGATGGTGAAAGAGTCGTTGAAATTATGGATGAAAGTTGATTTTTCTGAGAGATAAACTTTTTAATGTAAAATAATTGTAATAGTTCTGAAGTGTTAAATTTTTTATGTAATATAAATTGTCATGTTTACGTACGATAGCGTAATAAATGAATATTGTATTGTTAAGCAAGTCGGCGGCGATCGGGAAGAATACCAAAAACTATGTCCTTCTTTCAAAAAAAATCTATTTAATCGAAATGCTCACAAAGGGTCGGAAAGGCGTGCGTCCTCGTCGGCGGTAGGTGAGGAGAGGGCGAGACCGGAAAACCCGCCATCGCAAGCATGTCGTCTCCTACTTCCAGGGCTGCCAACAGCAGTTCTGGGACACGTTCGGCTATCATCTCGGCCATCCTGTTTTGTCGTATCGCCCTCGATACGATCGTCTTCATCGTCGCTGTCCGCTAATGGTTCTCCCGAGAACGGCTTGCACCATTCTTTCATTTTGTCTGACGAATAAACGGACGAAAACCTTCGTGTTGTGTGAGTACCTGGGGCGTCTTCTATGAGGTAGCGATCGTTTCCTAGGACTTTCTTGATGATGTAGGGCCCCTTATACTTAGGGTCCAGCTTTCTAGATTCTCCCGTGGATATGGACGCTCTTTCGATCAACACTAGATCACCTTCCGCATAGGTTTTGGGCTTCTTATGGCGATCATCGAAACGCAGCTTCTGCTTCTCCTGGTCATTTCGAATTAACTGAGCTGCCTCTTGACGAATAAGATTTAAATCGATGTCGTCTGAAAATAGATCGTTATTATGCAGGGCTAGCAATATTTTATTACCAAGGGCATTTCGGGTTGAAATCCAAACAGCAATTCGTGCGGTGTCTTTTTAGTTGCGGCATTGCGTGTTGAATTCATGCCCCATTGGATGGCGCGTATATTGCGATCCCATTTTTTGTCTTCGTACGTCATGGTTGCGAGTGCCGACAGAAGAGTGCGATTAAATCGTTCGACTTGTCCGTTGGCCCTTGGAGTACCTACCGCGGTCATAATATGCGAAATGTCATTATCGTTGCAAAAACGGCGGAACTCCTGGGATGAAAAGGCAGTTCCCCGATCAGTTATTATCCGCGTAGGTGCTCCAAAATATCCACTGATTTCGCTCATCATGCGCACAACTGGTCCGGATTTTGTGTTCTTGACTGCTTTAAGGATTATATACTTCGTGAAGCCATCGACCACAGCTATCACGTGTGTGTTCCCTCCAGTGGTCCTTTGGAAAGGACCAAGATGGTTCGCATGTACGGTGTGGAACGGGATTGGAACCTTTTCAATGCTGTGTAGTTCGCCTTCGATTTTTCCACCTGGTCTTTTGTGGTAAGCGCAATCCGTGCAGGCTTTAATATAGCTTTTGACATGTTGACGCATCCGCGGGAACCAAAAATCCTTTTTGAGTAGGTCTAGAGTTCGTTCCACTCCATAGTGCCCAATATCATCGTGATTTGATTTTATGATACGCCAAATAATACTGCTAGGTACGACCCATCGCTTCCCTCCATCCACTTTCCTGAAAAGTCTTCCATTGTCCAGGGTGTAATCGTTGTGTACCTGTTGTTCATCGTTGTTTGCAGGCAATCGATTCAATATCTCCATGATATTCTTCGAATTCCGATCCTGCAATTGTATAGTCGCCAGCCAGTCTTCAGATTTCGACTCCACCTTCAGTATTTGTAGTCCAGCCGTATCTGGTTCCGTTGAAGGATTCGTTGGGCTTCGACTCAATGCATCGACGTGAGTGATCTTTCTCCCTTGTCGGTATTCAATATCAAACTGATATTCCAGTAGCTTGAGCCACCATCGGGCAATACGCGGGATGAGGGCCTTCTTCTTCAACGCAGACTTAAGTGCCTCGCAGTCCGTCACCACTTTAAATGGCTTCCCCAGTAGGTAAACGCGGAAACGGTGGATAGTCTCTACTACAGCAAGGCATTCGAGCTCAAAACTGTGGGAATTTCGCTCGTATTTTGTAGTTTGGCGACTAAAATACGATACAGGATGGAGCTCATCATTTTCATCGCGCTGCATTAGGATACCCGTTAGACCTATTGCACTTGCATCGGTGTGCACTTCGTGGGTAAGCTTCGGATGAAAAATGGCCAAAAGAGGTTTCGACGCTAAGATTTGCTTCAGTGTTTCGAAGGCTCGGTTTTGTATTTCAGTCCATACGAAAGGGGTATCTTTCCGTACCAACTCGGTTAAAGGACGTGCTATAAGAGCGTGCTCCGGCACGAATTTACGAAAGTAGCTGCATAGACCTAGAAATTGCCTAAGTTCATGGACATTTTCTGGCTGCTTGAATAATTTGACGGATTCTATTTTTGCATCGTTCGGTTCTATACCGGCACTTGAAATTTTATAACCGAGAAAGGATATCTCACTCGCGAAAAAGTACGATTTCGTGAGTTTCAGGGTGAGTCTCTCTTCGACGAGGATCTGAAGAAATCTTTCAAGTTTCTCACATCCGTCCGAAAAATCTATACAGGGGATGAGAATATCGTCAATGTAGACAATAGCTGCGTTCCATTGGGCCTGGCCAAGTACTCGCAAGTACTTCCAAGTGTCACGAACTACACATGCTCTTGGCTGGAGGTAGTTGAGTAGAAACTTCACAAGTAGTTACGCGATTTTTTCCGCCAGGGGGTTTTCATATTTTCTATTGCCCCATAGATGGATTAAAGATCTTTATGGTTATGTTTCAACGAGAATGACATTTGTTTGTTGTTTTTATTCATTAAGAGATAAGTGGACATTTCAGTTTGAGGTTAGGATCTGCCTCCTGTGATAAAAGCTGCGTTCCATTGAACATCTACTTGCAAGTATTTTCGAGTACTTGGCCAGGCCCAATGGAACGCAGCAAATGACTTCGCCAGGGTTCATTCTCGTCGCTATCGCATTCATTGCCCTTTGAAAAACAGATGGACCGTTAGAGAGCCCAAACGGCATACGCTTAAATTCGAATTGGCCGTTAGGAATGGAAAACGCGGTTAAATGTTGACATCCTTCATCAACCGGAATTTGGTAATAGCCAGATGCGAGGTCTAGGCTAATAAAGAATTTACTTCCCCTAAGCATTGGCAAAACTTCCTCGATTATCGGAATCGGATATTTATCTTTCACGGTGATAGAATTAAGTTTCCGATGGTCGATACACATCCGATAATCTCCAGTCTTTTTCCGAACTAATAAGGCTGGTGATGAGTACGAGGATGTGGAGGGCTTTATAATGTCGTTTTCGAGGAGTTCTTGCACTATCCCATGCATTATGTCCCGTTGGCAAAAGGGGATACGATATGGCGCGAAATATACCGGTCGATCGTTAGAAAGTCTTATCGAAATCTTAAAATTTTTAGCACAACCAAGCTCGGATATGTTCTTCGCGAAAGCACCGCGGTATTTATTCAAAAGTTCTAGTACCTCTTCTTTTTCTTTCGGAGAGATGCTTTCACCTATATTAACTTCACCGAGCGCGATATTCGCGGGATTAGAACTGGAGTCACAACCGGTATTCTCCGAATAATTCCTTTCGTTCAACGTTGGGTGACATTCACGTGTTCGCGAGACTAACCCAACACTGTTGTTGTTATCGTCCTCCTTAATATTCGTAGGATTGCTTAATTGTCGAGCCCCGATGGGCTGAGCGTTTTCGTTGCCTGAGGGAAATTCGTTTTGAGAGGTGGCTTGAACGACGTTTCGAGCCACTTCATATTTCCCGATATGACGTTTCACATCAATTTTCTCTACGCGCAATTCATTACCTTCCTTCACGATCTTTACAAAAGGTAAGTCCGCGAAATTCTGCCCGATTAGCACCGAAGAGTCGATAATATCATCTGGTATCACAAATAGTTCGATTTCGGCTGATACCCCGTCGATATTTACATTTGTCTCTATTTTACTAACCGACACGCACCTCCCGTGACCGAATCCTTTCAATGTCAAATAACACGGCGTCTCAGTACATTTCAGTCGTTTCACTACGGATTCTTTTATGACCGACACATCACTTCCTAAGTCTAAAAAGGCATCTACTGCAAAATCGGTATTCAATTTGATTACCTTGTAGTACTTGTCCTTATGGATCATGAGCACTTTCGAGCCTTGTTTACTCTGATCAGCTGCTGTACAGTCACTGGCCTGGTGCCCTACTTTCTGACATTTCGAGCATCTGGTACGCTTTTGTGGCTTAGGACAATTCACGGAGATGGGTCCAAGTTCGCCGCAATTGTAGCAGTTCGCCTTGACCGGACCCGACTACGGAGCTTTTGCGGTTGGTGCCTTGGATGTGTCCTTCGCTTCCGCAATGCACTCCTCGTACCGTCGCAAATTCTCAAGCACTTGTGCCGGCGTCTTAAATTCCTGCAACAACCAGGTTCTTTTTATTAAGTGATCCTCGATATTATTAAGGGAGATTGGGGTATTGTGAGCCACACTTTTTCAAAGCTCTATAACTGCCACAAAAATCAAAATATTTTAAAATTTCAAAATGGTTTATGTTACTAGGAAGGAAACCCTAACTTTTAGCTTGAGCAATTTCTTGAAATTATTATCTGCTGAAAAAATATGAGCGTTTGCAAAAAACATACGTTTTTGAGATTTTTAAAAATGTTGGGGAATTGTGAGCCACCGTCAAAATTAAGTCGAAAATCAAAAATATCGTTGCAAAATGTTTATTGTATGGTTGGAAATTACATAAGAATTAGTTAGAAAAAATATAAAAAAGAAGATATTGAAATTATTCGGATTCGCAATTCGGGCATGTGAAATAGGCTCCAGTACTGACGCATTTCAAATGAACAGCTCGATCGCATAAATCGCAGCGAATGGAATTGTTCCGGTTCAATTTCTTCGGCATATCCTCCATACAAAGTATGCAGAAGTCAACATTTTCATCTAAAAATGCTAAAAATGCGATATTGGCTTGAAGAATGGTAAAAATGTTGTGGCTCACAATACCCCAAAAAAAGTGGCTCACAATTCCCCAAACGTTCTGGTTGATAAGAGGGCCGTGTATAATACGCTCATTGCATGTTTATGCGAAATTTCTTTTAAAAGTTGAAATATCGATGCCATATAATAATTATGAATATATTTACCTGAATCGATTCTGCGAAAATCGTTGTCAGATCAATGCAAACACAAACGCTCGGAATAAATATTTTGAGAAAATTTTCCAAGTGGTTATCGCACGGAACGAACGAGTACGTGTGGAAGCATCTATTGCTAATAGAAAATGAGTTTGGTCAAAGACAAGACGACGACAACCATTTGCATGAGTCAGACTTTCCAATTTTGGGAAATATTGACGTGGCTCACAATTCCCCATGGCTCACAATACCCCAATCTCCCCTAATTAAATAGCGAATAATAGCCGAATCACTCAGCTTTGCGCGGTTGGCCATGGTGATGATGTCGTAGTAGTACTTGCTAAATCTCTCACTGGGTTCTTTCCGCCTTTCGGCGAGCGCTGCGTGCACTTCTGCCTCGCCTCGGAATGATGGGAAAGCTTTGCGAAGTGACGTTTTCAACTGCTCCCATGTCGCAATTTCTGCACCACAGCTGCTGAACCACGCCTTCGCGATCCCTGTCAGCTTTGTGTTGGCGCCGAAGAGTGTAAGTTTGTCGCTCCAGGTGTATATTGCACTCAAATTCTCAACTTGCCGTATCCACTGGTCGCTGGATATCCCAAACTGTGACGATGGGTCGAACTCGGGAATTATGGCTCGAACGTTGCTTGCATCGCAATATGTACTAGTGCGTGCAAGGAGTAGACTGCTCTCCCCGTGGGGCTCCGTTGTTGGCATGGCCACTGACGTTTGGTTGGAAAAGAGCCTTTCGCGGCGCAGAAGATCCAACTCTCTTGTCAGAAGCTCCTTCTCGCGCTTTAGTAGCTCGATTTCCCTATCTTTGGATGAGGACGATGCCCCGCTATTTGGTGTGCTGCTATCGCGTTTCAGCAGTTCATTGAATCGCAAATCTTTACCTGCCTGAGACGTTTTTATCGGTAGCCAAATTCTCCAGTAGAGTTTGGTCGCCGCTAAAACTGCTTGCATTCGGCTCCGTCGACATGATGAAACAAGATGCGTCAGGGAAAGAAAACTTCGATGGCACGTGAATACTTTCCAAATTTTATGAATACTTTGAAAATAATCCCACTTCTGACTTGTTAAGCAAGTCGGCGGCGATCGGGAAGAATACCAAAAACTATGTCCTTCTTTCAAAAAAAATCTATTTAATCGAAATGCTCACAAAGGGTCGGAAAGGCGTGCGTCCTCGTCGGCGGTAGGTGAGGAGAGAGCGAGACCGGAAAACCCGCCATCGCAAGCATGTCCTCTCCTACTTCCAGGGCTGCCAACAGCAGTTCTGGGACACGTTCGGCTATCAGTATTTTACCACATAAATGATAGTACTTTTATACTGATAAATAAAGCAATTCGTGCGAAATTATTCCCTAACCATTCCAAAATATTCAAAAATGCACAACGTTAATGTTCAAGTTATCGCTTCTGCCGGCACTCCCGGAGTACCACCCGTTGTTTTTTTTTTTTTATGGGCGAAAAAGAAAATTTTTGAGTTATTCTTTACCGACACTGAAATAATTCTGCAAAAGCACTGATAAATAGTTGATTGTCCACTTTTGTACGCTACTGTACAGAAATTTTTTTTATTGTCCACTTTTGTACGCTAATGTACAGAAAAGCTTTATTCGCCTAGGCCCTAGCGGATGATGTGTTTCTTACATGAAGAGCTTTTTAACGGGATTTTGGAGCACGTGCTGAATTTTGTTAATTTGAGTTCTTATGTTACCTTTTTTGAGGGGTTTATCAAACCAGGGGAAAGTCTATGGTTTTCTCCGCTTGAAGTTCGTGAGGAATGTTCCAATTTGTTGCAATAATTTACAGCCCGCTGAGGAAGATGTTTGCGCAGCAAGCACCACGAAGGGGCAAAGCGCCTCCTGTAGGTAATGCGGTTCAGGGCTTCTGCGTCTGAAGATTGCTTAAATATTTCACTGTTTAAATATTTCACTATTGTATTGACTTGAAAATTAAAATTTGAAACACTGTTCAATTTTATATTAGAGAAATTGAGTACGCTGAATTAACAAGTTGAGTATAGATTGACTGAGCTCTGCTACGTGCGTCTTGACTGGATGGATGGATGGAAACTCACGGCACAGACAAATAACCCAGATGTCCAGCGGCAATGCTGAAAAGTGATGCACACAAAAATGAGCTCTAGCGGCTCCGGCAACGCATTTGCCGCCGCTACAGTGCAGCAACGCACTTCCTAACAGCAATCAGCTAGCAGACGACGCATTCGAGATGGGGTGCGATGAAGTGTGTATGAGAACGCCGCCGCTACAAGCAGTGAGCCAGGCGCAGGCTGCCAGGCTCAGTGGGAATTCTAGGAAAGGTACTTCAGTGACCTGATTGCGATTTCTGTTTATTTCATAATCTTCTGAATTGAGATTTTGAAAGGGAATATAGCTACTTTCGCTGGTATTTTAAAAATTGGAATTGCTTTTGCTAGTTCAATATTTAATAATATTGATTCTAGATAAAATGCTTACAAATATTACAAAATTGACTTTAAACGATTTTGGTTATTTTTAATTTTTAGTACTCTTTTTCATTTGCGATTTTTTTCAATTTTTTAAATAAGCCATTTCGATATAAAATCATGTTCTCTACAAAATTTGCCATATAGAAAAATCCAAAATTTTGCTTCGTTTTCGAGCTATACTCAAAAAACCAAAAGAATTGCATTTCCCACCCTGTATATAATTTCCACCCCTCTAATTTAATAGCACTCCGGGGCTTTTTCATTCTTAATAACCAATTGAACGATTCGTGCAATAAAAACACTTGAACGTCTTAGTTCCTTTTGAAATGACATAATCAATAGCCTAAATTGTCATCAATATCAGCATCAAAAGTAGGTACTATTATAAGATTCCAAAGGAGGGCCATTTCCATAATCCCTTAGAAATAAAGTAAGAAAAGTATGTGTTTTAACTATTTGTTTCCAATAAAACTACTATTAAAATGAAGACTACAAATTAATGTTGCCTTAAAAACAGAAACAATTCCGCACAATTAATTCCCTAATGCCTTCATCCAATTATCATATTTCTCCGTCCCTTGCTTCGGAAAACGGAAAAATCGTCTTCCCGGAAACAGGGACAGACAGCAGGGAGTTACACATTTTGCCTTTTCCCACGGCATTTTATTTGATATTTAAATAATCGAAAATCAAGTGATTCAATGCCAATAATATAAAAACAAGTAACAAAAATCAAAGTAGAAGAATAAAAAAATAGCATCAGAATGAAAAGCCGAAAAACGACGGTGTACGAAAGAATCATATGAATTCTTTCTCTCCCCTCCCCACACAACCCACAGGCAGTAGTCGTGCGTGCGTTGATAAAGTTGAGAACGCGGCGCTTTGCCTCTGAGAGAATTTGAACTGCTTGCCGCATGATACATGAACGTTGCGTTGTTGTGCATCGCAGCTGGCAAAATTCAAAAAGCTCTTCTGCAGTTTATTTCATTTCATACATCACGTTCGCTCGTAAGCATTGGACATCTGTATTGTCTGTGCTCACGGTATACAGAATACAAGGTATAGTAAAGATGAAGTGCTGTCGGCCATCTTGCGCATCACGCCGCCTTATTTACTTGTTATTGTGCTATTTTTAGAAGTTTTTTAAGTGAAATAAAAGTGTGCGCTTCTCTCTCTCTCTCATACAAAATAGGGCGGCGTGACGTCACAGCCATATGTCAAAATTTTCTTCACTATACCTTGTATTCTGTATACCGTGAAGAAACTGAGCTGCCATCATCGACGGGCGGCGTTTGCTTCACAGTCTAGGAAAAATAAAAATTAATAGTAAAAAAACATTTTTAAAAACAATCTTTTTAAATGCTCTAAAAAGAAGAAAATAAAAATTAAATTGAATCAAACCCATCAATTTATTACATTACACAATTTATATGATATAAAAGCTTGTCGCGAAATTTACTTATGTAGATGTAGATCCTTTAGACTTACAACCCTTCAATTATTGTATTATTGTTTATCTTAGATGTAGATCCTTTAGACTTACAACCCTTCAATTATTGTATTATTGTTTATCTACATAAAAGCCTGGACACAAGTTTTTTCAGTGTAGAAAAAGGGAAAACGATATGAAAAATCAAAAGTGTGAGAGGGCGAACGCGGCAACGGGTTCTAGTGATGGTGATCAGACAGACGGTATTTGTTTTTCGGCAACAACGACAGCTGCTTCGGGTCATGCGATAAAATGGTTTCTGGATTCTGGTGCAACCGAACATTTGATAAGTAACAAGACAGGCCTTGATAAAATACAGAAGTTAAAAGTGCCAATAAAAATAAAGATAGCGAAATCCGGGACGTTCTTGCAAACGGATACGGTTGGACAGATTGATCTTTCAAGTTTAGTGAACGGAAAAATTATTCCAATTAAAGTAAAAGACGGTTTTTCGGTACCGGAACTTCAGTACAACTTACTCTCAGTTCGAAAGTTGGAAATAAACGGTTTTCGTGTGACATTTGAAAACGGGCGTGGAATTATTTCTAAAGGAAATCAAGTGGTCGCGGTCGCTAATAGAAACGGGACAGAACTATATGAGCTGACACTCAGAAAGGAAGTTAATGTCAATATGTGTGAAAGAAAAGACAATTATGAGCTGTGGCATCAAAGGACGGGTCATTTGAACCCAGAGGACTTGAAAAGGCTACAAAATCAGACCGTCGCGTCGGTATGAAGGTCGATTTTTCTGGAAGGAAGATGTGTGAGGTTTGCATCGAGCGCAAATAGTCTGCCAAACCCCACAATAGACAGAGACAACGAGCTACCAGACCTTTACAGTTGGTGCATAGTGATCTGATTGGTCCAATCAGTCCTACTTCGTACAACTTAAAGAGATATGTGCTCACATTTATTGATGACTACACCCACTTCACAGCAAGCTACATTTTGGAGTCGAAAACGGAGGTGCTGCATCACTTCAAAACTTACGAAGCTTTGGCAACTGCACACTTCAATGTACGGGTGAGTCGTTTCAGATGTGACAATGGTAAAGAATATATTTCTAAAGAAATAAAGAATTTTTTCGAAGAAAAAGGAATTCAATTTGAATTCACAATTAGGTACACTCCTGCACAGAATGGTGTGGCTGAAAGATTAAACCGGACCATTTTGGAAAAAGCAAGATGTATGTTGTTGAATAGTAAACTCAACAAGACATTCTGGTCCGAAGCAGTGCAAACCGCGGTGTATCTAATAAATCGAAGCCCTACGTCTGCACTAAGTGGGGGAATTCCAGCTATGTTATGGTTTGGAGAAAAACCAAATGTAATGAAGTTAAGAGTTTTCGGGTGTATAGCTTAGATGATGAAGTTCTACAACGGGATGACAACAATGAGGACGAGTCTCAAATTTTGGAGGAAGCTGTTGATGTTGAGCGGGGACCTGAAGATATTCAAACCCCACGTTGTGGCGCGAGAAAAAAAAGCCTCCACGTTATCTTGAAGACTACGCCATCCTGGCACTTCATGCAGAAGCTTTTGTCGATGACGTTCCAACGACGTTTGAGGAAATTGCAACACGAGACGAAAAGGACAAGTGGATGCAAGCTATAAAAGAAGAAATGGACGCTCTGATAGAGAATGAAACCTGGGAACTCACTCCTCTCCCTGATGGAAAGAAAGCAATCAACAACAAATGGGTTTTTAAGGTAAAACAAGATGGGGACAATAACGTTAAAAAACATAAAGCGAGATTGGTGATCAAGGGATGTTCACAGCGACGAGGATTTGACTACGAGGAGACATACGCTCCTGTTGCCAGACTGGCAACTCTACGAACTCTTCTGGCAATTGTTGTGGAGAGAGATCTCACATTTCATCATATGGATGTAAAGAATGCATTTCTGCATGGCCAACTTGAGGAGGAAGTCTATATGAGCATTCCGGAAGGATTAGAGAGTAGAAACAATCATGTTTGTAAGCTGAAAAAGGCGCTCTATGGATTAAAGCAGGCACCTAGAGCTTGGAACAAGACCATTGACAGTTTTCTGCTGAAGATGGACTTAAGGAGATCGGAGGTCGACAGATGTCTTTATATTTGGAGGTCAGACGACGCTTGTATTTTTCTGCTCTTATATGTTGATGACATTCTCATTGCGGGAAATAGCCAGAAAGGGATTGCCCAAGTTAAAAACGCACTAAAGGCAGGATTTAGAATGAGGGACCTCGGTGAGCCGAGGACGTTTCTCGGGATCAACATGGTGCGAGCGGGCAACGAGCTGCGCTTGAGTCAGCGCAACTATTTTGAGAAGCTGTTGAGGCGTTTTGGGATGGAGGACAGCAACCCCACAGGTACGCCAATGGATCCAACGTCGATTACTGAAAACGGAAGAGAGCTGTATCCTGACGAGAAACCCTATCGAGAACTCTTCGGATGTTTAATGTATGGAATGCTGACCACAAGATCTGACTTGAGCTTCGCAGTAAACTACTTTAGCAGATATCAGCATGAACAGACAGAGGCCAAATGGAAGGGTTTAAAGAGGATCCTGCGTTACATCACTAAGCATATAACATATAGAGGACTCAGTTTGAACAAAAATTTGTCGACGAAATTTTTCTTCTTCTTCTCATTATCGTGGATCCCACAAGGATTCATTCTCTCAAAAGAGCGCAGAATGAACGATGAAAGTTCATTTCCATTTAAGTGGGATCTGCGGTGGTTGGGCTGGTCTGCTGGGTTGGGAATTGGGAGGGTTGGTGAGGCAAGAGGAAGAGTCTTCGCATCTCGTCAATTAAATATGCGTGCGCTGCTACTTCTGCGGGTTTGCTTGATATGTAAAGAATTTGTTGTTATCAATTTTCTTCGGTAATTCGGAAATTTATCATAATAGAAAAACCTCCTCAACACTCTTTTGCGGTTTTAGTTTAGTTTTAGTTATTTTCTTCTTCTAGGCATTTATGATACTTAACTTGGATCGGGAGGAAGTTTTTTCAGGACATTTCAATTTTTCTGCTAGCCACAAAACAATGTTTTCTTATCAGCACCAAAAGGAAAAAATTTAATATAAAGGGTGTTTTTTTAGGAGGTTTGTTTTTCCGATAGATGTCGTTTTATTTTATGACAGTTGTTTTGACAGCTCAAAGTGGCATTTCTACTCAGTATTGTTTGGCAAATCATTATGAATAGGTTAACTCCAGAACAACGTTTTCAAATCGTGGAAATTTATTTTCAAAATCAGTGTTCAATTAAAAATGTTTATAGAGCACTTCGTGAATTTTATGGTGCACATAATCCTCCGTCAGAGACCACCATAAAGAACGTAATTACCAAATTTCGGTCTACATTCACTCTTTTGGATGCCAAGCCACCGACAAGAATGAGAAGAGTTCGCCATACAGCCATACAGCACGTGAAACAATCGACTTATTGAAAGAAACTTTCAACGACAACATTATTTCGAGAAATGGTCCGGTGAATTGGCCTCCGCGTTCGTGCGATTTGACGCCACTCGATTACTTTTTGTGGGGATACGTGAAGTCATTGGTTTATGTGGATAAACCTCAATCGATTGACGCTTTGGAAACCAATATTCAACGTGTCATTGCTGACATACGCCCTCAAATGCTTGAAAAAGTGGTCGAAAATTGGACCTCCAGAATGACATTTGTGAAAAATAGTCGTGGTGGCCATATGCCAGAAATTGTGTTTAAATGTTAAATGCCAAAAAATTATCTACCAAATAAAAAAAAAATTTTGGTCATTTCATAATTTTATGTGTTTTATTCAAAAAAAAAATCGGCAACCTCTTAAAAAAACACCCTTTATATGTATATGCGGTGATCATAACATTTATCAGACTTCTCAAACCATGAACTAAACGATTCTGTTTGATTTATTGCTTGAACACAGAGGTCGGCGAGGTATTTTTTAATATATAATAAATGAGCGCTTTTCTCAAAATGTTTTGAAAAAACTTCCGAATACAGCTTGAAAACTCGGAAAAGTGGGCTTGAAAACTCGGAAAAGGGGCTTGAAGTTTAAGGTGATTATCGTGATATGCATAATTTTTATTAAAGATAAAAATTTCACTTTTATTAATATCCAGTATTTCGTCTTTTAGCAAACTTCGACAGTCTTCACAATCAAATTTGAGTAAAAATTTAAACATTACATATCCACAAAAATATCTTAAAGAGTTTTCACAAAGCGTTCCTTGAGAGAAAGAACTATAATCTTCGTTTAAATCGGACATGTCAACATTGGACAATTGCGACTGACAAGATTCAAAATTTGTTTCCGAAACAGTTAACTTCTCATTCATTGAATATTCCCCGGTATCATTTGCATACGCATCCAAAGAGCTTGTTATAATTACATCTTCATCGGGCTCATAATTTGTTGAACTTGTTTGTGAATTTATAATTTTCATTGAGAGAATTTTCGCTATTATTAAGTTTAATTCAAAAAGGGTTGGGTTCGAATTGGTAATACCTCTGGACCTTATTAAATAGAACAAATTTTCTAGCGGGTCCTGTTGCACTCGAGAAAGAGCAAGGAAAAATATTTCATTTTCTTGCTCCCAAATGTCACTAGCTAAATTTAAAATGGATGACAAAGTAAGAATTATACCATTTATGCAAAAAACTGTACTCAATCCACAGTACTTTACATTCTGAAAGTAAATTCTCATTTCTTTTAAGTAAATTTCTATGTTATTATTTTTACGCAAAGCAGGTCTATTGGGATTTTTATCATATAGTACATGACTATTTAAACAATCGAACAATTTGTTCATTTTTTCAATAAAATTAGCAGTAGACAGTGCAAGATTTTCGCAATTCTTGTAATGTCCCGTTTCCACCAAGGTTCGTATAGCTGCTGAAACTGTATGACTAAAAATTTGTGTCGCATATTTAACTTTCATTTTATCGAAAATACCAGGATTAATATGCTTTAAAGTCAATTTTGGACACAATTTTGTTAAACCACTCTATGAATCAATTTCATACAATTTTTTTAGAACACTCCATGAAACTTTACCGTCAGGAGTTTCTATATCACATTTTATCAATATATTTCTTAATGACTTAATTAAATGGCAAATATCGTATGTTCCATATATTTTTCGGTCGTTATGCAAAAAGAAAGGGAATTCGATTGTTATTCCACATTTAGTAAAACAGCTTCTGTTGTTTGATCCTTGATCACAAATAACAGCTCTAACGTTTAGTCCAACAGAATAAGCGGCGTTTATATTCTTTTCAATCAGGTGTTTTAATTTTGTTGATAACAACCCAGTAGCAGAAGCATAATAGCTTAGAACAAACTTCCAATTACTGTGTAAACCACGTAACATAAATACACAAACGTATTTACAAAGTTTGGTCTCTTTTTCAAATCCGTCATCAACAAATCCCTGTATCTCATCTTCATGGGAATTATACTGCAGTCCTCTTTTAATAGCTATTTCATCAATTAAAAGCACAACTTCTTTATTTTTGCTATCCATATTCACGACGATTTCTTTTAAAGAATTAATCAGAATTGCATTAATACCTGGCTTAAGGAATTTTACAGGGGTCCATCTCGCTAAGGAAGAAGGAATCGTCATTAGCAGAGCGCGCACATTTATTTGAAGGGCAGACGCGGCGCAGGGTAGGAGAAATAGCAGCGACCTGCTGCCGCACCGCATCTTGCCTCACCAGCCAAGGCTCAGCCCAGCACGTAGCCTCCCGGAGATCCCACTTAAATGGAAATGAACTTTCATCGTTCATTCTGCGCTCTTTTGAGAGAATGAATCCTTGTGGGATCCACGATAATGAGAAGAAGAAGAAAAATTTCGTCGACAAATTTTTGTTCAAACTGAGTCCTCTATATGTTATATGCTTAGTGGTTACATTAAGGGAACGTTGGAATTTGGCCTGTGCTACAAAAGAGGGGGAGAAAATTTATCATGCTACGTTGATGCTGACTTCGGTAGCGAGTCGGACAGGAAATCGACATCAGGTTTTCTGATGAAAGTTTTTGGAAATACGGTATCCTGGACAACAAGAAGACAGACATCGGTAGCCCTATCGTCGACAGAGGCGGAGTACATCGCGCTCGCGGTGGCAGCGGCTGATCTGTGTTGGCTGAAGGGTCTTCTGGACGACTTTGACGTTGTTTGCGAGGCTCCACTGATGATTTACGAGGACAACCAATCGTGCATACTCTGTATACTCTGCTCTCTAAGTGGGAGCACAAGCGATTGAAACATGTGGATGTTAAGTACAACTTCGTTCGAGATTTGTTTGAGAAACGAATGATAACGGTTGAGTATACATATATGCACAAAGGATCAGGTCGCTGATATACTAACCAAGGCATTGCCCAGAGGACAATTTGTGGCGCTGCGGGCTAAGCTTGGAGGTTGGAGTTCAAGCGGTTAATTGAGGCGAGGGATTGTTAAATTGAGGGGGAGTGTTGGAATTGGAGCAATTTAATGCTGGCAATGATGTAAACATTTGAAATGATTTTTGTTCTTGCGGTGACGTTCTGGCGCGCCATCTACTTTTGCACTCTCTTCCACTCTGACTGTACTCTCGATAAGCCGCAAGTAAAATCGTGTCTTCAAGTTGTGAAATAATCATTAAAGAATAAATCTTTTCATGAGAGTTCCTAATCGTTTTATTCCTGTCCAGAACTTATAAACCCAACAAAACACATAAATAAATAAAGAAATAAATACCTGGTGACCTGTTTGGAGCACATAGGACACATCGGCACCACGTCGGGGCCAAATAAAGAGGCAGGGTACCGGGCAGCGTGGACAGCAGCAACAATCAGCAGCAGCGACATCGGCAGCAACCACCACCTCATCAGCAGCAGCAAGGCGCCCACCGTCCCTAAAAATTGTAAATCTATGGCAGAAAAATAATAATAAAAATACCCAGGTATGTCAAATTAACTTAGCTTTTTCTCTCCGGGTCCTTCTATTGCTCTCTTGATGTCATCCTCTCCATAATTTTGTTTTGGCCAAAGGGAGGTCAAAGGGTTGTTGAGGCAAAGGCCAGGGGGGTTCATTTTGAACAGAACGCCCCCATCAGAATCAATCATAGGCAGTTGCAGGGGTTCAGCCTGCACTGTCCTTTTCCGCCCCTTTTGCGAATTATCGTTTCCGTCGCGGGAGAATTTTCGTTGTTGGTGGGCCGTTCCGGTGGCGCAGAGGGGCATTTTGGCAAACCCCCCCACTCGCTAACGCGATTCTAGCCATGCCAGCTCCCGCAGCCGCATACCCCTGGACGAGGTACTTTGGCCGGGCCCTCGAGGTACCGACCCGCAACAGAGTTGTTGAATGAATTCATTTATAAAAGTGTTCTATGGTAACCCTGGTTTCTTAAATAAAGTTCACTCACTGTGCAACTAGCATCCAGAGCAGACGTGTTTCCTTTTTGCCCGACGATTCTTAACAGGTTATGGGCCCAGCCCTTCAATAATCTGGTGTTAAGTTTTAAAATAAAAAGGTTTTGGTAGCTTCCTCATTGAGCTTGGCCGACTTCAATCCTTTGGGAAAAAGGGAGATACTTTGGAGTACAAGGAAATCGGAGAGGAGTAAACCTTCCAAGTGGAATCGTGGTCAACGGCAAAGTAATGGAAAGTGAGCTGGTGAAAATTGATAAGCTGCAGAGTGTAGACCAGTGGGTCATTTGGAAATTCCAAATAAAGGTTATCCTAAGTGCGAGTGATTTGTGGGATATCGTTAACGGGGAAGATAAACAGCCCGTTGCAGCTGATCCCGTTAAAACGGAGGACGAAGAAAAAGAACTGGCTGCATGGATAAAATTGGATAGAAAGGCCCAGAAAATCATTGCGACGACAGTTGGCAATCAACCGCTGATTCACATAATGAACTGTTCGACTTCGAATGCTATGTGGAGAAAACTTGAGGCGGTTTATGAACAAAAGTCACAAACGAACATTCATATGCTCCAGCAGAAATTCTACAGTTTTTCAAAAAGTCCAAATGATGATATGGCAACCCACATTTCGAAGCTGGAATCCCTAGTGCAGCAATTGAAAGATTTGGGAGAAACTGTATCGGAGACAATGGTGATGACGAAAATTCTCATGACATTACCAAACAGCTACAGTCATTTTTTTCCTGCGTGGGAATCCACCGCTGTAGACGAAAAAACGATTGAAAATCTGACCAATCGCCTTATTATGGAGGAATCTCGACTAGTGTCACAGTCTTTGGAGGAACCGAAAGCTTTCGTCGCCAAGAAGAATCAACGGAATTATCAAGGCACGCATAACAGTGTGAGTAAAGACTATAAACAGTTCGCTGGTAAGTGTTTTCTTTGCAAGCAACGCGGTCACATTAAAAAAAACTGTCCGAACCGAAAGGAGCCGAATGCTAGTCGTGGACGCAGCGATGCATTTGTAAGTACGCTATTTTTAACCGGTGTTTCGCTGCATGAACGGGAAAATGGTTGGTTTCTTGATTCCGGCGCGAGCGACCACATGACTTTCGATAAAAGTCTTTTTTCGTCATATAAAAAGTTTGATGAGCCTAGGAGCGTGAGAGTCGGAAACGGTGATTTGATCAAGGCAATTGGTTATGGTGATATCGACATTCTGTCATTTAACAATAGTTGTTGGTTGCAGAAATATTTGAAGGACGTTTTATATGTTCCGGATATTCAAATGAATCTATTCTCATCTAATGCGGCTCTAGATAAAGGACTGAAATTAAAATCGGATAAAGAAACTTGTGAGTTTGTTGACAATGATATTACGGTGGCGGTCGGATTTCGTGAAAATTCCTTATTCAAAATGATGTTTAAGATAAGGAAGCATATAAATGCTGAAACAGACTCTAAATCGGCAAGTGTTGCAATGAAATGTGAGTCGATAATGGTGTGGCACAAAAGGCTTGCTCATATAAACGTGGAGCGAGTTCGCGAGTTTTTAAAATCAAGGGGTGTCTCTTTTATCGATCAAAAGGACTTCTTTTGTGAAGCTTGCGTATACGGGAAACATCACAAATTAAAATTCGGTAATAGTATGTCAAAAGCAAAGACACCGGGTGAGCTTGTTCATGCTGACCTATGTGGTCCGATGCAGCAAAATTCGATCGGCGGTTCGCGATTTTTTCTCCTATTGAAAGACGATGCGTCAGAATATCGAACAGTATATTTTTTGAAGGAGAAATCTGCTGTTTTAAATTGTATAGAGCAGTTCATCAGGGTCGTAAAAGTGCAAACGGGACATGATTTGAAAACCCTCCGTACTGACAACGGTCTTGAGTTTGTAAATGGAGGGGTAAAGGCTTTGCTAGAAAAACATTCGATTCAACACCAAACGTCTGTACCATATTGTCCGCAACAGAATGGCAGGGCTGAGCGCGAAATGAGGACTCTGGTTGAGGCTGGCAGGACCATGCTGCAAGAAAAAAATTTGCCTGTCAAATTGTGGGCGGAAGCGGTGAACATGGCGGCATTTGTGCTTAATAGAGTGTCGACAGGTAAGGGCGGCAAGACACCCTGGGAGTTATGGCTAGGGAAAGATGCTCAAATAGACCTGCAAGGTTTGAAAATTTTTGGTTCAACTTGCTATGTGCATGTGCCTGATCAAAAACGGAAAAAGTGGGACGTTAAGTCTGAAAAGGGCATATTTGTTGGCTTCTCCGAAGGCATAAAGGGTTGTCGGGTTTGGCTATCGTCGAGCAACAGAATTACTGTGAGTAGAGATGTGATTTTTAGGGAAACGGATGATCAGAGTTGTGCAGAAGCGAAGGACGAAAACGCTGAAAATAAAACCACCGTGTTCATTGAAGGTTCGCTAAAGGACGATGAATTTAACAAGGAGCGATCAGTGAATAAAGGAGAACTGCAAGTCGATGAAGAAATTTGTGATGACGTTCTTGAGGTCGATGAACATGTACAGCAAATTCCTGACGTCGATGACACTGATGATTTGTTTGTGCAAGTGGAAGAGGAGCGCAATGGTGACCGAATCGGTAATCCACCTGATGCATGCATGGATGTGCCTCTACGAGAACGTTTGAGGAGCGCAACCAGGGGGAAACAATCGTCGTTGGCCGTAATGGAGGCGTCTGCCATGATCACCCAGCGATATGAACCAAAATCTTATGAAGAGGCCTTGAAATCCTGTGATAAGAAAAAGTGGGAGTCAGCCATGAAAGAGGAAATTAATGCACTTGAGGCGAATAGGACTTGGGAACTTGTTACACCACCACCGGATCGTAAAATAATCGACAACAAATGGGTCTTCAAAGTCAAAGATGAAAATAGCAGTGAACCGCAGAGATACAAAGCGAGGCTTGTGATCAGAGGCTTCACGCAAGAAAAAGGAATCGATTATGAGGAAACTTTCAGTCCTGTAGCCAAATTCACTTCGATTCGTACAGTCCTTCGGTTATCAGCGGCCATGTCTTTGAAGATTCGACAATTCGATATAAAGACAGCGTTTTTAAACGGCGATCTGAGAGAGGAAATCTTTATGCGGCAGCCAAAGGGATTCGACGATGGGAGCGGTCGAGTATGCAGGTTGCGCAGGAGTCTCTATGGGTTGAAACAGGCTTCGCGCTGTTGGAACGAGAAGTTCGTTACCTTCCTACAGTCCTTCAATCTGAAAGCATCAAAGGCTGACCCATGCGTTTTTTTGGGTAAGGATGTGATTTTGGCTATTTACATCGATGATGGCATCATTGCTGCAAGGGACGATTCAAACATCTCAGCGGTGATCAGTTATCTTCAACAACATTTTGAAGTAAAAGTCTTTGAAGCTAAATATTTCCTTGGTCTGGAAATACAACAAAACCCTAATGGATCAATTCATGTTGGCCAATCCAGCTATGCTGCAAAAGTTATATCGAGGTTTGGGATGACCGATGCTAATCCGATATCTACACCAGCAGAGCCACAGTTTCTAAAAGAACTTGAAACGAGTGGAGATGTTGTGAATGATTTTCCATTTCGTGAGGCTGTGGGTAGCCTTATGTACCTTGCGATTGGTACCAGGCCGGACATTTCATTCTCTTTGGGCGCTGTTAGTCGATACATGGAAAAACCAACGGAGAAACACGTGAGAGCGATTAAAAGAATTTTGAGATATGTGAAAGGGACACTAGATTATGGTATAATTTTTGATTCAAATGTAAACTTGAAACTTGACTGTTACAGTGATGCTGATTATGCCGGTGATCCGGGCACAAGAAGGTCAACCAGTGGTCATATAATCCTGCTTGGAGCTGGGCCAGTTTCTTGGGGATCTCGGCGACAACCGTGCGTAACCTTGTCTACGACTGAAGCTGAGTATGTGGCAGCAACGGAGGCAGTTAGGGAAATAGTGTGGATGCGTCAACTTCTAGAGGATCTGTCTGTCTCTATGGGCAACAACAGGCCAGTACTGCATCTGGACAACCAAAGCGCCATACGTCTTGTCAAAAACCCTGAGTTTCATAGGCGTACTAAGCATATAGATGTAAAATACCATTTTATACGTGAAAAATTTTCTGAAGAGTTATTTAGTCTGAAGTATGTCGACTCTTCACACCAGTTAGCAGACATTTGCACAAAGGCTCTACCTAAACCTGCCTTTACTTACTTGAGGAACCTGATTGGAGTGGTCCCCAAATAATTGTTTGAACTTTTGAACTCTTTACAATCATATATATATGTATTTTTTTCTTTTATTCATGAAAGTGGGAGTGTTGAATGAATTCATTTATAAAAGTGTTCTATGGTAACCCTGGTTTCTTAAATAAAGTTCACTCACTGTGCAACTAGCATCCAGAGCAGACGTGTTTCCTTTTTGCCCGACGATTCTTAACAAGAGTCCTAGAGAATTTTTGGGATACGTAGAAATAAAAAAAAGTTTACTTTGTAACAATCACTTGAATTTTATTTCACTTTAACGCGAGTGTACAATTTGTTTTTAGTTTTAGTTGTAATAGTTCAGGTAAGTTTTATTAAGTATGAAATTAATTCCCGAATGCTATTTAATTAACAGTTAATTTAGATTTCCACAGCACAAATCGGTCAGCACTCGAGAGCAGGTAAGCGGACAACTTTTCAGGGCACAACTTTTCGATAACAACTTTGCAGGGTACTGTGTCGTCGAATCAACCTCAACTCTAACTGCTCTAACTGCGACTGATAATTTGGGAATAGCAGAGACAACAGAATCTATATAAGATGCGACAATGCAATGTGAAAGCTGTAGCCTGTTCTGGCAAATGAGATTTACGTTTGCCTCTATTGCCTCAGAAGAACAAATTTAATGCCCCATTGTAACCCAAGCGCACACACAAAACAGGAATAGTTTCGATAGTATTAAGCGCCTTACGCTCTTGTTTATGCCACTCACAGTCTCACACGCAGCCGCATGCAAACGAAATGCCGTGCCTGATGTGATGCTCTGTGTGACTTGATGGCAGGGTGTGGGTGGGACGTGGGGGACAGGCGCAGAGCAGTGAATGCACGGCGGCCCCTCGCCTCGCGCTCGCACTTTCCTTAGAATGATACCGTGCCGATTTCTGGAAGGTGTTTGCGTTTGCTCGTTCTCTGTTTTCTGAGTTGAAATTTTTAGGCATTTTCTCTGCGATTGATTTTGGCAACGATTTTGATTTGATTTTGAATTATTGGCTGATTTTGGGTGCTGAATATTATTTATTGAAACTCGATTTGATTTTGTTTTTTGTTATATATTTTGTTTTGGTTCCGGCATTTGTTTTTTTGGTGTAGACTTGGCGTTTCACGGCTTACGGTTTTTGATTCCTCACGATGTCTTCCCAGAAACGGAGATGTATCGATCGGGAGGGTGGAATTGTGTGCGGCCGCGCCGCTGAGCTGCGTGTCGAGCGAACGAATCCATCTTACCCCTGACGGCGCGCGCCTTTCGGCGATTCCCTTCCACGCAATTCGAGCATCACCCTCGACGCCTCGCAACCGTCTGCCCTAAATGCCTCCACACGACCTTTTCGTCTGGAATTTTACTTAGCGCGATGCGGGAAAATTGCTTTTCATTTTGCAGTAAACAAAAAAGGTTGAAACTTTAATACAAGATGGATAATTATTTATTATATGATCCTTCAAAATTTCAACCCCTTCCGACTTTTTTATTCAAAGTTATAAACAAAAAACCTTTTTAACCCTTTTCATCCCTTAGCGGTCACCCCAGAGGGTTGAAAAATTTTATAGGTTTACTTTTCAACCTCCCCAACATCATATCAAAAAATCAAACTACCGCTAATTTTCGAGCTTCACAGGCTTTATTGACTGGCCTATTAAGCCACTCCTCATATTGTGGCGTATTTTTGGGTGGAAAAGAAAAGAGTCTTCGTCCAGTATCAGTTGATATAGTATTGCAACCAATGATACAACATCTCCGTTTCTGGGAAGACATCGTGAGGAATCAAAAATCGTAAGCCGTGAAACGCCAAGTCTACACCAAAAAAACAAATGCCGGAACCAAAACAAAATATATAACAAAAAAACAAAATCAAATCGAGTTTCAATAAATAATATTCAGCACCCAAAATCAGCCAATAATTCAAAATCAAATCAAAATCGTTGCCAAAATCAATCGCAGAGAAAATGCCTAAAAATTTCAACTCAGAAAACAGAGAACGAGCAAACGCAAACACCTTCCAGAAATCGGCACGGTATCATTCTAAGGAAAGTGCGAGCGCGAGGCGAGGGGCCGCCGTGCATTCACTGCTCTGCGCCTGTCCCCCACGTCCCACCCACACCCTGCCATCAAGTCACACAGAGCATCACATCAGGCACGGCATTTCGTTTGCATGCGGCTGCGTGTGAGACTGTGAGTGGCATAAACAAGAGCGTAATACCCTAGATACACGGACACGATCGAATGAAGATCCAGCACGGATCATCATCGGTTGTGCCGTGTATCACTATGAATTAAGTTCGGATCTTCATCCGTTCACTTCATTCCTTCATTCACGGATGAAGTTCCGACAACTTAATTCTGAGCGAATGAAGATGAGAGGCCTGGAAAAATCTGGAAAAAATCAGCTGATTTCCAGTGTCAAGCTGTCAACACAAATGAAAATTCAAAAATCGAATTTCTAACTTGAAGTTGTCAGTCGGTAATCTTGTGTTTTACAAAAAAATGGTGTACAAGTGGAAAGACATTGACGAAATAAAATTCCTTGATGTGTGGAGGGAACATTTCTTAACTCCGCTGGTTGCATCTTGAAGCGTCACGAAATGTCATCGAAACGAATGAAGATCCGCCCGTGTATCATGCATGGAATGAATGAAAATCCCAGTCAATTATCATTCATCGGATCTTCATTCTACCGTGTCCGTGTATCTAGGGTATAATGCCCGTTCTCCAATTGCGAACCGACCAACTACGAACCAAATAACATCGCGCCATCGCTTTCCATTTTCTTATTAGAGTCATCTTCTCTCTCGCTTGTGTTTTGGTCAACCGAGCTAACTTTTTACATGTGTGCGTTTAACCAAAAGTAATAGTCCCCAATTCCGCAACGATATTGTACCAGAATAGCGACGTCGCCGCAGCTTTTTCGCCGGTTCTCAAAACATCAGTGCACTAATTATAACACGAAGCACTTATAAAAATGTGCGCGGTAGTTTCAGGAGAATATTAAAAGTTAAATTGATAAGTTTGTCCGCTTAAAAAGTGGTAAAAACTTCCACATTTAGCATTTGCCCGATTGTGTTTTCGCAGCTGACAGGCACAACTACAGGCAAGGGCTTATACTTTACACGGGGTTGAGCTTTTTCGTTCGGTGGGTCGTAGTTGGTTGGTTCGCAATTGGAGAACGGGCATAAGGCGCTTAATACTATCGAAACTATTCCTGTTTTGTGTGTGCGCTTGGGTTACAATGGGGCATTAAATTTGTTCTTCTGAGGCAATAGAGGCAAACGTAAAGCTCATTTGCCAGAACAGGCTACAGCTTTCACATTGCATTGTCGCATCTTATATAGATTCTGTTGTCTCTGGTAATAGTCTAAGAGCTGGCTACAAAAAAGTGAACTGATCGAATATAGTGGCGATTTTTTCTCACAAGATTCCTATGATGTCATCTAAGCAAGAGCCCACTTTGCATAAGTCATGTTTGCTGCAATCAAGGGGGGAGAGGGTTAAACGTGCAAGTTTTAACGCAAAAAGGACTGATCGAATATAGTGATGCAAATTGGTATACAGTTTTATTACAACACAACAAACCTATATATCAAAATTTGCATAAACCAAAACTGACGATAAGTGACTAAAAAAATTATTTAAAACCGTGCGCAAGTTTTATATTAACTTTAGTTAATAAGGAAAAACTTTAATTATTTCAAAAGAGCTTTTATTTAAAAGAGATTCTTCTTTACACGATCGAGTCCGAATAATGACTGACTGTCTTAGAAACTATTTTACAGCTTCTTATCTTAAAAGGTGCAAAAGTCACGATCCCTGAGATTCTTCTCAGAAGAGTACTATTTCATGTGGATCAACTATCTGTCGTTTGTCTGGGAATTTTGCAGACTCTATGGGAAATTCATTTAAAGTCATTTGACTTGAATATCTACTGTTTCTTGATTTCTTAGAACGAATTGTATCATGTTGAATATTTAGACTATCAGGGAACGTAACTCGCACGAGTTTTTCTAACTCTGTTGATCCTCAATAATGCGATTCTTTTTATGCTGGCATACTTCAAGGCAATCGTCTATAAATTTACCAATTGCCTTGAAGTATGCCAGCATAGAAAGAATCGCATTATTGAGGATCAACAGAGTTAAGGTGGGTCCACACTGAGCCACCGAAAGCGAACATATGTGTTCGAGTACAAGTTTTCGCTTAATGTGTACGCGTTTCAAACGCGAACGAATCTGTTCTATACCCTGTGCTCTTGTTCCGTGCTGCTGCCAAATGTGGAAGCAAGAACGAACAAGATGTGAACGAACATAAATTTCTACGAAAAGCAGTGCGGCCGCCTCACGAATCTTTAGCGAAGGTAATTAAAAAACCCTAAACAAACAAAGAAGAAAACACTAAAGTCCTAAACAAACAAACAAGTTTGCCGAGTGTGTACGTCAAGGAAATTAGAACGAATGTGTGCTATACCCTGTGCTTGAGTTTCATTTCGATTGTGAAATTATAGCGACTCCAGCATATGAATTTTTGTCAGTTTTGCTCAATATATCGGACAATGAAGTTATAATTGCAATTACTGAGCCTTTACTTATATGCATACCGTGATTCATTAATAAATCAACAAAAAAAAAAAGGCTGTTTTGATATCATGTAGGAAACGCTGTACCAATCGATTCCTTGGACATGTATACGAGTTAAATGAGGGTTCAAATTTAAAATTTACCGAAGTTTGTATAGAAAATTGGTAGAAAACACGAAATATTCGCCATATTTTATATACATTCGCTCAGATTTTCCAACTTGAATGGAAAACATGCAAATGCAAGGAAACCTGATTGACGCCTTCTCAAAAGGCGTCCACACTTAAAAAATTTCGCTTGTGTTTGCTTGCATATCTACGGACGCCTGTGCAGCACGCGTGATTATGAAAGCAAACATAGCGAACGCGCATGTTTTTTTATGTTTCTTCAGCGTACACACTAGAAAACTTGGATTGCAAACATGTGTACTCATGCGTTCGCTTTCGGTGGCTCAGTGTGGACCCACCTTTAGAAAAACTCGTGCGCACGGTTTCAAATAATTTTTTTAGTCACTTATCGTCAGTTTTGGTTTATGCAAATTGATATATAGGTTTGTTGTGTTGTAATAAAACTGTATACCAATTTGCATCACTATATTCGATCAGTCCTTTTTGCGGTAAAACTTGCACGTTTAACCCTCTCCCCCCCTTGATTGCAGCAAACATGACTTATGCAAAGTGGGCTCTTGCTTAGATGACGTCATAGGAATCTTATGAGAAAAAATCGCCACTATATTCGATCAGTTCACTTTTTTGTAGCCAGCTCTTCGTCTATAAGTAGTCAGCTCGGCTGCACTTTTCAAAACGGTACTTAAGAATTTTATCTCTTTACAGATTTTGGCTGTTGCTGGTGAGGATGGCGATATTTGAGCGGAGCGTTGTTGCCATCCTTCCTTGCATAACTTTTAAGTATCCCACATATATTCATACATACCTACATATATGTATACAGTTTAATTTATATCATCATCTTCCCAAGGTACTCTCCCTCCTCATAAAAATAATGAATAATCAATAAAATGAAATTTTCTCGGACTTTCTTCCCTGTGTTCAACGTATTACCTGGGTTTCTTTTTTATAAATTATCCATTGTTAGGAAACATAAAATCAAAAAGACCAAAACAACATGACCCACAAATGGCAATTGCTTACAAAACAAAAGTACCTACCGCACTACGCGGAAGTGAAGAATTTACGTTGTTAGCATTTGCTGAGTTACTGTACTACTTAAGTAATCTAGCAACTCGCGTGCCGCTGCGCCGGTTCGCTTACTTAAGGGAAATGCAGTTCAAGTGTAATGCTGATTATGTAGGTTGCAATGCTAAGCAATTGTAATTTGGGGACATGTTTGGTAATTGTTTGAACTGTAATTAATTTTGAATTAAGCATTTTTGTTGTATAAAATATTGAAGAATAATAATAAAGTGTTCAGTTGTTAACCTACGCTCGCTGTATCACTTCAACCACAGCCAACTCCTTGCTGGTATAACTTGTTTAAGTGCCGGTTATACCTTTAACTATAGCAAGACCTCTTCGCGAGTATAATTGGTTCAAGTGCCGATTATACTTCTATCTTACCGCGAGTGTAATTGGTCCAAGTACCGATTGCACTTCTACATTCTACCGTTAAGGCAAAGGAGCCTTATCGTTAACATCCATGGTACTATTTTGTGTATTAAGCCCTTCAGAAATTACTGTACCGTTTTCACAATTTTCGGGATTAAAACATTAAAGAGGAGCATAAGAGTTTCTTGAGCTTTCTATTAAAAAATTATGTAATGCACACGAAGCTTTAACTAATTTCTCGATAGTTTTTGGTTCTAAATTTATATACTGTGAGAACCAAAAGTGATGGCACACTTAGAAATTTTATTTTTGACTTCCCATATTTTCATAACTGTAAGATATATACTGTGTTTCCATGCAGAGTTAACTCAGGGTTAGCCTGAGTTAAAGTCCCATGGAAACCAGGGTTGAGTTAAGTTTCGTCACAGACTGTATAACTATCAGACTATTCATGTGGCTGAAATCGAGAAAAATTTTCAAGTCGCAAAGATGCAAACATTGGGTTGTGCTTTCCAATGAGACTTCCACGCACAAGCAATCGGCGAACAGCGCGCTGCAGTCCCAGAGCCTGTGCTGTGGAATTGGAATTTGGAAAGGTTCCTTTTCCTTTCCCTTTTATCCCTTGCACTGCGTTGGGGCTTGTGGGGTTGCGCTGAGGTGAAACGTGAGGGGGATTCATTTGAATTTTGAGTTGCGTGCTCTGTTCAACTCAATGAATAAAATCTTCAAGGGATTTTTGGTGGCTAGGTGTTTTTGACTAATTTTAAACAATTATTTAAAAAAATAACTTTTAGGAATCGTTTTGGATGTAAGTTTGCAAAGGGTTTAATTTTTATTGGATTGAAAGAGTTAATTCAATTAATATAGGTTTTTGTCAGCTTAAAGAATATATATGTATGTTTAAAATTATATCTGCAAAAATTCGTGCATTGTGGTGAAAAATATTTTTATACAAAGGAATAAAATAAGTTAAACTTATAATAGGCTATTGATTATGTCATTTCAAAAGGAACTAAGACGTTCAAGGGTTTTTATTGCACGAATCGTTCAATTGGTTATTAAGGATGAAAAAGCCGCGGAGTGCTATTAAATTAGAGGGTGAAAATTAGAGATAGGGGTGGAAATGCAACCCTTACGGTTTTTTGAGTATAGCTCGAAAACGAAGCAAAATTTTGGATTTTTCTATATGGCAAATATTATAGAGAATAAGATTTTATATCGAAATAGCTTATTTAAAAAATTAAAAAAAAAATTGTAGTTCAAAATATATTAAAAAGACTTTAACAAAAAAATGCAAAAAAATCAATTTTATCGGTTTTTTTACTTTTATGCAAATAACTTTTTTCTGAGCAGAGATAGGTATAGGAATTGCTTCATATAAAAAAAAGTAGACAAAATTTCCTTTAAAATGGTAGGTTGCAAAATTGTTTTGGTTTAAAATTGACCGAGATATTGTTGGTTGAACACAGCCATTCCTTTCGCTTTTTATCGCTTTTATGTTGATATTATGTTTTACTTCTCATATTTTCAACAAAGTTATTATTTTACTTAATAAAAAGATATTTTAAGTTAATTTTTTAATAATAAATAAGTATTTAAACGATGGTAGTTAATTATGCTAGAATATTGAATTTTATTTGTGTACAACTACCATCGTTTAAATACTTATTTATTATTAAAAAATTAACTTAAAATATCTTTTTATTAAGTAAAATAATAACTTTGTTGAAAATATGAGAAGTAAAACATAATATCAACATAAAAGCGATAAAAAGCGAAAGGAATGGCTGTGTTCAACCAACAATATCTCGGTTAATTTTAAACCAAAACAATTTTACAACCTACCATTTTAAAGGAAATTTTGTCTACTTTTTTTTATATGAAGCAATTCCTATACCTATCTCTGCTCAGAAAAAAGTTATTTGCATAAAAGTAAAAAAAAAGATAAAATTGAATTTTTTGCATTTTTTTGTTAGTCTTTTTAATATATTTTGAACTAAAATTTTTTTTTTAATTTTTTAAATAAGCTATTTCGATATAAAATCTTATTCTCTATAATATTTGCCATATAGAAAAATCCAAAATTTTGCTTCGTTTTCGAGCTATACTCAAAAAACCGTAAGGGTTGCATTTCCACCCCTATCTCTAATTTTCACCCTCTAATTTAATAGCACTCCGCGGCTTTTTCATCCTTAATAACCAATTGAACGATTCGTGCAATAAAAACCCTTGAACGTCTTAGTTCCTTTTGAAATGACATAATCAATAGCCTATTATAAGTTTAACTTATTTTATTCCTTTGTATAAAAATATGTTTCACCACAATGCACGAATTTTTGCAGATATAATTTTAAACATATATATTCTTTAAGCTGATAAAAACCTATATTAATTGAATTAACTCTTTCAATCCAATAAAAATTAAACCCTTTGCAAACTTACATCCAAAACGATTCCTAAAAGTTATTTTTTTTAAATAATTGTTTAAAATTAGTCAAAAACACCTAGCCACCAAAAATCCCTTGAAGATTTTATTCATTGAGTTGAGCAGAGCACGCAACTCAGAGGATTCCTAGAAAAATTCAAATGAATCCCCCTCACGTTTCACCTCAGCGCAACCCCACAAGCCCCAACGCAGTGCAAGGGATAAAAGGGAAAGGAAAAGGAACCTTTCCAAATTCCAATTCCACAGCACAGGCTCTGCGACTGCAGCGCGCTGTTCGCCGATTGCTTGTGCGTGGAAGTCTCATTGGAAAGCACAACCCAATGTTTGCATCTTTAGCCCGAACTATAATGGCCTTAAGGCTGATTAAGATTCCTTAAGATTTGTACGCTCGGGACCGTACGCTTAAGACTCGACGAAAGATTCGTAAATGGCCTTATTTTATCTTTCGTTCACTATCCGATAACATCCGTATAACATAAAGAACTCGCATCACGAACAACCAAGCTGAGCTGAAATTTTTCTTCTAGGGTTCTGCCAGCAGAACCCTACAGTCGCCTACATTTATTTCATTTCTCGCGCCAGCTCAGAACATCGTTCGCCGTTCGTTTTCCGAGAGCTTTCGTTGCTTATGCGTATGCGGCTTGCTTTGGTCTGTTGCCTCTGCGGGGCTGCAATAGTGCCGAGATTTTTTGCTATATGCTTCCAATTTTTTGTTTACGAAATTTTAGTTCGAACTAATTTAAGGCCGAGTCGAACAATACCTCGTTTATCGAAATCGGCTTAGGCGAATAATTACATTTGCGTTTGATAAATTTTTTGGTTTTGAAAACATTTTAAAACTAATTAGTTAACGACACATTGAAAGCAATCAAGAAATTTTTTATTATAAATATTCATATTATATAAATTAGTATTAAAAAATGATTCCACAATTCCGCGTTTTGTTAATTTTTGAATATCAATTTAAATATTTTAATTTGAATTTTCAATTTCTGACTCAATTCTAGATTTAATTTATTTATTAGATAGCAGAACAAATTAAAAAATAACTTTCTGAACATTAGCCGCTACTCCTAATGTTTTTTAGCAACCCTAAACATGCTTATTTATACATGTTGGATAACGCACCTGAATTTCTTAACATAATCAAAAAAATTCGTTCTAAGCTGATGTCTAATTTCCTTTCCACTTCCACGAATCCCATCATGTTATCAGGAAAATCGTAGCACAGCCACAGTGCGACGGCTCGAGAAGAAATTCGCTTGCGGCTGCCTACATGCCCACACGAACGGTGGCCTACAAAATTTTCTCTGATTCTTTGCTGACGTTTTGCACGCTTTCCCTTCACGTCTTCCCTTCGCATCCGGCGAGCTGAATGATTTTCGACTAGGTTTTGAGCCTGATGCGAGTTCTTTATGTTATACGTTCTTTGGTTAAACCCACCTAAACTCAACGAAATAGGTCGGATTTAGCTGAGTTATGCAAATGTATTGGTAGATTGTTTAGGTTTTGTCTAAAAAAGGGTGTCTGCGCCTAGCCGAATTTTTTGGACTAACGAAGAAAGTGAATTTCTTATCCAAATTATGGAAACTGTTCATGGAAACACAGTGATAGAAAAGAGTTGAATGTCTCATATTAAAGCACTAGTTGACCCGTGCCCACTTCGCAGGGCGTCAAACATTTTTACTTGTGATGAAACTATCTTGTGTGGTTCTTAGTACTGAGTATTTAGGATTTATTTTATGTTTATTTTATTTCTTGTTGGCTGCTAGTATGTATTGGGCGAGTATGTTAATTGTTTAAGACTTCTCTGAATACTATGTTTGATGTTGTGCTATTGTATGGTAGCAAATTGTATTGGTTTTCTGGAGTTCCAACTCGAGATAAGCCAACATATAACTGCCCATGGGAAAAACAATCCTTTTTCAAGTCAATGCCCACCAGAGAGAATGTTTGACCCTGGGACTTATTTATCGTGAGGGCAAATGAAACTTTGACTGGAAACTGCAGCCTTTTGAACGATATTGGCAAATCCGTCGGAATCATGGTGTTTGGAGCACCAGCTCCAAAACTGAATTCCCGCGATGATCGTTCTCGGCCCAGGCGCCACCCACAGCTGCGGCTATCAGCTGTAAGGGTAAACAAACTTTTAAAATACTGAACACAGTAAAATTATTCACTTAACTTACCATTAATCCCGAAATCCAACGAAGTCTCACACTGAAGGGATGTTCCACACCGTTCGGAACCCTAAAAAGAAAAACTATAGCAATTATTGTCCAAAATGCAATACTTACCCGAAGTACCTTCCTCGCACAGCAAAATCACTTGCATCTGTCAAGTGCAGATGTAAACAAAAACAATACTCACTCATTAGGTCACTTTCGGACTTATGAGAAGGCCATCTAGGGCCTAATAGTAGAATTAATTCTCGGCGGAGAAGTCTTGTAAAATGTAATCAGTCGGGTGTACCGTAAGACCCACTGATGGGTCAATGTATGTGGGCACCGAGTTAGTGGGGGGTACCGTAAACTTGAGTGCCGTGTGCACTATTTCGGGTATAAAAACTCGGCGCTGCCTGATAGCAGCCTCTTTGCCGCTTTTCCTTTGCTGATTTACCTCTTGCCGTTTTACTCTTTTCCTTGCCAATTTACCTCTTTGCCGTTTCCCTATCACGAATTACCTAAAATTCATTACCAGTATACTCAAATTCAAATAGGCGCTGACTATTTGGATTTTCCACTTAAGAAAGGTACTGACTTTTTTAAGATTGTTGATTCTAGGTGGTGACTAGAAGAAACTCCTATCATTCTACCTAGTAATCCTCTCCATTCAAATAGGCGCTGACTATTTGAAATTTCCACTCAATAAAGGTGCTGACTTTATTGAGATTGTCGATTCTAGGTGGTGACTAGAAAATATTCCTATCATTTACCTAGCAATCCTTGCCACTCAAATAGGTTCTGACTATTTGAGGTCTCCACTCAACGTAAGGCATTGACTTCGTTGAGATTATTTGTTCTAGGTAGTGACTAGAACAAAACTCTATCATCCAGTGTTCTGAGCGGTGATCGGAACAAATTCCATCATCCCATATCCTGGAAGTTTCTCTTTACACTTAATTTAGGCACTGACTAAATTAAGATCACTTGATTTGAAAGCCGAACAAATCAAGAATTTTGTGTAGCGTGTTGAACGCTGATCAATATACATTTCTCTATCACTTAATTTGGATCTCACCAAATTAAGATTAGTGCAGTTTAGTGCATCAACCGAATTGCAGTCTTCGCTTGTACAACGACCAGACGAATTGCCTTCTTCGCTTGTGCAACGACCAGACGAGAGATTACATCAACTACAGTTCAGTTCGCCAACGAGGGAGACAGGTAAGTACCCTTTTCGTTTATGTTCTGACCGAAGTTCTAGGCAAGAAATAATTTCCTGATCTGGGACAAGTCAGAACAAGAGCAAACTTTATTTACCTGCTCGCTAACTTAGCAGCTGGACATCCCTCCATTTAAGCTACTCACTATCAGCTTCTTCACGCTGATTAGGATAAGCTCTTTCTAAAAGTAATCTTTTTAACAATTTATTCGTTGCCCTCAAATCTCAAGCGACGAGATTTGAGCTGTGACAGAAATATTGCAATTTCGGCATTGGTTGGGAGATTGTGACCGAATCATTGCAGCTTCGTTGAACCGAATTATTTTCCTTATTTTTTTGGGTTCGTCCACTCATACTTTGAGTTCGGACAGAACATTTGCTGGTCCTTCGAGCCGGATTAACGGGGCTGTAACGGTTAATTTAACGGGAATTAACGGTTCGTCATAATGTCTCTAAATCAGTTGGTGGCCAAACAAAAGGCCTTAGCCGAAATTTTTCAAAAATCAGTCGTTAATTACAGAAAAACTGCATTAGCTAAAAGAACTAAAGGGGTGATAACGGAAAGGTTATCAGAGGTAAAACAACTTTGGCAAGAGTACAAAAAAAATCACTATTCCATCTGCGAGGTGATTCAATCGTTAAACCCAGCAGACCAAGACAAATGCGAGTATTGGTCTCAAGACAGCTTTTCTGACACAGAAGAAAAGTACTTCGACTTTATCGGATTACTGCAAGATGCTCTTGATAAATTGCAGGAGGCATCGGCAAGTAATCTATCAAGCAATCAATCTCACAAAGAAGGTGCCCAGTCATCTTCAAATACCAACCCAAATAATTCTTCATCTCATAAGTCCTTACTCAAACTTCCACGCATTTCCATTCCTACATTTTCAGGCTCGTACGAGTCATGGAGATCATTCCACGATCTCTTTAAAGCATTAATACATACCAATGCTGAGCTCACTGCAGCTCAAAAACTACATTACTTAAAATCTTGCGTTAGTGGCGAAGCTGAACACCTCTTAAGACAGTTTCCTATAACTGACGCAAGTTATGACAGTGCGTGGAGGGTACTTCTGGGGAGGTATGACAATAAACGAGTATTAGTAAATAGTCAACTTAAGCTTCTATTCAACTTACCTAAACTAAATTCCGAAACAGCCAAAGGAATTAAAAATTTACTAGACAAATCATGCGAGAGTTTATACGAACTTCAAGCGCTCGGCGTCTCTATTGAAAACTGGGATGTAATCTTGATACATATGTTGGTACAACGGCTCCCCTCCGAAACACACCGGATGTGGGAAGAAAGCCAAAAGAACTCTGAGGAACTGCCCACATTCGAAAGTCTAAAGGCGTTTCTCGAGAAAAGATTTCGTACATTGGAAGCTATCTCAGATTCCAAAATCACTAGCACTGAAAGGCCGTCACAGCAAAGAGGTGCCAAAACCTTCTTTGCAGCCTCGTCAGACAAATGTATATCATGTAAAGAGTCTCATCCTCTTTACAAATGTCCAAAATTTAGTAAACTTGATCCCACTCAAAGGTATAAATTTGCTAATTCAAACCAACTATGTATTAATTGTCTCTCTAAAAATCACAAAATGCAATTTTGCCCTAGCAAAGTTAATTGTCGCCGATGTGGACGACGACATCATTCCTTATTGCATAAGGAAACTAATGCTGAATCTGCTCAGCCCGTTTCACCACAGAGAGCAACTCAAGCTAAACCTTCAAGCGAGCCTCAAAAGGGTGAAACAAATATTAATGCTGTTCAATCATTTTATACTAACAAAGGTCAACAGGCACCTCAATCCCTTCTCTCTACAGCATTAATCAACGTGCCCTCAAAATCAGGGACCATTTACACGTTGCGTGCCTTAATTGATTCGGGTTCACAAATTTCCTTCATCACAAAGGCAGCAACGAAGCTCCTACAGCTAAGCACCTTTCCCACAAATCTCCAAATCACTGGCTTGGGAGGTTCAGAAACCACTAAAGTAACGTCACAAACGTCTTTAGAAATACATTCTTCTCGGTTACAACACAAGCCCACCAAAATAACTGCTTTTGTTGTGCAAAAAATCACTGATTTGTTACCTCCAGAAAACATTACGACACAAAATTGGTCTCATTTACAAAACCTCTCTTTAGCAGACCCATGTTTCAATCAACCTGGTAAAATCGATCTCCTTCTCGGAGCCGATATTTACGGTGACATCATCCTCGAAGGTCTCCGTAAAGGGCCTCCAGGGACTCCTATTGCCCAAAATAGAATTTTTGGCTGGATATTGTTCGGCCCAGTATCACGGCAGCCAAGAACAATATCTCAAGCAGCTACTTTCTTAAATACTTCTCAAGACCCACTTCTTTCGTTGAACAAATTAATTCGCCAATTTTGGGAGTGCGAAGAAATTCCAGTAAAACCCACTCTAAGTAAGGAAGAGCAAGAGTGCGAACGTATTTTTGAAACTACACATTGCCGTAACGACAACGGTCGATACGAGGTTCGGTTACCCTTCAAAACCTCTCCTCCAAACTTAGGTGAATCCCGAAATATGGCTATTCGCCGATTCTTCTGTCTAGAGAAGAGACTAAGTAGCAACCCCGAACTTTATGCTGAGTACCGAAAATGCCTAAACGAATATATCTCCATGGGGCATATGAAATTAATCAGCAAAGATGCACCAAAGATTCCATCTTATTACCTTCCACATCATGCAGTGATCAAAGACAGTACTACCACAAAAGTTAGAGTCGTCTTCGATGCATCTGCAAAAACTTCCAATGGCGTCAGCTTGAATGATCAATTATATTCTGGTCCCGTGCTACAAGCTGAACTATTCACACTGTTACTACGCTGGCGGTTGTATCGGTATGCTATGTCAGCTGATGTGGAAAAGATGTACCGCATGATTAATATGCACCCAGCTGATCAAATTTACCAGCGTATTTTCTGGAGGAACAATTCTAGCGAGCCACTTCAGGAATATGTGCTCACTACAGTCACGTTTGGCACTACTCCTGCCCCTTATCTTGCCATTAAAACACTCCATCAATTAGCCAAGGACGAAGCCCATAATTATCCTCTTGCTGCTAAAATCGTTACACGAGACTTTTACGTGGACGATCTATTAACGGGTTCAGACACTTTGCAGGAAAGTCTCGAAATTCAATCACAAATTCAAAACCTCTTATCATCTGGAGGTTTTAATCTTCGCAAATGGGTGAGTAATTCTTCTGATCTCCTTGCGGATATCCCGGAAAGCCATCGGGAATTAAAATTTCCGTTGAGATTCGCAAGTGATGAGTCAGTGAAAACTCTGGGTATTCACTGGTACCCAGGAGCAGATTATTTCACCTTGCAATTTCGACAGATTGAGGATCGTCTTAACACCAAGCGATCTGTTTTGTCTGAAATTGCTACGCTGTTCGACCCCCTCGGTTGGATTTCCCCGATCGTGATTACAGCAAAGATTCTGATGCAATCTTTATGGCTTTCAGGGTGTTCGTGGGATGATCCTATTCCTCCCAATAGTAATTCAAAATGGCAAGAATTCAAATCAGAACTACATTTTATTAGTCAAATCAAAATTCCTAGGTGGCTTCAAACTTCAAAAAATCACACGTTAATTCAAATTCATGGGTTTTCTGATGCTTCCATCGGAGCATACTCAGCTGCAGTATACATCCGAGTTATTGACGATCAAGGGCAAATTCACACCAATCTAGTGATTGCAAAATCAAAGGTTGCCCCAACCAAGCCAGTAACTTTACCTCGCCTCGAGCTCTGTGGAGCTCTTCTACTGTCCCGACTGCTAAAAAGGACAAAAACGGATCTGGAATTGCCATCTGTCCCGGTTTTTGCGTGGACGGATTCAAAAATTGTCTTGGCTTGGATTCACAAGGAACCACGGAGTTATAAAACTTACGTGGCGAATCGGGTCGCGGAAATTCAAGAATTATCGGAAGACATTTCGTGGCGGCACGTCCCGTCCGCAGATAATCCGGCGGATTGCAACTCAAGAGGAGTAAAACCCTCTGCACTTTTGGGACGCTCTCTGTGGTGGAATGGGCCTAGCTGGCTACGATTATCTGAAGATAATTGGCCACAAAATTCTGTTTCCTTACCGGAAGACATCACTCTTGAAGAAAAAAGAGCTACTTTCACGACTCACGTAGTCTCCACAATATCCCAATTAATATCAAAATTTTCATCCTACCCAAAACTGTTAAGAGTTTTGGCCTATTGTCTTCGATTTATACATAATTGCCGCAAAAAACCTAACTTGAGATTGTTCACGCCATTGTCTACAGTTGAAATTCAATCAGCCAAGCTACTGCTCATCAAAAATACTCAAGCCGAATATTTTGCGTCCGAAATTCATGCTCTAAAATCAGGTTCACTTATCTCTTCCAAAAGTGAATTACTTGCCTTAACTCCATTTTTAGATACTAAAGAATTGTTGCGGGTCAAAGGTCGACTGCAGCACGCCGATATTCCCTATGCTCAAAAACACCCTATAATTCTCCCCAGAAAGTCTCATCTAACTGAATTAATTATCACATACATTCACCAAAAAACTTTACACGGGGGGACACAACTTGTTCTAGCTACTCTTCGTGAGGAATTTTGGGTACCAAAAGGAAGAAGTACAGTGCGAAACATTATTCGTAAATGTATGATATGTTGGAAGCAAACCGCTAAGACTCAAACTCAAATCATGGGAGACCTTCCAGCTCCGCGAATAAACATCTCTCGACCATTTCAACATACGGGAATTGACTTCGCGGGTCCAATTAATCTTACAATGTCCAAACATAGGGGAAATAAGTCATATAAGGGTTATATCTGCATTTTCATTTGTTTATCAACAAAAGCGGTGCATATTGAGGCAGTTTCTGATTTGTCCACTCCGGCTTTTATTGCAGCTTTAAGACGTTTTGTGAGCAGACGAGGAATATGTACTGACATTTACTCCGACTGCGGTACTAATTTTATCGGGGCAGATAAGGTTCTGCAGGAGGAGTATAAAAAGGCTCTACAAAACGCCACAGGTACTGCTGCCGAGAAACTTGCTCACGAAGGCATACAGTGGCATTTCAATCCACCTTCTGCACCTCATTTCGGGGGATTGTGGGAAGCCGGGGTGAAATCAATCAAATTCCACCTGAAACGAGTCTTACAAAATGCCCTTCTCACTTATGAAGAACTCGCAACTGTACTCACCCAAATTGAGGCTTGCCTCAATTCACGGCCCTTATGTGCTCTATCTGAAGACCCAAATGATATGTTAATCCTCACACCTGGTCATTTTTTAATTGGGGCAGCATTAAACAGTCTACCTGAAACTCCCACAAAACAAGTATCATCAATTGCGAGATGGAATCATCTTCAACAATTGCAACGGAGTTTTTGGGATCAATGGTCCAAGAATTATTTAAATTCGCTGCAAACCAAACCCAAATGGAAGTTCCCTGCAAAAAATATAACGGTCGGAGAATTGGTACTGCTAAAAGAAGCCAAAACTGCACCATGTAGTTGGGTTCTGGGGAGAATTATAGAAACTCACACTGGAGCAGATCAATACGTTCGAGTGGTGACCGTTAGAACCAATTCTAGGACTTTCAAACGGCCTATCACAAAGATCGCTCTCTTGCCTACTCACTAACAAGTCAAGGTCATGAAGGTCATGGCCCTAATATATAAGCCCTTCACGGGCGACAAACTTTACCAGTTTCCAAAATGAGTTCAGTGCGTGAATCAAATCGGCCACCCACTCCGGGACGTAACATTGAAAATCTATTTGAGCCAGCTGTGGATTTATTGGAGCGAAGACTTAGTGTGCTAAGCATCCAAGAGGATATTATCGACCTCACCAACATCAAGGATACCCCGTCATCGTCACCAGTCAGGGAAGAGGAAGTTGAGACAATAGTTATCGATGATACTCCACCAGCAACTCCGAACCCTTCGCCTGAACCCAAGGTTCAAATTCTTCAGGACATCGTATTGCCAACGCCGGACGATCACTTCAACATAATCATTTGCGACATCGATGATCCGACAAATACGGAAGTGGTCACCGTTTCTTGGGAAGTACTAAAAAAAAGCGAAAAAACGCAAACGAAGAATTACTACACCGGGAGGGCAACGGTTAACTGTTAAATTGTTAGCTGATGGGCAAATTAAAGTTACAAATAGATCGGCTGCTTGAATTTCAACTAATGTATTTTCTTTGTTGTTTACAACCTGTCCTTAATTCTAATTCTTAAATCTAATTCGGTGATACTATCCGCCGAATGACCTGTACGAGACCTGAGGATTAAAATAATCAAGGTTATTCTCACATTACTCATTCAAATACCTACCACTTCTTGTATCAAAACGCGGGGGGGGAGTATGTTTGGAGCACCAGCTCCAAAACTGAATTCCCGCGATGATCGTTCTCGGCCCAGGCGCCACCCACAGCTGCGGCGATCAGCTGTAAGGGTAAACAAACTTTTAAAATACTGAACACAGTAAAATTATTCACTTAACTTACCATTAATCCCGAAATCCAACGAAGTCTCACACTGAAGGGATGTTCCACACCGTTCGGAACCCTAAAAAGAAAAACTATAGCAATTATTGTCCAAAATGCAATACTTACCCGAAGTACCTTCCTCGCACAGCAAAATAACTTGCATCTGTCAAGTGCAGATGTAAACAAAAACAATACTCACTCATTAGGTCACTTTCGGACTTATGAGAAGGCCATCTAGGGCCTAATAGTAGAATTAATTCTCGGCGGAGAAGTCTTGTAAAATGTAATCAGTCGGGTGTACCGTAAGACCCACTGATGGGTCAATGTATGTGGGCACCGAGTTAGTGGGGGGTACCGTAAACTTGAGTGCCGTGTGCACTATTTCGGGTATAAAAACTCGGCGCTGCCTGATAGCAGCCTCTTTGCCGCTTTTCCTTTGCTGATTTACCTCTTGCCGTTTTACTCTTTTCCTTGCCAATTTACCTCTTTGCCGTTTCCCTATCACGAATTACCTAAAATTCATTACCAGTATACTCAAATTCAAATAGGCGCTGACTATTTGGATTTTCCACTTAAGAAAGGTACTGACTTTTTTAAGATTGTTGATTCTAGGTGGTGACTAGAAGAAACTCCTATCATTCTACCTAGTAATCCTCTCCATTCAAATAGGCGCTGACTATTTGAAATTTCCACTCAATAAAGGTGCTGACTTTATTGAGATTGTCGATTCTAGGTGGTGACTAGAAAATATTCCTATCATTTACCTAGCAATCCTTGCCACTCAAATAGGTTCTGACTATTTGAGGTCTCCACTCAACGTAAGGCATTGACTTCGTTGAGATTATTTGTTCTAGGTAGTGACTAGAACAAAACTCTATCATCCAGTGTTCTGAGCGGTGATCGGAACAAATTCCATCATCCCATATCCTGGAAGTTTCTCTTTACACTTAATTTAGGCACTGACTAAATTAAGATCACTTGATTTGAAAGCCGAACAAATCAAGAATTTTGTGTAGCGTGTTGAACGCTGATCAATATACATTTCTCTATCACTTAATTTGGATCTCACCAAATTAAGATTAGTGCAGTTTAGTGCATCAACCGAATTGCAGTCTTCGCTTGTACAACGACCAGACGAATTGCCTTCTTCGCTTGTGCAACGACCAGACGAGAGATTACATCAACTACAGTTCAGTTCGCCAACGAGGGAGACAGGTAAGTACCCTTTTCGTTTATGTTCTGACCGAAGTTCTAGGCAAGAAATAATTTCCTGATCTGGGACAAGTCAGAACAAGAGCAAACTTTATTTACCTGCTCGCTAACTTAGCAGCTGGACATCCCTCCATTTAAGCTACTCACTATCAGCTTCTTCACGCTGATTAGGATAAGCTCTTTCTAAAAGTAATCTTTTTAACAATTTATTCGTTGCCCTCAAATCTCAAGCGACGAGATTTGAGCTGTGACAGAAATATTGCAATTTCGGCATTGGTTGGGAGATTGTGACCGAATCATTGCAGCTTCGTTGAACCGAATTATTTTCCTTATTTTTTTGGGTTCGTCCACTCATACTTTGAGTTCGGACAGAACACATGGGTTCCGCGGAATATAAGCAAGTTGTCCCACTGCTGCCCACAGTAGCCTAGTGCCATTACACATGTTAGGAGGGCTCAAGTTTCTTAACGGCATGATAGGAATGCCGAATTTTAACATAAGGTCGTGAGGTGGTAGGCCAGAAGGGCCAAAAAATTTAAAAATTCTTGAGGATAGTGCACTGTATCCATCCTCAATATTACACAGCGTGTCAACTGACTTACATATACTGTTGGACTTGACCGGGAATTTTCTGTCAAATCACTTTATTTATTTCATTCACTGTATCATTTCTGGGGTGACACTATTGCTTTTGAACAAAGCCAGTGATAATTTCTTTCCAATCAATTTTCAAGACCGGGATATATTGCGTCTATTAGATGTTCTAATTTATGGACTATGTGGCCCAATCTATCGTCAAGTTCAATTTCAGCGCTACTACTTTTAGTGTTAGGAGAGGTAATTTTTCCTTCCCCAAGTTTGAGTAGTCGTTGCGAAAAGTCGTTGTTGTAGTTGTCGCTCAAATGGGCTCTCATATTTGTTCGTAAATTGAGAGTTTTAACGGAACTTTATATGGGAGATAGTTTTAAGCATGCTCTGATGACATCGGCGCGTGTTCCTTTTGTTATTACAGGCAGTGTTTGCGGAAATCTCCCGCTAACACAAAAGTAGCACCACCCATGACAGGACCTGCGTTGCTGAGATCTTGGAGCATTCGATTTACTACTTCAACATGAGCTCTATTACTCATGGTACATTCATCCCATATGATCAATGATGCATCTTGTAAAAGTTTGCCAAGCGGTCCACTTTTACGTATGGAACATACTGACTGTTGTTTCAAAATCGGGGAACAAAACGCGAGCGCGCGAAGAAAATGCGAAACGGCTTCACTCTTAATGTTCGCGCCTGTCGCCGCTTTCACGCGCGATCCGCGGGCTAAGTGTAGAGCGGGCTTTACAGAGTAGTCCGATTTTGATGACTATTTTTTTATTACATATAAGGTATACCTCTAAGTTGGTCCCATTAAAATAAATTTGAAAACAAAATTCTAACCCTAGGGGTAAATAAAAGCCTTTTAACAAAAAATTAAACCGACGAACAAAGAAACTGAAAAGTGAGAAATAAAAGCTTTTTAACAAAAAATTAAACCGACAAAAAAAACTGAAAAGTGAAAAATAAAGTAAACCTTTTTAGTCTGAATAACTGAGCCCTAAACTAATGTAAGCAACTAATTTTGAGTTGGCGCCAAAGGAAAAATTTTTTGTTTGTTTGGCGCCGATTAAAAATTAGTTACTTACATTAGTTTAGGTGCTCAGTTATTCAGACTAAAAGGGTTTATTTTATTTTTCATTTTTCAGTTCCTTTTTTGTCGGTTTAATTTTTGGTTCAAAAGCTTTTATATACCTTTAAAAATGTTGAAATTAGAGGACGGACGAAATCTATCGAAATTACCTTGTTATTCTTTACTGAGAATTTCACAATCTTGAAATCCGCGTGTATCAAATCAAAACTAATCGAGTATCGCTAAAAACCAATGACTGATCAATGTAATTGTTTGCAAAATTTCGCTTTCACCAAATCTTACCTCAGAATCCACTATATTTTATGAAAATCAATTTTAAATTATGGGTCCACATACTCTATAACTACTCTTTTGAATTGAAATTCCGTGTAAAACTTCTGTCGTAAAATCATCTCAGTAAACTTTGACACATTTTTTGCATGGAAAGTGTTACTTTGACTTAAATATTTTGCACAGTTGTTTTAATTTACTCTGTGATTTTGGCGGGAAAAGAAAAGTGTTGTTTTTACTATTTTCCGGGCAATTTTTATGTTTTCTCTCTCCTTGTGCCTTAAGGAAAATATGAAAAAAAAAATTAACTGAATTGGTCGAGCCGTTCTCGAGTTTTGCGCTTAGCAACACATTTGGCGATTCATTTTTATTTATATAGACTAGCTGACCCGTGCCCACTTCGCAGAGCGTCAAACATTTTTACTTGTGTTGTGATGAAATTATCTTGTGTGGTTCTTAGTACCTACTGAGTATTTAGGATTTATTTTATGTTTATTTTATTTCTTGTTGGCTGCCAGTATGTATTGGGCGAGTATGTTAATTGTTTAAGACTTCTCTGAATACTATGTTTGATGTTGTGCTATTGTATGGTAGCAAATTGTATTGGTTTTCTGGAGTTCCAACTCGAGATAAGCCAACATATACATAACTGCCCAGGGGAAAAACAATCCTTTTTCAAGTCAATGCCCACCAGAGAGAATGTTTGACCCTGGGACTTATTTATCGTGAGGGCAAATGAATCTTTGACTGGAAACTGCAGCCTTTTGAACGATATTGGCAAATCCGTCGGAATCATGGGTGTTACAAATATCTGGCAATATTGCCGACCGCGGTCACCGCTACTTATTTATTATACCCACCTCTCCGGTTAGTCAGTCTACTGCTAGCCCTTAAACCGATTATATTGAGTTGTTGTTGAATTAGCTGACAATAAAGTTCTTGAAGTTGTAATTTCCGGGTCTTATAGTTTTATTTCTTACATTTTGGTGCCGAAACCCGGGAGGCTGGATTAAGGACACGAAGAGTTATAGTGATATCGGTTTCTTGCCTTCGATGCTAGAGTAGACTCGGTTCAATTAAGTTATGGAGTTTGGTAATCGCGGCGTCTATCGAGCCCAAGTCACAAAAATTGTAAACGCGGCTAACGAGTACTTGAGCTCACCAGGTTCGCGGATATGTCGAGAAAATTTAGAAAATTTGGACCAGATAGAAGAAGAACTTTCTGTATTTTTCGAAAGGTTAAGCGTGGCGCATGAAAATTTGATCAAAGCCAACAGTGATGTGAAACCGTTAATTAAACCGGAAGAGTTTCAAAAGGAGAGTGAAACCGTAGCGGAATATGATGACAAGGCGGTTGCAATGAAGGCCCGTTTGACGCAACGGTTAAACAGAGCGCGGGAAGCTACGGCAGGGAACGGTTCTTTTTCGCACGTAGAAGCTCCAGAGTACTCCAGAACCTACGTGGAAAATTCTAGAAGGCCGCATCAAATTAAGTTGCCGAAGTTGGAGCTTAAGAAGTTTTCAGGGAGACACGACGATTGGTTGCCATTTTGGGAGCAGTATAAGAGCACAATTCACGAGAATCCCGTCTTAAGTAGTGTTGAAAAATTCAATTACTTACAGTCTCTCTTAATAGGTAAAGCTGGAGAGACTATTGCAGGGTTCACCCCAAGCGAAGCGTGCTACGATGCAGCAATTGCACTCCTTTTGGAAGAGTTTGGCGATACGGAGAAGATCCTCGACCGAAATTTGCAACATTTGATGACCTTAAAACCTGTGAGCTCAAAAACAGATGCTGCGGGATTGCGCCGCTTGTACAACGAGATTACGACCGCTACGAGGTCGCTCACTGCCTTGGGTGTGCCCTTGAACAATTATTCGATAATGTTGAAATCAATCGTGCTCAAGTGTTTGCCAGAACAATTACGGGTGGATTATTATCGGTTGCAGCAATCCGAAAACAAAAATGACCAGGAGGACATTTCGGACTCGAGCGTGGAAGGAGACAATGCTGGCAACGAAAGCGTGTTCTCTTTCAAAGGTGATCATCAAGCCCAAAGAGTGCTACGGTTCTTGAAAAGAGAAATAGAGTCCCTGGAGAGTTCTCTTGTAAAGGTCGACGGCAATAAGCGCGCGCAAACAAAGCCAGGTTCGATTTATACGAGTTCTGCCGCTGGACTTTTCGCTTCTGCAACGAACGCACCGACGTGCTGTTTTTGTAAATCTGACGCTCATACGGCGGAAAACTGTGATGGACCTCTTTCCATAGCTCAAAAGAAGGAATTACTTAAAGCTCAGGCAAGGTGTTTTAAATGTTTTCGCCGCGGTCATATTACAAAGCAATGCAGAGTGCGTAATCTATCCTGCAAAAACTGTCGCAAGGGGCATGCAAGCGCTATGTGTACAGCCCTTACCGCGCGGGACAGAGGGACCACCGAAAATAAACAAGTCGCGGATAAAAATGAGCAAAAGGTTGTAAACTTGAGTGCTGTCAGTGCGACGACGAGCATTTACTTGCAGACAGCTTGTGTTTTCGCTTCCTCTCCTAATCGAGGGAGGAGCATCTTCATTCGCATGATTCTAGACGGCGGTAGTCAAAAGACATTTATTCGTCAGAGCGTGTCGCGAAAACTCGAATTGCCGGTTTTAGGGACCCAAAAGCTGAGTATTATTTCTTTTGGGTGTAATAAACAATCAGTTCCTCGGGTCTGTAATGTGGTTCGCGTAATTTTGAAAAGTCAATTTGACAGCCAGTGTACTGTCATTGTTGCGGCCGTCACCTGGAAATAGAATTAAGTCAGCGAAAAGCACGAAATTAAAGAAACAATTCACCTGGGCACACATTATGGTTCGGCGGCATCCTACGTCTCCTATCCACGGGCGAAGACCTCCCTTCTTCCTAGAAATAAGCACAATTAGGTCAAGGTCCAAATTAAGTTCAATCACTGCAAATGTAAACAACCGAACCGAAACTTTCGAAATCACAATCCCGAACGATGATTTGCCTTAAACTCAGCACTTCACTACGTAGGAACGCAGGGGAAAAAATAGTCAGACAAAATTCGGTCCAGCCGAATAAATAATACGGAAATAATAAGAAAATAACACTTACCTGATCCAAACCGGCTGCCACCCATCACAACACATCACAACTGTCACGGAAGCTGACATTTCCGATCAGCTGGGTCAAGAGCTGAAGGGAATGAGCTGCCGTCAATGATAGTTGAGTTGTGAGGATGGTGGCAAGAAGAAATTAAGTCTCTTATACGCAAAGAGACAATTGAGAGCGAAGCGGGTGCACCGAACAGGGTAACCGGGATTGGTCAATTTGGCACGCACACCAAAGTTGCAATCACGGTACCCGAGACACAACCGTTGGCCCGGCAAAAGATCAGCAGCTAGCAAAGACAAAAAGGGCATTGGTAATCGTGAAGTGGTGAAGTGCTGAGGTGTTGAAAATAACGCGCGAAATTAAATTAATTCGGTCGGTTGGTGCCAGAATCTTGCTTTCAACTCAACTGAGAGTAAAGTTTATTTATTAGTTGATTTTCTTTGATTTATTGAAAGGTTTTGATAATCTCGGGTTTGTCATCATTATTAGACTTGATTCACGTTCGTTCTATTTTTCTTTATAATTCTTCAGTAAAGAAATTTGTCGATTTCCATGTCTGTAGGATTTGAGTAAGTCATCTTGTTCTCACTGGAGAGATTCTATTAATTTTATCATTCGGATTGTTGAATTAATTATTGTTATTAAGTAGTTCACCAGTTTCATTGTTTGAATTAATCAATAAATAGGAATTTCTCATTCGAAGAAAAACCTGGAACTTTTCTTTAAATTATTTGATCGTTCCTAGTCACTTCCTTTTCGTGTGGGTGGTGGGGCAAGTGTTGCAAGGTCGGGTCAACGGATTATCGCGGGGTTTCCGAGTAAGTTCGTGTGCGAAAGAACATTTGGTCCTTCGAGCCGGATAAGCAAACAACCAGCTAAGTACGTGCGGTAAAAAGGAAAAACCGCGAGTGACCGTTAACTCCGCATCAGCTAATTGATTTCTGAAAAAAGAATTATTAGAATTATTACATAGCAGGAGCGATGGAGGCATTAATTAAAAAGCAAAAAGGCTTGCAAAAAGAATTCGAAATTCTCGTGCGAAATTTTAATAAAACCTCTAAATCTCGGTATTCGGTTAGCTATCTCCAAATTCGACTCGAAATGCTCAACACAATTTGGAGAGGTTATCGGGAAAATTTTCGGAAAGGTTCCGAAGAATTCGAAAACGAAGAAGAATTGGCCACGTTAGAGGCTCAATATGCTATCTTCGAAGATCAATTTTCAGATGTTCACGGGAAATTGTCGGAATTACTGCGCCAATGCACACCTTCAACGTCTTCCGATACTAGCAACGGAAGAGAACGGTCGGATGATGATAGGGATCGACAATCAAATCTCATCCAAAGCGAATTTAAATTACCGCGAATTAACATTCCCAAATTTGACGGACAATATAGTATGTGGAATTCCTTCAAAGACCTCTTTGTTTCGCTAATTCACAATAATAATAAATTATCGCCGGTTCAGAAATTTCATTATTTGAAATCAAATGTATCTGGGGACGCAGAACAAATGCTCCGCCATCTACAAATGACCGACGATAATTACACGGTAGCATGGGAATCATTAACTGATCGGTACGATAACAAACGTATGCTCGTGGACGATTTACTTTCTCGTTTAATGGCAATTCCCAAAGGTACGAAAGAAAACACTCAGAGCTTGCAACATTTGCTAGACACCACGAACGAATGTCTGGCAAGTTTAAAAAATCTCGGGATGAAAACTGACGACTGGGATCCTCTGATTGTGTTCATGACAGTACGTAAACTTCCTTTGGAAACGTATCGAGCGTGGGAGACGAAATATGAAAATATTAAGGAAGTACCCACGTACAAACAATTAAAAGAATTTCTTGAAGGAAGATATCAAACACTTCAGAGAATCTCAGCCGCGCAGTCACCACTAAACGCCAACAATTTAAATTCGTCAACAGCCGCTGCTTCACGAGCCAATCCATCACCAAAGGCAGTGAAATCATTTCACAAAGCAATATCCACTGAGTGCGCAGTATGTCAGCAACAACATACTGTTCGCCAGTGTCCCAAATTCGTAAAACTAAACGGGAAAAAGAGGCGCGAACTGGCCCAGACAAAGGATCTATGCCTCAATTGTCTTTCGCGAAGACACAAGTCCAAGGACTGTAAGAGTTCTAGTTCCTGCTACATTTGTAGCTCCAAACATCATACTCTTCTGCACTCAGGCTTCCAACCTGACGATTCAAATTCGGCCAGCTCAATATCGGCTGCCACTACACTGTCTAAAGCAATTTCCGAGGACAGAACGTCGTCCGATGAATCACATAAGGAAATTAGCTCACATTGCGCATTAGAATCCATCCCGACTTGTACACTACTTCCCACCGCTTTAGTCAAAGCGTACGCACCAAACGGGGAGGCTGGATTCTTCAGAGCTCTAATCGATCAAGGCTCCCAAGCTTCCTTTATCTCCGAAGCAGCGGTTCATTCGCTGAATCTGAAGCGCCAATATGCCTCGGCCAACATAAATGGGTTAGGCCAAACTCGATCGATTAGAGCGAAAGGGGCAGTATCTCTGTCTGTCAGTTCATACCTGGACGTAACAACCGCAGTCCAGGCTGAGCTACTAATCATTCCCTCCATTACAACGAATTTACCATCACATAAATTGTTGCACATTCCAAGCCTGGTCTCTGACCTGAAACTGGCGGATCCGAAATATCGAGAACCAGGCAAAATTGATTTGCTTCTAGGGGCCGACGTGTACCCTCAAATAATTTTGGAGGGAATGATTAAAAGTACTGACAATGGCCTCGTTGCGCAGAACACAATTTTCGGTTGGATCATATCTGGTCCAACTCAGGCACGACTCTCTAACCAAGGCGTCATCAGCCTACACACAACGAACGACTTAGACACCCTCCTGCGAAAGTTCTGGGAACTTGAGGAGGTTAATACAAACAGGACATGGACAGAGGACGAAAAGACGTGCGAACAGATATACAATACCACGACGAAAAGAGAGCCAGAAACTGGTCGATACATCGTACGTCTCCCATTCAAAAATCCTGCAGGCGAAGCGGGTTCTCTCGGCCGATCCAGAGAACAGGCAGCCAAAAGGCTTCAGCACCTGGAGAATAAATTGTCACGCAACGAACAGCTCTACTCCCAGTATCATGCGTGCATCAAAGAGTATCTTGACCTGGGGCACATGACCGAAATCGCACCTGAAGAAAAATCGGTACAAGAGTCTGATGGGAAATCAAGATATAAGTACACATATCTACCACATCATGGAGTCCTGAAGGAGACCAGCACGACCACGAAACTCCGGGTAGTATTCGACGCTTCAGCGAAGACCTCCTCAGGAATCAGCCTGAACGACGAACTCCTAGTGGGGCCTACAATACAGGAGGAGCTCATTCAAATCTTGTCAAGATGGCGTACCCATAAAATAGCGCTCACGGCCGATGTGGAAAAAATGTATCGGCAGATATGGATAGCCCCAGAACATGCCGCATATCAGCGCATCCTGTGGCGACCGAACCCCACGGAAGACGTCAGGGATTTCGAATTACGCACGGTCACCTTTGGAACATCATCGGCACCGTTCTTAGCCATCAGAACGCTCCACCAACTGGCAGCGGAAGAAGCAAGCACGTATCCCGTAGCTGCAAAAATCACCAAAAGAGACTTCTATGTTGACGATCTCATGACGGGAGCCGACACCATCGAAGAGGCGTCACAGCTGCGTCGTCAACTTACAAGTCTCACTAACGCGGGGGGATTTCACCTACGGAAATGGGTCTCCAACGATCGTGCAGCTCTGGCTGGCCTGAGAGATGAAGACCGACGTGAAGAAGCTTCCATTCCACTTAATCCAGAGGATCACGTGAAGACTCTTGGAATTCTCTGGAAACCGAATAACGACGTATTTCATTTCAAAATAAACCTCTCGCCTTTGCAGGAATCGACCACGAAGAGAAAGGTTCTATCAGACGTCGCTCGGCTTTTCGATCCGCTCGGCTGGCTCGCCCCTGTAATCATAACTGCGAAGGTAATGATGCAATCACTATGGCAAGAAGGACTTACCTGGGACGAGAGAATACCATCAAGGCTGCACAACGAATGGATGAGATATCGGGAAGCACTACCACAACTGGAGAATCTCCGAATCCCTCGCTGGCTAAAAACGAGACAGGATCACTCTTGCGAGCTCCATGGGTTCAGTGATGCATCGGAGAACGCTTACGCCGCTGCGTTATACGTGAGGGTGAGTAACGGTGAGGGTTCGGTGCATGTTAGATTAATAATTGCCAAGACTCGGGTCGCCCCTGTCAGGAAGATATCCATCCCACGACTCGAACTCTGCGGCGCGGTCCTGCTAGCTAGGCTAGTGCAGAAGGTGCGGGATAGCCTACAACTCGACATCGCGGCTATTCACGCGTGGACGGATTCCACCATCACACTCGCGTGGATCCGCAGCTCGCCAAGTCGTTGGAAATGCTTCGTAGCAAACAGGGTTACCGAAATCACCTCCATCCTTACACCAGAAATGTGGCATCATGTGAGGTCAGAGGATAATCCAGCAGATTGCGCCTCCCGAGGCATAACGCCTACAGACCTCCAGGAACATCACCTTTGGTGGCAGGGGCCCAGTTGGCTAAAACAGTCCGAAAGTGAGTGGCCTGAAATGAAACTCAGCTGTAGCACGGACGAGGAATGCAAAGAAAAGGCTACTTCAAAATCGCGTCAGACCCAAGAGTCCACGAAGAGCTTTCACAACGCCAAGGAGGATAACGAGTTCCATGTATTTGGAAGGTACTCATCTCTGACGAAACTAATCCGAGTCTCAGCACAGATTCGTCGCTATCTGCGCAACCTACGGAAACCTAAGAACGAACGTACCGATTATAAGGACATCATAACCGCAGCGGAACAGAGAGCAACGCTACATCAACTGTTAAAAATTGCTCAGCAAGAGTCTTTCGAGGTTGAGATAAATGCTTTGATACGGGGCCTGCCAACCCCCAATAAGAGCAAACTCAATCCGCTTCATCCTTATCTCGACGCCCAGGGTTTGATGAGAGTCGGAGGACGCTTGCAGAATGCGAATATCCCCATCAACGAGAAGCATCCAGTGATATTATCACCGCAGCACCAGCTCACAAAGCTCATCATCGCCGAAGCTCATCAAGTGACTCAACACGGAGGCACTCAGTTAATGTTAGCACATCTACGGCGACGATACTGGATTCTCGATGCACGAAACACTTTGCGCAGACATTGTCACCGATGCTTAAAATGTTTTCGACAGGCGGCCGAAACCAGCAAGCAATTGATGGGGCAATTACCACGCCCGAGGGTATCACCGGCGAGACCCTTCGCCCACACTGGCCTAGACTACGCCGGCCCGATCAACATGCGCGTATCGAAAGGTAGAGGAACCAAATCCTACAAAGGATATATAGCGATATTTGTGTGCCTCTGTACCAAGGCGATTCATCTCGAGGCGGTGAGCGATTTGACTACACCAGCCTTCTTGGCTGCATTCCGTCGCTTCGTAGCTCGCCGTGGACTTCCCAACAGCTTGTATAGCGACCGTGGCACAAATTTCGTCGGCGCGGAGAAACAGTTGAAGAAGGAGTTAAGGAAGGCCAAATCGGAAGAAAACGCCGCCAACCTGTTCGCGAATGAAGGCGTCGAATGGAATTTCATACCCCCAGCCTCCCCACACTTCGGCGGACTGTGGGAAGCCGGGGTCAAATCAATGAAATACCACATGAGGCGAGTGGTCGGCAACTCCACCCTCACCTACGAGGAAATGGCCACGGTGCTATGCCAAATCGAAGCATCACTGAACTCCAGACCACTTTGTCCATTGACGAACGACCCAGACGACTTGAGTTCCTTGACTCCAGGACACTTTATCATCGGCACAGCACCCTTAACACCGCCAGAACCGCAGTTGCTGGACAGCAACGCACACTCGTTAACACGATGGCAGCTCTTGAAACAAATGCATCAACAGTTCTGGGCGCGCTGGAGCAAGGAATATTTAGGTCGTCTTCAACAAAGACCGAAATGGACCAAGGAGCACGCGAGCCTTCAGCCCAACACACTAGTCCTCGTAAAAGACGAACGGTTTCCGCCCTCCAAGTGGCCCTTGGGGCGAATCGTGGAAGTGCACCCTGGACAAGACGGCTTGGTGCGAGTCGTCACGGTCAAAACAACCAACGCAACCTTGACCCGTCCCATCACAAAGATCTGCGCTCTCCCGGAATCGGCGACATACGAACCGGACAAGCAATAAATGATTGCACGAACGTACGCAATTCAACTACCCGCACGAATTCTTTTGTTTTTCAGTACGCACGAAAAGGGCTCCATCCCGATCAATTACCTTAAGCGATAGGTAATCGTCGATCCTCCGCACAAGGATGGATCCTACGAAACACACACCATAGTGGGAAGCTGAACGTATGCTCCTCATTGATGTTGAAATGTTCCACCCACTGAACATTTCAAGGAGGCGGAGGAATGTTGCGGCCGTCACCTGGAAATAGAATTAAGTCAGCGAAAAGCACGAAATTAAAGAAACAATTCACCTGGGCACACATTATGGTTCGGCGGCATCCTACGTCTCCTATCCACGGGCGAAGACCTCCCTTCTTCCTAGAAATAAGCACAATTAGGTCAAGGTCCAAATTAAGTTCAATCACTGCAAATGTAAACAACCGAACCGAAACTTTCGAAATCACAATCCCGAACGATGATTTGCCTTAAACTCAGCACTTCACTACGTAGGAACGCAGGGGAAAAAATAGTCAGACAAAATTCGGTCCAGCCGAATAAATAATACGGAAATAATAAGAAAATAACACTTACCTGATCCAAACCGGCTGCCACCCATCACAACACATCACAACTGTCACGGAAGCTGACATTTCCGATCAGCTGGGTCAAGAGCTGAAGGGAATGAGCTGCCGTCAATGATAGTTGAGTTGTGAGGATGGTGGCAAGAAGAAATTAAGTCTCTTATACGCAAAGAGACAATTGAGAGCGAAGCGGGTGCACCGAACAGGGTAACCGGGATTGGTCAATTTGGCACGCACACCAAAGTTGCAATCACGGTACCCGAGACACAACCGTTGGCCCGGCAAAAGATCAGCAGCTAGCAAAGACAAAAAGGGCATTGGTAATCGTGAAGTGGTGAAGTGCTGAGGTGTTGAAAATAACGCGCGAAATTAAATTAATTCGGTCGGTTGGTGCCAGAATCTTGCTTTCAACTCAACTGAGAGTAAAGTTTATTTATTAGTTGATTTTCTTTGATTTATTGAAAGGTTTTGATAATCTCGGGTTTGTCATCATTATTAGACTTGATTCACGTTCGTTCTATTTTTCTTTATAATTCTTCAGTAAAGAAATTTGTCGATTTCCATGTCTGTAGGATTTGAGTAAGTCATCTTGTTCTCACTGGAGAGATTCTATTAATTTTATCATTCGGATTGTTGAATTAATTATTGTTATTAAGTAGTTCACCAGTTTCATTGTTTGAATTAATCAATAAATAGGAATTTCTCATTCGAAGAAAAACCTGGAACTTTTCTTTAAATTATTTGATCGTTCCTAGTCACTTCCTTTTCGTGTGGGTGGTGGGGCAAGTGTTGCAAGGTCGGGTCAACGGATTATCGCGGGGTTTCCGAGTAAGTTCGTGTGCGAAAGAACAGTCATAGAAGCGGTTGAAGTTCCCGAAATATGCGCTGATACATTGCTAGCCCCTAGAATTAATGATCCTGAGCTTGAAGGGCTACCGTTAGCAGATTCAATACCACTTGAGTTTACACCTGAAGAAGGAATAAGTCTCCTTATAGGAGCCGACACTTATTGGTCCTTTGTCACCGGAGAGCATAAACGCATTACTGAGCGCCTAACGGCAATAAAAACAGTCTTTGGTTGGACATTACAGGGCCCTTCTCCAGTAAGTATGCCAGAAGCTCACTCAGCACTAATTGTTCCGTCTCTGCAGTTGTGTGCCTTCACATTCCACGATATTGACGTTACCAATCTTTGGGATCTGGAATTACTTGGAGTGAAGGAAGATGAAATGGAAGACAAGGAATTCACCACGAAATATTCGGAGGACTGCCTGATAAAGAAAGGAAATAGGTATGAAGCATGTTTGCCTTGGCGAGATCGCGAAATTCTTTTGGACGATAACTTCACTGGAGCTTTGCAGCGTTTGCGCAGGTTAGTACGGAAGTTGTCAATGACAGGTAGGCTTCAAGAATATAGCGCGGAAATGGAGGCCTTTATAGCAGCAGGTTATGCAGAGCTAGTGAGCGAACGCGATAATGCTTCGCAAAGGTTTTATATGCCTCACCGCCCTGTATACAGGGAAGACAAGACCACTACCAAGGTCCGCATAGTCTTCGATGCCTCCGCTCATGCTGAGGGTAGCCTGTCTCTCAATCAATGCCTGCTAGCAGGAGCTAATTTACTTTCTGATGTGTTTTTGATTTTGTTGAATTTTCGGCTTGAGACGGTCGCCTTAATTGCCGACATAGAAAAGGCATTTTTGCAAATTTTATTGGCTCCGAAGGATCGCGACTCGCACCGTTTCATCTGGTACTCCAATAATAATGAGCCAATGGAGCATAATTTGCAAGTATACAGGATGACGAGAATCACATTCGGTGTAGCTAGTAGTCCCTTTATTTTGGGAGCCACTATTAAAACCCATTTGAATCATGAAAGTAAGAAGTACCCAGAAACCTGTGAATTATTGAGCCGCAGTTTTTATATGGATGATTTGATTTTTAGTATTGATTCCGTTGATAAAGCTTGTCGGATTGTGAGAGAGGCGAAAGAAATTATGAGTTCTGCATCCATGGTTTTACGAAAATGGAATTCTAATAATGAGTTGGTACGTAAACTATTACCTGACACGAATCCCCCCGAGTTACAAAAGGTATTAGGCATCATTTGGCATACCTTAAATGACGAGTTAACTGTTGATCTTAAAGCCTTTGAGGAATTCCTTGAGCGATCGTTGATGGGAACTAAAAGAGTCGTGTTGCAGGCCTTGTCCCGAATTTATGATCCGCTTGGCTGGCTAGGTCCATGGACAATTAAAATAAAAGTGCTGTTCCAGAATATATGGCGACGGGATCTGGACTGGGACATCGAGCTACCGCAGGATTTAGCCGTAATTTGGAGAAAATGCTGCTCTGAGTTCCAACTGGCGAAGGAAATATTTCTACCGCGGTGCGTCACTGTAGAAGGCCATGTAATTAAGCAAGTTCATATATTTTCTGACGCTAGTCCTAAGGCGTATGGAGTGGTATGCTACGTAAGAAGTATCAACGAATCAAAGGCAGTTTTCGTAAGATTATTATGCGCTAAAAGTCGAGTAGCGCCCTTGAAGAAAAGAAAAGGAGGTGCCGAGAACGAAAGGCTATGCACACTTCCAAGGCTTGAGCTCACCGCTGCACTGCTAGCTGCTCGATTATACAAATACCTGCAAGAAAGGGTAAAGATGAACTGTGAGTCCTATTTCCTCTGGTCAGATTCCAAAATTTCGTTATTTTGGATACGTGGGAGCGAAAGAAAGTGGAACCCATACGTTGCTAATAGGGTCAGGGAAATTAGAGCATGTACCCAAGGTGCTACTTGGTATCACTGCCCCGGCAAAAGAAATCCTGCTGATCTTTTGACAAGAGGTGTAACTCCCATGGAGCTTAACTCTTCGAGTTGGCTCAGTGGTCCGAAGTGGCTGGAGGACGAAGAGGAGAACTGGCCACCGCAGGCGGATGACTTTCACTTGCCTCACTCGTCGTTGGTGTTGCATCTTGCTGCAGAAGCTGAGGACCAGCATGCGGATAGAACGGAACTTCGGTTTGCGGAACCCTTATTTGACTTGCCAGCATTTAGTAATTGGCGACGTGTCCTACGTGTAACTGCTTACATACAGCGTTTCGCTCATCACAATTGTAAGTCTTATCGACAAAAACGTCAGGGTCTTAAGGTTGACAACAAGTTCCTATCAGCTGAGGAGATGGACGCTGCTGAGCGGTACTGGATAATCTGCGAACAGGAACGAGAATACGCGAGCGAGTTGAGGGAGCTTCAACAGGGCCGCCAAGTACTAAAGTTGTCAAAAATTAAGATGCTTGATCCAGTGGTGGACGATCAGGGCGTGTTGCGTTTAGGCGGCCGACTCGCGAATTCAGACGGAAATTTTGATGAAATTCATCCCATTATTTTGCCAAGACATTCGCACCTGACTAAATTAATTATACTGGATATTCATGAGCGAACGTTGCACAGCGGTGTTGAAACAGTACTTGCGAGAATTAGGGAACGTTTTTGGATACCTAAGGGACGTCAACTCATAAAAGGAATTGTTAGGAAGTGCCTTGTTTGTCGTAAACTATTCGGGAAAAGGATTGAACAGCCATTTGCGCCTATACCAAAGGATCGAATGTGTACGGCGAGGCCTTTTGCGGTGACGGGAATGGATTTTGCAGGACCGCTGTATGTCGAGCAGGGTGAAGAAACAAAAAAGGTCTACATTATGCTCTTGACCTGTGCTTCAGTACGGGCGGTACACCTCGAAATGGTCGCTGATCTCACCACCAGTACCTGCTTGCTCGCGTTGCGGAGATTTATGGCAAGAAGAGGAGTTCCGGACATAATATATTCAGATAATGCAAGGACCTTCAAGAAAGCTTCACGGGAGCTTGCGGTTTTAGCATTTTTTGTTGGTAGTGAGGAACTGACCGATTTTATAGCGCGGAGAAGGATCAGGTGGCGATTTATTGTGGAGAGAGCCCCTTGGTGGGGGGGTTTTTGGGAGAGAATGGTTAGGAGTGTAAAAAACTGTCTTAAACTGTCAATCGGAAAGGCTAAATTGACATTTGATCAAATGCAAACGTTGCTTACTGAAGTAGAAGATATCATCAATAATCGACCTCTAACGTATATTGGCGACGACCCTTTAGATTTGTCTCCACTGACGCCAGCACATTTTCTGCTACGATCGACCCCATCTGGTTCTATTGTCAATGCTGATTTTAATAACATCTCTTCCAAACAGCTTCGTGAAGGATGGCGATTTCGTTTGAAGCAGACTCAACTATTTTGGAAGCGGTGGAGATCCGAATATTTGGGCCAGTTGAGGTCGCTGCATTGTTCTGCCAAAGGTCAGAGGTTCTCCGCTAATGTATCACCTGGTGACGTCGTCCTCGTGGAGGAACAAAATACGCCCAGATTGCTGTGGAAGATGGCAGTTGTTGAGGAAGCCTTTCATGGTCGCGACGGACTGGTGAGAGCGTGCCTTCTTAGGTTCGCTAATGGATCGAGGTTGCGACGTCCAGTTCAACTTTTATACCCACTCGAAGTGGTATAAACTCGGCGGGCGGAGGATGTTACAAATATCTGGCAATATTGCCGACCGCGGTCACCGCTACTTATTTATTATACCCACCTCTCCGGTTAGTCAGTCTACTGCTAGCCCTTAAACCGATTATATTGAGTTGTTGTTGAATTAGCTGACAATAAAGTTCTTGAAGTTGTAATTTCCGGGTCTTATAGTTTTATTTCTTACAATGGGTTCCGCGGAATATAAGCAAGTTGTTCCACTGCTGCCCACAGTAGCCTTGTGCCATTACACATGTTGGGAGGGCTCAAGTTTCTTAACAGCATAATAGGAATGCCGACTTATAACATAAGGTCGTGAGGTGGTAGGCCAGAAGGGCTCAAAGAATTTAAAAATTCTTGAGGATAGTGCACTGTATCCAATCCATCCTCAATATTACTCTATTAACTCTAACTCTTTCCAATCAATTTTCAAGACCGGGATATATTGCGTCTATTAGATGTTCTAATTTATGGACTATGTGGCCCAATCTATCGTCAAGTTCAATTTCAGCGCTACTACTGTTAGTGTTAGGAGAGGTAATTTTTCCTTCTCCAAGTTTGAGTAGTCGTTGCGAAGAGTCGTTGTTGTAGTTGTCGCTCAAATGGGCTCTCATATTTGTTCGTAAATTGAGAGTTTTAACGGAACTCCATATATGGGAGATGGTTTTAAGCATGCTCTGAAGACCAAAGATTATCCACAATAAGATGCGACACTCCTATACTAAGCAAAACCACTATCCCATATGCATTTCCGAAAACTTGGGGAAAATAAAATTTCGCCTTAGATAAGGCAGCAAAGCAATACTGCCTACCATTCCTTAGGTAAATTCCCATAAGAGCGAACGAGGCAAAAGTAGGCAACCACCAACTGCTCACCTACAGCGCTTACGCTATACAGAATAAATGTGACCACTTTTTTTATATGGAGTTTTCCGGATTCAACCAATGTGAATGTATGCGTGCGGCATCACCAGTGCCATGGTGTTAGTCCCCTCCGTTGCAATGTTCTGATATGGAATGACAGAATTGCAAAGGGGAAAAAGCAGGTAGCACACAGAGGCCCTTAAATACGGATACGCAGATTTTGTTTTTGCTTTTCGGCTCAACCAATTTGATTGTGAGTGGCTCCAGCGGGCGCGTACAAAGTGGGCCTGATTCTCTCAGAGAAGTTTTTTATCCCTTCCTTTAACATGAGCTTCTTATTACTATCTACTTCTCGCAAAATTCTCAATTCTCGCTTCGGTGGCGGTGGCAAGGTCACTAAAATTTTAGCGAATACGTCATGAGTGTCGCATCTTGTTGTGGTAATCTTTGCTGAAGACATCGGCGCGTGTTCCTTTTGTTATTACAGGCAGTGTTCTTTTTAACAAAAAACTAAACCGACAAAAAGAAATGAAAAGTGAAAAATAAAGTAAACCTTTTTAGTCTGAATAACTGAGCACCTAAACTAATGTAACTAATTTTGAGTTGGCGCCAAGGGAAAAATTTTTTGTTTGTTTGGCGCCGATTAAAAATTAGTTACTTACATTAGTTTAGGTGCTCAGTTATTCAGATTAAAAGGGTTTATTTTATTTTTCACTTTTCAGTTCCTTTTTTATCGGTTTAATTTTTGATTAAAAAGCTTGTATATAACCTTTAAAAATTTTGAAATTAGAGGGCGAACGATATCTATCGAAATTACCTTGTTATTCTTCACTGAGAACTTTACAATCTTGAAATCCTCGTGTATCAAATCAAAACTAATCGAGTATCGCTAAAAACCAATGACTGATCAATGTAATTGTTTGCAAAATTTCGCTTTGAACAAATCTTACCTCAAAATCCACTATATTTTATGAAAATCAATTTTAAATTATGGGTCCACATACTCTAAAACTACTCTTTTGAATTGAAATTCCGTGTAAAACTTCTGTCATAAAATCATCTCAGTAAACTTTGACATACATTTTTTGCATGGAAAGTGCTACTTTGACTTAAATTTTTTGCACACAGTTGTTTCTGTGATTTTGGCGGGAAAATAAAAGTGTTGTTGTTACTATTTTCCAAGCAATTTTTATGTTTTTTCTCTCCATAAGAACCTTCCTTGTGCCTTAAGGAAAATATAAAAAAAAATAATTAGCTGAATTGGTCGAGCCGTTCTCGAGTTTTGCGCTTAGCAACACATTTGGCGATTCATTTTTATTTATATAGATTATTAGTTCTCAAGAAATTCTAATCAGTTCACATAGCAATTCATAGGGTACTTTTACTTATCTTTTTACATGTAAAAACCTTGTAACAGTGTTATTTTTATCAGTCAAAAGTGATGGCACACTTATTCCTATAAATTGAAAAATAACAGTTCAACTTAAAACTTATATTTTGTTTGGGCTCCTTTTGCTCATCACAGCTTGCAGATGGCGCTGGCTCTAAAGCTAACGGTTCTTTTCTTGTTAAATTTGGGATTGTTCAAAAGTATTTGAGTAGTGCTCAGTATTAAGCTTATTTCAGAAAAATGAGGCGCAAAACTCAGCTAGAAACAAGAAAAATAATTTTAAATTTATGGCAAGAGGGCAAGTCTTACCGTGAAATTGGAGAAATAGTTAAAGGACATTATTCTACAAATAGAAATATAATCGTAAAGTTCAAATCGTGTAAAAAATTAGAAAATTTAGCGCGTTCTGGTCGACCCAAGAAATTGGATCCAGCACAAGTAAAGGATATCATCAAGGAAGTAAAGGCTAATCCAAAATCAAGTGCGGCAAAAATTGTAGAAAATATCAGCCGGGAGACAGATAAGTCAGTAAGTACCTCTACGGTCCGTAGGACACTGAATGCAGGCTAAAATATGCAAACAAATATAAAAGTTATGGGATTGAGTTCTGGAGGACTGTACTCTTCACCGATGAAAGCAAGTTCGAGATTTTCGGAGCTAAAAAACCTACGAAAATATGGCGACCTAAAAATTCTGAATTTGCAGAAAAAATATCATATCCACAGTGAAGCATGGGGTAGGGTCGGTCATGGTATGGGGGTGTATGGCGGAGGCTGGAGTCGGGAATCTGGTGTTCATTGATAGCACAATGAACAAAGAGCAATATCTTAAGATTCTGCAAGAAAATTTGGCTCCGACTGTTCAAAAATTGCAGTTACCTAGGACGTGGTCCTTCCTACAAGACAACGACCCCAAGCATACATCTCGTTTGGTCAAAGAATGACTCTTGTACCGGACACCGAAGCAACTTGATCACCCTCCCCAGTCTCCAGACCTCAATCCCATAGAGGATTTGTGGGAAATTTTGGATCAGTGAGTTCGGAAAAGGTCAATCAATTTCGAACAAGGAAGATTTGAAAAAGGCTTTGCTTGAAGAATGGGAAGCTATACCACCAGGTGTGACCAAGAACCTTGTTGAATCTATGCCGAGACGCCTGCAAGCTGTGAGAAAAGCAAAAGGAGCCCAAACAAAATATTAGTTTTAAATTAAACTGTTATTTTTCAATTTATAGGAATAAGTGTGCCATCACTTTTGACTGATAAAAATAACACTGTTACAATGTTTTTACATGTAAAAAGATAAGTACCGTATGAATTGCTATGAACTGATTATAATTTCTTGAGAACTAACAAAGCTTTAATATGAGACATTCAACTCTTTTCTATATCTTACAGTTATAAAAATATGGGAAGTCAAAAATAAAATATCTAAGTGTGCCATCACTTTTGGTTCTCACGGTGTTTGAGAATCTTATTTTGTTTTATGTTTGAGAATCTTATTTTGTTTAACGTAATCGTGCCATTGAATTTAGCAGCTGGCAATGCTAGAGCGATGTATCACTCACCACATACAAATGTATATAACACGAAATTTATATGTTCCGAATTCTCTGTATTGGTGCCATTGGGTTGCATCATTTTCATTCTGTTCTGAGTTTTGTAAGCGTCGGACGCAATTTTAATTAAAGTTCTCAAGCCGGTTAATATTGTTGGTTTTTTTGGTCTTAAATTCTATTCTACCTCATTGAAATATAATTCTGCCTCATTATTTTTGGTGCCGAAACCCGGGAAATTAAAAGCAAGAACATTTTGGAAGAGTGCATCTAACTTCATCGATTCATCGGCTGGCATCTGAGCGGAAGGAGATAGATGAGTACCCCTTTTGCATTATATTAAATCTGAAATTTGTTCTTCGATTATTGAAAGAATTGTTGGAGGGAATAGTAGCAGGGTTGGTTATCGCCGTAAAGTGATTAATAACAGCAATTAAAATGCGATTTCTGACGATGTGCTAAGGCTGATTCTTGAACTGCAATTTAACGGGAATTTTATATAGACACAAATACATTGAAAGACAATTTCTCGTGTGATTGTGTAAAATTGTGACGGCTGTTCGCTCGTGGTTAATAAAAAATTCGTGAAAATGGCTGACATTGCACTCTTAAAGGTAGAAAGAGGTAGAGTTAAGGGTTCATTAACTAAATTGAAGAACTTTGCTGACAATATTACGGGAGAAAAGACTGTAGAAGAGATTAGTGCACGGCTTGAGAAGTTAGAATCATTAGAGCAGGAGTTCAAACTTGTGGATGATAGACTGGTGTTGAGGGAAGTTGAGTCTGAGTACAGCGCTTTTGAAGATAAATACCTAGATGTTAAAGTATCTCTACGTAGACACATAGCTGCTCGATCGGTTGATAAAGAAATGGGGTCTCCAAGGCGTCAGGATGAGTTGAATACAATGATGAAGTGTTTAATTGATCAACAACAAGCATTTTTTGACGGTTTTCCTTCAACAACATCGCAATCACAGGTCAAACGCCCTAAGGTCAATATTCCATGCTTTACTGGAGACTATAAGGATTGGCCGTCGTTTAGGGATTTGTTCGAAACTTGTATTGAATCAAAAAAAGACTTGTCTGCGGTACATAAACTGCAATATCTAAAGGGATTATTGCAAGGAGAGGCATCATCTCTTATTAAGCATCTTCCCATTACTCAGGCAAGTTATCCGGATGCCTGGTCTAGGCTTGTCAAGCGATATGAGAAGAAGAAGCAAATTTTAACTGCTTACATGACTGCATTTATGGGCCAGTCAAGTTGCTCACAACCCTCTGCTCCGGCACTGCGACGATTATCAGATACCTCTGATGAATTGATTCGTGGCATTGAGGCCTTAGGTAGGGAAGCATCTAGTCGCGACCCCTGGCTTATACATTTGGTGCTAAACAGAACCGACCCAGAAACACGTCGAATTTGGGCTGAAGAGACAACCAGTGGGGATTTTCCAACATTCGATCAGTTTCTTGAATTCCTCAATAAACGTTGTGACGCATTAGAGGCCTGTGAACCGGGTAACAAGAAACATAATTCCACTCAACCAATTCGCAATTTACATCTGGACACTACACCTCGGTGTATAAAATGCTTTCAAATGCATCAACTATTCAAATGCCCTCAGTTTAGGGGCCTGGACATAGCAGCAAGACGAAGCTATGTAATTCGATTATTATTCTTAAAAGAAAAGGGGAGGTGTCAACCTCGAGCGCTCAGACCACGGTCCATTGCACTCTTCCCCTACCCTATCCGAACTTTTTAGTCATCTTGACGAAACTAAGAACATCAGATAGAGATTGAGAATTGAAGTCTTCCATTCTCATTACATCGGCGCCAAGCGTCGTCATGCGCGCGCGGGAGAAGGCCGGGTCACTCTGCTTTAATTGCCTTAGTAAGGGGCATTCAGCTCGCAATTGCAAGTCAAAAGTAAGATGTCACTTTTGTAAGCAATTGCATCACTCAAGTTTGCATCTCGGTGAAACTGGAATTAATCAGCCTCCTTCGCAATCAGAATCAACCGTTACTGATACATCGCAGCCAGTTACAACCAAGCTGAATCCAGTAACTCCGGCATTCACCCCTCCCCTTACTAATCAACAGTTGAACACTTATACAAGTTTCAAGGCGCAATCAAGTAACATTACCTTGTTACCAACTGCACTGGTCTATGTTCGTGATTCAGCTGGCGCTTTGCAACCTTGTACACTCCTATTGGACTCAGGGTCTCAAGCATCTTTTATATCAGAAGATTGCTGTCAACGGTTGAACATGCCAAGGGAAAAGGCAAGAGTAACGGTCAATGGACTGGCAGCTGTCCAGACATGCACTACAAGAGGAAAGGTACAACTTTCTCTGATATCACGGCACAACTCGCAAAAGGAAATATCAGTTCAGGCATTCATACTAGATAGACTTACTGCACCTCAACCAGCATCCAGTTTCGCAATACAGGACTGGAGCTTTCTTAATGGTTATGGTTTGGCTGATCCATCGTTCAATGTTTCGCGGAGAATAGATGTTCTCCTGGGCGCAGACCATTTTATGAGCATTTTAAGGGATGTCCATCATTTCATGTCTCTCAATTATCCAGTACTCCAAAACACCATTTTTGGTTATGTTGTTTCGGGAACAGTACCAGTGAGACAAGAACCACATATCACTATATCTCTACATTCTAATATTGTCGAAATTGACTCCACTTTGCGCAAATTTTGAGAGCTAGAAGAGCTACCGACAGTTATACAGAATTATACAGAAGAAGAAATTGTCTGTGAAAACTTATTTACATCCACTACTCTAGTTGACCTAGTGACTAACCGCTATTTAATAAGACTTCCATTAAAGGCATCCACTCAAGAGTTGGGTTCCTCAGTTGCACTAGCAACTTCTTGTCTTAGGTCATTGGAAAAAAGATTTGAACACAATAAATACCTGAGGGATAAATACTTGCGGTTTATGAAGGAATACAAAAAATTGGGACATCTTGAGGATGCCCCTGATGTTGTGTCAAGCAAGGAACATGCATACCTGCCTCATCATGCAGTCCTTAAGCCGTCGAGTACCACAACTAAGGTCAGAGTAGTGTTTAACGGTTCAGCAGTAACATCATCGGGCGTTTCACTCAATGACAGGCAACTAATAGGGCCGAAGGTGCAACGGGACATTCTCCCTATACTGCTGTCGTTTAGAGCATTTAAAATCGCAATAGTGGCGGATGTTGAGAAAATGTTCCGCCAAATACTGGTTCACCCTGATGACAGAAGGTACCAGAAAATACTATGGAGAGAAGATGCGGCCCAGCCTATTCAACATTTACAATTGACAACGGTCACCTACGGGACTAGAGCGGCACCGTTTCTAGCAGCTCGGGCCTTGAAACAAACCACAATAGAATTTCAAGGAGAATATCCACTAGCTGAAAGTGCTATAAGTAACAACTTTTACGTGGATGACTTAATGGGGGGAGCTGCGACAGAGACTGAAGCATTAGATCTGTATCAACAACTAAATAAGTTGCTTCAGATGAGAGGTTTTGCGCTGCGGAAGTGGGCATCAAGTTCAAGGCAGTTTCTTGATGCGGTGAAGTCAGAAAGCTCTTCTGTGTCTACAAGTATGACAATAGATGAACATGCTGAGAGCATAAGAGTGCTTGGATTGAAGTGGTTGCCAGACGCTGATTGTTTCACGTATGAGGTAAATCTATCTGAATCGCCACTTGCAACAAAACGAATTATTTTGTCGGAGTCAAGTAGGATATTCGACCCCTTGAGACTCGTCTCGCCAGTCACAATCGCTTTTAAAATTCTTCTCCAGAAATTATGGTTACAAAAATGCGATTGGGATGACACCTGCGATGGTGTCAGGGACGCATGGTTTAGGCTGCGGAATGCCCTACATCATCTTCAAGATCTACGCATACCTAGATGGATATCACTTCGTGGCGAGCAACTTGAGTTGCACGGGTTCTCGGATGCATCGGATAACGCCTACGCTGCAGTGATCTATTGCCGTAACATAAATCAGGATCAAAGCATTTTTGTTAACATTGTGGCTTCAAAAACAAGAGTCTCACCCATTAAACAACTTTCTACACCACGACTAGAACTATGCGGAGCTACACTGCTGGCCAATCTTATAGCCTTCGTAAGATCTGAACTAAATGTGCCTGATTGTAACTGCTTTGCATGGACTGACTCAACGGTTGTGCTGGCATGGTTATCATCGCATCCCCGCAAGTAGAAGAGCTTCGTGGGAAATCGAACTTCAACTATTCTAACGATAATACCGAGATCCCAGTGGGGTCATGTTCGCTCTGCTCAAAATCCCGCGGACCTTCCGTCTCGTGGTTTACTGTCGTCGGAGTTGGTGCGGTCTACATTGTGGTGGAATGGACCGGCGTTTCTAAGGACTGACTGGAAAAACAGGGAAAAGGACTCACCTGCAGCGGATCAAAGTATAATTAATAAGGAACAAAGGAAAAACAGTATAGAAGTGTTCGTTTGTCGGGACAGTGATGACACACTTACGGAATTGTTTCAAAATTATTCATCTTTGGCCAGGATCACTCGCATTTTGGCTAGGAGTTTTCAATTTTGTAGAAATTGCAGACAGTCTGATCAGGGGAACAATAGATGTGAAGTCACCACAGATGATATGATTTCATCCCTTCGAGGTTGTATTTTGTGGGTTCAGAGGAATGCTTTCTCTGCAGAGATCACGGCCTTGAAATCAAAATCAAAAATACCTACTTCAAGTCAACTCATAACCCTCAGTCCCTTTTTGGACACCAGTGGCATACTTCGAGTGGGTGGACGTCTGCATAATTCTTCACTACCATTTGCATCAAAACATCCTGCAATATTACCAAAAAACCACATCTTTGTTCAACGGTTGATTGAGCACCTCCATGAGAAGCATCTGCATGCCGGTACATCATTGTTACTGAACATAATTCGTCAAGAGTATTGGATTCTCTCCTGTCGAAACATGGTCAATAAATGTTTGACATGTGTCAAGAATCGAGCTACCACATCAACTCAGCTGATGGCGAATCTTCCTTCCAAGCGGGTTGGAGCATATAGGGCCTTCGAGAAAGTCGGCGTGGATTGTGCAGGACCCTTTACATTGCTCTCACGCAGGGGAAGAGGAGCACCGACTACAAAAGCTTATCTGGTAGTTTTTGTGTGTTTCAGCACCCGAGCACTTCACCTTGAACTCATCGGGGACTTGACTTCCGAAACTTTTGTGGCATCACTCAAGCGCTTTACATCGCGAAGAGGTGTTCCATCTCATATGTTCAGTGATAACGGTACCAATTTTATTGGTGCGAACCGACAGTTGAAAGAAATATACCAGCAACTACAGGACATTTATCAAAATACACTAACCGTTCATTTTCTCTCATTTAGAAAGATCTCTTGGCATTTCAATCCCCCTTCAGCTCCCCACTTTGGTGGGATTTGGGAGTCTGGCGTCCTATTGGTCAAGAGGGTTCTCAAACGAACTATGGGCGAGACAAAATTCACCTACGAGGAGATGAACACCCTGTTGGTTCAAATCGAAGGACTTCTTAATTCACGACCTTTGACACCGCTTAATGATGACCCCAGCTGCTTGGATGCTTTAACTCCAGCTCACTTTTTAGTGGGCCAGCCCTTAACAGTGCTGCCTGAGGTCCCAACAACCGACGAAAAGGCAACCTTGCAGGGACGTTGGCGCATGTTACAGCATTTTCATCAGCATTTTTGGAAACGATGGCATCTCGAGTACCTGTCTACCCTTCAGAGACGACCTAAGTGGCAAAAGGTTGACAACAATTTAGAGATCAACGACATGGTGATTATCAAAGACAACAATCTACCTCCATCGCAATGGAGATTGGGACGAGTTACCACAGTACACCCTGGACAGGATGGATTAGTTCGAGTAGTCACGCTCAGAACTGTTCATGGAGAAATTAAGAGACCTATGTATGTGGGATAATGATTAAAACGGCGAGGATTTACTTCAAATAAATTTTATTGACGAGCGAAAAGAAATAAAATAGACCGACTTACGACCTTCTACGTCCACCGTCTCTAGAGAGAGTGTCCTACCAAAAGAAAATGACAGCTGGCTGCGCCTCCGTTTCACTCCTTGTCGCAGCGGCGCAGTTTGATTACAGCGGCCCCCACACCCGGCCATTCCTAACTATTCTTCGGTCCCCGAAGATAATAATTCAATTGAAGAACTTCGGATGGTACCTCCTGCTGCTCCCTCCTCGTCGTCTACGTCATCTAGGATTTGCTCTTCTGCTGCCCATCGCTTCATCTTGTCAGCACGAGTGTCTGTTGATTTTGGGCCTTCATGTTCGCCTGTCTTCTCAACCCGATATCTGTCGAAGCCTTTTACTGCAACCACTTTATAAGGACCCAAATACTTAGCCCTGACTTTGAGACCGACACCCAGCTGGGTCCTCTCCACCGCAACTAAATCTCCAACAGAATACTTCGTTGCCTTCTTCCTCTTCCTGTTATAGCTTCGTGCATTCTCTTCTTGTATCTTACTAATTTCTAGTCTTGCCTTCCGTCTTCGTTCGTCCCTACTTTATTCGAAGGTTTTTTGGAATTCTTCTTCGATTATGTCTACAATTCGTTTGTCTTGATCCGTTCTCATTCTGGTCCCCACCAAGAGCTCAAAAGGGGTCATCCCAATGGCCCTTTGAAATGTTGAGTTGAGAATCCGTTGAAGGGGTCTCACGTGGGTGTACCATTTCTCATGGTCGTCTAAGGATAACTTGGTTAGCGCGGTCAGAACGGTCGAATGCAAGCGCTCAACTTGACCATTTCCTCGAGGAAGTCCGGTCGTAATTAAATGCAACTTAATATCGTGATTCTCACAGAAGTTTCGGAATTGGTGAGATGTGAAAGCTCCACCCTTATCTGCTATGATTCGCCTTGGATAACCAAATATATCTGCCACGATCTCGAGTTTCTGTACTACCTCCTCCGTGGTTAAAGTTTTAGTGGGAAACAGCCAGCAATATTTGGTAAATCCATCAATAATTGCAAATATATACTTATAATTTTTCTTGGTGTTGTGCATCGGGCCGACGTGATCTACGTGGAATGTGTCCAACGGTGCTTCGCCCTTCGGGATCGGATGTAGTAAGGATTCAGCTTTACCAGTCTTCCTTTCGCCCAGAATGCATCTGACACAAGAGGTAATATGCTTTTCTATCCTTTTCGCTAGATTATCAATATAGAATTCTTTTTCTATAATCTCTTTCATCTTTTTCAGATGAAAATGACCCTTTTCGTGAACATCTCGGATTATGTTTGGCTTCATCTGGTCTGGTACGACAAAAAGTATTTTGTTATCGACATTGTTGCAAAGTATATTGTGTTGCATAACGTAGTCCTTATATGGTCCGCTTTCTAGAATCTTCATGATAGCATTCAACCTTTCATCCGCTCTCTGCGCCTGCTCCAGTATTTTCAAAAATCCATTTTCCAAGCTAACGCACAAAATGATGGGGTTTCTGCTCAAAGCATCTACATGCTTGAGCCTGCTTCCTGCACGATGTTCAACCTCGTATTCAAATTCTTCCAGCAGCATTGCCCACCTTGCGACTCGAGTGGTAAGATCTCTCTTCCTTAGGGTGCATTCGAAGGCCTTGCAATCAGTTATTATTTTAAATTTCTGCCCCAGCAAATATATTCGGAATTTCTTAACAGCCTCCACTACAGCCAACGCTTCTAACTCGTAACTACCGTAATTCTGCTCTGCATTCGTGGTCTTTTTACTCCAATAATGGACCGGATGAAGAGTATCATCGTCATCACCTCTTTGGAGTAGAACAGCTGCCAAGCCGAACTTTGATGCGTCTGTATGGAGCTCTGTGACCGCTCCGTACCGAAATATACGTAAAACTGGACTCGTCATTAACTCCTGCTTCAGTAACTCAAAAGACTTCTGCTGACTTTCTCCGAATTCGAAATAGCTTTCTTTTTTAAGTAAATCCGTTAGGGGTTTTGCCTTGAGGGCGAATTGAGGTATGAACTTTCTGAAATAACTGATTAAACCTAAAAAGCATTGCAACCGCTTTGTTGAATCTGGGACCGGAAACTTCGAAACAGCTTTAGTTTTCTCCACCGACGGATAAATACAGCCTTGATGAATGCGATGACCTAGGTAGTCTATTTTATCCTGAAGAAGTTGGCACTTCCTCCACTTGATTTTGAGACCATTCTGAGATGCAACTTGAAGCGTTTCCTTTAATCGATCTACTCCTTCCTCGATCGATACCGATGGTATGACAATGTCGTCAATATAGACAATAACAGTCCCTTTGTTTATGAGCTTCCTAAAGATGAAGTTTATATACTTTTGGAACACAGAAAGCGAATTACACAAGCCGAACGGAACTCTGCAAAATTCATACTGGCCGCTTTGAGTAACGAAAGAAGTAAACTTTCTGCTACCTTCCTCTATACTGACGTGGAAAAACCCGTTCTCCAGGTCCAAGGTGGTAAAGAATCGTGCCCCCTGTAGTTTATCTATTTGATCCTCTATCACCGGCAGAGGATAATGCTCCCTATGGATTTTTCGGTTCAACATCCTGAAATCGACACATAGTCTATGTGAGCCATCCTTCTTCCTGACTAAAACAACGTTACTGGCATAATCCGATGTGCTCTCAGTAATAATGCCGTTCCTTAACCACTCCTCTATTTGGCTGTCAATTATATCTTGTTCCTTGGGTGGAAATCTTCGTGGTCGTTGGTATACGGGAGTCTCATCGATCGGGACAATCTTCATTTGTATCGGCGAGACACCCGGAAATCCTGGATTATAATTTTCAATTAGCCGCTGAACCTCATCGACGACGTGGTGTGGCTTGAGATGACTTAAGTCTGGCCGGTAAGCATCGGCGACTTCGCCAATGTTAATCTCCGATAGGAAACATGCAGGTAAGTTAATTGGATCTTGATCGTTCTTATTTTCACCGAATACTTCTTCCTTTTTAGTTATACGAACTTCTCCTCCGTCTATAGTAACTACAGCCCTTTGCAGCAGACTCATACCGATTATCACGTCAGGACCAACAATATCATCACCGCCTACATGAAATTCAACTTCATCGAAAATCGTTCCACCTACATCGACCTTAACCATAAGAGTTCCTTTCGTTCTAATTTTAGCGCCTATACCGTTTACACTCAATGCGTTTTCTTTACAAATCGGTCTCGGAGTAATGTGTTTAACATATCGTTCTCTTATTAAACAAATGTCACTTCCGGTATCTATAAGTCCATCGAAAATAGCCTCATTTATTTTGACCGTCTGATACATGTCACTCTTCTTAGGAACATTGGTCGCTTTCACTTCTAATGAACTGTCATTTCCCTTACATTGATCGCGTTTGTGTCCGTATTTATTACACTTAAAGCATTTAGGCCCCTTGGATTTATCAGGGCAACTATGAAATTCATGAGATGAAGCACCACAGTTAAAGCAATACCGATTCTTCGCGTTTTCTTTTTTAGTGTCTTTACTTCTGACGCCCTCGGCACTATTTTTGTTACCATCGCCCGTCCTCATTTTTTCGTAGATTAATAAACGTTCTTTAAATTCAGCAATTGTCTTCGCGCCGTATAAGACAGTTTTATTTACCGTCGAATCGCGGATACCTTCATAACATAACTCATAATCGAAACGTCATCAACGTCCACTTGAGAGGCAATGTCAATCATATGATAGAGATATTCCCTAAAGCTGTTAGGACACTGGCTATTTTATATGCTTAAAAAGTACCTAAAAAGTCATACTAGAAGAGTACAAATATATTTCATGGTGATTTTTCGGTGGGAGTAAAACGAGCAGGTATAGATATAACAAGCTGGAAAAGCAGCACACAATTCGAGTTATTCCAACGTTTCCAGTTATCAAGTGACCGAAAAGAACGAGCTGAGGGTACTTTTCGAGCACTTTTCGTGCGCTTGTGCTCATTCGATGACAGTTTCTGTCATTCGAATTGTTTTGTGTTTGCACGTAGCAATTTTTTTGCACTTTTTCAATTAAAAATAAGATCTGCTCATCCGACCAAATAAACTTTTTTTCACTTAAACTCGCTATGATAAATTTTTCCTTTCACAAGTACATTTTTAAAAAAACTGACATATCAGACAACTTCAAACTGCGCGAAATAAGCTTGCTTGTCTTCTCTTTAAGGTTTCCTATCCTCTTCATGCTGTGCTTACAATTCGGACAGAATTCCAGCATATAAAATAGCCAGTGTCCTAACAGCTTAACAGATTCACTTTCTTTCTTCCTCCTTTCTCGTAGCTTTTTGTGTACGTCCGCGTCGGATAATTTTGGCGCAAATTCACTAGTTAGGGCAGTTCTTAAGTCTTGATACGTTAAGGGCTTCGCCTCACACTCGACGAATATTTTCGCAGTACCACTTAGTGACCTTTTGCAAAATATGAAACGTTGCATGCTATTCCAGTTAAAAGTAATTGCATATTCCTCGAATTCATGCAGCCATTTTTTTACACTCATAGTACCGTCACCGGAATATTTTCTGAGCACGTGTTCAAAGTCCGCAAAATTAAGCTTTATTCCACTTTCCATCGGTTCTGACAGATTTACCCGCGTGGATGCCTCAGTCGAATCGATGCCAAAATCAACGGTCGCGCCACTGTTACGGCGTTTTCCACGAACCATGTCAATAATGGTTGCAATTTCCAAAATAAATGTCACGAAATAAATTTCCGAAGTAAATGTCACGATTAATTTTATAAGTCACTGTAACCGAAGTCTCAGAACAATGTTTCGCTCAAATTCTGTAAGCCACTGTAGCCTGTGACGTCAATCTCGCACTACCACGTAGAAATTATAGTCAATCGCCTATGTGTGAGTATTGTCTTCACCGGTATTTTAAACTCACTTGATTTTACCGTTATGTGATCCAAATGCGTAATTTTAATAATTCCACCGTAGCCTCAACGAAGTAAAAACATTTTAAATGCTCATACCTTGTTTTGTTTCCAGATCCACCTCTTATTTTCCAAAGGTTACCTCTTTGCTGTACGCCACTTCAACTTCAAAATGATGAAATATCCCTTCAGCCTGTCTGCCTGTTCTCCACGGCCTAAGTGAATTTCTTTTTCTCCTCAACTATTTGCCGATCAATTTATTTCGCCGTATCCCGGTTGAGCCCCCAAATTTGTGGGATAATGATTAAAACGGCGAGGATTTACTTCAAATAAATTTTATTGACGAGCGAAAAGAAATAAAATAGACCGACTTCCGACCTTCTACGTCCACCGTCTCTAGAGAGAGTGTCCTACCAAAAGAAAATGACAGCTGGCTGCGCCGTTTCACTCCTTGTCGCAGCGGCGCAGTTTGATTACAGCGGCCCCCACATGTATACATAAGTTATGTAAACTACCTATAAATGTTAGTTAAGAATTCCCTTAACGGGGGGAGTATGTTTGAGAATCTTATTTTGTTTTATGTTTGAGAATCTTATTTTGTTTAACGTAATCCTGCCATTGAATTTAGCAGCTGGCAATGCTAGAACGATGTATCACTCACCACATACAAATGTATATAACATGAAATTTATATGTTCCGAATTCTCTGTATTGGTGCCATTGGGTTGCATCATTTTCATTCTGTTCTGAGTTTTGTAAGCGTCGGACGCAATTTTAATTAAAGTTCTCAAGCCGGTTAATATTGTTGGTTTTTTTGGTCTTAAATTCTATTCTACCTCATTGAAATATAATTCTGCCTCACACGGTATGTATAAAATATTCGAAATCGTGACGCCATCATGCCGAAAGCGTTTTCTACAGTGCGCCTGGTGCGTGATAACCTGTAATTTAGGGTTTTTCTTTCATGCGATGTTAAATCTGCCTGCCGAAACGGTTTCATCATGTCAGGGCGTAAAAGAAACGCGTCGTCTGCAATAAATACATATGGCAAATTTCTGTTATTTCCTCTTAACATTTCGCTGCTTGGAATTTCCAATTCATTATTTCGTAATTTTGTAAAAAAATTTGTATTTTGTAGTACACCTCCGTCAAATATTCTAATTCTAGCATTCATGCCAACATCTATGTACATAAATTGTTAGAGAAAAGAAAACTCCAGAGCGACTTTTCTATATTATATTGAAAAGAAACAAAATTAGAATAAGAATTGTGATTTTAAAATGCAACTAATATGTATATATATGACAACTAGTGTATTGCGGAGCAGTCGATTGTTATGTCCACTGACTTGAATATCACTCAAATCAACCTGCAGCACAGTAAATCGGCCACTGCTATTCTCAGTGGAAGGTTAAGTAAACTGCGGACATTCCCCCAAATAACACTAATACAGGAACCATGGATATGCAGAAACCGTATCTGCGGTTTCGGTATGGTCAACTGGGGACAACTCTTTCATTACGAAAGAACGGAACGACCGCGAGCCTGCGTGTTTGTATCGAACACAATTGAGGCCACGATGTTAAGACAATTTTGCAGTCAAGACGTCGTTGCGGTGAAAGTATCCTACAAGATTGCGTGGGCTAGGCATGAGATCATTATCGTCTCAGCCTATTTACCCTATGACTCCATAAGTCCGCCTCCTTCACGGGAACTCATAGAAATTGTAAGATACACTGAATCTAATAATTTAGGTCTGGTGATTGGATGCGATGCCAATGCCCAGCACACCATATGGGGTAGCAGTAAATGCAACCCTAGAGGAGAAAAATTATTAGACTTCATTCTGTCGCACGATCTCGTGGTTAACAATGTGGGCAATGATCCAACCTTTGTCACGAGTAGGCGATAGGAGGTAATAGACCTGACACTTACTAATAGGAAGATGTCCAACCTTATTACCAACTGGCGAGTTCTAGATGAGAAATCTCTCTCGGACCACAGATACCTAAATTACAGAATAGCCATTGATGACCTTTACATCCCGGCTGGACGTAATCCAAGGAAAACTGACTGGGAGAGGTACAAACAAATTCTTTCGGAGAAAGAAATATATGTACCCAAGCTCCGATCAACAAAAGACATTGAGGATGACACTGAGCAATTGAGTCGGACCTTGATAGATTCTTTTGAGAGTGCTTGTCCCGTTAGAAAGAGCCGATGTGGCAAGAGCGTCCCCTGGTGGAACAGCAATCTTTCGAGGCTCAGGAAGAATACCAGGAAGCTTCTGAATAGGGCACTAAAAACCCAAAAAGAAGAAGACTGGACGGCCTATCGAACCCTACAGCGCGAATATAAATACGAGATAAGAACTTCCAAGGTCTCATCTTATAGGAGATACTGTGAGGAACTGGTAGGAATGACAGAAATTTATTTATTTAAAGTCTTTCAGAAGGACGGCACAGCCAAACTGAATTACCTCCGCAAATCTGACGGCGGATATACGGGTTCCAAACAGGAAGCCTTTGAGATCCTGGTTCAAACCCACTTTCCAGGCAGTCACAAGATTCAAACGAATCAAAGTTTAGAAAGGTATCCAGAAAGGGTAACCATTACTAGACAGGACAGATATATAGCATCCAAAGTTGTGACGGAGGAGAGGATCGAATATGCTTTGTCCTCCTTCGAAAACTATAAGACCCCAGGTCTGGATGGTATATACCCGGCTATGCTAAAAGCAGGAGGCCATTCCCTAGTTTCAGCACTAAAGAAAATATTTAGGGCGTGTTTAACCTGGGGATATATTCCAACTGCATGGCGAAAGGTCAGAGTAGTTTTCATTCCCAAACCAGGCAAGGAAGACTATGCTCTGGCGAAAAGCTTCAGACCAATCAGCTTGACATCGTTCCTGCTGAAATGTCTGGAACGTCTGGTAGAAAAATACATTAGAGGAGAAACGTTGAGACTTCATCCCCTTAATGAGCACCAGCATGCCTATAGGAGTGGTAGATCCTGTGAGTCCGCATTGCACGATCTAGTCTCTAAGATAGAAAGTCCGTATTGCACGATCTAGTCTCTAAGATAGAAAGTGCTTCGGACGAGGGGCTCTACGCTCTCGGGGTTTTTGTTGACATTGAGGGGGCCTTCGACAATGCCACGTTCCCATCGATGTGTAATGCTGCCATCGCATATGGTGTAGATACCGTGCTTGTAAGATGGATCTACTCTATGCTATCTCAGAGACTACTTTTCGCAGAGTGCGACACCGACACGGTAATGAAAGTGGAGAAAGGCTGTCCGCAAGGAGGAGTACTCTCCCCATTACTGTGGTGTTTCGTAGTAGACTCCCTTTTAGACGAATTGCAAAGTCTAAATATACACATACAGGCGTACGCTGATGATGTGTGTGCACTCGTTTGTGGTAAGTCACTTAGGGTCGTCTGTAGTAAGATGCAGAAAACCCTAGACAAGATCCAGAACTGGTGTGAGAGACATGGCTTATCAGTGAATCCTTTGAAAACAACACTTGTGTTGTTCACTAGGAAAAGGAAACTCGATAACCTTAAGCTCCCAATTTTGAAAGGTGTAACCATTCAACTCTCCAAAGAAGTGAAATATCTAGGGGTAATTCTAGATAGCAAACTGACTTGGAAGGCTCATGTCGAACACAAAGCATCTCGAGCACTGAATGCTTTCTGGCAATGCAGGAGAGCTTTTGGGAAGACATGGGGTCTAAAACCCGCTATTGTGCACTGGATGTACACAGCCATAATTAGGCCCATAATCACATATGCGTCAGTGGTCTGGTGGAGTAGAACGGAGTTAAAGACTACTTGTTCTATTCTCAACAGAGTACAAAGGGAAGTTTGCATAGGGATAACAGGAGCTTTTAGCTCGACCCCTGGTGCGGCCCTCAACGCAATGCTTAATTTGCAGCCCTTGGACCTCGCAATCCAGGAAGAGGCAATGAAAGCTATTTGTCGACTTAAAAAGTGTAGACTATGGCACGATGGACATGCCACCGGACATGGTGTCTTATCCCGAAGACTTGAAGAGCACTGCACCCTCTTTAGCATGCCGACGGATGATATGACGCAAATTACCATGTTCCGAAGAAGATTTCAAATTAGTCTTCCGGTAAGGGAAGAATGGGATGATCCCAACAAACTACTGGATGGATTAGATGACATCTTCTACACAGACGGATCGAAAGCCTTAACTGGTACGGGCGCTGGATGGTATTTGAACGAGGCAGTCAAATACAGTATATCACTCGGAACAACCGCAACGGTTTTTCAAGCTGAAGTGTTCGCCATTCTCGAAGTGGCCAACTGGATAATTGCCCAAAGGTGGCATAATAAGAGGATTGGCATCTGCAGCGATAGTAAGGCTGCTCTTGTCACCCTACTTAACCCAACCACCAGATTAAAGATTGTCCAGGAATGTAAGAATAGACTTAATTCTGCTGCCAAGCACAACCAGGTCAATCTTATATGGGTCCCCGGTCACCAGGGAATCGATGGCAATGTGGCCTCTGACGCTCTAGCGAAAGAGGGCGCAAGCTCTCCTCCCCTGGGACCGGAGCCCATTATTGGTGTCAGCTTTACAGAGTTGAAAAACTGGATAACTAGATTCATGGACTCAATACATGGTCAGAGATGGTCCAGTATATCAACCTGTAAATTCACCAAATGGTTCATTAGTCGTCCAGACAGTAACAATGCAAAACTTTTACTTCGCTTAGACAGAAAAGATTGCAGAACGCTTGTAGGGACGGTCACAGGACATAACACATGCGGCAAGCATCTGAACACCTTAGGGATCATCAGCGACCCAACGTGTCCTTCGTGTGGGGAGGACGAGGACAGCACGGAGCACTTCCTCTGTAACTGCCCGGCCTTCTCCCGCGCGCGCATGACAACGCTTGGCGCCGATGTAATGAGAATGGAAGACTTCAATTCTCTCTAGTTTCGTCAAGATGACTAAAAAATTCGGATAGGGCAGGGGACGAGTGCAATGGACCGTGGTCTGAGCGCTCGAGGTTGACACCTCCCCCTTTCTTTTAAGAATAAGAATAATAATATGTATGCAGATGAAGACGGGAGATTGCCAGATTGCTTAGATTCTAAAATTCAACACTTAATTGAGCGTCTTCAGACCCATTCTCTCGATGCAAAACAAGAGCTTTTGTCCTGGAAGATTCTTAGTCATCATGGCATCGGCTCGGCTACCATATCCTCGGTAGGGATGAATTCGAGGTTTATAGGATATTCCTTTACAGCTCGACGTATGAAATGAAATCTGATGTCGATGTGCTTTGATCGCCCGTGTGACACTGGATTCTGAGCCAGCTTTCCGGCACGTTGGTTGTCGTAGAATAGAGTTGCGTGACTGAGATCATGAAAACCTAGTTCTTTGAGGAATCTGTGTATGTAGATAAATGGATTCCTTGAAAGCATCGGAGAGGGCCATATATTCCGCCTCAGTAGAGGACAGAGCGACCGTGCGTTGCTTGCGGCTTTCGCATGAAATGGAGGCACCGGCGAGAGTGAAATTATATCCTGTATAAGAGCGGCGAACGATGTTGCAAGCTCCCCAGTCGGCGTCGACGTATCCACGAAGAGGTTTTCCATCTCTTCTGTATACGAGGGAGTAGTTAGATGTGCCCTTAAGGTACCTTAGTACACGCTTTGCTGCTGTCCAATGGGAATTTGTGTACATCAGTTGAATTGGCTTAAAAAACTCACTGCGTGCGCGATGTCCGAACGAGTTGCGACGGCAAGGTATGTACATCAGGTTCCCGATAAGCTCACGGTAAGGTAGATGATCAGTTGATTTGTCGGCTGGTTCGTCAGCTAATTTTTATCCCACGGCTAACGGTGTGCTCGTGGGCTTGCATTTTTCCATCCCGAATCTTGCGAGGAGGTCGCGAATATATCCGCGTTGTGACAGGCGGATTTCGGCTCACTGGGAAGTCGTCTGTTGAGAAATCTCTATGCCGAGGCAAAACTTTGCCTCACCGAGGTCCTTGATTGAGAATTTCTTTTTTAGAGATTCCCTGAAGGCGGTTAGCCTTTGGTCCTTCCTGTACATGACTAGTATGTCATCCACGTACACCAGGATGTAAATGCTTTTATCTTCAACGGTTTACACACACGAATCTTAGCTCGTAGGTATGAATCCACATGACCTGAGAAAATGATCGAGCCTTTCATGCCATTGCTTGCCCGATTGCTTTAGTCCATATAATGAGCGTTTAAGTGGTCTTCCCTGCAGAGTTTAGTCAGCATGTTGCGAGCCTTGCGGCCTAATTCGTTATCCCCTTCCTCGTCGGCCAATCTGGAGAGCATCCCCTCCAACAGTTTTGGTTTGTCCATATAGATTTCTGTGTCCAAAAATGCGTTGAGATATGCCGTGGTAATGTCCATTTGAACAATTTTAATTCCGGCTTGTGACAACAGAGCAACGAGAGTTCGGAGCGAGCTAAGGCGAGCAACAGGGGCGAAAGTCGATCCCCGGGCGTTGAGTGAATCCCTGAACGACCACACGAGCCTTCCTCCTCGCAATAGACCCGTCAGGATTGTACTTGTTTTGGAGTATAATACGGCAGCCGATTGTCTTCCTGTCAAATCTTGGGACCAGATCCCAAGTGTCGTTTAGGATAAGACTCCTAATCTCGAAGTATATGGCATCTCTCCACTCAGTTTGATTGGGACCGCTTACGGCCTCCAGAAAAGGGATTTCAGAGGCCAGCATTGCTTCATGGGCATCGCGAATTTGCTCACCGTCGTCGTCATTCCTCTGAGCATTAGGTCCGCGGTTGCGGTCCTCGCTGGTGGAACTTGAAGTGGGCAAATTTTTCATGTGGTATTGTCTCCGCGGACATCCTTTTTTTCCTGTTTTGATTATCTTTGGGCATCCAGGACCCCTATTTTATTAGGTGCTAGATGACCCTCGATGGTTTTCTTCTGTTATAGTGCAATCGACGTCAGACGAAGGTTTCCTTTGACCGGCGAGAGATTTGTGCTGTGATAAACCCAGTGGAACTTCAATGAAGTCGGCTGGTTCTTCAATTCTCTCGAGAGATTTTTCCAAAATAGAGAACTGACAGTTTCTCGTGTCGTTGGAAATAAAGACCACATGATTTTTGGAGACATCGAAATGGTCGATAAACTTCACGTCTTTCGAAACATAAATTTTGTTTTCTTTAGGCATCCACACTCTGTACCCCTTCGAGGTAGTGGAGTACCAGACGAAAATTCCTGCCCTTGCCTTGGGTTCGAATTTACCTCCATTTTTGGTTTTATTCAGCACATATGCTTCACAACCGAAAATACGGAGGTGGCTGATGATGGGTCTGCGCCCGGTCCACTTTTCATGCGGAGTTTTAAAGCTCAAAGCCTTTCAAATACAGCGATTTCGAACATAGTTCGCTGTGGAAATGGCTTCGGCCCAGAAATACGGGGACAAAGCAGATTGCAGCAAAAGACATCTAGCGGCCTCAACGAGGGTCCGGTTGCGACGCTCAGCAACGCCATTTTGCTGCGGTGTGTGAGGCGTGGTTAGACGTCTGCGAATGCCATTGGTTTTAAGAAACAAGTCCATGGTGGAGTTACAATATTCCTTGCCATTATCAGACTGAACTGATTTGACCTTCCGACCGGTCTGTACTTCAACCATCTTGACGTATTCGGCGAATTTTTCAGTAACCTCGCTCATTTTGCGAATGAAATAAACTTCGCACCATCCGCTGTAGACATCGATCATTGTTACAAAATATCGAGCACCCCCAAAGATTCAACGCGCATCGGACCGCAGACGTCTGTGTGGATAATGTCTAGCAGACTGGCGGATCTTGTCTCACGACTCGAAAAGGAGAGAGAGGTTAGTTTTCCTAGATGTTGTGGTTAGGATTCATATCTGACCTTTCTTCAGCTCCTTTGAGCTCGGGGCCGCGCTCAACGGACCTGTGGTGTTGTGGTCAGGACCTAAAATTGGTCCTCATATTCCTTACCTGAAAACATGAAAATAATTTCTAAATTTCCGGCCGCCTATTGGTGACGAAAAATTTAATTTCGGCGGCTCGTCCAAAAATCTACGGCGCCTGTGGCGGATACCGCAATGGGGGCTGTCTCTCGGACTGCGAGCGCCGAGTTTCGTAGCTAAAATTAGCACAAAACTCGACGGTCGCAGCTCGAGGGACAGCCAAAGCGGAAAAAAATTGCGGCGCGAGCCTGGTGATCGAGGCAAGTGGTGCACCTCGAGCTCGGTCGCATACAAAAATTTCCGCGACCGAAGAGCTTGAGTCGCCTCAATAAGTGCACGGTGCACCCAGCTGCCTCGAGCCAGCCACCAGCCGCAGCGAGCAGCGAAGCTCGATCCCGTTGGCGTCTACTCGCACCCCGGCTGTGAGCGCAGAGTGATCTGGCGCTGCCGATGTGTGAGTGGACGGCAGCGGGATCGTGAACGGACCGCGATGATGTCATGGGGGCGCGGAGATCTCGGCGTGGCGTGAGTCGACGAGAGTTTTCGGGGAGTCGGTGGAAAGAACTGGAGCAAAGCGATTGGGCACAGTGAATTAAGAATAGGAGAATATCAATTAAAGACTACATACATTCAATATTTTAGTTCACTTCAGGGCAGGGATTTGCATCCCCCGACGAATTTTCTTTGGTTACTTACCTCCTTTTAGTCGGGGGGGCTCTAAAATTTTATTTAATCCTTTTTCTATTACGACGTTTACATCCGTCGTGGGTTTTTTCAAAATTTTTAATTTTGTTTTTTATTTGAAACTTTTTAGAGATTTCTTACAAAATATTATTTTTATATCTGGCCGTTGAATCACAAACCCTTTACAGAAAACCGTATCTAAATCGGTCAAACCGTTTTGGAGATACTTGGCAACATTGGACTGGACAAACAACCTCTCACCTTAAACGCATATACCAGCTCCGCCGTCCTGCGTAAAAATCAGCGGCCCCGAAAACCCCTAAGAACCAAGTTTGTTGGAAATAGCACAAACTTTAAGGAGTTGACAATCCGACATCTTGAATTCATAAATTTTGACAGTTGGTTTGAGATCGGCGACCCCAAAAAAACCCCCAAATATCAAGTTTGGTCCAAATCGCATAAACTTTAAAATTTGACAGTCCGCCATCTTGAATTCGTAAAGTCTGACAGCTGATTTGAAATTGGTGACCCCGAAAACACCTAAATACCAAATTTAGTGCAAATCCTATAAACTTTAAAATTTGAGAATCCGCCATCTTGAATTCATAAATGTTCACAGTTGGTTTGAGATCGGCGACCCCAAAAACCCCCAAATATCAAATTTGGTCCAAATCGCATAACCTTTGAAATTTGACGGTTCGCCATCTTGAATTCGTAAATTCTGATAGCTGATCTGAAATTGGTGACCCCGAAAACACCCAAATACCAAATTTGGTGCAAATCGCATAAACTTTAAAATTTGACAGTCCGCCATCTTGAATTCGTAAATTTTGACAGTTGAATTGAAATCAGCGACCCCGAAAGCCCCCAAATACCAAGTTTGGTGCAAATCGCATAAACTTTAAAATTTGACAGTCCGCCATCTTGAATTTTGCAGCAAGTTAACACCGTAAGACCTATCTAAGAACAATTGCCGATGAATCACCAACTTTTTACAAAAAACCCCATCTAAATCGGTCAAACCGTTTTGGAGAAAAATGGTAACTTTCGTTTGCACACACAAACAAACAAACAAACAAACAACCTCTCACCCCAAACGCATATACCTTCTCCGTTCCGTCGTGGGTAAAAAAAAATAATAAAAAAAATGTTCCGTCACATCCATTTAACAGTAAGTGACATATCCCGGTTTCCAGCTTTATGCCTGAAATAAATTAATAAAATATAACTTTGTGGTACCATAAGTTCAGTTAGCAGTTAAGTGAATCACCTGATTTTTTTCCGGGCATCAGATCTGAAAACTAAAAGTAAAAAGGGATATTTCGGTGAACCGTTACAATTAGCTAACAGTAAATGACTCACCTCAGAGTGTTCCAGCATTAGATCGGGAATTAAATTGTTAAAGCCTAATTTTGTAGACCGTTAAAATTAGTTAACAGTTAAGCGACATGTCTTAAGTTTCCTCGGCATTAGACCTGAAAAAACAAAGAAAAAGAAAATTTTTTTTTAACCAAAGAATTAAATGTCCATACTTATAAACTAATAGCCATGTAACTACATAAGTCAATAAATGAGGGTACATTGCGATACATAGTGGAACTAAGAAGTAAACAGTGAAATAAATGAACAAGTAATTAAGTGTACATTAAAGTAAATTAGTCAAGACAAATAAAATAAATAAATTACAGGGACTCGAAATTAAACCAATAACTGAATAGTCGAACGTTAAAGTAAATGAGTAAATAAATGCACCCGTAAGTTATCTACATAAAATCATAAATAAGTGTATACTATATAAGTAAAAGTAACCACATAACTTGCATAAATAGAACAATGTGTAAGTGTATAGACAAATAAGTGAGTAAAGGACCTACCTAATTAAGTCCATTAATGAGTGGATAAATAAATGAACTAATGTATTAAACTAAATAAATAAAACACTAAATATTGGAATAAGTAGACCAGTAACCTCTTAATTTTATAAATGAATCCTAAGCTAAATGATTATATTAAAAGTGTCTGCGGACATAAAATAGAAAATCAATAAGAGAGCATTGTAATGAACGATAAGTGCATAACTGATCCTTGCTAAACAAGTGAACTGTGACTAAACAAATTAAATAACAAGTCCATTAATAAGTGACTATTAAACTAAACCAATACGAAAGTGAACTTTAACTTAACCCCGCAAATAAAACATACGTAAATAAGTACCCAAACGAACAATAAAATAACCACCTAAATAAACTAGTGAACGTTAAGATTAAATAAAAAAGTAAGTGCGTGAACATTGAACTCAACCCGTGTTCACCTTCGCAAAAATATTCGCGAAAGTTGCAATTTCGATGTACATTCTCACGAAAGTTTTCACACGCCAAGCACATTCTTTGATGAGCCCAGACGCAACTTGAGTTCTTTGCATCTGCACACTCAACGTAATCTTGTCTGCCGCTGTAAGCGGAGCTTCACACGTGCAGAGAGCTTTCGTGAGAATCAACTCTAAAAATTTGTGTATATAGGGAAGTACCAAAATAAACACGACACAATCTACAAGAAATCATCGCCGTTTTCATTATTCCCTTCGCAATTGTTCTGTTCACATGAATGCATAGGTTTGGCACCTAGGCATTATTATCTTTAGCAGGTTGCCAAGGTATTGAACTTTGGTAAATTCATCATCAATTTATTTGGGGAGTCAAGGTATTGAACCTTTGCTCCTATCTATTGCGGGCGGCAAAAGAGTCGTTCGTGTTTTAAAAACAACCCGTAAAAGTTCAAGTGAACCTTAGGGTAAAGAAATAAATAATTAAATAAATACACCTATATCAAAATACGCACATCCTTAAATATTTCAATATACACCTAACTATCTGAAACATAGAAATAAAGCATACCTTGTGTTGTGACCTGTTTGTGACTAAACTGAAACACACCGACACAACGGCGGGGCCGAATGAAAAGACAGGGTGTCGGGCGGTGGCATCAGCATCAGTCGTCCCAGCATCATTCAACAGTATTATCTTTCTACATCATCACCACTTCATCAACATCTTCATCAGCAGCAGCAAGGCGCCCAACGGCATAAAAATTGTAAAATTTTGGTAAAGAAAAAATAATAATAAGGTATGTTCAATTAACGTAACTCTTTTTCTCTGGGTCCTCCCTCTCCTCTCTTCTCGAAGCCAGCAGGGGTGATTTTATTGTTTTGGTGATATGACCTAAACTTTTGAATTTTTTTTTTAAGGTACCTCCCCATAATTTTTCATTGGCCAAGGGGTGGTCAAAGGGTGGTTGGGGCATAGGCCAGAAGGGGTTCATTTCTAGCAGAACCCCCCGTCAGTGTCAATCACAGGCAGTTGAAGGAATTCGGTCTGCACTGTCGCCCCCTTGCGATTTTTCGTTCCGTCGCGGGAGAATTTTCGTTGTTGGTGGGCCGTTCCGGTGGTGAAGAGCGGCATTTCGGCAAACTCCCCCACTCGCTACCCCGATGCTAGCCATGCCAGCTCCCGCAGCCGCATACCCCCGGACGAGGTGCTTTAGCCGGGCCCTCGAGGCACCAACCCGCAACATAGAATACATGTTTTGCCTGGATCCTTAGCTGATTTTGAAACTATGTTTGATTCCAAGTTAGCGGAAAACAGATCAAAATAGAATTCCCAAATACAATGAAAGGGAACCTGAAAACGGTGGGTGTGTAGCGGAATGAAAGAGATACCGTTTGATTATTAATTTAATTTTATTCAAATTCTTCAAGCAACTTACATTTAATAACAAGTTCAATTGTTATATAACTTAATCTACCTATTTATTTTAAATTCAAAGTTTATTCAGTAATTAACTTAGATTATAAGATAAAGCAATTTAATTTATTTCACGAAGTAAAATTAAACTGCGTTTTTGTTGCAAATAGTTTCAACAAACGAGAATATTTCAGAGTTGCATTTTCCAATATACCGTAGGTATTTGTTTGGATATGACAAACTCCGTTAAATGCCTCTTATGAAAATTTGTGCAACCAGAATACGAATCCTAGTTTGTGATTTACAAATTCAAATCCAAAGCAAAATTGGTTTATTTAATTACTATAGAAGGATACTGCATTAAACTCAAATTATAACCTAAGACCTCCCGAATTTAGCCATAAGTTATTCAGTAAATATTTTTCCCTGAAATTTATTAGTAATTTTTCCCAGTTAATGTTAAGTTGAATATTTAGAGTTAATGACCAAAGGGCATGCAAACTCTTCATTCGAACTTAACTTCCCCTTGTTATGATTTATAGTTACCTTTTTTAAATGTTGAATGTTTTTTAGAGCTGAAATTTCTGAGTTGGATATGTAGAGTCGAATGACCAAAGGCATATGAACTTTTAATCCGAACCAGGCTGAAAGTATAAAAGAAGACCGAGCTACCGTGGTCTCGGCTTTTATACATCAAACTTAACGGTTATTTGTTTCAGTTTCAGTCAGTTCTGCGTGGCTGTGTTTACACTTGCAGATCATTTCTCAGCATTACCAGGCTTGAGATTTTGTTGTCGACCATGTGTAAGGTGTCAGTGATCAAGTGGTCAATGACGTTTTTCACCTGACATTTCCCGGAATGACAACACAACTTGTCAATAAAAACAATGTAGGTGAGTTCATTTGTTGTATTGTTTATTATAAATGCTAATTTCTACAATCCATTTTTTACCTTTTAGGTTTAATTAAACTAGGATTACCTGTGGGTACTCCAGGTAAGGTAGGTATTTCATAATTCATTGTAATTAATTCTATCACATAATTTTCTTTTAGAATTTAACTCAACAAACTAAATTCATTCCTATAACCACAAACTACTTAATATACTGTAACCTGAGCGGCCTCGGTTTAATAAATTAACCCGATGGCAATTTATCCGAGAGGGAGACTTTTTTTGATTTTATTACTTGACTTTGGTTACTTGAACGCGACCGAACACTTCGCGCACGCACGCCCTGGCAACCCCAACCAGTTGGTGGCTCGCGGCGTGTTTGTTTACGGCCTGCTCCGGCGAAAGCTCAAGCCCGTGCAACCAGCTGATCGTGCCCCAGCCGGAGCGATGCTGCAACAATGTTGCTTTGCACGATGTGGCTGTGCACTTATGTGGCGCGATGTGGCTATGCGCTTATGCGGCGCGATGTCGCTATGGGGCTCGCTTAGCGGCGGCTCTGCGCCGGGGCGTGAACTTGGCTGGCTTGGCTTGGTTTTATAACCACTCCGTCTTGTATTTATTATACACCGTTCACTCGGTACCTCAAAAGCCTATTCGCACAATTTATTAACAAAGCTCTAATTCCACTTCCTACTTTTAGCCCGTCTAGAACACTAGTTCACCCAAGATGTCTGCTCTCACTTACGATTACGAGGATCATGGCAGCTTTCCGGCCTTGACCTGCTAGGGGCCGTCCCGATTGCAGGCGATACTAAAAATTTCCTGTCTGTAAGTAATGCCTAATGAGAATGATAAACTTGTTCGAAAATTAAAGCTTCGTCTCTCTTTTTATTTTTTATTGGCAGGAGCTGTGGGGACTGTAACAATACATACTGTTGTGGTCAGGGTTCATATCTGACCTTTCTTCAGCTCCTTTGAGCTCGGGGCCGCGCTCAACGGACCTGTGGTGTTGTGGTCAGGCCCAAACAATTGTCCCCATAATTCCCATCTGAAAAACATGAAACATCTTTTTTAATTTTCACGCCGCCTATGGGTGACGAAAAGTTTAATTTCGGTGGCTCGTCCAGAAATTTACGGCGCCTGTGGCGGGTACCGCAATGGGGGCTGTCTCTCTATTTTAGCTGTAGCTAAAAATAGCACAAAAATCGACGGTCGCAGCTCGAGGGACAGCTAAAGCGAACAAAAATTGCGACGCGAGCCTGGTGATCGAGGCAAGTGGTGCACCTCGAGCTCGGTCGCATACAAAAATTTCCGCGACCGAAGAGCTTGAGTCGCCTCAATAAGTGCACGGTGCACCCAGCTGCCTCGAGCCAGGCAGCAGCCACAGCGAGCAGCGAAGCTCGATCCCGTTGGCGTCTACTCGCACCCCGGCTGTGAGCGCACCGTGACAAAGAATATGGAACCTTGTAACCAGGAAAAGTAAAAAGAATTGCCGCGAATAAATAGCACGGTGCAATTTTTAATTAAAGTCAAGTGATTCACAAAGCTCGATTTTCGGGTATGATCCGGGAAAGGAAAAATTTTACAATGGCGACAATGGCCCCAGGGCAATGAAATTTTGCAGGCTCCTTCCGTTTTGGCTAAAACGAAAGGATCTGAAGAAATTTTGTGGTACTCGGCTATAATTTCCGAGATATTTAATTTTTAAATTTGACAACCTGTCAAAATTAAAAATTAATATTTTCTACCCCAAAACTCCTTTCCACCGCCAAAATTTCGCTGCAATATCTGGGATCATGTCCCCACTGCACATTTCACTTAATTTCCTACACTTAGTAACACTTTAAAATGCAAAAATCTGAAAAAAATCCAATGTTTATTAATAAATGTTAAAACACTTACCTCAAGCGGCCATCACACTCCTTTTTGATGTCTTTTTTTTTCTTTCAGTTGGCTTAATTGACATGCTGGCTCGGTATAACTCCTAATCATTCATACAGATTTTCATTACGAAACCTTGTTATTATTTTAAGAAAAATGGTAATATTTGTTAAATATATGAGGAAATATACATTACATTTGTCATATTAATTTTTATTGTCTTAATTAAACAACTTCCCCATCAATACTTTTTGCATCTGGCCTGAGTTTCATAGAGGTGTCGCACTTCGGGCAATTCAAATTTGCCTCGCCGGCAAACACTCCCCACTCCTGCAACTTATGAACAAGTCCCAGCTCCTTACCCGCAAGGTCGCAAATACCAAACAAATTAATGTGTTGCGAGTTCTTAATTTTTAATTAAAAAACTTATTAAGTATGTAGTTTGTGCTATAACCGATTGTTTTTGATGCATTAGTAAGAGATCCCTTTTGTTTACATGGCCCATTCGTTCGTGCCATATGTCGATTTGAGATTTCTCTTTTGAATTGGCGGCCAGGGCCTGAGGTTGCGGATCCCTTACGTAGAAGAGGTCGCCTGCTCGGTCGTAGAGGGTGTTCTCTAATTTGATAGTTTTGACTTTGTCGTTCACGGAAGCGGTGATTTTTGACGTCACCCTTTGCTGTGACTCGAGTGTTGTCTCCGTTGGCCAGCTTGACGCCACTGGAGGTGGCCGATGACTCGACGAAAAAACGTTTGCTGTTTCACAGGTGCGACGTGCAGCCACTGTCGATGCACCATTTCTCTTTTCGTTAGGCTGGAATTGCTAGTTAACTGGCTTCGTTGTTGATGACGTCGATCAGAAAATTTTCTTCTGCAGTATTCGCATTCTGATTTTTAGCCTTGTCTGCCTTTTTCTTTGAAAAACAATCTGATATTTTGTAACCTCTCTTTTTGCAATATTTCCAAAAAAGATTTTGTCGTTGAGTATCACTTTTATCATATCTTTTATCTGCTTTGTTTCTATTTTTTGTGACACCTGGTTTTGCATAGAGGGCTCCATGATCACCGGTGTTAAAATGTTTCTTTATGGATTCACTTGCCTCGATGATTTTGATCTTCAACGTATCGATATCGGGAAGTGTATCACGAGATTTGATTGCTTGTCGGAACATTTCAAAACTGTTGGGAAGACTTTGGAGTAACATCAAGGTAAGTTTTTATTGATCTCAACTTCCATGGTGGCGACCTTGTCCAACATTTCGAAAAAAGTTGCCATGTGTTCGCGTATGTTACCTCCTTCCTGCATTTTTAGATTCATTAAGTGACGAAGCGTTAAACTCATGCTTGCGGCATCTTTTGGAGCAAACACGGTTTCGATGTTTTCCCACAGTTGTCATGATGTATCACACCCGCGAGTGTTTTAGCTCTGAGGCACTCATTGATAGCAAAATGTCAGACTTAGCTTTTAGATCCTGTGTTATCCAGTTCTGGTGGGTTTCAATTTGTGCTTCTGTAGGCTTAGCGGGAAGTACGGGTTGTGGAATTGTGCCAGAGACATAACCCCACATGTCGTTCTTGATTAGCAATGCCTGGGCATGAATTCGCCACTTGTTATAGTTGTCCCTTGTGAGCATGTCAATGCGTGCCGAATTTGTGGAACTCATCTTGTAAACATGTCTGATGCAGCGGGATGTTAGAGCTGTTGCTGTCTTCGAGAAAAGAGAAGAACTTTGCCGCGCTTGTTCGGGCACGAATCGTCGGCGTTTGCGACAATGTTGGCAATTGGTGAACGAAAAATTTTTTTTTTTTTAATTTCCGCACACGATATTCGACTCGTGACCTTATTGCATGAAACAGAGAGACGTTTTTGATTTATTTATATTTTGGTTTAAAGCTCTGGGTCCATAACCTGTTAAAGAAAAGAAAACTCCAGAGCGACTTTTCTATATTTTACTGAAAGAAACAAAATTAGAATAAGAATCGTGATTTTAAAATGCAACTAGATGAAGCCGAGAGATTGCCGGATTGCTTAGATTCTAAAACCCAACATAAATGAATTGGTATTTCGCATTAACAATTGCCATTAGTATCATACTATGGTGACCTTTATAATTATAATAGTAAGTAACCAAAGAAAATTCGTCGGGGGATACCATTCCCTGCCCTTAAGAATAGGAGAATATCAATTAAAGACTACATGCAATATATTAGTTCATTTCAGGGCAGGCAATGGCATCCCCCGACGAATTTTCTTTCGTTACTTACCTCCTTTTAGTCGGGGGGTTTTAAAATTTTATTTAATCCTTTTGCTATTATGACGTCTACATCCGTCGTGGGTTTTTTCAAAATTTTTAATTTAGAGTTTTGTGAGTCACCATAAACAAAGCATTCCCGGCTCACCTTAGCAAGCCGGCGCTTTCTTTCATGCAAGTGCAACATAAACAAATAGCACGTGAGGCATCGACCGCGTGAGTTACATATATTGATATGCAACCCTTGGAATCCGATGACAAACTGCTTAAGTCACACGAAATTCAAGCCAAGCCCAAGCCGATGGCATGGTAAGCATTCCTAAAGTCTAGACAGATCTTAAATTACCTGACTTAGCTAAAAAGCCTTTTTGTTCACATTAAGGTTCTCACCAGAAAATATGATTAGGTTGCAAAATATGATAGGAAGCTTGGGTCGTGGAGATTTTGATAAAGTTGAGTCTGTCGCTGATCGTCCGGTTGAAAAGTCATTTTTAGAAACTGTCTTTAAAATAAAAATTGTGTAAAGTTATCTTAGAAGCTGTCTTTAAAATAAAAATTGTGTAAAGTTATCTTAGAAACTGTCTTTAAAATCAAACTAGTGTAAAGTTATCTTAGAAACTGTCTTCAAAATCAAACTTGTGTAAAGTTATCTTAGAAACTGTCTTTAAAATCAAACTTGTGTAAAGTTATTTTAGAAACTGTTTTTAAAATCAAAATTGTGTAAAGTTATTTTAGAAACTGTCTTTAAAATCAAAATTGTGTAAAGTTATTGTAGAAACTGTCTTTGAAATCAACATTGTGTAAAGTTGCCTTAGAAACTGTTTTTAAAAAATCTAAATCGTGTAAAATAAAAATAAACTGTTTTAAAAAAAAAGAAATCTAAATTGTGTAGAATAAAACGAAGTTGTATTTAAAAATCTAAATTGTTTGTTTTTTTTATTAATGAAAGAAGAAAATATTCACAAAATCTAACTGGCGCAGTCGGTGCTGGCCCTATTAAATTAAACTAGGAGCCAAATAAGGAACTCAGTGTTAAAATAAGTGCGATACGAAGCAATTTAAGCAAACATTTAGTAAGTTGCGAAGAAACGAACACGAATTAACGCTGGAAAACAGGGAAAGAAGGAATCAGAGGAATCAGATTATTGATCAAAACCGAGAAATGGCCCAACCGGAGAACGGCGAGGTACTAGGACGTTGCCTAGTGGCCCTAACGGAAATACTGAACAGGCAGACTCAACCACCATCATTAAGACGAAATATAGAAAAGGATCTCCGATATCTACCAAACTTCGAAGGAAAACCTGGAACACTACCAGCATTCATAGCAGCAGTGGACAGGACTCTCACAGACTACGGAGTACAGGCACCTCAGGCATACACTATCATCTATAATGAGAAGATCCTGGGACATGCAAAGAATTATTTGGAGACATCACCTCCGACTACATGGGAGGATTGCAAAGCCAAGCTGAAATTACAATATAAACCTTCTAAGGACCAGGGACGAATTATGCAAGAAATCAGTAGGCTAAAAGTGAGTACAATTGAAGAATTAGTGGATAAAGTACGAAGATTTGTTATTGATATCTCAGAATGTGCAGTATTTAGCGAGTTCCAAACAGAAATTGTTAATCACCTTAGTAGTGTGTTAATATTAAAAATAAAAGAAATTACGGCCGGTGCACTAGCATCAGAATTGCATAATAAATTTACATTAAAGGAAATTAGGGAGGTAATAAATAAATATATAGGACAAGACGAATATAACTTAAAGTGGCATAGACCATATCAAGTATCAAAAGAAAGACATAATTTAAGACAAAATTACCCATATCAAAATTTTAATAATTCGCAAAATAATTCCTATGGTAATAATAATTTTCGACAAGACAGAAATACAAATTCAGGACAGGTGAGAAACAACAATAGCAGCAATTCAAGACAAACCCCACAGAATTCTGAACAAATACGAAACAATAATAATAATTCAGGACAAACACGACATACCAATTATAACGACAAATATAGACAACAAAATAATAACAATTATAGACGAAACAGACCAAACAATGACAATAATTTAACTAACCAACCTAGAGGTCAATCAGTTCAACAGAATAATACTAGCACAGCACAAGAACCAATGGAAGTAGATGCCTTAAGCACAAGAAATGAAAATGAAGTGAATCAATTAAACAAGGAATTTTTTATCAATTAGCCTCGGAAACCAAGAAAATATATGTCATTTTAACGATAAACAATAAAAAATATGTGGCGTTAATGGACACAGGATCGACAATTAGTTTATTAAATTCAAAAACTATAACAGATAACATCTACGAAGAATTAGGAGAAAGAAATATAAAAATTAGCACTATTGAAGGGGAAGTTCAAAAAAATACAGAACTAGTAAAAACAAAGTGTCCGGAGGAGTTTAAACAAGTAGAAAATGCCAGAATGAAATGGGTTAAAATAAATTTAAATAAAACATACGATTTTTTGGTCGGTATGGATTGGATAGAAAAGAATGTAAAAATAATAGATATGGAGAAACAGGAAATCATACTAACTAATAACGTAAAACTATCTTTTCTTAATAAAACCATTCAGGAAGAAATTAATATGCTAGAGGAAAACGATATAGGAAATATAAAATTAAATCATTTAAATGAGGAAGAAAAATCGGGAATATCGAAATTATTAGAAAAATATAAAACACTAATATTTAAAGAAGGCGATCAGTTAACGAATACGAAAAGCATAGTTCATGAAATAAGGACAACAACGACTGAACAAATCAATTCAAAACTTTTTCGCTATCCACCTCAACATGAAGCAGAGTTAAAAAAGCAGCTGGATGACATGGAAAAGCAGGGTATTATAAGAAAAAGTAATAGTAAATATTCGTCACCAATATTCGTATTTCCAAAGAAAAGGGACAAGTCAGGAATTCAAAAATATCGGTTGGTAGTAGATTATCGAAAACTAAATCAGATCACAATAGACGACAAGTACCCACTTCCCAATATAGAAAGTATATTGGACAAGTTGGGGAAAGCCCAATATTTTAGTTCTATAGACCTAGCAAAAGGGTACCACCAGATATTAGTGGCTGAAAAGGATATAAAAAAAACTGCCTTTATATCACCCTTAGGCCTTTACGAGTTTGTCAGGATGCCTTTTGGGCTGAAAAATGCCCCTGCCACCTTTCAAAGGCTAATGAACGAAATTTTAAGGGAATATATTAACAAGATATGTGTCGTCTACTTAGACGATATTCTTATCTTCTCAACTACCCTAAACGAACACCTCAATTCTATAGAGAAAATCTTTAAACGTTTAAGAGAACATAATCTAAAAATTCAGGCAGATAAATGCAATTTCATGGAGAAAGAGACCGAATTCCTAGGACATGTACTAACTACTCAGGGAATAAAACCTAACCCAAATAAATTAAACGCTATAATGAAATTAGAAATACCCAAGACAGACAAACAGTTGAAAAGTTTTTTAGGAATGACAGGATATTATAGAAAATTCGTTAAAGATTACGCCAAAGTAGCATATCCACTAATAAAATATCTAAAGAAAGATATGAAAATAAATACTAAAGACCCTCAATACATCCAAGCTTTGGAAGAATTAAAATTGTTATTAACATCTCATCCAATACTAAAATTTCCGGATTATGAAAAACCATTTATTTATTTATTTACGGCTGGTTTTGAACAGAAATAAAAATTTCCAATTATACAAAACACAATTAAGAAAAACTCAAGGTTAAAAACTACAATGAAATATGAAGCTAAGTAACTAGTTTGCTTAAAACATTAATCTTAAATCTGCTGTAAGGGCAGTTCAGAGGACCAAGTTGAAGTCTGTCGTGGTTTCTTTGCATACGAATCACCGGAGAATTAAAGAAAACGTCAAGTAAAGCTCTCGGAGGTAAAAACACATTATTGTTTCTGCTGCAGTATGCAGGAACGCGAAAGCTTATCTCATCAGCCAGGGTCGTATGTAGAAGCCCATTAATAATACGGTACAATACGCATTCATCGAGATAAAGTCTTCTGTTGGCGAGGGTGGGAAGGTTGAGGGTGGAAAGTCTATTAAGGTATGGGACGTCAGGTAGTTTTAGTTGTTTAAAAAGACTACGAGTAAATTTTCTCTGCACTCCTTCTATTTTGTCTATTTTGTTTTGGTGATATGGTGACCAAACTGGTGAGCAGTATTCGAGGATACTGCGTACCAGTGTTACGAAAAGTAGTCTTGCTATAGACTTGTTGTGGAAATGGGAGGAAGTGCGAACTATGAATCCGGCTAGTCTAAAAGATCTGTTACATATGTCATATATATGAGCGTCAAAACTCAATTTACAGTCAAAAGTTACGCCTAGATCCTTAAAATTATCAACTCCTTGCAATAAAGTCGAGTTAAGACTATAATTGAATAAAATACGGGATTTGCTAAGGGTAAAGGTCATCGTAAAACACTTACCAACATTTATAGTCAGGCAATTAATCCGACACCACTTTTCAACAGCAATTAAATCACGTTGAAGAATATCACAGTCATTATCACTAGTAATCACTCGAAAGATCTTGACATCGTCCGCATATAAAAGACAGTCGGAATTAATCATCGAGGTCAAGTCATCAATAAATAACAGAAAAAGCAGCGGACCGAGGATAGATCCTTGTGGAACACCAGATGACGGTACGAACTCAAAGGACGTGCACCCAGAAAACACTACATGCATCTTACGACCGGACAAATATGACGAGAACCAAGACAATAGGGTCCCCTGCAGGCCATACATGTTTAATTTACGGATGAGAATTTCGTGATTGACATGATCAAAAGCTTTAGAAAAGTCTGTGTAGATGGTGTCAACTTGCAGGTGCTGTTCAAGAGCCTTCGAAACAAAGTGATGGAATTCAAGGAGATTACTAGCTGTGGATTTCCCCTTTATAAAACCGTGCTGCTCTTTCGACAGAACGGGATTCAAGACCTGAGTCAATTGATTATGTACCAATCGCTCGAAGAGTTTGCCAAAGCAGCTTAGAATACAGATAGGGCGATAATTCTCTACTGCGAGCTTGTCACCCTTCTTAAATATAGGTACAACATGTGCCTGCTTCCAACGTTCAGGAAAGATGCCTTCGCTGAGAGAAGCATTAAAAATCACAGTTAAAGGATAGCACAGTACATGCGATAGTTGCTTCACGAAGTAATTTGGTAAAACATCGGACCCCGCAGAGGATTTATTGTCAAGACTACAAATACAATTCGATACATCATCAACACTGATGGACAGACAAGACAAAGAAATTGCACAGGGTGGTCGGATATCACAGGTAGGTTGTGTATTATGCTCAATGAAAGAGCCACTGAAAAAGCGTGCAAACATATCCACAGATGGATTGTGGGTCTGATGCCATATCATCACCGAAGTTAAGGGTTGATGGACGCTCCTGACAGAGTCTGGTGCTTTTGATGTGATTCCAAAATGGCTTTGGATCATTATGACGCAAGTGATCTTCAATACTCTGTACATAAGATCGAAATCCTGCTTTCAGAAGACGTTTAGCATGAGAACGACTTTTTGAAAACAGCGTATAAGTGTCAGGAGAGTTGTGTCGTTTATGCATTCTCCAATAGCGATCCTTTTCCCTAAGTGCGCTTACAATTTCGGCGGTAAACCAAACAGGGTAGTCAATACTATTGGTAGAACGCCGTAGAGGAACATGCAGTTCTATTTCTTTTTCGAGGATTTTGTAAAAGTTAGTGGTGGCCTCATTGCAAGAGTTACCACGAAATATAAGCTCCCAGTCGATGCTCGACAGATCGGCGCAAATAGCATCGAAATTGCTCCTGAAAAAGTTTCTCGAATGTTTATGTGATAAATATGACGAGTTTACTTTTAAGGGGATGTTGACATGTAGCTCCAAAGGAGGATGATGGGGATCCGCAGGAACCAATCCAATATGCTTCTCGATAAGAAGAAGTTCGGGTGAGATATTGGAGAAAACAAGGTCAAGGAGGGCAGAGTTGTGATTGGGAAAGCAATTAAACTGGTTCAGGGAGCTGAACTCCATGAAATTATGGAGCAAGGCACTCATTCCACAGATTGAAGTTAAATCAGTGGGTTTAGAGAGAGACCATCGCAGATTAGGGAGATTAAAGTCCCCGCAGATAAGTATTAGGCTGTGCGGGTCAATAACATTAATAATGGCAGCAAGATCATCAAAGAGGCTCTCCAAACGTTCAGAGCATGTAACACATGGAACATATACACAGCAAACATACAAGTTAAGTTGGTGGCTGAGCTTAAGCTTAGCACAAACGCAGTCAATTGGGAAGTGATCAATCGGTAGACAAAAGGGTGAGGGCGCAAGAGAAGACCTTATCCCGATAAGAACACCACCGCCATCTTTCTTCGAGCTGCGCGAGAGATCACGGTCGCTACGAAATAGATTAAACGAAGGAAGTTGAAACTCTTCACTAGAAACTGACGAATTAAGCCACGTTTCACTGAGACAGAAAATATCGGGGTTGTCTGTTAAAACAGTACTACAGATCTCAAGCAACTTAGTCCTCAAACCACGAACATTTTGGTAAATGACATTAATAGAGCATACATTGTCATTGATCGTGTTAGATATACAGTTCTCAACATTACAGTCACCAGTATTGATGTTTTCAGTTAAGGTTGCGTCTTGGCGGAGCCTCTCTGGCGAAAATTTCTAACTGCCCGAGGAGTAAAAGGATGAAATAAGGTTCCTTCAGGCCAGAAGTTCTTATTGTTGATTGAAGAAAAAATGTCATCAGTAGCAAAAATTCGGAAGGATGCAGTTCGACGATCAGACAAGTTGGGCCTCGTTAGTTTCTTGCAGGATATTTTCGCAGTGGGTTGTTCGAGTTTGGCGAGAATGTATTTGGTGATGTCGTCACTAGATGTGGCATAACTGAGACGAGACACAAACAGAGATGGGGTAGGTTTCACCACCTCTAAGTTGACCGAAGTAACTGCCGCGATGGTTCCAGCAGAGAGCTGTTGAGCATGTTCGACAGCCAAAGTTTGAGGCCTGCTACGATTATTGCGATTAGACTCGGAGATGCTGGGGGAAGTACCACCGATCATTGCCGGAGACGGCGAGTGAGTTTTCCTAGAAGGTGGAACTTGACTAGGAGATTCCTTCGACACAGTAGGCCTGCTCAAGGAAGCGCCCTTGGAAGTAGAAGCCGACTGCTTGGATGTTATAGTAGAGGAATTGCGACTGGAAGGTGATACTTGACTAGGAGAATCCTTCGATACAGTAGACCTGCTCAAAGAAGCGCCCTTGGAAGTAGAAGCCGACTGCTTGGATGTTGTAGCAGAGGAATTACGACTGGAAGGTGACACTTTCGAGGAAGTTTGGGATTCAGTCCGTAAAGCGCGTATGGGTTCACACTGGCTGGCATTGGGTGTTCTCGAAGCTATGCTCGGCGAGGGTGTGATAGCCTTCAGTAATTGAGAAGAGCAAGACGACAACATAGCTGAATGACCAGCAACTATGTCCCTAACTTCCATCAGCGTATTAGTCATGTTGTGGGTAGCAGTACTGGAAAGCGACACATCGGGACCTGGTCCAAAGTCCGCTAGAGTGTCCGCAATAGCGTCTAACTTATTAAGCGCTTTAAATGACTGCTCCGCTGCGCTTTTAGAAGATGATACGATTTGAGCTAATGTGGAAGTCAAGGAATCAAGCTTAGCAGATAGTGCGGTAAGCTCCTCCGATAGTTCGGGCAATATGTTCCATCTATCTGATAAGCATTTCAGTTTTTCATGCACTCCAGAGATGCTTAAAGGAAGGCTCGAGACTTCAACTATTTGTGCAGATATAAGTCCAAAAGCCTTCAGGACATGGCAGGGTTTAATATCACAGCAATCGGGGCATGTGTAGGTACGGATTTCCTTGCCACTGCTACGTGAACCGCGTTTCACACAGGCGAGATGAAAGCGGTTGCCGCAGATACCATCACATTCTACCCACTCTGCGCCGGTGTCCAAGTTGCAAGATGGGCAAACTTTGGAGAAAGACATTATCGGTGGTGAATGGTTTGAGTCTCGGATAGAAGGTAGTGTAAGAGTGGCTTTTGCTAATATCCGCCAGGTGACGCCAGATGATGAACAATTGTGGCAGCACTATGGCAGCACCATCACTGTCACATGAATCCGCATGAGGCAGCACCGTCGTGTGGGACGGAACAGAGTCCACGGGACCTTTCAAATTACGGCAGTTGTGTGGATCGACGCTTCTCGACTAGCAAGCAAAAGCCTGGGAGTTCAAATATTAAACGAGAGAATTACCTTGCTTGAATTAACATTAATAAATATTAAGATACAAGTACAGCGTGTTTCATTGTAGACTATTAGTGGGTGACAAAAGCACCCATAATTGGTGACCCCTGTGAACTTTAAACATAGACAAAAAGAAGTAAACATTGTGTAATTCACTGCCATTACGATGGCGCAGTACAAAGACGATAATGTGCTAATTGATTTGTTTGACGAGATGTCGGGCATTAAGCAGGAGGCTGAATGCTTCACTCCTGCGCATCTACCGCATTCTACTCCGTCGGACACACATTCGACATTATCCACAACAATTAGTCCAAGCGTGCCGCCAGCATTGTCCTCTTTTTCGGGACGGGTGCGCTTGCCAGTTTTTTGGAAGCACGAACCAGAGCTGTGGTTCACACATATTGAGGCCATTTTCTACATTAATGGACTTCACTCTGACAATGAGCGTTATTTTGCAGTGCTCGCAGCACTTGAGACACCGGAGATTTTAAACAAGGTGGCCGACATAATTCGATCGCCGCCCAAGGAGAATAAGTATCAGTATTTTAAAAACCAGCTTATTTCCCGCTTTTCAGTTTCCCAGGAGCAGCAGCTGGACACTTTATTAACTAAATTGTCTCTAGAAGATAGAAAGCCTACTGAGTTGCTGCGCGAGATGCTAAGACTGACTCCTTTGAATACACCCGAAAATTTTATTCATTCATTATGGATTCGGCGTATGCCGGCCAGTGTGAGATGCATATTGTCGGCAAGTGCGGAGACAGATTTAAAAAAATTGGCAGAGATAGCTGACCGCATTATGGAACGCAGTTCTATTGCAGACACAGTGGATGCTATTTCTGCTGCTCCTTCTAATCAAACGCACACCGGCATGCAACAGCGAATTGAGCATCTCGAGAAAAAACTTAAAGAACTCACTACCGTTTTAAAAAAACAAACAGTTTCTGTGCAATTGCCCCGCGGTAAATCGGGTGATGCATGTGTTGAGCCACAACATTCTTCGTGTTCTGGTTTGTCATCTGACGCTGATCGAGAAATTTGTTTCTATCATCGCCGTTTCGCTGAGCGGGCGCGAAAGTGTATTCAGCCTTGTGGTTTCGGTGCGGCTCTATCTATTCAGCCAAAAAACTAGACGGGCTGTCTTTGTCAGAGACTTCCTATGACAGCTCCAACATAAACAGTCTCACAATTGAACGTCGTCTCTATATTAAAGATGTAAGCTCCGGTCATCGGTTTTTGATTGATTCCGGATCTTCGGTTTCAGTGATTCCGGCGTCGATGAGTGCTCGGGACCGTCCTTCTGGACCACTGATTTTATATGCGGCAAACTCTTCAGAAATAAAAACGTTCGGGCAAAGCATCCTTCAGTTGGACCTCGGTATGCGTCGACCTTTCATGTGGAATTTTATTGTAACGGACGTGAAGTTTCCGATAATAGGGGCTGATTTTTTGTCGCATTTCGGTTTGATGATAGATTTGAAGAATCAGAGACTTGTCGATTCAGCTACGGGGTTAGGAACGATTGGAGAAAAGATTAAAGCGTTTGACTTCGGCATTTCGACGGTATACGGGCAATCAGCTGATAGAGACTTTTCGTGTTCTAAGAGCCTTGTCGGTGTTGGGAGGTCTGGATCCAGGGTCTGTCATCATATTGTAACAACAGGTCCACCGGTTGCTGAGCGTCCGCGACGTTTAGCTGGTGAGAAGCTTAAGGCGGCTCGAGATGAGTTTAGATACATGATGAAGCAGGGAATCATTCGTCCGTCTGACAGTGCTTGGGCATCGCCACTGCATTTAGTACAAAAAAAGACAGGAGGGTGGAGAGCTTGTGGTGACTATCGCAGATTAAATGCGCAGACCGTGCCTGATCGATATCCAATAGCACACGTACAGGATGTCTCAGAGCGTTTGCATGGTAAGAGCGTCTTCAGCACGTTGGATTTGAGCCGGGCTTATCATCAGGTCCCTATGGCGGAGGAAGATGTCGCAAAAACGGCAGTGACTACTCCATTTGGTCTTTTTGAGTTTGTTGTGATGCCCTTTGGACTAAAAAATGCTACGCAGACTTTCCAAAGATTTATGGACAGCATCTTCAGGGATTTGGACTATGTTTTCTGCTACATCGACGACATTCTCATTATGTCAGAATCGGAACAACAGCATCAAAAACACTTGCGTACAGTGTTGGACAGGCTTCGACTAAGTAATTTAACCATAAACACTGACAAATGTCATTTCGTGAAAACAGAGGTAAATTATTTGGGTTTTATTATTAACGCTAATGGTTGTAGACCCCCTCCTGATCGAATATCGGCTATCATAAACTATAAAAAGCCAGAAACTCTGGTTGAATTGCGCCGTTTCTTGGGCGTCATAAATTATTATAGGAGATGCATTCAGCGGGCCGCTGATTTTCAGGCCCCACTCAACAATCTTTTACGAGATTCAAAAAAGAATGACAGACGTCCGGTTCCGTGGAATTCCGAAACGGAAGCAGCGTTTGAAATGTGCAAGCAGAAGTTATCCGAGGCGGCAACCTTGGCTCATCCTTCCCCAAATTCCGAGCTTGTGCTGGTGACGGATGCCTCGGACGTGGCTGTGGGGGCTGTTTTGGAACAAAGAAGTGAGGAGGATTCTATTTGGAGACCGATTGGATTTTTTTCGAGGAAACTGTCTAATGCTGAAAAAAATTATAGTGCTTACGACAGGGAGCTCTTGGCTATATACGCTGCCATCAAGTTTTTCAAGCATGTGCTGGAAGGGCGCAATTTTATAATTAAAACGGACCACAAACCAATCGTATTTGCCTTTCAGCAAAAATTAGAAAAGGCTTCACCGAGGCAGCTCCGGCATCTTGACTTCATTTCACAGTTCTCTACAGAGATCGTACATGTGGCTGGAGCGGAGAATGAGGTGGCTGATGCGTTCTCACGATTGAATGCAATCAGTATGCCTTCAACAATCGATTACTTGGAGTTACGGGCTGAACAGGACGAGGACGACGAGTTAAAGGATTTGCTAAACAATTCAACGTCCTTGCGTTTACAGAGATCCGTCATCGACACGGAGTCCGGTGTGTCTCTGTATTGCGACAAATCCTCGGATCTTACTAGACCCTACATTCCGAAGTCATTACGAAGGAAGATATTCGCTTGTGTTCATGGATTGTCTCATCCGGGCGGAAAGACTACATTGCAGTTGCTTAAGCAGAAATTTGTTTGGCCTAATATGAGACGGGACGTATTACAGTGGACACGTACATGTTTTGCTTGTCAGCGGGCTAAGGTGCAGAGACATCAGAAGAATCTTCCCAAATTGATACCAGTTAACCAGCGTTTCGATCATATACATTTGGACATTGTTGTCATGCCTCAGGTAAATGGTTATAGATATTGTTTGACTATGATTGATAGGTTTTCGCGATGGCCTGAGATAATTCCTCTTAAGAATATAACGGCTGACACAATTGCAACCGCTTTTTACACAAACTGGATTGCTCGTTACGGAGCACCGAAGACAATTACTACGGACCAGGGCTCCCAGTTTGAATCTGCACTGTTTAAGGCTTTGGCTTCACTCGTGGGTGCAAGGCATGTGCATACGACCTCTTATCATCCGGCATCTAATGGTTTGGTGGAGCGATTACATCGTACACTGAAGGCAGCTTTGATGTGTCACAGTGCTTCTTGGGTAGAGATATTACCCACAGTACTTCTAGGTTTAAGAACCAGCTATAAGGAAGATCTTCAGGCTTCAGCAGCTGAATTTCTTTACGGAGCACCTCTCCGCATTCCCGGTGAATTTTTCTCCAGTCAGGAAATGAATCCTGACCCGCAAATTTTCGTCGAAAAGTTCCGGGAACATATGAGGGAAATCCGACCTAGAGCAACAAGTCATCATATTAAACCAAACGTCTTCATTTTGAGGGACCTCTACACTTGTACGCATGTTTTTGTTCGTACAGATGCCGTCAAGGCCCCGCTCGAGGCCCCATATACTGGACCTTTTCAGGTGATTCGAAGACTGAACGACTACGTTTTCGTTGTGAAAATAAATGATAAGGAGACAGCCATTTCAACTGAACGTCTCAAACCGGCATTTATCAGCGGAGATGACAACATACTGGCATCAGAGAAACATTCAGCGGAAAGTTTTTGGACTCAGCCCTTGCGAACTTACTCCAGGGCTCGTAACGAGTCCAGCGTCTGCTCAAAACTTGATGACATTTCTGAGAAGGGGGTAGCTGTGGCAGCACTATGGCAGCACCATCACTGTCACATGAATCCGCATGAGGCAGCACCGTCGTGTGGGACGGAACAGAGTCCACGGGACCTTTCAAATTACGGCAGTTGTGTGGATCGACGCTTCTCGACTAGCAAGCAAAAGCCTGGGAGTTCAAATATTAAACGAGAGAATTACCTTGCTTGAATTAACATTAATAAATATTAAGATACAAGTACAGCGTGTTTCATTGTAGACTATTAGTGGGTGACAAAAGCACCCATACAATAATAACTGGTATGTCAAATGATGGGCGTTAGGGCAGAAAACAAACAAATTAAGCGGCCAGGAGTTCAAACGCAATTTGATGAGAAAAATCCACTTCAGAGCAAAATCACCTGACAAAACAGAGCTCGATGAATGACAATCCGACAGTCAGCAGGGTGCAAGGTGCAGCCGTCCGTCCCTATGAAGGCAGCCGATGTGTGGGCGGGCGATCGACAAGGAATCCAAAATTAATCGAAAACCCGAGTGGGTATCAGGCACACTCCAACAGCCGAAGATCAAAGCGACTAGCAGCACACGATGAGACGGTCGATAGTCAAATAGTAGGCAAAATCCAGGAAAAATTTAAATAAACTGTAGACAAAACGAAGGCGCCAGATCCAAACTTTGACAGGTTGACAGATATATCTGTCGTTACAACAGATGCAAGTGATTATGCAATCGGAGCGGTTCTTTCCCAAGACGGTCATCCGATTTGTTACGTCTCACGAACATTAAATAATCACGAAAGGAACTATAGTGTAACAGACAAGGAGTTTTTAGCCATTGTGTATTCTGTAACCTACTTCAGACCTTATTTATATGGTCGAAAATTTAAAATCATTACCGACCATGCACCAATTAAATACCTCAATTCAAAATTTAAAGGTAAAGAATTTTCTCAAAGGAATCAAAGATGGATTCTAAAACTTCAAGAGTATAACTTTGAAATTGACTACCTTCAGGGAAAAGAAAATAAAGTAGCAGACTTTCTTAGTAGATTAAAGGAAAGCCCAAATATTAATGATAGGAATAGCAGTGAATCCAATATGGACCTGTCTGACACTATACATTCGCTAAATGAACAACTCTTAGATCATATATGTAGGTATTAAGGAGGAAATAATTAACAAATACAAAACGCAGATAATTTTAACATATAATACAGATAAAGAAGTAGAAGTTACATACGGAAGAAAAATTATAAAAATAAACCCTCAAGACGGAGAACAAGTAATCAAAGAAATATTAAAAAGACATATAAAATCAGGTCGTATAGGAATTTTTTCAGAGGTAGAAAATACAGATTATAATAAAGTTCAGCAGTGCATTATACACTTATTTTCAGGAGATCAAAAGATAAAATTTGTGAAAGCTACTAAAAGAGCTAGGGAAATGGAAAGCGAAGAACAATGTCATAGACAAATATCCTTGTATCATACAAAAGAGTCACTCAATAGCGGTATCAATGAAACTTACAAAACTTTAAAAGACAAAATTTACTATCCAAAATTACAAGAACAAGTACAATTAATCATTAACAATTGTGAAAAATGCCAAGCGAGTAAATACGATCGAAATCCCATAAAACCGAAATTAAATATAACTCAAACACCAAGCAGTAAAAATGATATTATTCATTTGGATACTTTCCATTATAAAAAGCAAACCTTCATTACAATTATAGATAAATTAACGAAATTCGCCGTAGCTTATTTAATAAACGATAGAAATTGGGTAAAAAAAATTGCAATATTAGAAGGATACATATCAACATTCGGTAAACCAAAAAACATCGTCATGCATGGATAACGAGTTTAAGTCAGAACAAGTAAAAAGATTTTTGCAGGAAAAAGAGATAGAAGTCCATTGGACAAAACCCAATAACCACACTGGAAACGCAGAAGTAGAAAGATTACACTCTACACTGATAGAGAAAATACAAGCAATAGAAGACGACATATCACTGGAGCAAAAAATACAAAAAGCTATAGGTAATTATAATGATAGGTATCACACTACAATCGAAATGACTCCAAGAGAGGCAAATAACTTAGTAGACACAACTATATTGACAGAAAGATTGAATAAAAAGAAATCAAAATATGTAACTAAACTAAATGAAAAGAAAGAAAAGTATATAGAAAATAGAAAAGAAGGATTTATAAAAAATTACAAACGAGTTAGGCATAAAGATGAACCGTATTTCAGAAAATATCCATTGCAAAATGTTCATGTATCCAATATTAAAAGAGCAACTAAATTTTCAGGTAATAATGACCAAAAAAAAAAAAAAAAAAAAAATTTTTCTAAGAACAAGTGTTGATAGGAAAAGAATGGCTCTGGCAAATATTTATGTAAACGAAACCTTAAATATTATTTTAAAATTCAGCAACAAAAAGAACTGACATCTTCGAATATTACAAGAAATTAAGACTTTCTCTGATAACTGATGGAGAGGGAGGGTGCACTACACGTCAGCACGAGAGAAACAGCAAAAGAAACCAACGATTCTCTTCAAGACTATCAACAGCCCGCTTTTGCGTACATATACCTACATACTTGTTACAAAATAAATTCTGAAATTAAAAATGTTTCTTAATTTGACTGCTTTTGTCACATCCCCGTTAACCGTAGTACTAACACCTTAAATTGTGACCATATAGATAGATCCTGCCTACTTACCTACTGGCAGTAGGTACATATTGCGAAATTATATGTTTTTTTATCTCATTTTCCATTTTCATTGCTATTATTTTATCAATTATTTCAATATAATTTTCCATTTTATCGCGTCAAACTAAAGGCTACAACAAATAAATTGTTGGTATAAAAAGTTTCGTTCCTTTCTTTATTTTCAACAATATTTGTTATTTTATCTATTAATAGGTATAAGAAAATTATTTATTTAATTGTGCCAATTAAAAGTATTTTTTTGCAGGACTGCCAGTACCATCAGTAAGGTTTCCGAACACGTCTATTTTCCTGTTAGATGGACACGATTGAAATACTTTAAAATATATGCTTAACTCTCGCGGTATCATTCTATACTTTTCTGGGCTCCTTCCTCAGCGAACTAATTCTGGGGGTACGATCTAAATTTTAAAATTTCGCTAAAAGCGGGCTGTTGATAGTCTTGAAGAGAATCGTTGGTTTCTTTTGCTGTTTCTCTCGTGCTGACGTGTAGTGCACCCTCCCTCTCCATCAGTTATCAGAGAAAGTCTTAATTTCTTGTAATATTCGAAGATATCAGTTCTTTTTGTTGCTGAATTTTAAAATAATATTTAAGGTTTCGTTTACATAAATATTTGCCAGAGCCATTCTTTTCCTATCAACACTTGTTCTTAGAAAAATTTCAATTTTTTTTTTTTTTGGGATATCAGTTTTTTTTTGTTGTCGATTTATAGAGCATTACTAGAATTAATTATTTCGGGACATTTTTTAGCAGGAGTCACTTTATTATTATATATATGCCGGGCGCCATTATACGGCGTTTTAAATGGCGATTATATAAAAAGAAACAAAACCTCAACACTCGGCACCCTACCGGGCGCCTTGATAGGAACTCAGCTCTAAAGTAGATCCGCCTCGAGTTATGCGTCCTAATCTAATAGACCAGATAAACCTTTAACCAATATTTAAAGGTCAAGTTGTTTATGGTAACAAACAAAAAATCGCTATTTAAAAAGCTAACTCCTACCGGTGTACTTATGCGTACTATAGCTGAATGACGTGTATAAGATTCCTATGGGAATTTTATACGCAATTCAGCAACAAATTACATGACTGCCTCCCAGTTACCCACACCATGCCGACAGAGTCACGCTGGCAATACACCATCAGTGTAAATTATTACGGAAAATAGCAACAACTCAACAGGAGAGGATAAAGTACGAGACGCTAATCAAACTTACGAAGCAGGAGCTGAATAGGATTAAGAAGAAAAAAAATATTGTATAAAAGAAAAAATTATATAGGCATATAATATATACAGACCGCTTTCTTGTAGAAAAAGCTAGTTTAGTTACCCAACAGTCCGCAGAAAAGATAATGTTAATAGCACTTATCGCAGGAATAGTCTGCATACTTATGTTAGTATTGATATGTCTCCATCATATCGTGTCTAGAAAATAATATGAAAAGAACAAATAACAAAATATGTATAATAATTTTGAAAAAATTTTTTCTTTTCCTTTCGCTCTCTATATATATTGGAATTAATAAAAAAAAAAAAAATTATGTATTTAATTAAATAAAATTTTTTTTAATAACTTGCTTTCAAATTTGCGAAAATTTTTATAATGGGCGGAACCCATTCTAAAGCAAGCGATAATAATGGAGAGATAGTCAATAACATAGTTCTTAATGACACAATTCAAATTGAGAATAAACAAATAATTATACTATTATTAATCATAGCCGTAGTTAAAGTAATTGAACTGGTTTATTCACTGTATAAGGATCATAAACGAGGGTTAAAGAAAGAATATTTAAATGAACCCGCAGTAATTAAAGTTTAGATTAGCGACCGAATGGACAGGTTGAGCGAAATTGAAGAAGAACTAAAGAGAATTTTAGTTAATTTTAATAAAAGCAAAAATAGACAATATACGGATAAAACTCTGCAGGAAAAAGAAGATTTAATAACTCAGCTACACGAAAGAGCCAAGGAAATTGTAATTACACCAGCAGACGCCGACACAGTCCTAAAATATAAGGCAGCCTACATAAAAATCAGGAAACTGGTAAAAAGTATTTCAGCTTCAGGGTTAATAAATAATCAAAGAAGCTACAACATGGCATTCGATATTAAGACCGCAACATCGCTTCTACAAGTCTATGACGGGAAGCAAGAACAAACCGAAGCTTTTGTGGTGGCCGTCTGCGATTTGTAATCGTGTGAATGGGAAGAGCTGTTAGTTTTTGTAGAAGAGGTTACTTGTAGGAATAGGTACTGTAGAAATTATTTCTATCAAGGAGATCTAGACAGCTTGTGCTTAAAAATAGTAGTCACTTTTTGATATAAAATAATAATAATGAACTAAAATAAAAGGCATTAATTAATAATTAACTAAAATAAAAAGCATTATCAAATAATCAATATAAAAGTGATATTGAAAAAAAAGAAATTGAAAATTGAAGAAGGAAGAAACTGAAAATTGAAGAAAGAAGAAACTGAAAATTGAAGAAATAAGAAAGAAAAAGGAAGACTGAAAATTCAACCCTCAACCAATTACTGGATACACTAATAACCAAATATTGGAATAGAGAATTGAAGAAAGAAAGAAATTGCTAGAAAAGAAAAGCTCAATAAATTGTTCAGGGAGTACATTGTATTAGTTAAAATTTTTTTTGTTAAAACTTTTTAGATTTAGGTACAATTTAAAAAAAAAACTTTTAATAGTTAATATTGTAAAACAGCTATTTCCTTTCACACGCCGCGTTCTCTCTCGATTTAAAGTGAAGTTAAAATAAATTAAAGTGCAATTAAAATAAAGTAAAATGAATAGTGCAAGTGGTGACTTTTCACAAGGTGAAGGTGGAAGTGATTTTTATTCTGGAGGTCCTCTCCCTTCACCTCGTAACGCGATTCCCACAACACCCTCTATTTCCACGATAACTTTTAATGCTCCAACATTTTCGAAGAACGCACCAAAATTTTGGTTTAAAAAACTTGAGGCGCAATTTGATTTAAACAGGATAACTACAGAAACAGCTAAATACAATCACCTGCTCTCCGCGTTGGATGAGGGTCTAGTTTTTATCCTTAGTGATATTTTAGAAAACCCTGATTCGCGACATCCTTACACGGAATTGAAAGAGGCGTTAATATCTCGGCTTTCAGATAGTGAGACTTCAAAATTAAATAAATTGCTGGGTGATATCGTGTTAGGAGATAGATCTCCTTCTCAATTTCTCAGAGAAATGAAAAATTTATCAAATGGTAATCTCAGTGACGACATTTTAAAGACCCTTTGGCTACAACGACTTCCCGATTATATGAGAACAATTCTATCTTGTAATACAGGATCAGGATCCCTCTCAGAATTGGCCAATTGTGCGGATAAAATATTTGAAGTTAACAACAATAGTAAACCCTCGGTATTCACTGTTTCATCACAACAAAATAATAATAATATTTTAACAAATTTAACTTCGGAAGAACTTTCTCTTGAAATTAAATCTCTTAAGCTCCGTAATCGTTCTTCCAGTTGTTCTCATCAAAGTTCACATTACTCAAGAAGTTCTTCCCGTAATCGACCTCAATTTAAATTCAATCGTCGTGATAATTCTCAATCACGTATTAATCCTGATTGGTGTTGGTACCACAATAAATTCAAAACCAACGCTAACAAGTGTATACCCCCTTGTTCTTTTAACCTTTCTGAACAAAAAAAAAATAAATCGCATATCATCTATGAGGACGGATGATAAAAGCGAACGCAACAGTCGTCTACATATTTTTGATAAATCCACAAATCAATATTACTTAATCGACACTGGAGCTGATATTTTAGTTATTCCAAATCCTCTTTCAGTAAAATTAAACCTACCGGTTTACAACTGTCAGCTGCCAACTCTTCAGTAATAAATACATACGGAAACAAAATTTTAAGTTTGGATCTAGGTTTACGAAGAAACTTTCAATGGCACTTTGTAATTGCTGATGTTGAAAAACCAATCTTAGGAGCTGACTTTATATATCACTATAAATTAATAGTTGATTTATCTAAAAGAGTATTAATAGATCCGTTAACTAATCTAACTTCAAACGGTAAATTATTTAAAGGTCCATCAACCACTTTATCGGTTTTATTAAAGCCTTCTATTAAAGAAAGTGTTCAAAAATTGATTCGTGAATTTCAGAACATCACTATTGATTCTGGTTTTTCCAAACCAGTTAAACATTTTATTACTCATCAAATTAAAACCATAGGACAACCTATATTTTCAAAAGTCCGGCGATTATCACCCGAAAAATTAATAATAGCGAAAAAGGAATTCGAGTTTTTGTTGAACCAAGGCATCTGTAGACCATCGAAGAGTCCTTGGTCAGCACCGCTGCATATGGTGCCGAAGGCCAACGGAGACTGGAGACCTTGCGGTGATTACAGGCGTTTAAAAGCAGTCACCGTACCGGATCGTTACCCGATTCCTCTAGTTCACGATTTCGCGTGTCATTTACAAGGTTGTAATATATTTTCCACTTTAAATTTAGCAAAAGCTTACCATCAAATCCCAGTGGAACCAGAAGAGATACCAAAAACAGCTATTTGTACCCCTTTCGGTCTCTTTGAATTTACACGTATGACATTTGGTCTTCGTAACGCCGCACAAACATTTCAACGATTTATTCATTCAGTCCTCCAAGATTTACAATTTTGCTTCGTATACCTAGATGATATTTTGATAACTTCAAATACCGAACAACAACATTTAGACCATTTAAAGCAAATTTTCCAACGTCTTCAGGAACACGGATTAATTATTAACACCGAGAAATGTAATTTTATGCAACAAGAAGTGAAATTTCTCGGTCATTACTTCAATTCAGATGGTATCAAACCATCACCTGAAAAAATTAAGACCATTTCAGAGTATAAACTTCCTTCGACAGTTAAGGATCTCAGAAGATTTCTAGGTATGGTAAATTTCTACCGTCGATTCCTACCTCACGCGGCGGAACACCAAATTTTATTAAACAAATATTTAACTGGAGATAAAAAGGACGGCTCTAAGAAAATTAACTGGACACCCGATTCGACCAAAGCTTTCGAAAATATTAAATTCCAGTTAGCCCAAATCACTCTTTTGGCATTTCCAAACATTAACGCCCCCTTAGCTTTATTTGTGAATGTGTCTGACACTGCCATAGGTGCTTCATTAAATCAAAAAGTAAACAACAATTGGCAACCACCCGGTTTCTTTTCCACCAAATTAAATATTGCACAATCTAAATACAGCGCATATGACCGAGACTTGCTAGCAGCTTACAAATCAATTAAATATTTTCGTTACCATTTGGAAGGTAGAAACTTCACATTATTCACCGACCATAAACCATTAATTTTTGCTTTCAGACAAAACCCAGACAAAGCTTCGCCAAGGCAAGCAAGACACTTAGATTTTATAGGTCAATTCACTACAGACATACAACATATAGCCGGAACTGACAATGTCGTAGCGGACACCCTCTCTCGTATAGAGGAAATTCACTTGCCAACCTCAATAGATTTCGAAGCCATTGCTGTAGCTCAAGAAAAAGACAGCCAACTTCAAAGCCTCAGGGAAAATCCTAAGTATAAATTTTCCAAATTGCCCGTCCTCGGAAGTGACAAACAAATTTACTGTGAGATTAAAAATAATCATTATCGACCCTATATATCTGAACAGTTCCGTTTCCAAATTTTTAATTCCATCCATAGTCTATCTCATCCTAGCATCCGTGCAACTAATAAAATGGTGACTTCCAAATATTTTTGGTCGTCCATAAACAAGGATGTTAACAATTGGAGCCGTAGTTGCCTACAGTGTCAGAAAAATAAAATTTCTAGACATATTAAAAGTTCTTTTGGCACATTTCTTATCTCATCTTCACGCTTCGAAACAATTCACATGGACATT